>OX467082.1:43151255-44365038 GCA_950106755.1 Climacium dendroides | reverse complement strand
TGGTTTGTTGTTGTGATAGCGGCCTCGTATAATTTCGTGAAGTGGATGGATCATCGTGCCCACTTTCCTCTACCTGCTGGAGATTGTATTATATATTCCATTGAAGCAACTTCGTTTCGGACTCATGGTTTACAGCCCCTCTGACACAGGTAAGCCCTCGCGAATATGACCATGAAGTCGCAGAAACTTTCATAGCTGCAAAGATAAATACACCTTACTGAAATGTATACATTCAACCAAAAATGTAAACAATAGGAGCTTTAGAATGTAAGACTCTCTTGATTTGAGATCATCTATAGCGAATCCTTTGAAAATTCGTAGTTTAACCCTTAGACGTCGAGGCGGACGTTTTGCGTCCGATGGATGACAAGGAATTCTCTTGTGTAGGACAGAAATGCAACTATTCATCCTCCGAATTAGGGGTGGAAAGGGGAAATCTTCTGCAGTAGTTTGACTCCCAATGATTATTTTTTATTTTTTTAAACTAGATGATGTCACACGGTTCCAAAAGGGCTGATTTCCGCGGTCACCAGCCCGACGTTTAAGGGTTAATCTTACTGTGTCCAAATATGCAAGCCAATCTGATCCGAAATCCTTTGAGTGGTTAACAGGATTGAACAATAATTAGCATGTACGTAGGAAACATGCATGCACAGATCCTTATTGGACGCTATGTTGTTGCAGGAATGCATCTATACCAAGTTGGCAGCGATCTTCGTTCGTATGTACCGATACCAGTGCCAATTTGTGACCTTGCAACTACCAACACTAATTCACAGCGTCTGCAAGACTCCACCGGAAGCAGCCATCTCTGCATTCGAGGTTTGCAGTATACTGAGAATGGCGGAAGTACTCGTGGAGGAGTGCAAGTTGGAGCATCCAGTGGTTTCTGAAAGCCTTGGAACTCCCTGTCGATGCATACTATTTTGTCGAGATTCTCTAGGACTCGAAAGGTGTGCTGTACAAAGCTTGGTCTCTTGGCCCAAACACAGGCCAGGAGTTATAGAGTCCATCATTAGCCAAAGCAACGGAACAGAATCAAAAGTACAGATATGACAGAATCTGAAGTTTCGAATTGAGGTATCGGCTAAGAAGCCAGGGGACGGTAACAGCATGACAAAGGGTGACCTTGCCAGGTTCTTGAAGAGGAAATTCTTCCACAATTAATCCTCTCACAGAAAGTCTACCCTGGCATTTCCCTGAACTCTTGAAATTCCGAACAAACATCAACACATTGGAGATTTCAATGTAGGGGATTCTGCACCTAACAAAACTATTGGGTAATGCCTATGCTGTGAAGATGCCGAAGTAAGTATGTGCCCAGTCTCCGACAAGGGCGTCCATTCAGGACGGAGGCTGAGCTTATGGAGCATCAACGAAACCCACACCTGGTGAGATGCATTGACTTTTGGAATGTGAAACACATACCTATCATTGGCGAGTAGAAGATGGTTCGGAAACTCGTAGCTGATCTGCCATTAATGGAGGATTGTCAAATGCGCGCTGGGTCAATTGACCCGGTACGTATGGTTGGCTGAGAGAGATACTCTCTTTCAGCCTGCAAGCACATGGGTCCAGTACTGCAAAGATGTATCTCTCTCACCAAACCATCCGAACCGAGACACTGACGTTCACCGACACCGTCGCGGGGGAAGGATACATTGGTGAGTTGGTTGCCACGTAGACTTCCCAAAGTTCCTGCATTCACGACGTTTCCGTGACTTCCGATGACACGGCCTTTCCATTGCTAGGCAACTCCAAACCTGAATATGCACGGAAGATCTCTGCAAAAGCACGAGAAAAGTTGGGTTCAAGTTCCCGAGGATGCCAAAGTACGGGAGATCTGCAATTAGAGGTAACCAAACACGATGAAAACAAATGTACCTGAACAACATCAGAAATTCGAGAGAAAAAGGAAAACCGCGCAGGCGTGGGGGACAGACACCAATGCATGCTACTTCAAAAACCAAAGAGTTAAGCATCCATTGAACAATGTAGCCCAAGGAAGTTGTGAGAGAAACAATGAACCCCGCAATCAGTTCGGAAACCTGCATTCGACACATTCCTGCATCCGACACATTCCTCTTATATATCGTGTTCTTTTGCTGACGTTGTACCTGCCTACCTGCTTTCACAGCACTACGAACTTTAAGTACCGTGGCAGTCGCAGTGGGGCCCTGCCTTGCCCGACTCCGGAGCCCCCGGTTCTTTCATCGGCTCTCATCGGACTACTTTGGTAAGAAAATCGGCGCGAAGCTCTTGCCGATGTTAGCAGTTTCTAAGAATATGCTCTGAATTGAAAAAAAAAGCCAATATTTTAATAAGTTGTATCAATTTTCTTTGACCAAGGACATCCAAATTTAAATTAGACATGTTGGTGGTCACATAAGGAAAAGAAAACACAATAATATCACTTATGGATTGAAAGATTATAGGTTTGATCATGGGGTGTAAAAATTGCGAAAGTGATTTGAAGTCTTTTCAATCTTCTTTTCACATGTCAACACTATAAAGTTGGTCACTATTCACCAAAAAAATACAAGGATAAAGAGCCTAACATGCATAACCTCAATCAATTTATGGCTGTTTGAAATTTAATTTATAATTTTTTTAAATGAATTTTTAATGTGATTTTTTCTCCAAGGTTTAGTGTACATGAAGCTCTAAAAGCCCTCAACACTATGGAAAGTCAAGATTGCAATGAACACCCTTGCATTTTCAAAATCGGACTTTCAATGCTAACATTAAACTTCAAAAAGAATTTTTCAAAAATATAAGCTATTAAATATAGCAGTTTGGTTAGGTTTTATTTAACTTCAAAGTATTGTCAACACCAAAATTTAATGCCTCGGGCATTTAGAAGTTGAGAAACTTGGTATTGTAAAAATAAATGATAAGTTTAGTTCTTTTATTTTGAATAGTCCCCATCGATTCTCATGGCACCCTAGCTACCATCTTGTTTCATAAATATTGTTTCAATTTGCAATGCCACAATTACCTTTGAAAGGAAAACTATCATAAAAGGTACTTTTTGTCAAAAATGATCTAATTTACAAACCAATTGGTGCATTCTTCATTTTTACAATAACCTTGAAAGTCACCCATTGACCACTTTGGGGCCTCAATATTCTTCTAGGATACACTTTGAAAGGTTAGGTCCATGACTACATATTGAAGCTTTATCATGCTTCATTTTGTATGTTTATATATATATAAACACATATGAATCTTTTTTTCAAAGATGAAATCACATGTCTTCTATGTGTAATATAAATTTCAAATCTTCTTGGTTAGTTTTGAATTACTCTTAATTATGTACAATCAAATCAATTACAACATATGCTAAGAAAATCTGAAATTTTTACCATGGGTGTATAATTCCTAAAGTTCTTTAATCTCTCATAGAAATTTTAAAAAGCTTGGGCAAGTTCATATGAGGTCAATTTTGAGTGGATGAAAGTGAATTTCATACCAAAGATGCACATTTCTACAAGATTTTTTGAAAACATAATTTATTTCCCAATTAGGTGCCCAAGTCAAAAGTTATGGACTTGAACATTTAGAAATAGCTTGGGCAAAATATTAATAGAGAAGGAAAGCAGTTAGGCAATTTATAAATTTCTCTTCATTGACTTTGAAAGCTTATATCTCACAATCTATGAAGCAAGATGGGCTAAAATTATTTTTTTACATTTTCAATGCGAAGATGCTAGCCTAGTCTAAAAATACAAATCTATGAGCCTTTAGCCTAGATGTAAGTAGGTACTCCACAACTATTGAAAGTGCCTATAAAATACATAACTACAATATAAGTATCCCATAGCCACAAAAGGTGCTTATAACATATACTCTTATTATATAGGCACCTACAATATAAAATACTCTATAATTATGAAAGGTACCTATAACTTAGGTATCAATAATATAAAATACCCTATAATTATGAAAGGTACCTATAACTTAGGTACCTATAATATAGGAGCCTAGGTTGACATGCTAGCAACCATGATTCTTAAATTAGTACAAAGAAATCATGTACAATTGAAAATGAAAAAAGAAAACTTCACTCACTTTTCTTAAAATGGTAGTTCAATCCCTAAAGGATCATTGTACTTAGAGGCTCAAAACTGCTTCAAAATACTTGTCTCCAAAGCAAGGTCAAAATCTTCATCAATATTTATTTTTAACAAAACCAATTATATGATAGTCTGATTAATTTGTTTAAGTACATTGTCCCAAAATTTTAGAGTGAAGTTCAATGTGCCTAAACTTCATAATGCAGATTTTTCTAGTTCTTCCAAAAGGTGAAGTTTTGTCTTTCAACATTTGTAGGAAAAAACATGCCCTATAACTTGTGCATTTTAGTTAATAAGTTGGAAGATGGGTTGAAAATATATATTAAAAAATTAACCAAAAAAAATTTCATATTCATTTTTTTAAAATGATAACATGCAAGGTGTTACTACAAAAGACAACTTCATTTATTTTTTCTACCTTCATTGCCTCCAAAATAAAACTTTTCATAACCTTTACCTTATTATTTGAAATTCAATGGTTCAACTTTTTTTGAGTAGGTATCAATCTAAACAATTCCAAAAAATAATTAAAAATATTTTTTGTTGCCATGTTTGACATTCAAATCAAAAAGAACCTTTTAACTTTTGCAATATTTATTGGAATGACATGAAACAAAGTTGTACACGTAAATTATGATGAGAAGCATCCATTTTAACAATTCATGCAAAAATTCCAAATTATGAAGTCAATAGAAAATGCTTAAGTTTTCAAAACGCCCAAAGTGGACTCTTTGGTCTTATAGGAGTTAAGAACAATTGTAGAATCATTAATACAAATTCTATTGTAAATTTATGAGATTTAAAAAATAATAATTTGAAACTTTATTAAGAAAGGAAAACTTCGTTTTGACCACTAGGATTTTGATTCTTTCAAAAAATGAATTCTCTAATAAAAATTGAAATTTTACTCTTGTAGTTGCTTCTTTTTAGACATCCTCTAAATGCAAATTGTTTTTGGATATGTTAGATACTTCTATTATCTTTAAATATTGGCATGCAAATAACTAACAATCATGTCTACCTACCTAATGGTCTAAGTTCCCAATGTAAGAAAAGTACTTTCTTATCCACAAAGTTGAGTCAAACTATGTTGACCTTATTGGATGGGCCCATGTTTTATTTTATTCTAACCTCAAACATTGTCATCTCCCAATCTACTTGGCCAAATGGGCTAAATTCTCTTGATGTACTTTTGTAGTAGTCTAATTACAAATTTGCACATTTCAAAATTTGAAAAATATTTTTTGTATTCCAAGTATGCTCAATGCACTAGAAAGTGACAATTTTGGATATTTTTTGTGACCCTCCTAGTACTTCGTTTAATTGCAATAAAATATTGAATATTTCAAATATTCCAAATTGGAGTAGAATTTGTACCTTATAAACTTTTTTTCTTTAGTTGGACTCAAATTCCAAAAATATTTTTATGGCTAATAATCACATCAAGAGTCTAAAGCAAAAAGTGGCCAAAATACACTACAAAGAAGATGCATGGATCTTCTTCTTTTGCAAAGTGAGGAAATATCCAATACTAATCACTTTAAATGCATTCAAAGAACTTGAGAAAGAATTGGATGAACATATTTTTCTACCTTGCAAACGATCCTAAATTCATACAATGGACATACAACGTTCTCAACATCGTTTTAGAATTAAGTTACTGCCTATGTATAGAAGCCTACTTTAGACAAAATTGTTATAATTTTAAAATTAAATGGCATTTGGATTGTAAAATAGCCATAGTTGGTTCATGTGACAAATACATGCATTTCCATTAATTGAGTAGGGATTTCCGTAGTGCCGAAAGGGGGAAACACTAATTCAATCACCATTTTCAACTATATATACCTTGATCCCCTTACAATGACTACATTTATTCACGTCATATTGGGAAGGTATCGATTGTGAAATTATCATGCAATTGCCACAATAAAGAAGAAATTGGAAATGAAGTCTGAATTTTGTGACGTCCACTAACATGAGCTCCATTGAACAAGAGCTACAAAGAAAGAACCACAAAGTTGAGGACTCACATTGTAGTGACATGCTTCTATTGACATTTAAGATAAGGAAAACATAGTAGTGATGCTTCAAAAAGACAAACCCTAAAGACAACTATTGATATACCTCCATATTATAAAATTTATTTATCCACTAAGGTCACATCATTGACTAATGTGAGTCATAGTATTGAATTCAATTCTTGATTGGAGACACTTGTTCTCAAGAATTTTGTCATAATATAGGATTTGTCATATTAGAAGGTGTCATTTAAAAATAAATAAAGATGAAACGAAATTTCATTGCTAAAAAATGAATGTAAATTTTATTTATTTTTTAAGCAAATGAATTGTATAACTTAGTTTGAATGCAAAGAAAATGCATTGACCACCAACACATTACTGTATACTTCCTACAATCCATCCATTAACCCCTCAAGCCCTAAATTGCATTTTTTTTGACATCATAGCAATTTTGGGTAGTTCATTACAAATGGGATTTATATTTTTTTTATTTAGAATTTTCATGTAACATGTGCCCAAGAAGTAGCTTTCAAGCCTAACAATTTTTATAACTTTTGACTACATGGTTAAAAAGTTATTTTATAATATGTAGTTCATTGCTTGGCAAGCAATTTGGGCTACAAAAAGACTTCTTTAGATATCACTATTTTCAAAAGTAAAAATTTGAAATTGGTTCTTTAGATTTATATATATGTGGAAGCTTTTAACCATTTTGTTTTGATTAATGAGATGAAAGTTATGAGGAGTTTTAGTTTATAGGTAGTTTGCAGCTAGTTATGGAATCTCTACTCTAAGATAAACTTTGAAGCCCTTTATTTAAGGGTTTAGGGTTTAGGGTTTAGGGAAAAAACAAAAACATTAGGTGTAGATTGTTTATTACAAAATTAGAACCATTGGAATTGACATTTTTGAATATTCATGTACTTATAATTTGGTACTTGTAATAGAAATGTTAGTTTTGGAGCATTTTTGAAAACATAGTAAAAAACCTTTAGGGGTTAAGTTAGATTGTTTGTTTTGTTTTGTTTTGTTTTGTTTTGTTTGTGATTGTGAGTCTCTTGACCATGTTCTTGGTACCATTGAAAAGCTCTTTGCAACGAGGGATGTACGGGCTTTGTTTTGGACGTTTGGACACATAGTGTGAAAGTTATGGTTTTTTGAGGGTTTTTTTGGTTTAAAAAATTTAGAAAACTAATCTTATTAGTTGTGGAAACAACACAAGGGCACACTAGTCTAAAGTAGAACCACCCATCACCAACCATAGCCCCATCAACATTTAATAGAGTGTTTGATATTCACGAAAGGCTGCAAATAGTTTTTAAACATGAGTTCTTGATTTCCTACCATCAATTCTTCCACCCTTTTTATAACACATGTGTTTGGTATGGAGTGCCAAAGTAAACAAGAAATAGTCTCTTAACTTGTAAAGGACCATTGTCCCTTTGGGAGACAAATGGGATTTTAGGTAGGTACCTACAGGCTAAATTTTTTTCATGATTTTTTAAATTTTTTTTGAAGATAGAAAAATTATATAGTCCCGCAATGTGTTGAATAACTTATTTTTTTCACTTTAAATGTAAATTTTTGCAATTTGTGTAGTCAAAATTTTGAGATTTTTTCCACGCAATAATTTTCATACTAGTTAGGTGTAAGATTCTACAGTTAGATGTACAAAAAAAATCATTTTCAAATATTTTGGCTCATTGCTATAGAAATGGCAGTTTTGAGTGTTTTTTGGCAGAAAAAAGATCTTGGTCTTTTAGGGGTTAAATGAGCCATTTGGGAATAGTCTACACATTGGACATGGGGCCAAGCTAACTTTTGCCTTTGAAAATTCATAGTAATTTTAGTTCAAGGGATAAAACTTCTAAATTTTGGCAATCTCCATCATTTCTATCTCTGTACAATTGGAAATATTTGCTTCACCATGCATTACTCCATATCATAGCCACAATTGCTTATTTGTTTAGTTAACCCCCTAAAGGCCCAAGGCCTATTTTGAGATCCTATAAATTTGCTCTAAATTGAACAAAAAAAAACATTTTTGATAACTTGTATCAATTTTTTCTTAATTGTAATTGTACAAATTGAAACTAAACATGTTAGAGATCACATAGGAAAGGAAAATCCAACAATATCACTTATCACTTGAAAGATTATAATGTTTCACTTATGAAGGTGTTAAAACTAAGAAAGTCTTTCATCTCTCTTTTTGCATGTCAAATCTTAAAAGTTGGTCACCAAAAAAATATGAGATTAAAGGGTCTAACCTGCATAACCCCAAGCAATTTATGGCTTCTCAAAATCTACTCTATAATTTTTTTAAATGAATTTCTAATGTGATTTTTTCTCCCAGGTCTAGTGTAATTGAGGCTCTTTTCCAAGATCCCTCTACACTAAGGTAAACCAGCCTATAACAGGTAGATTGCCTAATGCGGTATGAAACTAGAAGTTAGTGACAAAGGTGTTAATTTTCACTACTGTATAAGATTTCAATAACACCAAAGGTGGTTCCAAATTTTTTTGATGACTGCATCAATTTCATTTCATTTAATAAAACAAAGTTCCATAACAACCCATAGACTGGGTTACCATAAAAAATAATACTAATTTAGGGCAACCATGTGCCCATAATCAACATGAGCATGCCTAATCACAATCCATAGTGGACTCAATTCGGAGTTACAAGAGAAGGAATAAAAAAATAACTTTTATGACAAGTTTACACTAGAAAGGTGTAAGTATCCTATGACAATTACTAACAACTTCATGACCATCTCCCAAAGCATTGATATGGCAACAAATCACCCTAATGCAGTCTAAATCCCATTTGTTAAAAAAAAATCTGCCATGGATTGATGTAAGACTCTCATGGGGAGGGTATCTAGGTGACTGTATTAGGTAGTTGATCTGTAGTTGGCCTGTCATGGGCTGGTTTACCGTACGGAAAGTCAAGATTGCAATGAACACCCTTGTATAAAATCTTGAATAGAAAAATCATACCCAGATTTTTCAAAATCGTATTTTTGATGCTAAAACTAGACTTCAAAAAGAATTTGTCAAAAACATGAACTACTAAAAAAAAAATTGGTTAGATTTTATTTAACTTCAAAGTATTGTTGACACCAGAATTTGGTGCCTCAGGTATTTAGAGGTTAACCCCTCACCGCCCAAGGCCTAACCATGTCAAAAAACAAACTTGCTTTTCAAGTGTTATAAATCTAAATGTGAGTAAGTTATGAAAATCTCAACCGTACAATCTTGTAGTGTGCATGTTGCAAATGGTGTAAATCAAATTTGGGGTCATTTGACCATATAGATTGAAAGATCATAATGTTTTAGTGTTGACAAAAGATGCTGAAATTTTCCTAAAAACACATTTGGAGGTGAAATTCGATTTCTAAACCTACTCAAATGAAAAAACTTTAAACTACAAAGTGATTTAAAATCAAAAGACAAACACTTTGGTTGAAAACAAATTCATTCAGTTGACTCATTGCGTTTGCAAAATTGTTTTGAAATGTCAAAAAACAGTGAAAAAAGAAGCAAAAAAATACATCTATGGCTGAACCTACCTCTACTAAAATGCTTCTCATTCAATCATAACTTCTTGGATTGATATAAAGTTTTTACCACAAGAACTAGACTAGTATGCGCAACGTTTCCAACAAAAATTATTGAAAACAAACCCTGTCTGAAGAAGTTATAAGCCGCCGAAGTTCACTCTAATGCAAAAATGTATGGATTTTGAACTTCGAATTGCTCCCCAGCATTCAAAACAACTTGGATTGACATGAAAATTTTATCACAATAATTAGACTTTATGGGGAACAAAACCCAACAAATTTTATTGAAAACTAGCATTTGATGAAAAAGATACAAGCCCCCAAAGGTGCAGCCATCTCATTGCAGTGTGGTGAACTCAAATTGAACCTGCAAACTTTGAATGGCTTTCAAAAACTTATTACATCTTTGATAGATCTGAAAATTTTACCACAAATAATAGACTGTTATGCGCAACTTTCCCAACAAGTTTTATTGAATTTGGACATTGGATGCAAAAGTTACAGCACTTTGAAGTTGACTGCTAGACTGTGTGAGGACACTTTTGGTCCCCTTGGGCGGTGAGGGGTTAAGGGTGGCTCCACTATAACTTATATGTATAGCAGAAAATCTTTTATCGAAGGCAGCAGACGCAAATCCCTCAACCACGTTTGAATCTGGTCACCAAATATCCTTCATGGATGAGATTTAGAAAATGAGATTTCGAAGATCACCAGTTGATTTTGACTGTGGATCAGGAATAGCAAGTGAACTAGCCTCCGGCAGGCAGGCAGAACGACTGGTTTGCCCTGTTGGTAGTATTGAAGATTTTCTTAAAATTAATATTCCATGAAAAGATAAATGGAAGATATGGGAAGAAATGGGCCGAGCAATTGAAATTTTATTTCTTGGACAAAGTATGAATTTGTTATAAATTTTTGAAGTGTACTACCCAATTGGTCCAAAATAGTTTCGAGACCATCCCAAAACCAATGAAAGTGTATCCCAATAATTGCCATCTACTCAAAATAGTCACAGTATTTGCAAACATGGCCATAATATGAAGGCCTAAAAAAGTCACCTCTTGTGACAAATTTATACTCCAAACTTAAGGTGGAAGTTCCCATTGTAATCACAAATCACTTCATCACCATCATCTAAGACATTGTGGCTACTTACTCAACCTAATATAGCCCAAATCTCATTTATTGAAAAAAGTCTATCATGGTTTGATGCAAGACTTTAATGGGTCATTCCCTAGGTGTCTATTATAGGATGTTGGTTTTGCTGGATTACCACATGTCTTTATGAAACTACTAGATATGATATTTACAATCCACAAGGCCTGAAAGACTTGGAGGTTTATATATTGTTCTATTCATTGAATCTACAAGAATGTACAAATGACTCTAATTCCTTATAAACACTTACACTCAATAACCAATACACATCCTTACAGACAGTCTAATCTCTTTTTACCTTATCACAATACAAATTGAACATCCAACATTCCAACACAATCTTCCAAACATTCAATAGTATGTTACAATCCATAGTACAAATGCCAAAAAAAATGCCCTCACACCTCATAAAGTCACAGCTTTGAACATAAATATCAAAGGCAATGAGAAAGCACATATGCTAGTAAAATCTGAAAATCTAAAAAAAACATCGATATACTCAAAATGATATGAATTGCACATTCTAAGTTTTCGTACCCACATAAAGATGACTAACCCTCCCTCCACCTAGTGTCCTACAAAGAACGCATCATATTCCTCAAATCCTACCTCAACATATAACACATTATTAACAATATAGTATTAGTAAAAAACTTTTCTAGTATTAATAAATAGTGAGAGGGAACATAGAGGGATTATTTGTAGAGTCTGTTCGCGTGAAGAAGGGTCATAGCTGGCCCTCTTTCATAATTTATTTGTAGGTGCCATTCAATCCCTTCTTTTTATCCCGATTGTTGTCAATGGTCCCATTCTTCAAGTACACACCTACTTCAGGGCACAAGCTCCTTATGGCCAATCATTGCCAACCAAAGAGGTCAATGCCATTTAGTGGCTTGGGCTCCTTCCTAATACCTTTGTTCCCACTTTAAAAAAAGTTTGGAATAAGGCTTGACCTCAAAAAGGTGTTGCTTTCATATGGTTTGTATGGTAGAATGTGATGGCGGTTAATTTGTGGCATGCCTAGATTGCCCATAGGATTGACATCAATTGTGATTGTTGCACACTTGGACTCAAACAATCACCCATTCGATCATAAGTTTTATTTTTGTTTGAGTGCTGAAGAAGTTTGGAATTATGTCCAATCAATTGTCTACAACATGTATAGAGACCTATTGATCTTGGGCCCTCACCATTTCAATGCAATTCAATGCATTCTTGGTTCCCCGATCTCTAAGAAGATTTACAACCTTAGAATGATCTGGACCATCCTTAGAGGTTTTGCTCTTTGGATCATTTGGATTTTTTGCAACGATAGGATCTTTGCAAGGAAGAGATAGGCACTTTACTGTGTTTCTTAAGCACTATGAGGCCGAGTTTTTTAACAAAAAAATTTCTCAGTATAGAACATAATGCTTTGTAATAGTGTTTGACACTTGTAATAGTGGCACATATGATAATTTTGGTCATGCTTGTGAGTTTAATGCAACGGGACTCCCCACTAATCAAAATCTCACTCTCATCTTTGAGGCAGGGGCTTTATATAACAAAAAGCCCTCTTGGTGGGGCGCCCCACTATACATAAGGTTCTTTGGGAGGCTCTCCTTGATTTCAGGGGCGTAAAATTTCTGAAAGTTCAACATGAGGTTCACCTCTATCCCCAGCAGACTTGTAGTATTTGGTCAAAATTTGACTACATTTGGATAAAATCTCCAATTATTTATTTATTTATTGAAATACATGGACAATTATTATTGATAAAAGGAAATGGAACAAAAAATCAAAAGACCTAGTGCTCGGTGGGATTTTAAAAGTTTTCCATGATCATATCTCTAAACTAAAGCTTTTCATTTAAAAATAATTAAGACAAGAGAAGTAGAGATAGAACTAATGGTCAACAAATGAAAGGTGGATAATAGAGTACAAGTCCAAATGTATTGGCCTAAGCCACTAGTTAGTGTGTAACAATAAAATCCAATGCAACTTAGAAAAATGCCCTCAACTTTGGATGACTAAGTTTTTAGGTCATTTAAAGGTTGGCAGGGCATAGAGTTTTATAGACTTAAATCAAGCAACATGTGCATGGTCAATAAAGGCCTCCCAAATTACTTGTTTTGGTTTTTGAACTAGCTAAGCAATATTGTTGAAGCAAATCACATTTCTATCTAACTATGCCATCTAAATAACGGATCCCTTCAAGAGAGACCATATCATGGATCCTTTCTTCAACTACCTAGGCAACTTGGAACTAAGAAGGCATTGTTGTCATGTGAGTGCCAATCAATTGCTTGTGAGTAGAGATATTTATAAGACAAGGTACAAGATGGATATAGTGAAATTCTAGGAATGTTGAGTTTTGGTGCAATGATGAAACTTGTATAGGTTATTTCATCCATATTGTCTTCACAACTATGGCAAAGAATTGGAATGTTTGGGTTTGCTATTCTGCACCAACAATGTACAACTACTGCATGATGATTCACAAAGCAAAGTAAACCAACATCTTTGGGGGATCGGGATTTATGCTACACTTTGTTCTATTGTGGCTGGTAGCCTACTACCATAGTGCCATGCCACTTCTCATGGATAGGTTTGGTAAGAATCAAGCAAGTATTGAACATGGAGTGCCCTAGCTTCATATTGTATCATTGAAGTGAGGCCATGTCTTTCTATGACCATTTGTCCAGATCAAAAAATAATTGATAGTCTCCAATTATTAATAACAAGGGCAGTGACTCCATTATTTGGATAAGGGGCCCTTGTTTATTTTCCTAGTCATTTCTTCAGTTTGCTTTCATGCTCTTTTCTCTTCATTGTTCAGCTTTTCAACTTGGTTGCCATGTCATGTTACAATGGAATTCCATTTGTCTCAAAAAGAAAATGAAAAAGACTTTGGCTGGTTAGGTGGCTTGTTTATTTATTTATTTTTTTAAAAAAAAGATCGAATGTCAAAAACAAAAAAATTGCCACCAAGGGCTTGTTCCTCTGCTTTTGTGTACTATTTCCCCTATTAATGGGAATTGTCCATATGTTTCAAGAAAAAAATAAAAATAAAAATAAAAAATAAAAGTCCATGCACATCCATTAAGTTACAGTTTGTGTTTGTTTGTCTTGTTTTATTATGTGTATTTGATATTGTGAGATCTTCTAGACCATGCGTGTCTAGTTGTGTGCTTGGTACCATTGGAAAGTCCTTAGTGAGTAGAGGAGTACAGGCTTTGTTTTGTGATGTTTGGATCTGCAACAAAAAAGATATTGAATTCAAAGTTTTTATGAGTAAAAAAATTACAAAATTCTTTTTACTTTTCTTTTGATTGTAACTTGCCACAAGGCACATTAATGTAGAAGCATTAGTAGTGGATCACTTAAGAAAATTTTGACTAGATGGTGAAGAATATGAGGTGGTGGAAATTTTTTCCATATAGGAAGAAAGGAAATATAGGGGTTGCAAATTTTTCAGAATTGTATTCTTGAATTTGAAGTTACGGTGAATTGCGGGAGCCAAAAAGTATTGTCAACCCATAGTTAATGTTTAGAGTATTATAATTTCCATTAGTGAAGAACTACTTTTATGTTCACTACTCCCTACTTTCATGCTCACTACTATTAGACATGGGTCATAACCATATTAGTCCCAACCTTGAAAAGGATAAAAAAATCACCCATTTCAAGCTTGAGTTCCAACCTCATGTTGTTGGAAATAGCACACACTACATGTTGGGCACTAGGCATGGTTGACAATGGATGCTTCTACCTCATTAGTGTAAGTTAAGGTAGTTGGTCCATGAGTCAACCATATAAGCACTGGAACTGAATTTTGGGTAGGTGAAACTTCTCAAAATATTTTTCAGTAAATTTTTCCTTGAAAGAGAAGAAGAATTGACATTTAATCCAAGTCGATTCATGTTTTTTGAATTATTTTTGAATTAGTTATGAATTTCAAAAGAGAAGTGTCGTAGGTCCCTATTTATGATCCTAGATCTTTCATAAGTGTTCACTGCAACTTTTAGAGAGAAATGGGAAAAGCAAGGAGAAGGATTGGCTCTTGCAATAATGAATACTCCCTCCGTTCCAAAATGATTGTCTACTTTGAATGTCATGTTTCTTTAAGGTTATTTTGAGTAGGTAAAAAAAAATACTACTCAAAATTTGTGGCTAATTTTCTTTAGGTTGCAATGAACACATGCAATATTCTTCATTGATTATAGTAATATAAAATTTAATGCCCCCAAAGAAAAGAGAAGCCAAAGAAAAAGGTCAAAAATTTAATGCTAGTTGATGCCAATCATTGCTAATTGCAACGGGGTAGAGAAAAAGGCATTGAGACATGGAGTGGAAGGAAAGAGAAAGGAAAATGGTTTTCCAACTCCAGCCAGGCCCGTCAAAGTCCACCCTGGCTTTCCAAAAAAAAAAAGTCCACCCTGGCTTCTTTTTAAAAAAAAGTCCACCCTGGCTTTTTTTTTTAAAAAAGTCCACCCTGGCTTTTTTAAAAAAAAAAGTCCACCCTGGCTTTCCAAAAAAAAAAAGGTCCACCCTGGCTGGCCTGCTTGCATATTTATAAGAAGAAGAAGATACTCAGTCCGTACCAGTATCATTTTTTTTCTGCAGGTAATGCGAATGAAGCACATGGTTGCCACTTGCAGTCCAAAGAAAAGACCTGTGCCAGGGTGGAATTGACTGCTACTTGTCATGGAGCCCCATAGATATGGTAGGAGGTCTATAAACCGCCCACCCATGAGCCGATACTGAATTTTGGGGAGGCGAAGCTTCTTGAAATATTTTTCAGGAAATTTTCCTTGTAAGACAAGTGGAATTGGTATCTAACCCAAATTGTAAGTTGAAATGATAGAGGGCTCTAAAATCGTCTTCTTCATCAGATGTACAGTGTTTGTACATTGCTAAAGACTACAAAAAAAAACATGTACAAATAGTGTACATTTGAAGAGGTGGATAGTTTTAGAATTTGTGTGTTTTTAGAATTTACTTAGAGAGTCGAATTCAAGACAAGAGCTTGGGGCTTGACTTCATTAGCATTGGAAAAGATTCAAAATAGAAAAAGGTTTGGAGGCTAATATCATGATGTCCATGTGAATAAGACAAAAATCTTGATTTAATTAATGTAATTTATTGATATTGACGTACAAATAAAAGGTGGATATGTAGCCATTGGTCTCATAAAAATGTCAAATTTTAAATGCTTGCCATTTCAAATCCAAAGCTAATAAGGTAGTATGCTCTAAAAGTGACCATTTAAGAACTGGTCTACCTTTTTCATAGGTTTCCATGGACAAAAATATTTTTATAATATTTTTTAGAGAAAGAAAAATAGACATAGAACTTAACATATGTGGTTTTGTATTTTTCCAAGCATTTTTGAATTACTTATAAATTTTCAAAGATTAAGGACATAGGCACCTATTTGTGACTGTAGGTCCCCCCAAATCCTTCTACATGCAACTTGTAAAGAAATGTGCAAAAATCAAATACTATGATTGGCTCTTGTAATAGAAAAATATTTTTTTCTAGATGCATTCAATTGCTAAAGTGGTCCATTCAAGGATCACCTCATCTCCATTTCTCCTCTAAAGCTAAGGTCCATCTAAAGGAAAAGGTCTGTTTTACAGCACACTACCTTACCTTTGTTGCTAAAAGTGGGTATGTTCTTGAATAAATTGGCTTGTAAGTTGGATATTGCTTTAGGATTGGTTATTGAGGGACTTGGAGTGTTTGGATAAGGCAAGGGCAAGTATTAGTTTAGAATTGGTTTTGGTAGCTAATTCCTACTCCATTGTTTATGCTTGCTTAATGTAATGAAATTTAGACTTTTGTTTCAAAGCTAACATATCTTTGAAAGAGGGGGGAATAAATCATGATTCCATCTACAAAGAAGAGATTAATTATTAAGGCAACTCTAAAAACTTATTGAATTCTTGCCACCTCCCTTATTAACCCTTGAAGTCCCCATGCCTCTTTTGCATCAGAAACCACTCAAAATTGCCACTTCTATAATTGGGCAATGGTTGGCTTTGGATATCACTTTTTGGACACACTAATTACCTTATTTTTGTTTAAAACCTTCAAAGTTTGACTAATTTGTTCATTTTGATCAGGTAAGAAGACCCTAAATTTAAAAAAAATTCCTACACCTCAATGGGATCAAGATGTATATTCCTAATAAGTTGTTTTTTTTAACTTTGATTTTTGGATCTTTTCATAGAAGTGAGAAAAAATGTTGAATTTTGAGATTTGTAGGCATTATAGTGCACATATGATATTAAAATAAAATTATTTGATATTCCAAATGCTTGTTTTTGAGGATTCTAGGTGCACTGGATAAAACTTATTTTTTTAATTATCCCCCCCCCAAAAAAAATTTAATATTTCTTTTGTATGTATGGGGAAATTCATTAAAATGGTGATTATTTTGTGACTTTGGCATTCTCATAGTTCAGACCGGATGGTTTGAACTCTACTAGTGTCCTAAATTTTTGAAATCTATACCATTATTAGATATCTGAAATCTAGGAAATATGTATATTTTTAAAACTAATTGGTCTAAAATCTACATCTTTCCTAGATATAATACATCTAATAGTGATATAGAATTCACAAATCTATGACACTAATAGATTTCAGACTGCCCAGTCTGAACTATGGGAATGACACACTGTGAAAATGACATATGGAATATCGCCATTTTAATGAAATTCCCCATATATCTAATTGTATGATCTTGTATTGGACTAATATGAAAGTGTGTGGAAGAAATTTCATAAACTTTGAATATGGAAATTGCAAGATATTTGTGTTTGAAGTGAAGAAAACAAGATTTTTTGCACTTTGTTCAACTACATTTTTTTGGCTTTGAACCTTCATAATTTATCATTTTTGTTCTATTGATTTTTAATTTTTAATTTTACATGATAAAAAATTGAGTTGAGAGTCTAAGAAAAAAATTTAAAATACATACATTTAGTTTTTACTCACTATAAAATTGTTAAGTAGAAGTAGAGTCAAGATTGAAGGAAAATCTAAATTGTTAATAGTTCTAAGATGGAATTGAAATATACTAATTACAACAGTGAGATTGTGCTAGCAAGAAATCTTAACCTTGTGATTTTTTTAAATTTTTTAAATTTTAAAAATATCAAAGCTCCCCATGTATATAAAAATATAATATATTATTTTTATAATATTTATATAAGCTTCTCGTGCATATGGTTTAGTATCTAGACATTTTACATGGTAGCTGTAGTTACTTGATAATAACTATTTTTTTACTTTAATTTTTTTGAAGTTTCTTTTGCTTGACAAACTAAAAAGGGCTTTGTGTGTCATAATTTTTGCTCCTGAGCTCTAATTGAAATTGAAAATATATTTTTAGAAAGCTAATGTATTTTTTTATCTTCACAAAAAATTCAAAAAATCACGACAAATATAGAGACCGTAGGAACTTGTCCAAAATCCATATTGTTTTTTCTGTCTTGTCTATGCTCGTTTCTCTTCATCGTCCAACCTTTGGCTTGGCTGCTAAGCTGCTTTTTTGTGTTGGTAACTTCTTTTAATGCAATGGTTCTTCCATTTGTTAAAAGTAAATTAAAAAATAAATTATAAATAATAAATCGATCTTAAGTTTGTAACGGATGCAGTCTCTTGATCAGAATAATACAGGATTCCTTAATTACATATTCGTCGTTGCAGATTCTACAGTCGAGATCCAGCTAAAAGTGGAGGATTGGAGTCCAGCTTTGCGCGCTGCAAAGCTTGCTGTTTGATTCTTCGATGTCTATATATACTGTTCGTATTGATGGACCATTGCGAGTGGAGCGGAGTGAGATGAACAACTTGTGCTACAATTATGGACTACTGCAGATCTGTTCCCGGATGAAAACTCATGTAACTGTCGGTTCAGTTGTCTTCGTGAATGGATATCGTGTAGTTACGAACAGACTATCCTGCTCCTTTATGAAACAGCGTCGAGCAGACAGATGCACACAATCAGAGCTGGTCACGTTCACGGTGTCTTTGAGTATGTCACTTGCGCTCGTTGAATGTCGTCCGCGATCGGCCACCGACGCTTCAAGAATACGGTACCCCACCACTTCATGATCGATCGACGCCGAGTGCAGCCGATGAATATAATTCCCCTCAGGCATGGCACATGCATTAGCACGACCCTGCTAGCCCTCAGATCCTGTGTCTTGGTTTGCAGTACAGTATGATTTAGCCGTTGCGTCAGAGCTAGTGCACTCCCTCTAGCTAGCTGGAGGGCTTGCTAAGGCATCGTTCGGTTTCCAAATTCCAACGCATGCAGAATTGAAAGGGTCACGACCGGCTTTCTAACTTGGCCAGCGTAATTGGAGGTGGAGGTCATACCTGCGGTGGCTGATCCACGTACGGCGATTGCTAGCTCTCCGATACCACTCACAGCTCGCGCTGATCGATCACAGAGGCACGGAACCCACGTGATGATGATTCACGACCTCCTTTACCCGCTCACGCGCAGCAAGCTGTTTGAACTTTACCACGTTGAACTTTGAACACAAGTAGATGCACCGACGTCGGCTATTCACAGCACGCGCCCTCGCTTGATCGCGCACTGTGCTCGTCGCACTCGGATATGTATCGGAGTCCATGGCATGGCCGCCTGCTGTGTGTTGCCGTCTCGAGAGCTCAACTAGTCGACGCTTCTCAACCGACTGGTTCCCAAAGCTCCCTTCGCTCCGAACTCTCCTCCTTCGAATTCTCAGTCTTGGCCTAGAGCGCTCTCCACAGTTCCCTCCACCTCAGCTAACTCGGACATGGTCAAGTGCTGGATATGCTCACTAGTTCTGTCTTCGTGTGTGATTCTTCCTCCTTTGTGATAGATATATTCAGGTGATTTATTCGCTTGTAAAATGTGAGGTCGGGCTGCCCAGATATTGTGAAATGTCGTGCTAGAGACGCTTCGTGATATTTTCCCTCAAATTGGGCGAATACTTGAGATATAATGCTTGGCATGGTTTTTCCAATGGGGTTTACCAACTTTGTTAAATAACTAACTGGCATCATACCCCTTCATCATTCTAGTACCCGTTAGGCGCATGTCTAACAGGTGTCCCAGCCAGGTAACGCAGTCGTTCTGAGTATTTGAAGCACCAAGCACTTCAATGGAAGAGATCTATCACCAAGTACAGTCAATCCCGTTCACTTGGCCCCATTTCGTTGCCTGAAATTGTGACATATATGGCACTAAGTCACTAAGGTTGAAATTCTAGGATAAGTATGGATGATATATGTTTCAGAGAGCAAGTTCTGAAAGGTGTCAAAAGTATTGGAATGACACCAATTTAAAGAAACTGACGTCGGGTGTGTTAAGTTCTGAGCATCGGTGACAAGTGTCGCGAAGAACGTACTCAGATTATCAGTCAAGCTTATCTCCGTCTGGTGCGAAAATGAGTTTTTTTGCTCCGGGGATTTCCACTACCCTAGGTGGAATTTGACCCATTCTTTCCCAGTTAAGGCCGGCCGGCTGCCCGCATTCGGGATATAATCCACCGACTCGTTTCAAATAAAGAAAATAGTTCTGAGCATAGGTTGCTATGCTCAGGTGCTGAGCTCTTTGAGATTGGGAATATCAGAACGCATCGAAAACTCTCCTGTGCATAGCCTGCTGTCGAATTGCAAACTGCTGTCGAATCATCTGGTCGTCTTTCGGTCTTGAATAGGACATGCCATACACGGCAATGTCACTGGGGCCCCTGCGGTCAGCACAACCCCGGTCATGTCCTCTTCCTCAGCGTTCTCAATTCCCAATTTCACATCCTGGGCTGTGTTGATGATCGTCATCATCTCGGTTCTTGTCGAGTCTTGCGTATCCTTTTGCAATGAACTCACTGCGCGCAGCGTGCGTTGCTTTGCACCTGCTTTGAATTTCTGGGTGATACTGCTTGCAAGCTCAGAGGAATGGCCTCTCTCAGTTACCAGACGCACCCTCCGCCCTCGGTGCGTAAAATTTCATGAAAATTTCCTTCTTAGTTAGACTGTTTAGAAAATTAAACCAAAAAATTTAAAAGCACTCAAAAAATTATCCTCTACATCGATGTCTAGTTTACCCCGCCACGGATGTTACTCGTCAGCTTGCTCGTCAGATCTCTCTAGAATTACGGAATCCAAACGAGGAACCAGTGGACATTCTCTATATTTTGCTTTGTAACGTTTCACGTCGTAAGACATGAATATTGTCAATGATCTTGGCCGGCGTCTTGGGATTTATACTGATCAACTGCATGAAATTGCTCGACAGGGACAATCATATCCAGCGAAGACCAGCTAAAGGCCAGTCCAGTTACAGGTCAAAGTTATGTTCAATACAGGAAGGAAAACGGAGTGGTTGTTCGCACTGCAGTGCATTAAGAAACGCCGATCCTACGTGGATGCTTATGTGGCACTATGAAACAGCGGTGGTTCTATAGGTGACGGTGGTTCCAATTTTTTAATCAGAAGCAGTGACGGCAGACTTTTAGTAGGACCTCCATCTTCATGAAACGTAGATTTCTAACATTGCTCACTGGTTTTTGTTAATGGGAGTCCTAAAGGCCAATTAAATTCTACAGCATTTTATAAGTATGTACACCTACTACTGTACGCCATCAAATTTTATTAGTATGTACTATTATTGTTGTACGCCATCAAAGTGAATACTGACAACACCGATGTAGTGTAATAAACAACAACAATTGTTGCAAACAATATAAAATTTTTTGAGTATATAAATTCTATGCTAATGATTTTCATGGATGCACTGTCGAGTGCAATAGAAGATTTCGGTTTCTGCAAATTCATACAACTTTCATAGTTTCCACAATGATCAGATGGGTGCCTTCCTAGTGCATGGCATGCATGGCAAGCATGGCGTCGATACTTGATTTTCTTCGACTTCTGCTGTAGTTCTTGCATGTATTAATTCCACATGATCTACTTGTGTAGGTATATGGCAATGGATCATCAGCACAACTTTTGTCATGTTCAGAAGTCCAACATTGCAACAGGAACTGCAGGTACTATTCTGTTATGTGTATCTCTGAATTTCACTCCGCCCCATTGTTGTCACAAACTCTCCAAATGAACTCACTGTCGTGGTCCAGTAAGTACTGCTAGTAGTACAAAGATAATGATGAAACAGTAATAGGTAGCATTGACAGCACGGTTATTGTGACCCTTATTTTCTAGACTACAGACATACGAGGAGCTTGTAAGAGACTAAAATCACTTCTGCACAATGAATGTCAATATGCAATTTCTTATGTCGTCTTTAGTACTGTAGAACCTGTAATAATTTCAGAACAATGTTCAATTGCATAATAAGGAACTACTGAACGTTTTTTCATGATTGAGTCCGTCAAGTTCATCAAAACCCGAGTGCATTGACGGCCCATAAAGTCAAGGCGTCTATGTATATTTCAAGAAACTAGTTTATTGTATTAAGAGTTCAAAAAGTACGCATAGGATAGCACTACTAAAGTCCAATATTCAGAGAGTACCTCAATTCTAGCATTTGAAGACTAGGTTCACTGAAAGAAAGACTTCTGTTCTTACATGATGAAGCCCACATACCAAATTCTAACAATGACAATTTCCATGACCTACACATGTTTGTTTTGGACCACAACTATGAACTTCAATGTAGATTGAAAAGTAGAATAGTGAACCTCCCTATAAAACAACTACTGCACATTACTTATACACTCTCTATAACTCCATGGCGTTGCAACTTCATAGCCAAAAACTAAATACCTGGGTTGCTGTTGTTTCATAGGGACTTCTAGTGAACCAATTCGTCCCATTGCCATCCGAGCCACTCCCGCCTAACACCAACTCCTGCAATCAGTATGGAAGCTTCTTCAACCCCACCTAAGTGAGCCAGAAAAGATTGAGGACCTAATTGGCTACCTCAAGAAATCTCAGCTTTGATAGAAGCAAAGCGACAACTATTTCATGAGGAATTAGATAGTGTAGATGCACGCGATTTGATGAATCTTGACTCTACAAAGTAGCTTCGCATTAGTACGCAGGTAATGAGAACTAGAGTTTCACCTTGTCCTAGAGATGGTCCTGTTTGCAAAAGCAAATGGAATCAGATTATACCTGAGTACAAGCGTGTGGCAGACTTCCTAGTGCGGAGTGGAACAAATGGATTGGACTATTGGACCATGACTGCTACTGAGAAGAAGGCAGAGGGATTCCTACAGTCACTTTTAGAGGATATCTTCCGCAACTTACACTCTTGGTACGGTCAACGTCCAAGCATGCATCCACCACACTATTGAGACTTGCACGCAAGAGAAGACAAGAACTACAGCCATCCAATTGCTGACAAGCCAAAGAGAGGAAAAGATGATTCCATTGACTTTGACAACGAAAACACCATCGACGTTGCAGCAGCAGCTGAGGCGATGTCTGAGTACAAATCCAGTGGATTGTCGCCGACACATATAATACAACGACATACTAGAGGAGTTGAATGTGAAAAGCGTGGCAAGACTCCCATCAGTGCAATAGCTACTCGGCGTTTCTTTTCTCTACCTCCAAGAGTCACTGCACAGGTTCTCAGCTCTAGCGATACTAGTGGCTTCACAAGAGAGCGATGTTTTGGGAACACGGGGTGAGACGGAAGAACTTATCAGAACATACTGCCATTACGGAGGCCACCAAAGCTACAGACACTGCTATGGCAAATCAAATGAAGAACATGGCTGATTCAAGTAGAGAGTTGGAAAAAGTGAAGATGCAAATGCAGCTGCAGATTTTCTCAGAGAAAATGGAATATTAGAAATTGTGAGACCAAAGATTGCAAAAGAATGCTACATTAGCAAATGACAATGCAAAACTCGCAATCTTTAAGCAAGGGGAGGTAGTACAGTGTCTTGTAAACCTAACTGCAGCTTTTACTGCAGAACTACACACTATGAAACCAAAACTACAGGATACGGAGCCAACAGTGGTATCGACCCTGCCTATACAAGTGCATGACAAAAATGCGTAGCCTGAACCCATGTCCCTGAAACGTACTATCAATACAGATGTGGAGGCCTTCTAGGAGTCGCAATAGTAGCTCATCACCTTTCTTCGTAGTTACTGCATGCACTCTAGACACATGATACAATCATTGTATAGTTTTGTTGAACTATATGTAGTATACTACTGTCACTAGTATTGAAGACGACTTTAGACAATTTTGCATGTAAATACAAAAGAAAGAAATAAAAAATTTAAATTTCTGTAAAGGAAATGTGTGTCATAGTACAATACCTGCAGTTCTTGAAGTGGATGAATTTGCTGTATTGCAAGGTACATGCCTAGGTCTCTTCGCTTCAACGAAGCCTGCTTTAGGTTTGCCTCATCAATGTGACTGTCGAAATCATTACTTGGTCCACTGTTATGAGGAAGTGGATCACTGTTGAATTCTTCAGTGTGAAGAATATTGAGCAAGTGTTCCATATCTACATGTGACTGGTGTAGTATGAAATTGTGCAGGATTGCACAATACATGATCACATCTAGAATGAAAGTGACATGAAAATCTGACTTCAGCAGTAGCTCCCGAAAACTCTACTTCAGCAATGCAAATGCATTTTCCACTACTCCACGTCCCCTCTGTAGTCTTGCATTAAACAAAGCATCAGCAACAGGTAGATTACTATTACCATGGCCACGGTGAGGCACCATGAGCCATGGGAGAAGGAGATATCCTGAATCACCAAGCAAGTAAGGCGTAAAACCTTGAAACTAAATTCTTTCATCCTATAAATTATTATGTAAACCTTTGTTGTATAGAGAACATTTTCGCAACATTCTTGAATCATTAGTAGACCCCGGTATGCCAAGGAATAAGTCCAAGAATTTCTTGTCACTATCTACAACTGCATGACAGTTCAAAGTGTAACCTCTTGACTTGAAATAGTAATAGTCGGTTGAACCGAACTTCAGTTTTGAAATAGGAACATACGTACCATCGATACATCCAACTACTCCAGGTAAACCACAAAGCAGGTTGAAGCTATGCTCTATTTCAAGCAAGCAGTCACCACGAGGCCACAAGATTTCGGAGCGCATCACTATATTAATGGCATGGACAACATCTCAAAGAAGTAATGACACTAAACTTCTCCCTACAGCAAACATTTCACTACAGATTAACAAGCTAGCACCATGTGCTAATTTAAAGAAAGTACAAGCAATTCTAACAATAGGGGGGATGGACAGCTGATACTTCGTATCTTGTTGTTGAATCGATGGTCGCAGAAGCTCAGCCAATGAGAAAACAGATTCTTTAGAAAGACGGAACATCTTCAACCATCTGTGGTCGTCGTAATGATCCAAGAGGAACCTGGAAAACCAAGTAGTGGACCTTGGCTTCATCCAATATTCCAAGTCCCCATCCAAAACACCACGACAATTCCATAGACGCCAAGAATGAAGAGCCGCATGAGTGACGATTTCAGTAGGTGCAGTGGAGTTGTCCAGCATGTCCGACAAGGCTATTATATTTGTGTCATCGTCTCTATTGGAATCTTGTTCGGTCCAGAGTTGCAATTGTCGATGTGTTGACAAAAGTAGAACAAGAAGGAAGAAAATGAATGGAATGCTATTGGCAACATCGTGGAAGAAATCCATTTTCTTGGTGGAACAACAAAAACGAAGTGAGAGCATGGAATGAATGAACGCTTTCTCAAAAAATGACGATTAGGAGTACATGGTGCAAACCTGCACAGACTAGGACATCAAGTGCAGAGGAGGAGTACGACTGAATGAAGAGGAGAAAGTAAATAATTGTGCTTCGGCGGTAGTGTAAGAACGATGACAAGAGAAATGTCTTGTCGTACATTTCGCTCAACAAAAGGGTTTTCAGCTGGTCAGGATATGAGAACTAGAGTCTCAAGGATGGCCAGTGAACAAAGGTATCTTCAAGCAAATTGCTATGAAGGTTTCTACCATGCAAGTGTTGAATACGTTAAAGAAAGCCGCAGTGACAATGATCTGTGTGCACAGAGTCAGTGCGGAGCACAAAAATGGCCCAACAAACTAAGCCACATTTCCGGACATTGTGGCAGCATTCATAACTTATAGAATGAAAGCAATACTTATGGAGGGGGAAAAAACAGAGATGGCAGAATGAGTATCCATTTGACGTTGATGCTGAAGATGCTCTTCCTACAAACAGGAGGTGTCGTAGTCCGCTTCACGTAGAAATTATAGATGTTTTTTCTACAATGAGGAACTCTGACAGAATGGTTCAAGTTGATGAATTGAACACTCTATGTACGAAAATGTGTTGTTGTAGCCTCTCATTTGAAGCCGAAATGGGCAACTCCCCTGGTGTTCGTGCCATCTACTGCGCTCCATCGATTGAAATTAGTGCTCAGCCTCTCTTCTGAAGCCGAAATGGGCACCTTATCTACTCTTTGCACCTTCAGTTGTGCTCCGTCAACTAAAGTCAGTGCTCCACGATCTGCTTGTCCAACCCTAGTACAACACAACCGTCACCATGTGAACTAATAGAAGTGACAATTTCTGTGATACCATTATTTTTCCAGCTACCGAAGTTGTCTACTTATTCCTTTCTCTAGACCAGCTCTTATGTAATGGCATGGTCTTGATTTCTTGTACTTTGTTGTCCTTGTGTTTGTTATGTTTACATTGGGACAAATGCAAGCTGTTGCATTGTATTTGTGATCAACTTGATGTGTTGATGTATTTTGTGTCTCTAATAAGTAACCTAACCTATTATTGATAAAAAATTATTTGTATTTTTAATATAGGTTCTACCTTCAAGGACTCATTGGAACATGCAAATGAGTTCCATTGGAGCGTGGGTTCTAAGTGGCAGTTGCCTAAACTAGACCGAACTGGTAATGTTTTTTTATATTGATGGGTATTTCTCGATTATACAGGAAAGCAACCGAATTGGTAATGTATTGTAAGTTATACTGCATGAAATTATGAACTTGGTACATTATAAATCATGATTAGTTTTCAATAAAGCATGATGCTCCGACGTCGTTAAGCTTCATAAGGGTGTACCTGTAAGTAAACCGTGATTCTACGATGGTGCAAAGCCTGCATATTCGGCGAGAGCTAGACTTCCTCCAATCTCCATGTTCATGCCTTCGCGGAGGTCAAGAACTATAGATTTCTCAGCTAGAGAACAAATTATTGAAATGTGTCTAGTGGAATCGGCAACCGCACTTCGGAGCTCACCCTTGCTGAGTTGTGAAGCTTGAGTAGTGGCTTAATAGGGTGCTAAAGAGCAGGGAAGATGGACAACGCAGCCGAGAAACGTACCTGTCGAATGCTATCGGTGCAAGCAGAAGTCCTCCTCTACGACATGCTTTGACCTTGCCAAAAAACCCTAAAGGAACACCTGCACATCGTCAGCTACTGTCACCGCCTACTCTGCTCCGTCTTTCACAGTGGGTGCTCCAAGATCTGACTGTCCTACCCCAATACAAGACAACCGTGGTCATGAGAAAGAATCCAGGCCATTTGCCAACACGAAGGTTGCAGTGCCGAACGTAGGCTACAATGCAGTGCACACGGAAGGCAAAAACCTAATGTGGAGAAACGAACCTAGCTGATGTTGTCGACACTATCGGAAGTTTAGTACGACATGCACAGAGCCTGCCGGAAAACCCTAAAGGATCAGCTTGTTCGCATCGTCTGTCATTGTTGCAGTCGGATTGCAGTATAAGCTGTTACGTGGTGAAACCCATTCGAGGGTTGAGCTTAACTGATAAAAGTATGAGCTGCTACAGCCCCGCCTGGTAACCTTAAACAAATTCCATCACTGCTACACGATGTCCATTGAGCTTCAACTTCCAGTGCCGCAATTGAAGCCATTCACTCTACGGCCATGACGGATTAACGACAGCCATGGCCTAGTGGAATACAAACTACAAAGCGGGCGATGCGTGCTAGCATACAAAGAAGCGAAACCCCAACACGTCGTTCAGTGACCAAAAAATTGAAAAATGCGCGCCAACCAACTATACAGACACAGGGGGTGCACTACAAAGGAAGTTCATGGGTGAAGAGCGACCAAACCCTAACTACCCATTTCTACTTTTCCTAATTACTTTCTAATAAATTATAATTTCAACCTACAATTTTGAGCTCTGTTTAACAACGTCTATAGGTTTCTATTGCCAAAAATTTCAATCCTAAATAACATGTGATACATTATCTAGAAAGGATTGAAAAATAAACTAAAATGGCATATTTTTCAACTAAAATATTTATAGAGATCACATGAAGATGACTATTGTATCAATATTTAGCCAAAATAAACTTTCAGTAGAAAGTTATTTTATAGAATTTTTTTAAAATTTTTAAAATTTTATTTTCTTATATAATATAGGGGTGTGAAAGTTATTTTTAGCTTTACAATGTATCTTTTCTCTTCTAAAATTTGTAACTAATTATTATTAACATAAAAAAATACCAATAATTCAAAATATAAACTTTCAAAGTAGGAAAATCTATTCATATTTTTTTTTAGAAAAAAAATAAAATTTTAGAATATATTATATAGGGGGTCCAAAATTTGGTCGCTCCTCACCCATGAACTTCTTTTGTAGTGCACCCCCCAGGTATGCAAATGCAAAGAAACTGAAGATGAGCAAGCAATGGTTCCGACGACAACCTTCAGGACCCACTCATGAATTACGACCGCTGCTGCAGTGTGAATGACCATCACTACATGGTCTATGTCTTCAACGCTCACTGTCAGTGAACTGAAGTTACCAATGCAATCTGAACACCCCAGTGACCTCGTCTTGGAAAAATAACACGAAGCGTCTTCCACAAACGTCCCCTTTACGAGCTAGATTTTTAAAATAATTTTCGACCAACTCCCCCCTACTTTATCTTTCAACGGCCCCTCCTCTCTAACGCCAAGTTTGGACATACCATAAGTTAATGCCATATTAGCCTACCTGCTGCAACTCCGACAAAACTGTACAAGCAATGGTCTCGCTTAAATTCCAACCTGCCCACGTTAAGTCGAAGATGGCAGTTTATTTAGAGCATCGCCACCAATAGCACGCCAATAGACCACAACATCAATAAGTGGTGAGGCACTTACTACCCTGTGAGATATGGTGGTGCCCTGGCCATCCCATGCTCTCTACCAACAACCCGTTGAAATTAGACTAACCCTCATTATTCAAATGCCACCAAGACACCAAGTCATACAATTGAAATACCATTGTGGAACTCCTTGATGTTAACAATTGAAAATTGTTCTTTGAAATGAAGGAAACAAAGTTTTTTGACAACAGAGAAGCTAGATGGTTGGTGTTTTATTTATCTAAAGTATCTTTTTACTTTGAGTTGACTATGAGTTTTGCATTATTTTTAGACACATAGATAAATAAAAACTATTTATTTTGAGTTGACTATGAGTTTTGGATTATTTTTAGATACATAGATAAATAAAAGCTATTTACTTTGAGCTAAGTATGAGTTTTGGATTGTTTTAGGATACATAGATAAAAGAAGCTATTTACTTTGAGTTGAATATGAGTTTTGAATTATTTTTAGACATATAGATAAATAAAAACTATTTATTTTGAGTTGAATATGAGTTTTGAATTATTTTTAGAACCCATATCAATACAAAGTTAGAGGTTAAAAATAAAGCCTTACCTTTTGTATTACATATATCTACTCTCTCTCTCTCTTCTTATTTCATTCTCTTTTTGTTTACCTTCAAGACTATAAGGAGTGTGCATTGTTGAAGAATTGCTTCCAAAGTGTCCCCTCATGTACTTGAAGGTCATACATAGGAGCAAGGCTTCTTCCCCTTTTTCACATGCCACCTACTACCTTCTATTGTGTCCAAATTAGCATCCCATGAGGCAA
This sequence comes from Climacium dendroides, assembly GCA_950106755.1. Classification (NCBI taxonomy): domain Eukaryota; kingdom Viridiplantae; phylum Streptophyta; class Bryopsida; order Hypnales; family Climaciaceae; genus Climacium; species Climacium dendroides. The sequence goes on along the minus strand of OX467082.1, from coordinate 44,335,317 downwards.
TAGTCTACGTTGACTGAGGTAGTGTGAGTATAATACTACCCTCTACAAAGGCCCTTGGTTGCCTAGCAAATGTAGGAGTGAGGGGACAAACGACACAATCTCTATCGTGATGAGATGCTAGTGTGGACCCATTTTGCACTATCCAAGCATGGCAAGCAAGGATTGCCATTACTGAGACCACTGGTGGCAATGTTCTTAGAGCATCGCCAACAGCAGCTTCCAATGGCCTTAGCAATGACACTTTCTATTTGCCGTGCATTTTTAGCAGAGAATGGCTCCACACCAGCATCCCGTCACACTACTAATTCTACTGTCTCTCCCATCACTCTCACATTTGCTCGGCAAAAGAGGGTCTTTGTAGAGGGCAATTTTATAGTCACGTTAATTTGGTCAACGTAGACTATGGCCTCTGTGGATGCTAACGTGGAGGTAATGGAGGGTAGTGGGGGATGTACAAAGAAGGGGAAGAACTTTTGTGAGGCCGAGGAGAAGCAACTATGCTTTTCTTTTTTGCACATTTCATGGGATCCAAAACAAGGGACCAGACAGAAGAGTGGGAATTTTTGGAGACACATCACAAAGACAAGAAATCATATCTTAAGTGAACCCATGCCTAACCTTCAAAGTGTGTGGGGACGCTTTGGAAGCAATTTTTCAACAATGCACACTCCACAAATATTTGAAGGATGGACAAAATCCACAAATAAAAATGATAAAAGAATTTCTACTTAAAAATATAAGATTATATAAGAATTTACATCTAAATAAAATTAAAGAATCTATAAATATTAAGAAGTACATGTACATGTAATAGATATCTACAAAGTAAGTGATAAAGCTTCTACTTTTAATCCTTTAATAGTGTGTATGTAATAGATGTCTATAAAGTAAAAAATAAAATTTTTATTTTTAATTCTTTAGTAGATGTTTACAAAGTACAAGATAAAGCTTCTACTTTTAACCTTTTAGTACCATGTTCATGTAATAGACATCTACAATTTAGGAGATAAATTTTTTAATTTTAGTCCTTTAATACTATGTTCATATGGGACAAAAATCAATTCAAAATTTTGCTTCAAAACAAGTATAATAAGAGTACCACGGTGACATTCCCCATGATGTGGCATTTAAATAATGATAGTCGATCCAATTTTAGTGAGTTGTTGGTGGGCAACATTGGATGGTCACGGCACCACTACATCTCACGAGGGCGGCAAGTGCCTTGCCACTTGTTGGTACCATGGTCCAATTTTGCGGCACTAATGGCGATGCTCTTAGGGTGGGTTTATACTGTGCCTAAGGCCGGATGGAAGGCCGGCCAGATTTGCCTTCAATCTGGCCTTCAATCCGGCCCCAGTTTTTCCATCTGGCCATAGTTAATGTAAACCCCTTGGGCTGGATTCTAAGTCCGGATTTCCAATTCATGTGCTCTTGAATTTTCTCAATGCTCAATTAAAAAAAATATAAAAATATACATGTTTACCTTTTTTTCTTTTTTAATTAAAAACAAAGTTTTTTTTTTTTCTTTTTTTTTCTTTTTCTTTTTGTTCCTATATATTTTTATTTCTAAATTTTTTTTAAAAATTTATTTATTACTTAAAAATAAAAAAGAAAGGTAATGTTTTGGTTTTCCTCTTATATAGAATATGCATTTGTAATCAACATGTTTAATACTAAAACATAGGTATTTTATTGTAGTCACTTAGATAATGATTTTCCTTTAAAATTAAAAAAAGTAAATACATAAGGGAGTTTGTTCTAAAAACACCCATGCTCTAAGAGTGATCATGATGGAGAGGTAAATTTCGCTTTATTGAATGTACTAGCACATTTTAGGACATGGTTACTTTTAATAATCGTTGCCTTTCAACTTTAAAAAATTCATAACTAATTACACAAAGATCTAAAAAATATGAAACAAATCAAGTCACCAAAAAAATATGAGGATAAAGGGCCTAACATGCATTTCAAAATCGACTCTACAATTTTTTAAATGAATCTTTAATGTGATTTTTTCTCCAAGATTTAGTGTATTTGAGGCTCATTTCCAAAAGCCCTCAACACTATGAAAGTCAAGTTTGTGATGAACACTCTTGTACAAAATCTTCAATAAAAAAAATCATAATCAATCATTTTGAAAATTAAATTTTTGATGCTAAAATTAGACTTAAAATAGACTTTAAAACATATATAAACTACTAAGAATAGCAACTTGGTTAAGTTTTATTAGACTTCAAAGTATTGTTCACACCAAAATTTTGTACCTTGGATATTTAGAAATTAAGAACAACTCTATCAAATAAACATGTACCAAATTCCAAAAATAAATAAATCTTATGTTGAGTCAATTAAAAATGATTGAACCAAATAAACTTTAAAATCTCATATTCAGTTAAGAACAATTTTATAGAACATACTAGCGGTTGGCGCTTGCTTTGCTACGCATTAACTATATTACTTTCATCAATTTTTCATGTGAAATAAAGTATATATAATCTTTAAATGAAAATATGACATTTTCATACAATATTCTTTGGAAATACATATATTGTGCAATAGAAAGTAATTTAAAAAATCTTTATATCATAATTTTTACAAAAAAAATCTTTGCAAACATGAAAACATTGCAAGGACACCACCACTTAATAAATTTCTTCACTCACAAACAATGGTAACCAAAATTGAAGAATTAAAATGCAAATTTGTCAAATTGCAAAAACTTTGTAAATATTTTGTTGTAGAATCCAAAATTGCTTCAATTTAACAAAGCTTCAAATCATTTGATAGTAAGAAAAGAACATTCAAATTGAGAACATTTAAAGCTTAGAAAATCATTTTCTAAAATTGTGGAAGTAAAATGAAGTGAAAAGTCAAAAAATATAAAACCTCCATAACATCACTGTACCTCTATAATATCACATTTTAACACTATGATATTATAGAAGTGAAATGGTCATTGTAACTCTATAATATCACCTTTTGTAAATGTATGGTATTACAAAGGGATTGAACCTCTGTAATATCACAGAATGTAAAAATGTGATATTATGGAAGGCCTTGCGATTTTAGTAGTATGATATTATATTATAATAAGTTTATATATCATATTATAATGAGTTTATATATTATATTATAATGAGTTTATATAATGTATTATAAACTGTGTACACTCAATCTGTCCCAAAGCTTCCAAACTCACTCCACTTTTGTTTCTGTTTCAAAGCTCCCAAACTCATCAGTTCATTGCTCCCAATTTCAAATTGAAATATTGACAACATTGACAACAGATCAAGCTCCAAAAATTTAGCAATACATATTGGTGGAAGTTTCTTGAGCTCACAATCAATAAACATGCACCAAAATAGAAAACAAAAGACTTTGCATAGCTAGACGGTGGAGATTTGTACAATCCAACGAAGGAGCCCAATCCGACCCTAGATGGGAGTTCCGGCCACCCAAAACCTCATCCCAATTGCTCCTTTGGGGCCGAATGGTTTGGCATCAAAACCATGCCACCTAAGACGACACGTAGGATGAGTTGTAGTTCCATCCAGCCCCAAGTATAAACACCTTGGGCCAGATTTGGAGAAATTGAGCACTCCTATTGGTTCAAACTTGGAGAGTTCCGGCCCCAAGTATAAACCGGCCCTTAGAGCGCCACTACCTTGCTTTTAGTTGAATGCCGTGTCGCGACGCGACGCCGCGTCCGTCATTCAAAAAGGAAACGGAGGAATTCTCTGCTTCTTCGCGACTTCGCGATTACCATTAATGGAGCGCGATTCGCTGTCTCATTGTCAAAAAATGAGCAATCAGTACGGGTTCCCTGGGTGGTTTCCTTGCATTTGAAATCTGTTCCTTTCGTGCCACAAAGAATTAGAAATTAAAACAAAAAATCGGTGAGGGCATCTGTGTCCTCGGTCAAAATGAAAAATCGGTAAATGTGATCAAGACGCACTCCCTAGCCTGCAAACAGGGTGGAGGGTTCTGAGTTGTTAAGGTACGTGCACCAGAAATCGCCTGTTGAAATGAATGCAAGTTGTACATTTCGAGTGACGAGTCTGGGTGCGAATACCTTGGTACTAGTTAGAGAGACATCCTGAGTTTTTGGAACTAGTTCGCGTCCAATTGGATTGTAAATATTCATTCAAGCTCTCACAAAGTGCATTGAACTGTGCGTCACACTTGATGTAGATGAACGACTCTACGTGTGCAATTTCATTTTCCCCCACTAATGTCAGTGATGAATAGACCAGTCCTCATTGTTCTGAACGGAGGCTGAAAATTCGTATGATAATTGAGAATAGAATGTTTTACAAGGTACACCAAATGGTGCAAGTATCCGACACTACTGTAGCAATGTGAGCGAAATGAACGAAAATGTGGAGAGGCGAAGGTCGGGGCTATGTCACCACTAACTGCATGTAGGACACAATTCAACATATCATTGTACACAACTAAATGACTGACATATAAGACACATGAATTTGACTACACAAGGCACATCCTATGACATTCTCTGGAAGTGATGTGTGAGTAGAATGCATGCAAATAATTAAATATGAAGATTCGGACGTCATCCTTCGTAGTGCGCACAGCATTAGAAGCTACAAATTCAAGTAATATGAGACATGTGCGCGCGAAATCACATGTGCACTAATGTGAAATCTTTTAAAGGTTTCTCAGAGACATATAACTAATTAAGGTTGCTGCAATATATGCATGACACACACTTACGTCCCTTACACTAAGATACAATACTGTGGTCCATCGAGTGCCATTCGACGGCGTCCCTGCAAATTATGCCATACCTTAACGCCACAAGCAGGATCGGAACGAAGCTTGGGTTTACTACTCCAAGCTCAATTGCCCAGCACATGTGCACTCTGTTTTTGTGCAATACTCCCCGAAAGCAGGAATACATTTAGGGTTTATCAAGTACTTTGGCTCATTGTGATACCTGATGGAATCACAAGGGCTTGAAACACTCCTAACAAGAAGTACTAGTGTCCTCACCATAAACTATAGTCAGTGACAGAACTTCGAAAGTAGATCGAGGGTGGGGGCGCCAAAAGCAGTGAACATGTGACTACGAGAAGTGGGGGCGCAAGACAAAATGTGAAATGGTAATTTGTATGGTCTTGATGTCAACCCAAGAAGGACCTTAAGCAAGGGGCTACATCTATTTGTTCAACGATTTTGAACAATGCGGATCCCAAGATCAATTCAATTGACAAATTCGAAGTTGTGAGGTTTAAGGTGTCACTGGGGTCCTTTGAAACTTTGTTGAAAGTTTAAAGAGGTGTGAAAGAAACATATATATTTAGACCTGGAGGGAGATACCTCGGGGGTGCAAAAGTTTCAACAACTACACTTGGGGGGTATTTTCAAATTCCCCCTCTCAAATTCCCTTGTAACTTACATGATGATGTAGAACTAAAGACTCCTTGCATCTTCAACTTTTTTCATTATAGAATCAAGAAAAAAACAGGGAAAAGCGAGCTCTGAAAAACTCAACTTGCATCCTTAATTCATTAATATCCTAAACTCATCTACTTCTGAACCCAAGAAGTATTCAAGAACAATGTCGACATGCATCCTGACATCCTCAACTTATATCCTTCTAAACCTGACAAAAGAACTCACTACCAAGAAGTTCTGAAGCCTCAGCTTGCATTTCTAATGTATCTCTAATTTATTCAATCCCAGAAACCTGCTGCACACAAGACTCACCGCTGATGAAGCTCAACATAACTCAAGTGTTCAATCTGCCTTGGGGCTTCAAAGTGCAGGCAACGTCCCCAAGCTAGAGAAACGTAACTCTAAAGTTGCTATCAGCTCCCCGAAGCTCACAGCGTTGTGAAAAGCTCAAATCACAGGCTGCAACCAATGCCAGAAGAATCCAATCATTCGAGAACCAACGACAATCAGAACGGAAATTCATGATTAATCGTATGTATACAGAACAATGGATATTTACTAACTTCAGATGAACTCCATAGCACTGAGATAAATGTGCGAGTAAACTGAGGGTGCTGCATGATAATACAGGAAGGAGAATAACAGAGGTTACGAGAGAATTGCACCATTGAGAGAAGGCAAGACCTAAATGGTCAGTTCCACTCTCGTTAATACAGAGTTTCAGTAACTCCGATCCTCCATAAGCGGAATTCAAGTTGTAGAGATCCTCTGGTATGTAACCTGCGATGATCCACTCCACACACCGGAAAGTAGATTATGTTGAATAATGGTACCAATTCAACAAAAATGCGGGATTTCCCCTGAACCCTCAACCACTTCAACAAGAAGAAATTACGTAGAACATCTAGCAATCAATGGCTTCACCCAAAAGGTAAAGAATTGCAACCCTAAGAAAACACAAATCGTAAGAAATTTGCACCCACATTGCACTGAGATAAAAGAAAAAACTTAAACCCTAAACCCAACTAGTAGAAACTCTTGATGAATTTACATCTATGCAGAGAGTGAAAAAAGTGAAAAAAGGTAAGAGCTCTGACCGTCAAGGCTCGAGGAGAGCTCGGCGACAAGCGTGAAGGTGACGGCGAAGCACCATCGTGTAAGGAGGACGACTTGCTGCGGGGGACGCCTAATGCAAACCCTAGCAACATCAAAGCAAGAGCTCAAAGTTAAACCAGGAGCAAAGCAAGAGCTGAAAGCCTAAACATGCAAAATAAGGACACTTACCCTACATGCAGGCACGGAGTCTGACGCTGTCCAAGTCTCCGGAGGATGCCGAAGATATGAATGGCGACGAAAACCTACAGATGAATTAATAGAACTCATGGAAACATCGTGAATGTAGGAAGTGTGGGAAAACTACGCGGCAACCAATTGACTCACCAATGTACCCTTCCTCCACGACAGAGTCTTGGCTCGCATGGATTGCTGAGAGGTTCACATCTTTGTATACAGAACTGGGCCGAATTGTTTTACAGGCGGAAAGAAAGTGGTCTCTCTCAGTCAACTATATGCGCTACATGGTTGGCTGATACTTCTTTCCGCCTGCATTCTGATCCGGCGCGCATTTGACACTCCTCAATTGCTAGCAAATGCGACACTGACTACATTAGCTAACAAAGCGGGCTTAGCTATGCTGGGTTCCCTTACGAAGCTCACTGAGAAACTGCTCGAGTTTATCTGCGACGTTGTGTGCACGAGGGAAAGATTCTCTAGCAGCCTCCAATTGACACCCTCCGCCTCGAAATTATTTGAGAGAAGCAAGTTCCAAAGGTCAGGCTAGGGGCCAACATAGGCCATCAATTACAGAGCGCCGTTAGACTTGGTCCACACTCCACAAAGACAGCACAAAATACAGCAAACAAGTGCCTTATCAATTCTTACTTGATAAGAAGCTTTGCGTCCTAGTGGAATGCTTCAGCTGGCACCGCGAGTGATGCATGCTTTTTGTTTGTCGGCTTGCAGTCTCCATGCAATTTCCATGACGTGGTTTTCTCAGAGCAATGAGAAGTAAGTGCACAACACTAATTGAGTTCCACGAGTTCCATGTACAGTACAAGGCGTGCAGCTTAGCATTACTTTACGTCTGATCCGGTCTAAGCTCCCAAGAATGCTGGACTCAGAACTGCAAAGTGTGGAAAAGTGCGGCAACGTACAAAACACGTTCAAGACGAGGACTAGCTGAAAATGTACTACAATAGAACAAAATTTAAAGTAGTACATAGAGTCCCTATGTTTCTAATTTGAAAGTTTGGGTGACCCAAGCACACTAAAATGTTTCTAATTTGAGTGTGCCTGGGTCACCAAAATGTTTCTAATTTGAGTGTGCCTGGGTCACCAAAATGTTTCTAATTTGAGTCACCAAATTGTGATGATATTTTGGACTCACAATGAATAAAGGTCTGTTTTCACTTGGTGTCCAAGAGTATTGTTATTGGGCTCTTAGTAATGAATTTAGACTTGGTTCTAGACTAAATTCACATTGCAAACATCATCCCTAACACCAAGTATAAACATACCCTAAGCTTTATTACAATCTATTTTCATTGAGTACTCTACATGACAAGGTTTACCACTTGTCTCTTTTTTAGTGTGCTTGGGTGGATATTTTCGTTCACTTTTTTCACTAGCTAGGACACTTTTGAAGGGTCTACATGCGTGAACCTCATGTATATTAAAAAATGGAAGTGTAGATTGATCTAAGTCATCGTATATTGCTTCATATCTGTTTTATTGTGTAAAAAACTATATATGTCTCTTTGTTTGTACTCAACCTCACAAGATGATGAGACATTGTTAGAGGAAAAGTAAAAAGATGTACTTTTGTGATTCATAAAGGTTCTAGTGTGAGAGATGTAGCAAAGACTTTAGCCCCTAAAGGACAATTGTTCATTGAAGACAATTGAAAGTCCAAATAGGTTTCCTTGTTTTATTGTATATAAAACTATATATGTTTCTTTGTTTGTATTCAACCTCACAAGGAAGGATGATGAGACTATTGTTAGAAAAAAAGTAAAAAAATGTACTTTGTGTGATTCATAAAGGTTCTAGTGTGAGAGATGTAGCAAAGACTTTAGCCCCTAAAGGACAATTGTTCATTGAAGACAATTGAAGGTCCAAATAGGTTTCCTTGTTGTCAATTTAGGTTGGATGTTTATAAAATTTCAATACAAGGTTTGAACTTGTACTTCTTTATTGAGGATCTAATTTTTTTTAATTGGATGCCTGAATCAAACATTATGTTGTCTTGAACATTTGGGGCACCTTGAGCAATTTGGAAATATTTTGGGAATATTTAACAAAAATGCTCATCAATTGTTGAAATTTGGCATGTATGTAACTAATAAAATATGGACACGTACAAACGTATTAAAAAAAATTAACCATCAAATTACATTCTAAGAGGAGTCAAACTTTGTTAGCTATATTAGAGCAGTTTCAAAAAAAAAATCTTCTAACTTCAAGTCCTATTATCTTACAATCTATAAAGTCAAAGTTCTTGAAATTTTTCCCACATATTCCAAAATTTTGTCTCTAACTTCTCACCATTTGACTTTTAAATAAAAAATTTCCTTGTTGCACAAGAATTCTTCAAAACAATGACTAGTATATTGCCAATGCATTGGAAGGTGATTTAGAGTAAGCTAAACTCCATATTTGCTTCTAAAATTTTTCATGGGTGAACCTAAAATTATATACTTATGAATGGTCAAAATCCTCAATTTTGTGTAGAGCAAAAATGTTATACCAAAAGGCTAATCCCATTTTGCAAGAATGAGAAAAAGTTTTTTTTTTCACTTCAAACATTATAGTCTTTCAATCCCACAAGTCAAATGGGCTAAAAAAATTTCTATACATTGCCTTACTTATTTTATCACACCTTGTATGGTGGAAATTTATTATATTAGTTTTGATTTTTGATTTTGAGCAAAGGATCAAAAAATGTTAGTTTTAGATTTTCTATCTTCCCAAACATCCTCTAGCCTTTAGGAATTAAATGTTAGTAAGTCAAGTGTACTATGGGATTTACTACATTTATGAATTGTTGGATCATATTAAGATTAAGAGAACTTTAGAGGGTCCATATATGTATGCTAAAAAATAAATGGAATTTTGAATTGTAAATTTCGTTGAAATCACACTAGAGTCTACTTCATCAACATTACAAATATGTATATACAATTAAAAATCATACCCAAATTTTGATGTTTTCTATACACTATGATTAATGTTCTTTATACCAATATCAATGATAGTCAATTAGTTGTTTGAATTTTTTAAAAATTTAAAAATTTGTGAATTTTATATTTTAAAAAATTGCTAACTATAAAAGTATAAATTAGTTAAAATTTGTAATTTTTTAATTTATCAATTGATAAATTTAAAAAAATTTAGATTATAAATTCTTAAATCTAATGTTCTATTGAATTTTAGTATTTCAAATTTATACATATGATGTGTTTCCAAATTTTTAAATGAAATATATATTATTTATATTTGACTAAGATATTAGTAATAATATAAATATGTTAATTTTCAATAATACAAATTTCTAAATTTCTAATTGATGAAGAAATAAACTAAGAAAACTATAGATTGTGTATATAAATTTCTAAATTTCTAAGCTTTAAATTATTCACTTTGAAACCTTGAAATTTTAATATTTTCATAATTTATTTATGATTATATACTATATTTAAATTTTCATAAAATTGAAGTTGATCAAAATGAAATACATTCTACTACACCTAAATTATTATTGATAACTAATCCAATAGCAATACAAACATTTTTTTTGACAAATGGTTTGACTAGATTGGTTTCCAAATGATGCTTTGATTACCTATAAAATAAAATGTTCCATTATTTCCTCATCACTAATCCAATTGGAATGAATTAAAATCTTTCTAAATCTTTCTATACAAACAAAAATATAATCTATATAAAAAAATAAAAAATAAAAATTGAATTTCAAACTTTTTCATGTTTTTTTTCCCTGTCCCAGTTTGACTATTTTAAAACTATTTTTAGAGTGGATAGCACAAATTTTGTTCCTAGACACTTTTTGAACCTCAGTATGCTTGATTGTAAATTGTTGAATCATTTTGGATCAAAAACTTTACAATCATCTTGAATTTCTCATGGCCTAAAGAAGAATGATTGCAAGTTAAATTATTATGGGTACAACCCTTGCTACCAACCCTAATCCTCCGTACCTTGCCTGTGTGCCGCGTGTTCCGTACTCCATCGTGCTTCCGCGAATCTTGCTTCCCCGGCGAGCATTAATGCTTATGTCTCCTTCCAATTCCATCCCTCACTGAGCACCGCATCTCAGATTTGCAAATTCCGTTCCGGTGATGTGAGCATCCCGATTTGGAAATTCCAGTAAGTTAAGCTGCAAATTCCCGCTTCTCATCGAGAGATTTATCCTCTCCCAACTTGTTGCAGGGTAATCGCAGTGAATCCGTGTGCTTCAGGGCGTTTCTGGTTTGCAATTGCTCAGCATGGGTTCTCACGCTGCGCTGGTGCCCAAACGTGGCCTCTTCATTGACGGTCACTGGGTGGAGCCTCTCAAGGGCAAGCGCATTCCCATCGTCAATCCCACCACCGAGGAGTCTGTTGGTACGTCTTTTTGTTGGTGATTGATCTAGGACATGGAGCAAGTAATCTTGGTTTCAGTATACACGCGCCGTTTCGGTTTGAACCTGGTTGGAATCGGTGGATTAGGGCTAGCAATTAGGCTAATTGAAGCTGAGTTTGCAGGGGACATTCCGGCTGCCACTTCGGAAGACGTGGACGCGGCAGTGAAGGCGGCGAAGGATGCCTTTTATCGGAACAAGGGCCAGGACTGGGCGAAGGCATCTGGGAAGCACAGAGCTACGTTCCTTCGAGCCATTGCTAAACGGGTGAAGTTTCTGAAAGCATTTGAATTACTAATACTAGGTATTAGATAGCTCAAATCTTATTCTCTTGCGTATTTCTGTGCATTCCAGGAGCTTTTGGTATGCAATTGATGGTTTTTGTATACTTTGGGCAGGTGGCTGAGAGGAAATCGGAGCTTGCGAAGCTGGAATCCATCGATTGTGGCAAGCCTATTGATGAAGCCGAGTGGGATTTAGTAAGTCTTCAGACCCCTTAGCTCACTGCTATTACGTGGAGCAGCCAAGCGTCTTAATACAAAATTATTCTTGAATTCAAAATGCAATGAACATGCATTCTTTATTAGAATTTTAATCTTCACATAGAAAGTCTCTAACTGCAATAAATCATGCAATTTTGAAGTTGTCATATAATGGAATGAAGGTTAGACTTTAGAATACCTATTTAGGTGTCTTTAGAGTTCATAGTCAACTTTTATTCATATTGGTTCTTTCAAATTTAGAATCAAGAATAGATCATCTTTGCCACGGAGTATGTTTTGGAAATCTTTATTCCGTAAGGATCTTTGACATAGACTTTGAATTTCAGAGTGAAATTTGAGAACTTAGCCTATGGACTGTTTTGAAACATCCTGATACGTATTCCTGGTTTCGCTTTCTTACCCTTCTAGATATTCACGAATTTTGCACTGAAGCAATGGCATGTATAGCCCTTGTGCTGTGTCGGTAATTCTCTGTCTGTTTGTATCATTCCAGGATGATGTGTCAGGGTGCTTTGAGTACTATGCGGACCTGGCAGAGAAGTTGGACGAGAGGCAGGATGCTCCTTTGGAGCTTCCGATGGAGCAGTTCAAGTGCAACGTTAGACGAGAGGCCATGGGGGTTGTTGGTCTCATCACGCCATGGTACGGAATTGCATGCTGTTTGCTACCCTTTCATAGTGGTTTGTGTGATGAGTTACACAATCCTTAATCCTTATCCTCTATAAGGACTGCCATTTCATGGTTTTAAGATGGACAACTTGATTGATTACATTGTGATGGATATAATTCAGACAGGGTCAAATTGTATATGACCAGAATCAATGGAGAACATTGCATGTGTTGGTCAAATTATGAATATAATTGGACGAAACGAAGTCCCCAAAGTTGCCAAAACAACGAGTCCTAATTTTGTGCCTTTTAATCTTTCTGGGGCCTAAATTCTTTACTGAATTGTTTTGCAGGAATTATCCTCTTCTGATGGCTACTTGGAAAGTTGCTGCGGCACTTGCAGCTGGATGCACTGCGATTTTGAAACCGTCCGAGATCGCTTCTGTGTAAGTTGATGTAGTGTTATAAGAGAAAGATATGGTCGTGTATTGTATCGGTTTGGCTATTCCATTTAATGCAAATCAGGATGTTGTGCACACTATGCTAAACTGTTGTGAGATTGATTAATTTAACCCTGAGACGACAAATCTTTTTTTGGATTTTCCTTGAGATGTGACCTCTAAAAATAGTATAAATCGTGTTCATAGAATGCACCCTCATCTGTCTTATAGGATTTCTGAAAAAGGAGAATCCCAATTCTTTTTTTCCTATTGGAAGTAATTCATGGTCAAAGTGGTTTGTGCGACGACCTGAAGGGTCTCTGTTGTCTTTTCAGGGTCACGTTAAGGGGTGATGAACAATGCAGGATTTTTCCGTGTGACGTTTTCGTTTTTTCACAATGAACAGAGGGTTTTTAAGTCGATCATTTTTTACTATGGTCCTTATGTCTGGTCTCAAACACAATGCTGATAATTTTTGTATCGAATGGTTTTGCAGCACATGTTTGGAGTTGGCAAGTATAGCCGCGGACGTTGGACTTCCACGAGGAGTCTTGAATGTGATTACTGGATATGGACAGGAGGCTGGTGCACCCTTAGCCTCGCATCCAGGTGTAGATAAGGTGTGTATCGCGGATGAAAGCATACGCATTTTTAAGCTTAATGAAAATGAATGGAGTAGGTGCATTTGTGGACTGTTTTTCACAAGTTTTTTTTTTCTTTATGTCAGCTTGCACCTGCCTCGTTGTGTTGTGAGTGCAGGTAGCTTTTACTGGGAGTACGAATACTGGCAGATCCATCATGTCCGGGGCATCCCAGCTCATCAAGGTTGTCATTTCAGTTCATTCTCCTGCTCGATGCTTGCTTGAGATCAAATGATGAACCGTTACCAGATCTTTTCACGATCGAAGCACTGAAGCAAAGTTGTCTGATTTTATGTTTCACGTGACTAGAATCACTTACAGAAGGTGAAGCTTTAGCATGAGCATATCACTTCTATATATAGTTCCGACCTTTGCATATTGTAACTCATAATGTGAGGATGAGGGCTACGTAATGAGATACAAGCTCGTTTTTGCTTTTTGTGCAGCCAGTGACATTGGAACTGGGCGGAAAGAGCCCACTCATAGTTTTTGACGATGCTGACGTTGACAAAGGTAATTGATGAATACTCTCAGTTCGTTCCTTCATTGATCATGCTGACTTTGATAACTTCAATGCAGAGTGTTTCTGCTCAGCGATTTCCTGGACATGAGTGGTTCTGATTATGTTCCGCTCATGTGAGTGATTTGTAGCTGTCGAGTGGGCAATGTTTGGAGCGTTCTGGACAAATGGCCAAATCTGCAGTGCAACGTCGCGGCTATTACTGCAGGTTGGTTTTAGATTTGGGAGGGTTATCTTTATGCATAGTAGAATCTATTTCATGTTCACATGTAGAGGTGCTCATATGGTTCTCTCAATTTGATAATCAAACTCATTTCGTAATCATTCTCCTTATTGGATGTAATTATACCCCAAACTTGCGCTGTAAATATGTCGATAGCGATCTGTTTGGGCTGGCGTTGGGCATGGTTTTCAGCACTTCTCCTTTTAGCTGTTCTAAGCGAACATCAGGTTTTCTCACAGGTTTTTTTCTTTTTTTCTTACGGCAGGAGGGTATTGCAGATGAGTTCTTGAAGAAGATAGCCACTTGGGCTTCAAGCATCAAGGTTTCTGATCCTCTAGAAAAGGACTGCCGATTGGGCCCACTCGTGAGTGAGAGCCAGGTATGATTCTTAGCATCTGCCAAATCTTAGTCGTCAACATCTCATATGTGTTTTTTGAACTGGAAAGGAAATGGTCAAATTCCGTATTGATGGAATGAGTTTGACGAGAACTTAAAGTGTTGCTTTGCTTGATCAGTATAAAAAGGTGAAGGAGTTCGTGAGAGTGGCCCAAGAAGAGGGAGCCACCCTTGTTTGTGGCGGCAAACGACCAGACGTGAGTGCTTCGTTTGCCTTCTGCATTGCCTGTTTTTGAATTAGTTCCATGTGGAGTCTGCTCTTACAATTTCTATGTTGTTGGAACGATTATACATATTTTTCAGAACATCAAATGAATTCTGTATGTCCTCTGTGCAGCATTTGACAAAAGGGTTCTTTTTAGCTCCTACCGTTCTTTCAAATGTTAAGCCCCACATGCAAATTTGGACGGACGAGGTGTTTGGCCCAGTCTTGGCAGTGTCCACTTTCAAAACTGAAGAGGAAGCTCTTGCAATGGCAAACGATACCCAGTAAGCCCTCTGTGATGGATTTGATGTAGTCGTCTAAATTTCCAGACATTTTTTCATTACAGTATAGCGCTCTTATTTTGAAGTTAAGCTCGTCAGTAGCTAGCAATTGTTGACTTGAGTACCCTCAAGTGCCCAAACTACTAAAAGAAAATCCACTTTGGGAGGTAATAATAACTTCCAGAACATATTTTTATCGATCTAAAATGTAGGATATGATTTCTTCTGTCTACTGGTACATTTTGTTATCTTCCTTGAGACTTTCCAAATTATCTATTTCAATTCCTATAGATATGGAAGCGGCCAACTGGGCACTTACTTAGAGATTAACTTTTTGTCTCATCAGAACGTGACATAATCATTGCTTATTATGTGTCATTGCTTGATCACATTCTGAAAAGTGGTAGGATCAGACTCCAGAATCTGACCCTCTACGTAAATTCAACAGTACTATGAATCACTTCTGAATTCCTCGAGTGCTACAGTTTCTGGATTCCCTTGGATCACTGTTTTGATAACGCTGTACCTTTATAACAGGTATGGGCTAGCGGGTGCTGTCATTTCCAAGGACGAAGACAGGTGTAAGCGTGTCTCAGAGGTCTGTTTTCCCAGCTCTTCTAGTTTGTATTATTATGCCAAGGCTATCTTAACCCTTAAATGTGCCGACTCATCGCCTTAGTTGAGGATTTGTGAAGATGTATTATAAACAAACTTGGAGAAATAATTCGGAGTTGATATGTGGGACTAGCGTTTTAGATCTTGAACTACATGGTATAGATTTTATTTTGCTATATACCAAAATTTAGAAATATACTGTGAAACTTTAAATTCAAAATTTTTTGTAGAATTAATTTCATCCCAATATTGACAATTTAGACTATTGCAATTATAAAAACATTCAGAGCGGTTCCAAGGCGGGGAGGTCTTACTGGAGCTTTATCATTTTTATCATTTTTAGCCTGATCTTTAAGTTTGGTCTTACTGGCAGGGTTTGGAAGTAGGAATTGTATGGATAAACTGTTCCCAACCGTGTTTCTGTCAAGCTCCTTGGGGTGGCAACAAGCGTAGTGGCTTTGGACGAGAGCTGGGAGAATGGTATGGCTGTTTTCTCTTCTAGTCTTACCTCGCTATTGTAGATAAGACTTAATCTGCACATAATTTTGGTGCTTTCGTCAGCACCCCAGTTGTATAAAAACAAAGGTCTGCCCTGCCTCTGTTATTTGCTGCCCTGCCTCTCATTTCTTACACGTGGTATGTTTCATATCCAGCAGCATTTTTCCTGAGTCCCGGTGTTCCTAACATGTGTTTTGTACTACAGGGGACTGGAGAACTATCTATCGGTGAAACAGGTGACTCGTTACGTCTCAAACGATGACTGGGGCTGGTATCCTAAGCCCTCAAAACTCTAGGAGTTCAAACATGGAGGCATTTTATTTTTCTCTAATGCTCTTGCAGCCTAGAGATTGCAAGTTTGTGCAGAGTATCTTGTTTGGTTATATTGTGTACTGTTCTACCACCGGTATATCATACGAAAGGTTTAGATACATATAAGGGTTGAGAATGAAGACGGACGAGGCAAACCAGATTGTAATTTCGTTTGAAATTGCAAGAGTTGAATTGATGCCTTTTGATATTATGCCTTGGGTGTCACCCAAATTCTGCTCAAGTGGGACTTCTACTTTTCAAAGTCTGCGCTGATGTTCTGCATGTTGCTTTTGTGCCTTTGTGGGCTTTGTGGTGGTACGAATCGTGTGACCATGATGAGCATGATGATGCCTTTGCTTTGTGGGAGACCTCAATGCTAGACTTGAAACGATCTCTATTTTGTACTGCGGAGTACAATCTATTCTTAGTACTTCAGTATTTATGAATATTTAATTTTGTCCTCTAGCGTGCACTGATAGCGTACATGGTCGACAACACCTGCACTGATAGGTGGAGCATGGAAATAATGTTACAGTTTGAATTGATCTTTGTAGATTTACGGTGGCTCTGAAAAGTAGTTGGCCACCATATAAATTGTTCTCTTAAATTGAGAAATTGGAATAATGAAGTGAAATTTGGACATGTTGTACAAAGGGGATTTTATCCACATGTGCGATTCCACTTTTAATACATATTATATTTAGACCTATTATTATTTAGATGAAATTTTTATGTAAAAATAATTTTTTTGTGAAAAGCCAAAATGTCTCATTTATCTTCTTTTAGGAAGAATGTACATTCTGACTAAAATTACATATTACAAGTTTTATGAATTTTAGATTTTTATTGAATGAAAGCTTGTTGATTGAAATTTGGCCTCAAAATTTTGATTTTTTTGTTTTTCACTCAATAAATTATAAAAAATAAAAATAACATCAAATAACTATATATATCAAAAATATATTTTTTTGCAATTTATTGGGTGAAAAATAAATTTTCATTGAGATTTTTTGAGGATACAAGTTATTTTTATAGATATTTTCTACACTATTCAATTATGTCACATTATAGTTTTTGAAAATTTCATTACATACCATGTTTAATTATATTTTGAAATATTTCAAAACAAAATCAAGTCCAAGCATAGTGTACCTGATTCATGGTAGGCCACATCCTTCAAAAGCATTGTGACCCTCAAAATATAAACATTGGGTGGGTCACTTGGCTACTCCACTCATGAAACTTGCTATTCTAACTTCCAATGGATTACAATTGTCCTAATGTGCAAAGCAAAAAGAATCTCCATTATGCTATGGTACAAGAAAAAGCAATATATGAGGCGTTTCCAACCTCACAAATGTTGCTTATTTCCCACGACAAGAAGAATCGCAAGGTGCTTCTAATCATTGATAGTGCACTTTTCATACAAAATTGCCTAACGTCCGACATTCGCTCCGAGATGTCTCAAGTGCACGGACAGTCTCAGAATCAACATCAATAGCTGTGCATGTGTGCAACAACTTTTTGCAGTACAGTAAACACAGCAACGATCTACAGTTGCCAATATAAAATTCACCTGTGACAAACTTCAACAATAAAATGAAGAATTCAGTGAGATCCCTACTCCGTGTTGAAGCAACAATCTCCAAACACGGAGCACTTCAGAATATCAGAGTATTCTAGACGTTAATACTTGTAAAGGAGGCATTAAACAGCAATAGACCACACCTGAGAGCACCTTCATCAAAAATAGGGGGAGTCAAAGCTGGCCTGCTAAAGGTGAATTTGGACTCATGTTCCAAACCTCTACAAGGGAGCTAATGAATTCGAGAAAAGAGGATCGTGTTGTGCCTAATTTGATTAAAAAAACCCGACACCTTGTTAAGAGAAATCTGAAGAATATTTGTATGCACCATGAACTGACAGCTCACACAATAAAAGCCTTGGTAAATCAGGGAGGCGGGCTCAACAAGCAAAACTATGCAGTCATAGATGAAAAGTGACGACAGGTTTCTTCCACACTGCCCTAACAATCAACACTTAGACCTGTCTAAATGCTGAATTTTGCAAGGCCAAAGAGTTTTCTGTGCAGCTTGCTCCATGTAAATAAACATGGAAGCTAAGAAGTGGAATCGACCCAAGAGTTCAGTCCTGAAAAAGCTCCCTCAAGATGTTGCAACTGCGGTACTCTTAGTCTGCCCAACATAGAGCACTGTGTAAATTAAACACTGCAAGAACTCCAGCAAGCACAAGCGATTGCTTGAAAGCTTGAAAATTGCAATAACCATCAGATCCTCAAGCACCAATTAACCTCAGTAATCTCTACAGGACACCTAAATGACCCCTAAGGGGATGGTCCAAAATTGCCCAATTATGAGGACTTCAATTTGGACTTCTTGGTACTTTAGACACGTGCTCATAATTAGGACGTTCCTACATGACGATTTCTGTCTTGTCCAATTTTATTTATTAATTGACTATCACGTGCAATGATCTGATTTTGGTGATATAATTTGGCCATGTATGAATTATTCGATTCAAGTCCTAGACACTGCGTTCATGTCATCGCATGTCATCGATTACTAAGATCCCTAGTCCCCAAAAAGATTACTCTAAAGATTGATGGACATACTGTGATACATTTACGAGAGTTGCGTTCACCCGATTCAGAATATAAAGGAAAGCCAAGAAACTACTGTGCCATGAAGAAATGCAACAATTAACAGCACTTAACATTGTCTCAAGCTCAATCAAAATCACGTACCACGTACGCACGATGATTGTATGCGCCCAGTACACAAAGAAGTAACTATGCTGGGGAACGAGTCAGTTGAGCTTCCGAGGCGTCGGGTCCGGACCAACATCACGAGAGCCGGCGTTAATGTAGGGACCCCTCATAATGGCTCCTGGAGACAAAGGTTTACTGGAGTCGATGATGGGCTTCGATTGCATCTTGCTGTTTCATACATAAAATGGCAGTTTTCATCAGCAAATTGAGGACTAGAATTATGCAACCGCATTAGGGCTTTACAAACAACTGCATAACAATGCAAGAATATGTTTAAGGTAGGGACACACATTCTCGCCACCTGAATTTTGGGGGGCAACGGATTAAGAGGATGGAGACCATCTAACGTCTTCTCAACAGTCACTTTTAAACCATCTACCATCAAATATTGAATCATCCTAACTTCAACATTGCGCATCCAAATGACGCAGTCTTTGAGGAACTGCAATCCTCTTTCGTTTGCTAACAAGAACATCGTTTAGACCAGTTCAATAAGAGGAACTCTGCCCAGCGCTAAAAGCGGCGAAACAACCGAAGTCGGCCTCAAAACATTACGTCATTTCTTGTTCGACGCAATGTAATTGCAAAACAAAAGCGGGGTTTGAGGGCAAGACTCCATTACCTTAACACAACAGGGAACAAGAGACCTGCGGTCGCAAATGCCACAAGCCCTGAGGCCAAGATTGCGTTTCGTGACACCATTTGAAACTCTTCTGCAACCGTGCAAAAAAACCCTAATGAGTTTCCCTAAACCCTAGATTTTCATCCTAGTCAAAGCATCCAAGGCTTTTGTGAACATGCTCCATTTCGATACACCTAAAACACCTTCAGCTCACATGGAGATACCGTATAAGCCAATAAAAAACGATCCACACTTCCAAAACTTGCCACCAAAACCTAATTCGCAAAATTATGAAAAATGCTCCAGAATTCGGCACTGAAAACTTCGCAAACGGGAAGTTAAGAAAGCTACAAGTGGACACCACCATCACCTCTCCTGACCGAAATAAGAAATTGGTGATGAAATTGACTCCGTCTGCAAGCACACTCACTGAACAGCAATGTCTTGCTACAATAGTTGCGTAGTTTACGGTCCAGTTCCGGTCGAAATCTGATGATGATGAATCAGACCACTCTTCCAGATTTGAAACACACATCAGAACATTCTTGCAGCAATTCACAACCCATCGAAGCATGTGCAAAACCTAAAAGTACGAATGAGAATGAATCTTTCTACTTATTGTGAAGCATCTAAATCACATTTGCTACCTCTTTCATTAATTATTTGGTAGGGAATGTCGACCCCAACTATTGATCATGCTAAAAGCTTAAGCTCTCAACCATCCCTAGGTGGATAATGAACGTTGTGCAAAGAACACTTCATCCAATTCATATTGTTGAAGAAGCTTCAAAAAAAAATCATGTAATATCTCAGTGGAAAGAAGAAAGTATGCTATACATGAATCAATGATACAGATGTGTTAAAGGGATTTCAATTTTTTTTTTAAAGTCTTCAAAGGTGTTTTTATTAGATTAGAGTAAAGTACTTAGGTATAACCTTGAAGAGTCTTGAGTCAATTGGGTGAATTATAAACATCTTCAAAAGCTTTTGTGGAAATGAGAAATAGATGAAGTACATTCAAGTATGTTGAAAAATGCAATTTTTGACTATTCATCAGTGATGTGATTAGTATGGTTTTACAAATCTTTGACATATGATGTATTTATGTAGACATGTACATTCTACTTTCAAAGTAGTTTTGTTCTATCCATTTTTTTCAAGGTCTACCAAAATGTAGATGAAATTGCCAATTTGGGATTAAAAAATTGCATGAATATAATTAAAAGTATTTTTTGTTTACCCCAAAGAGTCCTTGGTATAGATTTGAAGATTTTTGAAGAAAAATAATTAAAACTAAACATTAAATCTTAAATAATGAAAATTTTAAAATTATAAAATGTTTTAAAAGTTGCAACTTTTTTATTCCGTTTCCATTCATTAATGAATTGATTTAGAACTGTCATAACAAAATCATAAAGCATTCAAGGAACCATACAAATCATTTTTCTAAATAATAAGAATAATGCACATGTATTAAAGGTGATAAATATATTATTTCAATGCATTTCCATGAAGAGACAACATAAACCCTTCTATCTATGTTATTTGAGTACAAAAGTCTAGTGAAGGTTACCATGATATTCATTTATAGCTTGCAAAGTTGGTCAAAAGATTGTCAAATTGACATAATAATGTATGAAAAGTTGCACCCAAAATCTATACAAAATTCTAAAAATTAAACTAAATATAGATTTATATTTAATCCCTAAATGCCCTAGAAATCATATTTTGGTATTGAACAAACTTTGAATTAAAATAAAATTTTATCAAAGTATTATTTTTGGCATTTTATTTTTAAGTTGAATAATGAATATAGTTTAAAGTCTATTATAAACATCACTTATGTTTTTCTATTGAAGATTTTCTACAAGGATGTCCATTGCAAATCTTGATTTTTTAATGTTTATTGGATATTCTTGGAGATGAGCCTTGATCAAATATTATAATCTTAATAAACATCATTAGTGATATTGTTGTGTTTTCTTTTCCTATGAGATCCATGACATGTCTAGTTTGAGTTTGTATGGTTACAATTTTTAAAACATTAATAAGACTTATCAAAACTTGGGCTTTTTATTTAGTTTTGAGTGAATTCCAAGAAGATAAAAAAAAAAAAATTGGATATTTAGGGATTATGGTTGCACCGCATGAAAGTATGAAAGTCATGGAATACCATCAATTTAATGAAATTAACATTTAAGGTTGTTGGTTGCATCGACACAAATTAAAGCTTTGAATTCAAATTATGAGCGCATTTTTCCTCAAACTCATGATGTAATACCATTGGAAAGGTTTTTTAAATGTGTTTCTACTAGTATAAAATATACCTTCTAATTCCCTAATTTTAGAACACATAAAGACCTTTAGAATGTACAATTAAGGGTTTGGAAATGACATAAACAACATTAAGAGAACATTGGAAACTTACCAAATTAGAATATAAAGTGACAACCCTTCTAAGAGCATCTTTAATCTACCCTAGCTTCTATGGAGGCACTACAATAGCAAATTTTGTATACGTTACAGAAAAACAGCAAAAACTTGCTCTAATGCTAATTGCACCTCCCACATTATTTTCATAGACTTGGCACTTTTTGGCTCCCACACAACAAAATTTAATCCTTTGTTGTGCCCTCTAAACTCCTTTGCACTTCTTGGTTAACATTAATAATGGAAATGATTTGACTTAAAAGAAAAAGAGCCCCGAGGCAGGTGCACTTAGTTCTACTACAACAAACCACGTGCGAACAAGTGGTTTCTAATAAACTATAATTTTAACTTCAAAATTTGAGCATTGTTTACTAATGACTATAGGATTCTACTCCCAAAATTTCAAACTCAAATAAAATATGGAATGATTTCTAAAAAAGGTTTTTAAATGCACTAAAATGGCATGTTTTTTTAACTCAAATATTTTTAGAGAACACATTTAGATGACCAGTGCATCAATTCCTCCAAAATGTAGCTAGGAAAATGGGTTGGCTAATTGCTTCCATTTTTCATTCATTCACAGGGAAGCGAACATGCCAAAACAAGATAATTTCACGCATTAATGAGTTGTCAGAATGAAGAGCCAACCAAAATGCGAATTGTTTTAAAATAATGTAAGATATGCCCCACAAACCAACAAAAGAACAAGATTTAGCTTGAGTCAACTTCCATGGCAAGGACGTTCTCCTAGTATTTCATTAAAAGTGATTTGGGACTTCTAAAAGGCTGTAAGTTTCCAAACTATTGAGAACTTAGGAAGTGCACCCCAACAATACCTTAATGTAGTCGAGAGATTGCCACGTCAAAAAATATTATTTTATTATTTTTAAATTAATTTTTGAATTACTATTTTAAAAATTTTGAATTTTGAATTTTTTAAATATTATTTAAATATTCTGATTGTGGCACTATTCATTACAATCAAGGGAACAAGGCTAAAATGGCCCTCCTACCCTCCAAAATTCCTTTAATGGAGAGACAATTGTGCTATGGCCATGCTCTTTTTGTCCCTCTTTAAGTTTGTGGTGGTCCACTTTTTCCTTACTGGCCACATCCAAGTCCGAGCTAGGGAGCTTCTATATTTATGTATGTATAATTATATATATGTATTAGGTAATAAGTACATATTGAACAATGACAATCCATCTTAAATAAAATGCTTGACAAGATTCCATTACACTTTCAATCATGTATAAAAATATCATTTTAATTCTTGAATCTCTTTTCGCAATTTTTAGCCAACTATAAAAGTGTTGCATTTCAAATTTGATATTTTCTATTTAATTGTAACTTCTAATTTTCATTCTACTCTAATCAAATTTTGTTTAATACAATTTCAACAAGTCTTGTAAAAGTCTCAGTCCTATTTTAGTTTTTATAGCAAATGCAAGCCAAATCCTACAAACTCACAAAACATAATTTTTATTATAAATGTTGAATGTGATTTTGGAGATTCATATGTTTACTCGGGAGGTGCACTTAGTTCTATTACAACAAACCACATGTGAACAAGTGGTTTCTAATAAACTATAATTTTAACTTCAAAATTTGAGCATTGTTTACTAATGACTATAGGATTCTACTCCCAAAATTTCAAACTCAAGTAAAATATGGAATGATTTCTAAAAAAGTTTAAAAATGCACTAAAATGATATATTTTTTTAACTCAAATATTTTTAGAGAACACATTTAGATGACTAGTGCATCAATTCAAAATGAGCTTTCAATAAAGAGTTATTTTTAGAAATTTTTTATTCATTTTTAAGACAATTTTTTCTTATATAATATAGGGGTGTGAAAGTTATTTTTCAGCTCTATAGTGTATCTTTTTACTTCAAATTTTTTTAACTAAATATTATTAACAAATAAAAATATTAATAATTCAAAACATAAACTTTCAAAGTAGGAAAATCTATTCATATTTTTTTCATTTAAAATTCAAAAAGTAAATCAGGGGTCCAAAATTTTGTTCACACGTGGTTTTTAATGGACACTCTAAGTGACCCCTCAAGTATGTTTATTCAAATCTTCAAATCAATCTACTTTGATTAACTAGATGAAATTTGCAATGAATTTAATTTTGAGGATAGGCAGATACTCTCTTCTAAAACATTAATTTCAGGAATTATTTTCTTAATTCAATTTTCAAAACATTTGTAAAACAAAGAAATACAAGAATTTTATATTGATTGCTTATCACAACATCATCACCTTGAGCATATTTTCATATCCCCGCATTCTACAAAAGTATATTTTACTTCTTCATCTGTTCTAAACTAGCTACTATGCCTAGTGTAGCTCTAAGATGAAGGGATGTTCTTAGGTTGACATGTGTTCTCAAACCATTTATTATTGAGCATAAATTTTCTCAAAAGAAAAACACAATAATTGGACAAAAATTTGATGATTTAACCCCTAAAGACCAAACAACATTTTTGACAACATAGAGACCTGTAGAGTAATGAGAGGTTTCTGTACGTTTTTTGGATATCGGATTTTGTCATTAGTATGAGTTTCTTGTGCAATTTCAAATTGGGATGTTGTAGACCGCTATAAGTGACCATTGTTAATTTGGGGCAACTCACTACGAACAAAAATATTCACTATGTTTTTTTTATTTTTTTTGGATGTAGGGACGAGGAGTACCTTGCCACTCCACCACAATCTTCAACAATTGGATGTGCCCACGAGGAGTTATAGGCTAAAATGCCTTTTTTCATAGATAGGGGGAAGCACAAGTAGGATAATTTACATTAGAGTGATATTTGCATTGTAATGTCCAAAGGAGCTTAGATAGGGTCTTAGACAACCTCTCGCCTCAATTTTAAACCTTGGTACTTTTTTGAAATTTATTTGGACTCATAAATTTGTTACAATGTACAACAAAGCCATGGAGCAATTGCCTCCTTGCCATAGCCTTGCTCTATGGCCAACGGTATGGTGTTAGTATGTAAGTATGAAAATGCAAGCATGTGAGCTTTGAATATATATTAAAGTAGATATATACTACTAGAAATTTTGTTAATTTAGTCACATTGATTTAGTTCACTTTTCTATTGATTTGGACATAAATCAATAGAAAAATTGTATTTTTTAATATTAATACTACAACCATTGAAAGTGTTTTTAATGTAATCACATATAATATAGGTACCTTTAACATAGTGACACTATAATCATGGAAGATTTCTATAATATAGACACCTATAACATAAGTGTATAGTCTTTTAGACTCGTATGCATATGCTCTTAGGCTCACGTAATAGCATCCTTTGACCTAATGGGGTAGTTAGGGCCACTTCACACTATGACCAAAGGTCAAGAGGATGTGGATTTCCACCAATCGAATTTCAAGAAACAAAAATCCACCCTTTCAACCCTTCATATGAAAAGGTACAAATCCAAAGGCCAACACCCTCCAACTATCTACATGGCAATAAATTGCCTACATGGCAACAAACTCTCAAAGGAAGTTTGAATCAACTAGAAATGAAAGTCCAAACGATAGTTGAGAGGCCATCAACTTATGACAAGATCTTAATTGTTAGATTGCTAAGAGTTTGGACTTTGGCTTAGCCTTTGGAGGCTTCACACTATGACTAGTCTAAGGCTCCAATTTCTATTATTTATTGCCTATTTATTGCTCATTTCTTTGGACTCTCAACAAAGTTTAGCCATTCAATCCCACTGCCTCTCAACTTGGACGTCCATAGTATGAAGTGGCCTTTAGTCCCAACTATCACATTTGAAAAAGAAAAAACTCAAATGCCCAAAGAATCCATTGAGTCGATTATAAATTTATCATTTGACAAAATACTATCGAAGAAACATTGTAATAGCAAATTGAAGCAATTGCTTCACTAACATTTGTAGGGAAGGAGGGTGGAGAGGTCATTTTTGTAATTGATTCTATTTTCCATCATGAATTTTCAGAAGATGAGAGCTTGATTGCTCATTGTCAAAACTAAGGAATTGTGTTCAAAATAAAATTTCAACCACATTTTGGAATAGTAGAATAATTTTTTCCAGAAACATTTGAACTAATAAGAAGTTAGGATATCAAGCTAACTTTCATCTCCAAAAACCCGTTTGAGATTTCAAGTCTCCAATGAAAAGTTATTAACAAATTTCAAAGAGTATGTTTGAAAATATCAAGGAAAATGTTCCTTCCAACCCCTCTTTGAAATTTGTCCATAACTTTTCATTGGAGACTTGAAATCCCAAACAAGTTCTTTCTTCTAGGTTTAGCTAAAATCTATAGCTCTATTGTTCATATTTTAAAGAAACTACTATATGTGCAAGCTCTAAATTGTTGAAAAAGGACTTTGTATAAGACTTTTCTTGAAGTTAGTTCCCTATTGGAATTTTTTGGTACATGTTTTCCAATTTGAAATGCATGTTATGATTTTTTTTTTGGAGATGTGGCCAACTTTTGTCACAAAATGAAAGCAAAAAAAATTCAAGAAAAAAAAGTGAAATTAACTTATGCAAAAGCTTCTTGAATTGAAGTTGTCTGAAATTTGGATGTTCTCACTAAATAGTTTTTTTAAACTTTAAATACAATAATCTTCCAAACTATGTAGTCAAAACCTCCCATTTTTTTACTAACAACATAGTGAAGTAGTCTACCACTAGATCTTATAGTAAGATGCACAAGATTGCATTTGTCATTTTGGAAGGGCCTTTGCCATCAAGATGACCCATTTTGAGTGTTTTTTGGTGAAACATAGTCAACAACTTTGGGATTAATTCCCCATTTCTAGTGGATGAGATCACTACTTTACAAACAACCTTTTGGATGAATGTACATGTTTTTAATATTTATAGTTTACATCCACAATTTACATGTTCCATTCATGAACATGGATGAAAAAAATGCTTCAGCCACTCCAACTGAAGGAAGATCCCTTTCTGCATGTCCGACAATCAATGAAATCCCAAACCTGAGTCAGTGGAGGATATTCTGGAATATTATCCACAACATGGCATCAATACAAGTTGGTAAGATATTGGCCAGTAACTTGTTTGAATATTATGTGGTGTAGAGTGTTATCCACAATTTATGATTTGAGAAAAATCATTATAAAGTACTATTTGGAAGAATATTTTGGGAGTGATACACAAATACAAGTTGCACATTTTGAGTTGTATATTCCATTAGTATATTCCATTAGTGTGGTTACATTTATCAATGTTATTACCAAAGTAATATGGAGTAGTAATTTTTTTTTTAAATTAATTCATAAAAACTTCGAAACTCAAAAACTTTCATAGTACCAAAAAATGCAACCATGGGATGCATAGCCCACGAGATCTCACAGTAACAAACAAAACAAACAACCTAATTTAAGGTATGGCTTTCATATAAATTCTAAAAGAGGAATTTCATAATCCATGTCTTAAATTTGATCATTTATTTTGTTTGTTTTGTTTGTTACGTTGAGATCTCCCGGCCTGTGTGTCCTCGGCTTGCGTACTTGGTACTGTCGGAAAGCTCTCGGCAAGGAAGGGTGCACATGCTTTGGACCTATGGTGAGAAAGTTATTGAATTTTGAAGTTTTATGGACTAAAAAATTAGAAAATTATTTTTACTTTTGTTTTGACTGTGGCACAGGGCACACTAGTTCCTTCTAAATTTGATTACAAACAAAATGTTATCACATTGGAGTAAAACTTGCTAGAATGGATTTCAAAAAAGGGCCTCTTGGCACGGTGATGTTTTGGAATTTTTGTGTTCTTTACATCTATGACCTTATTTTTGCAAATCCAATTTTGAACTAGAATTGTTGCAACCACTTAATATACTTCTACATTTGTAATTTTAGAAAAATATGTACTCTAGTAACACCAAATCCAACCATTTCATAAGACAAGAAGTTGATGAAGTATCTCCTTAAAATAAAGTGACTTTCATCAAAGCAATAATGAGAAAAAAACAATAATTCTAATATGTTCAACGTCTAAAAATTAGATGTTTGAGTGCTAAAGGACTAGTGGTAACATCCAAAAATGTCAAAATAAGCAATTTAACATATGGTTAGAGGCACCTTTACTAAAAAAACATTTATGTAGTATTAGCAATTGAAAATCATGAAGTCTAAAAAAATTGATAAGACATGTAATTACTATGAATTATTTAAGTAAAACTTTCCAAACTATCATATAGCTTGGTCATAATATCGAAATTTAATAAATCAATTGTAGTTTAAGTATAGAAACAATTAAATTGTACTTTTGGAGACACTTGTAATAGAAGTCTATTGGTCAAGAATGAGTGCATGGACACTTTTGGGTGTTTTCACTTTAAATACTCAATGTTTACAAATGGTGATACTCAATGTTCACAAATAGTGAGAGCCTCTCAACTTGGGACTCTACTATACTAATTTAGTGCTACAATCCATGTTTAGGAGAGAAAAATTTGGAGCTTCAAGGAGAACCTCGATGACAATATAGAAACAAATTACATATCTCAAATGACAAATTTAAAAAAAATTAAATTCATATTTAGAATCCTAATCTCAAATTAGGTGGTAGAGTTCACAAAAGATAAAATTGATGGCCCTAAATAGAGAGCAACTTTTTACAACCATTGCAAATGTGGAAAAAATTTAAAAAATTCTAATCCTCCCTTGAAAGCCTTGTAGCACTACTTTAGAAAAATCCCTAGTCATGGACTAGACCTCACTACAATATTGTGTCCTATTAGTAATATAATATTTAGTGGAAGTAACACTAAATAATTCATCAAAGACACACCATTTAACCCCTAAAGTCCCATGGCCATTTTTTTTTGTTAAAACCACTCAAAACTACCTCTTCTACTACAATCACCTACAAAATAATAATTTTTTAATTTAAAATTTAATTGTAGGATCTTGTTCTACACTTGTCTTAGATCATGTGATAATTTTTTTGTGATTTTTGACCGTATAGATTGAAAGATATTAGCATTCAAAGTGAAAGAAAAAAATTTCTTTCTAGAAGTCGCTATGATTGCTCACAAAACAAGATGCTCCATAACTTTCACATCTCTAATCCAAATGGAATGAATCAAAGCTTCCCATTTAAAAGAATATATAATCTACAAGAAAAAAAATATTAAAAATTTTATTTCAATTTTTTGTGGATTTTTTTGCTACTTGGTCTCCCCCATTTTGAGGTTATTGTGGCATAACCTTTGCTCCCAGGCACCAATTGAAATAAAAATTATATTCTCAAAAAGCTCTTAAGTTTTTCTATCTTATGAGA
Organism: Climacium dendroides; assembly: GCA_950106755.1. NCBI lineage: Eukaryota > Viridiplantae > Streptophyta > Bryopsida > Hypnales > Climaciaceae > Climacium > Climacium dendroides. The sequence continues at coordinate 44,305,809 of OX467082.1, read as the reverse complement.
AAGTTTCAAAAAAATTCAGTAAAAATTGAGATCATAGGAGCTTGCCCGAAATCCATTTTGTCCCCCGTAGGGACAATGGGACTTTAGGGGTTAAAATTAATACAAGTTGAAATATTATGTTATTGTACCAATTTCAATTGAACCCAAATTCAATAGTGACACTAATTTATACACACTCTATTGGTAATACATTACCAATAATAGAAAATTTGATGTAGAATTCATCTACGGTAAGTACACCTAAAATTAAGATAACAAACAATTCAATGGGGGACTCTTTATTCTACTGAAAAAGATTTTGTGGAATCTTCTTGATAGTCATAAGAAAATTTTAGATTTTCTAAGAATGCATTCTTTGAACACTTTGTGAATAAATTATAAATTTTCAAAGTAGTAAAGATAGATGCTTCTAAAATTGCCTCTAAACTCTCATGAACAATGAAAATATATTTTAAACAATAAAATTGCAGATGTTGGTTTCAAGTGTAGTTACTAAAGTCTTTGAAGATAGAAAGTCGCAAAAATCCAAAATTCTCATGCATCTTGATTGACAAAAGTAAAAATCTCCCCTTCTTGTGTAGTTCATTCCAATGTTCAGGATATTTTTTGAGTTTTCCAAGCTATTTTCCTTTAAATTCCATATTGCACCATTTTTTTTCAAGTACCAAGTCTCATTATTTTCTCTAATTTTTTTACTCCAAATACAAAATTTCATAGATTTTTAATCTGATTTTTTCAAGTTGCAAACGGATTTTACTCCAATTTCACCGGCTAACTTTGAACTACCCTATGCAAAGGTCAAATTCAGCAAAAATTAAGTCCTTTTTGAAGAAAAAAATGTAACACGTGTCATCTTGTGAATGGTCTGACATGATGTGGACCCCCAAAAATCTGACCCGGAGACTCCATTTCAAACCCCCAGGTGCAGAAATCAACCTGTCCTCTGTTGCCACGTACCCTTTGATCTCTTTCTAAGAAAAAAAAACAGACAAATGTAGAACTGGTCAGTCGCTCTTGGCAACTCCAAAGGGTGTGGCCACCTTAGCGAAAGGAGCATATTAAAACCTATTGCCACCCTAATTTGCAATTGGAATATCTTGGGGCCAAACCCCCAAGAGGGGCACATATTTTCTAGAGTTCTGCACTTGTTTCCCAAATCAAATCCAAGTGGAAAATTATAATTTTTCAATGAAAATTGTGATTTCTGGGGATTTTTGAAGTGGTCTATTTTGAAATTACAAAACCGTCTATAGAGTGGAGTCTTAAACATCCCATGAACAAACTATAACTGTCTTAAGTACTCACACGTTACCCTTTTAGGCATAATTCATTGATTTTGTCAAAAAAAAATGAAAGGGTTTGGATGTTTTGGGGGATGGAATTAGGGTCAAAAGTAGGGGATGGAATTGGGTTGAGTGAATGGAATTGGGCTAGTCCACCTTTAGTAGTAGAACCTCACAAAGTAGCATAAGAAAAGAAATACAAAAATTTGGAATAGTTTTTAAAAAATTTATAAGAAAAAAGCATTTGTGTCTCCATGGAAAACATTGATTCATTCTATTTGGGTTAGGTGTACCCCAAAGCGACACTAATAGCAACTCATATTATTATATTTATTTATACCTTAAGTTAGGTTGTTTGTTTGATACAGTGAGATCTTAAAAACTGTGAGGTGTCTTGGCAACATTTTTGGTACCATTGGAGAGTACTTTGTAAAGAGAGGTGCACAAATTTTGTTCCGTGGTGTTTGAACCTACAATGTGAAAGTTATGGATTTTTTGAAATTAAAAAATTGAATTAAATTATCTTTTATTTTGAAAAACCATAACTTTCATATTGTATGTCCAAAGGCTACAAACAAAGCCCTTGCACTCTTTTGTGCATAAAACTTTCTACTTGTATAAAGAACATAACCTCTCACACTGCAACAAAGCCCTTGCACTCTTTCAAATATTAAAATTTATTTTAGAAACAATTTATTTTTCAATTTCATTGATTGTGGCAATGACACAAGACACACTATTCAATATTTAACATAAGTCATTTTGTTCCTATATCTTAATATTAATAAATAGATTTTAGAATATTTAATGTACTTTAGCATGCATTATTTGGACAATATACAACTACGATATGAAATTGTAAAGTAATTCTTGTAGGTGTACAGATACTAGATATTAGATTCATATACTAGATTCTTCTATCAACCAAAAATTTAGGTTCTAGTAATGCTTTATGGTCAAAATTGCAAATATTACTTATTCACAATGATTGCACCAATAGAAAGGTCTTTAAATACCAAACTACAAAAAAGCAAGCTTGATTCACATGTCAACATGGACACTAAGTTGGCTTGGTGCTAAGCTAGCCTCTTTTTTATATAGAGGGACATTATTTTAGAGCATTACAAAAAATAATCTTAATAAAATATTAAAGCTCTTTACATCCATCAAAATGAATGAAGTATACAATATGGATATAAACACACATGTTCATCCAAATGTATAAATTCATCCATAATAAAGAAACATCATCCCTAAATTCTATAGCAATTGAACAATTTCATCCATTAATAACAAATGAATCTATTGAAAAATCTTGAAACCAAAAAAACCATTGTATAGATTTTGAGCAATTCCTCCCCCCAAAACCCATCCCAAATCCCCCTTTCCCCCCAAATTACTTTATTTAGAGGTTCATCCTTAACATTTAGACGTTGAGATAGACGTTTGGCATCTGATAGATGACAAAGAATCTTTTAGTATAGCACAAAAGTGCAACTATTCATCTTCTTGAATTTTGTGTGAAAAGTGGAGATCGTCTTCATTACTTTGATTCTCAATGAGTGCTTTTGGATTTTTTTAAACCAATGATTCCCATGGTATCAAAATCATCCATTTTGATACCACCCATCGTTGAAGGGTTAAAAGACACTGTAATCATTTTTTGACCCATCCCAATCTCTCCCCCCCTCCAAAAAATAAAAAAAATAGAACACTACTTTATTTAAAGGTTAACCTTTAAAAGACATTGCAACCGTTTTTTGACCGATGAATGATAAAGAATCCTTTTCTACGCAGGACAGAAGTGCAGATCCGTTCATCCTTGGAATTTGGTGCAGAAAGGGGAGGTCTTGTATTGTACATTCCATTCCATAGTGTGACTTCCAATGACTGCTCTTGGTTTTTGTTTTTTTTAAGCCAATTGATTTTTCCGTGGTACCGAAAGGAATGATTTTCACAGTCACCGGCTCTTCCTCCAAGGGTTAAAGCGTTCAAGGACATTCTGGTCCAATGTCCACCTTCATTGCGTCCCACGAACATCGAAGCCATGGCCAATGCTACATTACCAAAAGGACGGCCACAAGTGGTGCTCTGGAAGGAGCAGAAGAAGCTTTCCAACACTGAGCTCATACTTGAAGGACGCGCCTTCCTAGCTAAGCTTAGCTAGGACCAAGCTACCGAAGGGAGGGACGCTAAGGCGAGCCGACCCATTTCCGACCAATTAAGCAATTTGGCATATCTGCAGTTTTGTTTTCTTGAGTGGAGAAATTTTCCCATGTACAGAAATATAGTTTAGAAGGATTCCATATTTTTCCAAAATTTTATTTCTCAAAACATAATTACTACGAATTTTTTAGTTGAAGATTCTGTCCGACACATTCTTGTCATATAGGTCCTCCTATTTTCAACCATGCAGGACGTTAAATCGTGCCATCGAAGGTGGGCCAAGTAGGATAAAATTTGTGTTGTAGGGATAAAAGTAAAAAGAAGCCCCCTATTTTGAGCCATGTCTAGAGTGCGTTATAGACTTCACCTAGCTAATTTGGGGTCTCTGATTGCAAATATGAATTCAGAATTTGCAAAAAAAAATCATATGTGGCAAATAAAAAATTCCTGTGTTTTCCCTGGGTTAAATCCACCTCACCAGGCCCACCTTCGATGGCATGATTTAACATCCTACTTCAACCATAGGTTAGTTGTAAAATCAACCAAGATTGCAGCCAATCATAATGTGCCACGAATGCATTGGAGATTGTGCCACAATTAATATCCTATTTTCTCTTGTTGATTGGAAAGAATGTAGTCTATATGAGGGAAATGAGACCCTAGTTGGGAATGGGTCACCTCCCTTAACTGAAATCCTCCATTGGAAGTGGGACCAGCAGGGTGAATTTACTCCGGGGAAAATGCGGGGATTTTTTTATTTGCCACACATGATAAAATTTGAAAATTTTGTATTCATATTTGCAATCACAGACCCCAAATTGATGAAGAGTGGTTAAGAATGGACCTTAAATATGGCACAAAATAGGGGACAAGATTTTAAATTTATGGTCCTGGAGGACTTGCATTTTCACCCTATTGGTCCCACTTTGAATGGAGGATTTAGTATCTTGCATATTGAAGGGCCTCTTGTTATGTGAACTAGACTAGCAAAAAAAGCACTAAAGTAGGAAGTTTTCAAAGCGCATAGGTTCTAAAATCGACTACTTCCTCAAATGGACACTATTTTTACATGTTTTTTTTAATAGTCTTTAGCAATATACAAATAATGTGCATTTTAGGAGGAGGGCAATTTTAGAGCCCTATGCCACTTCAACTTCAAAATTTTATAACTAATTCCACTTGTCTTTGGAGCTTTGTGGAATTCCACTTGTCTTTCAAGGACAGTTTACTAATAAATATTTCAAGAAGATTCACCTCCCCCAAATTCAATTCCAACTCTTAGGTGGGTGATTTGCAGACCTACTATCTTAAAAGACAAAAAGTGAACACCAATTGTCTTGCCGGCTTTGGTGAGTGGAAAAAGAGGATTTCAAGTTTGACTAAAATTGGGGGACATCTCTATTGGTCAGTTGCACTTATAGTTGTATGATTGACGAGCCTAATGCAAAGGTCTAGTCAAGGGTGAATGTAAAAAAAAGTTCCCTATTTTGTTCTACGTTAATTCTATTTTTCTATACCTCTCCTAGTTAACTTGAGGTTTTTAAATTTGTAAATATAAACTCAAAATTTGCAAATTGTTTCATGCATTGCAAATAAAAAATTTGTGTGTTTCTCCCAAGAGTAAAATGTAGGGAAAAAACGACCATTTGCATTAGGCTTGTCATATAACTATAACCTCTAAAGCCCTGAACTACATTTTTTTGGCAACATAGTGATTTTGGGCAACTAGCTACAAAAGGAATTTTTTCTTTTTTTTCTTTGAAATTTTCACACGACATGTGCCTTAGGAGTAGTTTTAAGACCCAACAATTTTCATAACGTTTGACTACATGGTTAAAGAGTTATTCTATGATATGTAGTTTTCATTACTCATAGGGCAACTTGGGCAACTAAAAAACTTCTTTAAAAATCACTTTTTCAAAAAATATAAATTTAAAATTGGTTTGATAGATTTATACATACATAGAAAGCTTTTAATCATTCCATTTTGGTTAATGAAATAAAAGTTATGAAGTGTTTTAGTTTGTGGGTAGTTTGCAAGGAGTTATGGAATCTTTACCCTAAGGTTAATCCTTAATGCAAGTGAGTGGTGAGGATACATGCTTTGTACAGGAGAGGCAAACGAGTACATGGAGCCTAAGATTGGTATAAAGGTTTTAGATGAAGGTGAAAATTTTGCAGGACATGCCATTCCATGAGAGGATAAAGTGCTCAAAAATTCAAAACCTCTAGAACTTCCGAAGTACCTAAGAAATTTCCCGTGGAAATTTTGTAATTATGTGCCTTGTAGGACTGTTGTGCTTGAATTTTTGTTGGTGTGGGGTCTAATGTACAGGGGCAAGGCCCTCGGGGGGTCACTTAGAGTGTTCATTAAAAACCATGTGCGAACAAAACTTTGAACTCCCTATATACTTTATGAATTTTAAATAAAATTAAATAAAAAAAATATGAATAGATTTTTCTACTTTGAAAGTTTATGTTTTAAATTATTGATATTTTTATTTGTTAATAATAATTAGTTACAAATTTTTGAAGTAAAAAGATACATTGTAGAACTAAAAAATAACTTTCACACCCCTATATTATATAAGAAAAAATTGTTTAAAAAATGAACAAAAATTCCTAAAAATAACTCTCTATTAAAAGCTCATTTTGAGTTGAATATTGACGCAATGGTCATCTAAATGTGTTCTCTATAAATATTAGAGTTAAAAAAACATGCCATTTTAGTGCATTTTAAAACCTCTTCTAGAAATCATTCCATATTTTATTTGAGTTTGAAATTTTGGGAGTAGAATCTATAGTCATTAGTAAACAATGCTCAAATTTTGAAGTTAAAATTATAGTTTATTAGAAACCACTTATTCACATGTGGTTTGTTGTAGTAGAACTAAGTGCACCCCTTGAGGTAGGTCCATCTACTATGTTCTCAGGCATTTGCCATATATGACAGATTGTTCCTTTCGTCTTGCAATTAGTACAGTCACTGTGTCAACTGGTACATACCACCCTACTCTTCCGATTTGAGGAGTCTCGTACAAGGAGGACAACGTGTGCAATTGTCGTGCTGGTCCAGTCACAACTTCATGTGTTCAACTTCACAAAGTCATTGTGAACAACTTCACAATGACTTTCCCTTGACACTTCCACTTCACGGTTTATTAGTTGGAGTTCTCATGCACTTGAAGCAACTGGCGTACATGGGGAGTGGTTGAGTTTTGCTTCCTTAGCTTGCGTTTCTCAAATCGCCTCATAGACGTTTGCTGAATCACTTTGTTACGGACCTCTAACAATAGACTCAAATAAAGAACACAAGATATACTCATAAACATACATGTTATCATAAGGGGCTCAAACCACCCAACCATAGAGAGAGATCAATCTATCAAAGATGATCTCCTCACCCCCAAGCTCCACCTTATATACTATCAAATAAGACTATAAGTCCTTAATATAGAATAGGACTTCTTTTTCCTACTTTTGGCTTTCTAACCTTGTTTCTATCCAAAATTAGTCATTAAAGTAAAAGTCCTAGTTATCCTTTTCTAATCATATCTTGTCCTAATCTTTATCTTCTACTTGGAGTTATCTAACTCCAAGTTCTACATGCTTCTTCTTGTTTGGGAGTTGTTTAACTCCAGTACATTAGTCATCCAAGTGGAGTTGTCTAACTCCATTGCATAAATCCACCCTCTGGAGATCTCTATCTCCGGGCAATCCCTGTTTATCCACTAATGCACATTTCATCATGAATTAGTCCATGATTCATAAATGCATTCATCCATCAAAGGTCATGACGTAAAGGTCATGACACAATCATACATTCGTTTATCTATCAATGCATTCATCCATCCAAGGTTTGAAGGGTCACAAGGGTCATGACACAATCTCCCCCTCAAAACTAGTCATTGTCCTCAATGACAAAACTAGGGTAATCTTTCCGAAAATCCATCTCTCTTTTCCAAGAAGCTTCATCTTCAGGATAATCCTTCCATTTAACCAATAGCCTTCGGAATGATTTATTCCGAAGATGCTGCATATCAACTTTTAGTATCCTTTCTGGTTCAGCAAGTAATGTTCCTTCAGGAGCAACTTTAGGAAGCTCAGGTAGCACATGGCTAGGATCAGAAACATATTTCCTCAATAAACTTACATGGAAAATATTGTGAATTTTCCAATTGGAAGGCAAGTTCAATTCATAAGCCACAAGTCCTATACGTTTGCTAATTTCAAATGGACCACAAAATCGAGGAGATAACTTCCTTGACTTTCCAAGCTTTAATCCTGACCTTTTAGGTGTAACTTTCAAGGCATGAATGACTGCTAACAATTCTTTTTCATGTATTGGATAATTTAACTCTCCAGCATTTAATTTTCGAGATTCAAATGCAATGACTTGTCTATTTTGCATCAAAACTGCTCCAATTGCTAAATCACTAGCATCCGTGCATAAAACTATATTTCCCTTAAAAGGATCAATAATTGTTAAGATAGGTGCATGAGTTAGAGCGGATTTTAAAGCAGAAAAACTCAAATCACATTCACGATTCCAAACAATCGAATTAGACTTTCCTTTCAACAAAGTAGTCATAGGGGCAGCTACTTTTGAAAATCCTTTCACAAACTTTCTATAATAACTGGCAAGACCTAAGAAACTTCTTATGTCGGTCTTATCTTTAGGTATTTCCCAATCCTCAATTACCTTGACTTTTCTAGGGTCAACCAAAATTCCATCTTCTGAAAGAAGATGACCAAGATAATCAATCTGGGATTTAAAAAATTCACATTTGCTCATCTTAGCAAAGAGTTTATTAGCCCTCAAAATCGCAAACACCTTTCCTAGGTGTTCTTTGTATTCTTTTATTGTCTTAGAAAATATCAATATATCGTCTATGAACACAAGCACAAATTTACCCAAATATTCACGAAATAAAAAATTCATCAACGTCATAAATGTGGCAGGAGCATTTGTAAGTCCAAAAGGCATTACAACATACTCATAGTGACCTAATTGGGATCGAAATGCAGTCTTTGCGATGTCTAATTCTTTTATTCTAATCTGATGGTAACCAGTCTTCAAATCAATCTTAGAATATATCTTTGCTCCATGTAGATGGTCAAACAAATCATCTACTCTAGGTAAAGGGTATTTATTTTTAATTGTTAATTTATTTAACCCTCTATAATCTACACAAAGTCTTAGCGTTCCATCCTTCTTTTTCACAAAGAGGACAGGTGCACCCCAAGGAGATTTACTTGGTCGAATGTATCCTTTATTTAACAAATCGTTTAGTTGATTATTTAACTCAACATTTTGAGCTAAAGAATGCCGATAGGGTGCTTTAGCTACCGGAGCCGCATCATTTACTAAGTCTATCGCATGGTCAACTTCCCTAATCGGAGGCAAATTTTTAATTTCATCCGAAAACACATCCTCAAAGTTCTTCAAGTATGATTTCACATCAACTGAAAATTCATTTTCTTTCATTTCATTATTGTCTAGTTCATTCATATGTATTAGATAGACTTCATGGTTCTTTCTAATGGACCTTTTCATTTGTAAGTGAGAAAGTAAAAGAACATTAGGCATTGATCTCTTACCTTTGATGACAAAAGGCTTTCCATTCTTAAGCTTTCCATGTACAGCTCCCTCCTTGCAAGCTATCCAAGCATCCACTTGACGCAGCCACGCCATACCCAAGATCACATCATAACGAGCTCCCTCCCAAACTTCAAAGTCTACTTTAGTCTCAACTCCTTGAATGCTCACAGGTGCATTCAAAATGCGGTGGTCAATAGAACTAGTATCATCATTTGGTAGCAACACTGAGCAAGGTGATACTGGAATTAGGGAAAGTCCTAATTTTTTAGCAAATTGTGTCGAGATCATATTATGGGTAGATCCTGAATCAACCAAAATCATTGTAGGATGGTTAGAATTGACATAACCCTTAAGTTGAACCACAGTTGGTTCATGCTCCACCTCCATGTTCATAACTGCAGTTGAAACTTGAATCTCCGTATCATGATTGTTGTTTTCTTTAGCTCTATCTTCTACTATTAAAGTTGATGTTTCACGCTTCTTGTTCTTGATGCAATTTGATGATAGATGCCCACGTTCATGACAAATGAAACATAATCCCTTCCTTAAATGTTCCTCCCGTTCTTTTTCACTCAACCTCTGAGGTTTATTATTTTGGCCCTCCTCACGACGACTCTTAAGGAAAACGCAGGTCTACACTAGAACCAATAGGTCTTCTATTAAAGTTATTATTTCTCCTCTCATTTGCTACCTCTTGGCGTTCAAAATTTTGAGCTAATCGATGTGCTTCACTCAAAACACGAGGTGCATATGCACTCACTTTGAATTTTATGGAATCTTTTAAGTTTTCCACAAAATATTCAACCCTATCACCTTCAGTCCAAGAAGGGAAGTAAGCACAATGTTCATCGTATTTAGACTTATACTCGGACACTGACATGTTACCCTGTCTAAGTCGATACATACCTTGACGCATTAAAGATTGAAAGTTACCAGGAAGGAATTGTTGGAGGAACAATTCCTTGAAGGTTTCCCAAGTGCGAACCGCCCCCATGCCTCGATTATCACGATCCTTTTTAAGTGTATCAAACCAAACTCGAGCCTTATCTTTAAGTAAGAGGACAGCGGCCTTAATTTTATCTCTCTCTTTATATTCTTCCGTAAACATATCCTCTAAGATGGACAAAAAAGAAAGGACTTCCTCTGGTTTAACATTACGGCCTCCAAAACTAGGGCGAAATACAAGATGTCTCACATCTCTCCCAACATTAACACTTTGCCTATCCATATGATTATTTTGTTTGGACCTACGGCTATGAGATGAAATATGACCTCTATTAAAATCATCTTGAGTTGACCCATGAGAAGAAAAAGAAGATGGTGAAATGCTATCTCTCCTAGGTCGTACTCGCCTTGACTCCTCCGGCGCACTCTTCCGACGACAACTTATCCTCTCTGACTCAAGAGTTCTCTCCCTCTCAATAATGTCATCTCTCCTTTCTTCAATTATAGGATCAATAACTGGAGGAGCGCCTTCACTCCTCAAGTTATTAATTGCAGTTATTACTGCCCTAGCTATCGCTTGTTCTATCTCTGGTGTCAAAGGAGCATCTCCTACTTGAGACATGACTCTTTAAACACTAACCTCGCTCTGATACCAATTTGTTACGGACTTCTAACAATAGACTCAAATAAAGAACACAAGATATACTCATAAACATACATGTTATCATAAGGGGCTCAAACCACCCAACCATAGAGAGAGATCAATCTATCAAAGATGATCTCCTCACCCCCAAGCTCCACCTTATATACTATCAAATAAGACTATAAGTCCTTAATATAGAATAGGACTTCTTTTTCCTACTTTTGGCTTTCTAACCTTGTTTCTATCCAAAATTAGTCATTAAAGTAAAAGTCCTAGTTATCCTTTTCTAATCATATCTTGTCCTAATCTTTATCTTCTACTTGGAGTTATCTAACTCCAAGTTCTACATGCTTCTTCTTGTTTGGGAGTTGTTTAACTCCAGTACATTAGTCATCCAAGTGGAGTTGTCTAACTCCATTGCATAAATCCACCCTCTGGAGATCTCTATCTCCGGGCAATCCCTGTTTATCCACTAATGCACATTTCATCATGAATTAGTCCATGATTCATAAATGCATTCATCCATCAAAGGTCATGACACAATCATACATTTGTTTATCTATCAATGCATTCATCCATCCAAGGTTTGAAGGGTCACAAGGATCATGACACACTTCCATTGATGCAACACTTTGGGTAACTTTAGAAATGATGCACAAACAAAACAAATGAAGCTGTCACACCGTGAGATTCTAGTTGCTTCTGGTAGAAAGTTGGGCCAAAATCAAAAAGATTTTAAATTAATGAAGCATAATCCTAGGATTTTGAAGAAATCAGTAATCATTAATTGCTTCCCTTCCGTACTGATGAAGACACTGTACAAACGCAAGCAAAAGCTTCCCAAGGACCTTTCTTTCTTCTCTCTCTCTTTGCTATTCACTCTAACTTACTACTTCCACCTACTTCCTCAATTGCTTATCCTGTGCCACAAATGCTCCACACAAATGGCAATACCTCCATTCACTTGTGATGGTGTGTAGAATTCTTTTGTGAAGACTCTCCGGAAGACCTCTGTAGTTGAAATGGTGCGTTTTTTCTCATGCTCTGCCGATGTCTCCACCAACATGTCTTTTTTGCCTCATGTTGCAAGCGTTGTTCTCACTCCCTTGATTGTTTGCAAATTGTCCTAGCTGCTTTTGTAAGACTCCACACAGACCACTTCGCCCTCACTATCTTGCTAGGCTACAGTGGACGCAGACCACACTGGCCTGTGCATGTCATTGTAAAGCAGAAGAACGGATACCCCTATGTTGCCTTTGGCACCGGTTGGAAGGATTTTATCGAAAATCATGCATTGAAGGAAGGTGACCACTTGAAATTCAACCTGGTGTAGTTGAATTAATTCAACGTGTCCAAAATGAATTCCTCTACCTTCGCATCTACATCCTAGGCGGACTCCAACCAAGTCTCTAGCAATATAAAGTAAAAATGGATGATGAAGATGACCTCTCTCGGTGCTGCCAAATCAATGAAGTACCATGCGTGGCACATGGGACTGACGAGGGAAAAACTATGCTTTAAATGTCAAACTTGAAAAGCCTGTTTGAAGGTATCATTGTACATATGCAATGCATTGTCAGTTTCACGCATGCGGGGTAAGGTCACTTGTAAAAAAAACTACACTTTTCATTGCTTTAGTCTTTGGCGGTGTCAGGTAGAAAGGCCTTGCCTTGAGAAAATGCGGAGAATCTAACTGCAACTAGATTTGGTCCGGAAAAATGAAGGACTATGAGGTCAAATATACCCACAAATTCATGTATATATACATAAATATCTAGATAGTGTTAAGTAAACAAAATAAAACACCACGTGCTCAAATACTCCCATGATGTGTTATATAGGCCAAAATGATGTCATTTTTTTGTATAAAAGTAGTAGAAGTTGCTCATAAGCATCTTAAACTCCCTTTGACGAAGCACCCAATACTAAAATGAGTGCCAAAACCACTCCGAGATTTCAAATTGAGAATGTGATAACTCTTTGAAAAGCTAACAAAAATATCTACAAACCCTCCAAACATCAACTCAAAAGCTCATATAGTCCGACTTTTATAGTCTCTCAAAGTACACCCTCTCCAACTCAAAGGCAGCTCATCACTACTTTGTTTGTAAGCTCATAACTTTCACGTGCTAAATCCAATCTGATCTTGTAATATCTATATTGAAAGCTAACACAATTATATACAATCCCTCCAAAACTCACTTCATAATATGATACTGTCCAACTTTTATAGTCGGTCAAAGTCCCCTCACTTCAAATCAAAGGCAACTCCTCACTACTTCACTTCTACACCCATAACTTTTTCATCCTAACTTTAAACAAGGAGAGTGATAGCTTTTTGGAAAGCTAACAACTCAATATATAAACAAACCAAATTTCCAAAGAAAATACCACTCCATTAAGTATTTATGAGCCCTCAAAAATTCAACCTTCCATACTCCATGACAATCATCCCTCCTTCACTCCCTCAAGCATAACTTTCACATAGAAACTTCAAATTGAGTAAGTGATAAAGTTTTAAAATCACAAAAATATGGTGAACAACCTTTCAAAATTTCATTACAAAACTCTTCATGTACAATCTCCTATGGCTCTCCAAAATCCCAGTTCTCTCTCAAAACTAAGAGGAGGACGAAGACCCCTCCACCTCGTCTGCCACCTCAACTTCCATACCATCCACCTAAGCAAGTGGATTTAGTCTTAAAAAATACCACATGGACATATATTCATCCATTGGCCATTTTTTTGTCCCATAACTCTATCCTTATCCCCTACATGGACTTGTAATCCATTTTTAAAACTCTAGAGAAAGGTAAAACAAATTTTACCTTTCATTTCAACAACTTGAAACACAAAATAAACTTTTGAAATGCTTTTAAGTATAGAAATGAAAAAAAACTAATGCCAAATAGTTATCTTATAGAGGTAAAAAAAGGTAGAATCTACTTCACTTAAATCATTAAACTCTCCCAAAAATCCTCTACTATAACAACAAATATATATTTTTACATAGTCAACATATATACAACATGACAACAAGTCTTAGGTTGTGCGAGGAATGATGAATTGTTTGAACAACTTTTGTACAATTCCAAGACTGATCCTTACTTTACACAAAAACTTTGGAACATAATATACCTTGTATAATTTCATAAGGTCTTCCAAGTTTAGTGCTTAAAACCTCTTGTACCTTCTTAGTAACAATTCTTGAACTAGTAGTGCACGAACATGTCTATAAATTTTCGTTTTATGTGAAGTCATCTTGTTGGATCCTACGTCTCTGTTTGCCACAAAAGCAAAACCTCAAATACATTTAGCTTTCACATCTTGAGGAAATCAGGGATTATTTGGGCTATTTGAACAATTGACTGGTTAGAGTTAGTTTATGAAAAAATTTAGGGTCACTATCACGATCACAAGCAATTTTTCACAAAACCACTTCATGATACATGCATAACTTTCAAAGCAATTGAAGGTCTAACAAATGGTCTAGATAAAAAAACGAATAGATTTAGGGTAGTACCTCAAGTAGTTCACCTCTATCATTTACTGCAATATCTCTATTGAAATTCTTGGCGGTTTTAGGAAGCACAATTCTGAATACTATAAGAGGACATGCGATCACCAAAGTTTCAACAATACTTTGTGCTAAATGGTAATCACATAATCCCTCCCCTTTTCAGTGCATACATTACTTGAAGAGCATAGGAGATTAATAATAAAGACATCCATGGAAATCCTAAGTAATTCTAACTAATCGACTTTAGGACCATTCAAACAAGTTTAGAAACTTACCGACTTCCCAAGCCGCATGCTCCAATTCGCACAACTCACAAAGGACAAAACAACAATGGGTGCACATAACTTGACAACCCACTCAAGAATGTTTACCACTCAACAATCCAAAAGTTATACGCTTGGCATAATGTCAAAATTTGTACAAAGTTCAAAAGCTCCGGCTACATCAAAGACATCACGTGGAAAACATCATCCTCAATGCCTACCCGATCATTCCTGTTGTGCACATTTACAGTGAAGACAATGAAATAACCATGTTGAATGTTCTTCCATCCATGAATGACCGCACTGATAAGGAGAATAGTTTGTGTCTTGGGTGTCTAGCGTCTCATGTTCACAAAGATGTTGCAAAAATATTGCACTAGGTACCTAAATTAAACGGGACCTTCAACAATGTCAAAAGAGACTGACTACTTCATGGGCAAATAAGCCACCACCTTTGGCGAGGGAAAACTACACTTCATTGAAACTAAAATGCCACTACTAAACTTTCAAAGGCTATGTTGACGTCTGCACTGATGCACACCGCGTCGGCCACCTTCGGGAATTTTGTCCTCCACATCAACCCCGTCCTAGTTATTTGAGCTCTACAAACGTTTATTTACATGGAACTGGATGCATCACAATAACAATATGTTAGATTTACCAAAAGCTATCAATTCAATGTTTCATAATGGACGTAGTAACAACCTTCACATCACATCCATTTATTCTTGCAAGCTTGGTAGTACCATCTCTGCCAGTGGCTACAAACTACACAGGCTCTTCTCAACTTTGAATGGAAGTGAGCATGAGTATACGATGGTCTTCTAGGTGTTGGACAATTAGTTGGGTGGACCCTCCTCTGTCGGGCATCAAATATTCAATAGCCCTTTGCACAAGCTTTTTCCCTACAACAATCTTGAATGCCAAATGGGGCTTTATTTGCAGCCCAAAGTCCTCCATTTCTTTCAACCAGGTCACGTATGCATTGACCATAGTTTGGTTGACAATGAAGTGAAATAATTTCATCTACCACTTGTAACACCATAATTGAGCCAAATAGTTACCCCGCAAATGGTTTGTAACATCAATGTCTTTCATGTACTCTACATAAGTTGTGTGCATGGGTGAAGAAGGGATAATGAATTGACCCCAGATCCCAAGTACTTGGCATAACATAGAGACACCAGGTATCCATAGTGGGAGTGTTGTGTTCAACAAGATTACTAACTTCTTGTCCTACTAGGAGACTACCTCAATTTGACAATGAACATGGTCCTTATGAGCATGGATCTATGGACTTCTGTATCCAACATCCTGTATAGATTGCCAAGGAGATTTTTGTTGCTACGCTGCACTGTTCCGATGGCCTATATTCCATCAACTATGAGCTTGTGAAATAAATTCATACTAGAAAATAAGTTATCAATCACAAAGTGGTGACCTTGGTGCTTCAACCTTGATAGCATCCTCTTTACTAGGTGATATCTAAGGCTATACAGACCAATACACTAGAAGAAACCCTTGTTTAACTTGACGGATTTTTTTGTGCATCATGTTACAATTTCATGTTTTTATGTCAAAAATTACGTCCAATGTAACATCAAAACATGAAATTGTAACATGATGCGCAAAAAAATCCGTCAAGTTAAACGAGGGTTTCTTCTAGTGGTACCCATTTTCTCATCAAAGTATACTTCGATCTTTCAAACGAACCTACTTTTTGAGCTAGCTAGTACCCACACTTTAATGCCAAACTTGATAGGTTTATCAAGCATCAATTGCCTTATGAAGCAATACTAGCTTTTATGTGGTACTATGCACTTGTTTACTATGATCTTTCTCTCCAAATTGTAGATGGCTTGGGACACCCTACTGAACATGTCAATGAGCCGCTATGTTTTCGCAAGCTTGTCGAAGCGTGGGTCCTTCACATATTGTCTACGTGATGGAGGCAACCAAGTATTTATTCGAACCTAATCAAAATCATCACTTGGATAATAAGTGGGTAATACATAAGTGACTTGGTCTTCATCCCATAATGTTGCAAATTGGGAAGCTTCTTGCAGTCCATGAGAATGCACACTCCTATCCAACCCCAGATCTCTTCTCCATCAACATCTATCCAAGCAAGGTCACCCTTAGTTTGTATCAATTCTAGCAAACTACGAGGAAGCAGAGCACATGCATAGCAATTGATTTCGAAGACAATACAGTCTAAAGGCTCATCGGTCCAATACATATTAAATATCCGCTTTGGTGCTGGGATCCCCTTGTATATTGGGACACTTTAAGCCGAGGGAGGGGATGTTAAAGTTATCATAGGACCTAACGAAGTCAACACTAGTCGAATTCCATGACGACTTTCTTTAGTATTGCACGAATTCTTCCACGTCTATATGGCGAGCCATGTGGACAGAGGTAAACACCTCATGACGCATACACCATTGGGAGAGGCCACCATTGTAGTCAGTTGTTTCGTCTATTATGTCTACATTGAAGTCGGAGTTGCCGCTTTCTATAGTGTCTTCATAACTACGGATCCACTCAAGGTCACTTGAATCTACATGAGAGGCGTCACGGATGAAGTCATCATCTCCATCATCATCAGAGTCTATCTTGCTAGCATGCAAGTACTCTGGAAGGTTGAAGCTTACCTTCAAGAAAGAGCTTCGCACAATAGAGTCTTGTATACTTTCGACGCCTTCGACGTTAGAAAGGATGTCATAATTTGCTATGGGTTCGCTAGATGGTTCAAGTACTTTTTGGTTATCATGGCCATTGTCTGTGACATGTTCCATCTACCTCGGTCTTGAGCTCATGCCTCCAAGATCTTCTCCCCGACCAAAGCTCCATTATGGACGATGTGAGTGTCACCCCAAACTAGAGAATGTACATCATCAACCACAGGAAAGCAATGTTGGCGCTTTGCCCAGCTATAACCGTGGCCACCCTTATTACCTATGGTGCTAGAGTAGGGTGTGAGGGCAATGCAAATGTCGCATTCATCCATGTGGACTTCACTAGAAAAGCTGCCTAATTTGCAGATAAGTTTCTTCATTCTAGTACCAAGATATACACCTTCACCTACGACGTGTCCTTGCGTCCAAATTGACGTGTAACATGTATGGAAGGAAGTGTTAGACAAGAATCTATTGGAATCAAGGACAACCCATCTTGTTTGCGCGGCACTCCAATCTCCGTAGACACCATGAAGGTGGAGTGGCATTTTTCTCTAGGCAGCGGCCACTGACTTGTTAACGGAGAATGTCCCACCAAAATGTGTGCTTCCAAACCTAGGAACCTTTGGAATGTAGTCAACAATCTTCCACGCATTGTCTTTGAAAACGGTGTCATAGAGGTTAATGTTTTGAGTGTCTATACTCCTAACAATGTGCCTGGACTCCAGTGCTATACTGTTGTCGAGGAGGTCATGGTCCTTCTCTTGAAAGTGGCAAAGGACTTCACGGATGAAGCCATTGTTTTGTCTTTAATGGTTGTATTCCTAAAGTTCAATAGCCTTTGATTGAATGAGGACCCCGCTAGTTTGGTTAGGCACAACTCTTGATGAAACCCAGTTCTTTGGCCTCTTGTCGTTAGTAACTACACCTTTCTCCTTGTGGTCCCTTCTCCATTTGTCGTTCCTCCCCTTTGCTGCACAATTGAAAATGGACACAATTAGTAGTTATATCAGAAACAACGTGTGACACTTTGGCTGTCTTCATTCTGTGTATGAGATCCTCAACATCGGCTTTCTCGTACTATACATTGGTTTTCTCATACTTAGCATGACGGATTCTAAGAACTGACTTGGTTATGTGGTAAGTTTAGTATGGACTCAAGCAAATGAAGTTTGGTATTTATTCATGACGTAATGTGGAGGTGCAATTGATAGCTATAGCAATTAGGACACAAAGAGTCATGGACCTAAAATTGAAGTGGTATGGTACATAATTTGGAAAGGACTGAGATAAAGACATGCAAAACAAAAGGAATCGATTGAGGGAACACGTATGTGGTAAACATGTGCCTGAATTAGGGGAGGAGGGCCGATGTTGTTCGGCAAATGGTTGGTTGGCATTGGAGTGAAAGCCATGATGTGAAGACCCGCCTACAAGGGTGTTGTTGTTTTCTTCTACCGTGGCTTCCAAAGATTTGTTGTAGGATTAATTTCCGTTCCTTAGTTCTTTATGGCGCACGCTTTTGCTGGTCGGAGAGCTGTCTTTGGTTGACTTTGACAAACCTGTTTTGTCTTTGGAAGCGCCTACATAGTGTCTAACTATACGTCAGCCAACGGCATCCAGTGTATGAGATTGGCCCCTTGAGAGTCTGACATGTACATTGACAATTTAGTGATGTCTGGATTGGACAATGACATGGGAAGTTGGAGTAGAATTTGGAACACCCTAAATTGTGAACCCTAAAGAAAAAAATGGTCTAATTCGGAAGGACGTACCAATGTTATTGCATTTGATTTTTGGACAGGCTGGCAAGCATCTAAGGGGGGGTTGTTCTCCTAGTTGTCAACATGATGGAGTGTAGCGTCTAGTTGGAGGTCTAGTTGTCCAGGCAAGTTCTACAAGCAAGAAAAGGCACATCAACAAGCATTGAATAGAGTTGTTTTCCTCACGGATAGCACTTTCGTAAATTTTCTAGTTTTATAGGGCAATTCAGGCAATATCAGGCAATACTAGGCTATTTGGGGATCCTTCCGCAAGCGAGCTTTTTCATCACACTGTAGACTTGGATAGATCTCCTTGCACAGGATGTTCCTCACAAACTCGAAGAACTAATGGCACTCATACCAGCCAAGGAACCTCACTATGTATCTGTACCATAGGTATCGACATTGTTTTTGAGGTGCAAAATGCCCACGCCACTTCCACGAGGCAGGGCACGTCTAAACATCTAAGAAAGTTGCATTGCAAAGGTAGAAAAGCTTGAGAACTCCACCTTTAGAGACGCCTTGCTATTGTAATCAAGTTTGTAGCTGCAATCATCCCATCAGATTGTTCAAATTATGATCAACAGCGGACAACGATGTTGCCATGAACACCCTAATCTATAGCAATTGTGGAATTGGAAATGTAGGACCTAAGTACTATCTTTTGCGCTTGCAAGCAAAATCGTGCCTTTGTATGTAGCTGCACCCTTTGCAGTAGAGGTCCATTGCATTGTCAAGGTGTGCAGTTGATTTTCGTAAACTGTGAATAATGTCATGATCTCATGGTGGCTTTAGCACGATTCAATCCCTATCCCCTTGCTTGAAAAAGCCATAAAAAATGGCACCACCTTCTTCCCTCAATTGTTGAAGACCCAAATATGTATCCAGGGAAATACACTGGATAGCACATTGATAAAGGTAGGGCTTCTTTATTTTTATTTTTAAAATTTTTTCCCTTAATTTTGTTTGCCTCTTTGCGCACAAGATTGTAGTTATCAATATTTGTAGAAAACCCTAATTCCACGTCTATCACCCCTGAGATCACAAACCATAGGCCAAAAGAGCTTGGCAACTATGAAAGCAATAATTTGAAGTCCATTTTTTAATTCAATTTTCATTATTTTTGGAAAAAATAGAAAGGTTAAGTGTAGATTGTTCATCACAACATTATGACAGTTGGAATTGGCATTTTTCAACTTTATAAATAAATTGTTAATAATTTTGTATTTTGAATCATTCTCTACTTCTTTCTACTTCTATTGTTTTCCTGTATATTGTACAATTCCAAAATTTTCAAGCATGTAGCCAACTTGCCTTAACCCCTAAAAAAACATTTGTCTCCTCAAGGGACATTTGAGTCTGGGTAGGTTTCTATTGTCTCAATTTGTAGTGAATGTTTTTGAGATTTTTTGAGGTTGTGGAGTTTACTGAGAGCTTTGTGAATATATAATTTTTGTTTCAATTTGTGCCCAGGAGAAAAAGTTATGGCACAATAAGCCCAAAACAAAAGTCAACAAGCAACACAAAAAAATCAGAAAAAGTAAAAAGAAAAAAGAAATTCCTAAAATCTTATATTTTTGTTTACATTTGAAGCTTTGATTCATTCCATTTGGACTAGTTATGAGAAAGTTATGGACAATCTTAGTTATTTAGGCAATCTAAGCATCTTTTTGAAAAAATAACTTATAGGATTCATTTGTGAATGCAATTTTTACAATTTTCAAAAAAAAAAATTTAGACAAGGTTAGGGTTTTTTAGAACAATCTCACCATTGGGATTATTGTATGTCAATTCCATCTTAAAGCTATTAATGATTTAGTTTTTCCTTCAATCTTTAACCTACTTCTACTTAACAATTTTTTTATGAGTGAAAATTCGTGTGAAAATTTGTGAAGATTTGTTGAATTTTTTTCCTTAGATTCTCAACTCAACTATTCAACATAAAAAATTAGAAAATCAAAATTAACAGTGCAAAACTTTTTAGTTAAAAAGATTCAAAGTCAAAAAATCTAGTCAAGCAAGTTGCAAAAAAACTTGTTTTCTTCACTTTGGATGCAAATATCATGCAATCTATGTGGTCAAATTTGATGAAATTTTATTGCATATTCTCAAACAAGTAAGTACAATATCCTATGGTTGGATTTTGAAAAAACATATTTTTAAAATTTTCTTAGGTAAATGTAGAAGAAGTGGTAGTTCTAAGTATTTTTTGACCAAAAAACACCCTCGGGGCTTTAGGGGTTAAAAATAAATCCAAAGAAGCACTACCATTTTTGAAATTTTTTCATACAAATATAGCCTCGTGAAGTGCAGCTGCCTGTTTTTTTGCAAGCCCCCTCCTCCCCCCCCACAAGGATTCTTGTCACTTCTAACGCTAATACCTTGCAATCTACATGGTGAAAATTTCCAAAAAAAATTTCCACATCTTTTCAAATCAACGTACCACAAGATGCTGCAATTATGTGTGTTAAAAAATGTTGTTGTTGTTCTCCTAAAATTTGGTACTTGCACTAAGAATGCACACTTTTGGAGTGGTATTTTTGAATGAAAACATAGTCAGAAACCTTTAGGGGATAAGCACGACCGCATTGGACAGTCCTGAGTGAGTCAATACGTGGAAGATTCTTACTCGATCTCCCCACCCCCACCACGTCCACATGGCTGTACTACTAAACAACAACGGCAAACTTGGACCCTGGAGTTCCACCGCTAACTTTGCCGCCCGGCTCACATGGGAGGAGCCCCTTTCAGTCACCCCAAATGCTCCGATTATTGGACCACCAGCATGGGCATTCTCTGTCTTCTGTTTCAACAGTGAGTTCCGAAGACAAGCTTTTGGTTCTCAGCGCCCGTCCTTTAAGTGCTAAAGCTCAGTTTCGGAGGAGTTCAACGTCGGCCAAGTGAAAGCACCTGACTGGAGCCGAGAAATTGGCAACAATCTGCAGCTACAGTACTGCATCGTGTGTCAGTTCCATTCGAATCAGTCACTCTGCCTGCCTGCCGGACACGAACTTTCACTGATTATTACTAGCGTTTTATTAGCCTAACATTGTATACCAGACTGGGGGACTTCCCTTTTTGCTTCCGCAGGGAGTGGGAGCCCCCAGCAAGGAAGCTTCTTGAAAGAGCTACGTGGTGAGCGTTGATGTGGTACTACAGGCCAACACTGTTCCGTAAGCCAATCTGCATTCTACATTTTAATTAAATTCAACCCCCAGGCATCTTGGGGGGAATTATACCTCATGTGTCAGCCAATCTGCATTCTGCATTTTAATTAAATTCAACCCAGGCATCTTGGGGGGAATTATACCTCATGTGTCAGGGAGGTAGGGAGCCCAGTTAGCAATGTTATGAGCGCCCCTGGCTCGCTTTTTGCATCGGGTTCAGTTCACTACAGTGCCGCACAAAAACCCCTCTCCCCGAGACAACTGAAAAAACGAGAAACAGGGACCGAGGAGGCTTGGCAACAGTAAGGCGGTTAGATTTTGAAGCAGCCAGGGATCAGTTTTTCATGAGACAGGGGCCACACCGCAGCGGCGGCGGGCTCCAAATTCTATTTTGCAAATTTGGAGTTCATATTTGCAATCAGAGGGCCCAAATTCGATGGGAGAGGTGTTAAGGTAGAAGCATTAGGAGTTGTCAACCATGCCCAGTACCCAACTTGTAGGAAGTGTTATTTCCAGCCTCCGGCCAGAACTCAAGCTTAGAATGGTGTTTTTTTGTCCTTTTCAAAGTCGGGACTAATAAAGTCATGACACATGTTGAACAAGAAAGTAGTTCTTCAATGATCAGAATTGGAGTACTCTAAACATTGACTATGAACAACACTTTTTGGTCAACAATACTTTTTGGCTCCTGAAATTCATAGTAACTTCAATTTCAGGAATAAAATTCTGAAAATTTTGCTATCCCCATATTTCCTATCTTCCTACATGGTAAAAATTTCCACCATCCCATACTCCTCACTGTCTGCTACAAAATCGCTTAAGTGATCCACTACTGCTGCTTCTACCTTAACCCCTGAAGTTTTTTGACTATGTTTTCACCAAATTTGCTCTAAAACTGCCATTTCTAGTACAAGTACCAAATTTTAGGGAAAAAATTATTTTTGGACACATGTAACTGTAGGATCTTGTAGTACAATGGTTTGTGAAGAAGTGGTAAAAATTTCAGAAATTTCGGCCACGTAGATTGCAAGATGTTAACGTTTGAAGTGACAAAAATCTTTCTTTTGTCCTTGCGAAAACCTGGGCAGCTGCTCTTCACAAGGTCACATTTTTATGAAAAAATGTCCAAAATGGTGGTTACTCTTTGGATTCATTCTTCAAGGCAAGTTGGCTACATGCTTGAAAACTTCAGATTATTTGGAGTTGTACAACATATAGGAAAAAATAGTAAGTAGAAAGACGTAGAGAATGATTCAAAACACTAAATTGTTAACAATTTATTTATGGAATTGAAAAATGTCAATCCCAATGGTTTTAATGTTGTAATAAAAAAATCTACACCTAATGTTGTTTTTTCCTTTCAAAAATATTTAAAATTGAGTAAGATAAAGGACTTCAAAGTTTATTTGAGAGTAGAAAATCTATAATTGCCCGCAAACTACCCCAAATTAAAATTCCTCATAACTTTCATCTCATTAATTGTAATGGAATGATTTAAATCTTTCCAAGTATATATAAACCTAGAGAACCAATTTCAATTTTTTTTCTTAAAAAAAAGATTTTTAAAGAAGTTCTTTTTGTTGCCCAGGCTGCTTGCCGAACGCAAAAAATGACATATCACACAATAACTTTTAGACCATGTAGTAAAAAATTATGAAAATTGTTACGCCTTAAAGCTACTCCTTGGGCACATGTTGCATGAAAATTTGAAAGAAAAAAAAATGCCATTCGTAGTGAGCTGCCCAAAATCGCTATGTTGCCAAAAAATGCCATTTGGTCCTTTAGGGTTAACAATAGCATTAATACAACATAAAATAGGGGGTCTTTTTTTTAACATTCACCCTTGGCTAGGCCTTTGCAAGAGGCTCATTGCACTACTATATGCTTAATCCTCCAAACTGGATTGAACTGGATTGGCAGTTAAAGGATTGTCATAAGGTAGGAGGTCTATAAATTGCCCTTACAAGAATTGATACTGAATTTTCGGGAGGTGAAGCTTTTTGAAACATTTTTCAATAAATTTTCCTTGAAAGAATAGTGGAATTGGCATCTAACCCTAGTTGTCTCATATTTTTTTGGAACTTTGTGGAATTAGTTATGAAAATTTGAAGTTGAAATGGCATGGGGCTCTAAAATTGTCCACCTCCTTGAATGTGCATTTTTTGTACATTACTGAAGGCTACAAAAGAAGCAACATGTACAAATAGTGTACATTTGAAGAGGTGGGTGTTTGTGCACTTTTAGAACCACCTACCTTGCATTTAAGCTTCCTAAACTTATGTTTTTCTGCTAATGTGGAAACACCTAACACCCTCAAAAGAAGCAATTCATCATAGTTGGATGTACTTGTTTCTAGATTTTATTTTTTATTTTTATATTTCTAAATAAAATAAATAACTTTAGTATTAGCAATTGAAAAATTGAAAACTTAAAAAAATAAGATATATAATATCTATGAATTTTTAAAGTGGAAATTCTTTGGACCATTGAAATTATAACATTGGCTTGGTCCTAAAACCAAAATTTAACTACAAGTAGAACTTCTCTTGGTGCAAGGTGCTAGGATTATGCACTAAGAGAGGTTTATTCATTTAGAGAAGTGTAATAATGTCCACCTAACAAATATCCACTTCCAATACTACTTTTGAAAAATTGTGCCTCATATTGGATCCACTTACAAACTTTGTAATCAATAGTTATGTACTAAGAGAGGATGTGCTAAGACAGGTTATACTTGTAATTGCAGTTCTATATAGGAACACTTTAATTGAGGGGCTTGGTTTAATGGAAGTCTACTTGTGAGGAGTAGGTATAAGAATGGTTTTGGGTGCTAAGAAATGTAGACAAAATTGGTAGTTCATGGCATGAGAGAATTGGAAGCTTCAAACAAAATGGTAGACTAGTTGCTAGTAACATTCAAAGTTATGAGTATTCTATTTTTGTTTTGTACAATTGGAATACTAGTCTTAATCCTTAAAGAATAGACTGGTGACCATGGAAATCATTCTTCTGATTACTGTGTAAATCATTCGTTTACAAACTTGCAAAAGCACTCATTGGAAGTCAAACTACTATAGAAGTCCTTCCCTTTTCACAACAAAATTTCAAGGATGAATAGTTGCACTTCTATCCTACTGAAAAGATTCTTTGTCATCCATTAGATGCCAAATGTCTCTGTTGACATTTAAGGGTTAACTCAAGTTAACCTAGGTTGGCATTATTTCTTGTATATGGCTTGGCCCATATTGAACTTTTTTTAGCATTTTTTCACTAAAAGTAATGATTTCTTATTTGAATTGACAATATATTATTGCTTTTTTAGTGGATGAAATCAATAATTTTCTACCCAATCTTGACTGTATTGTTCTACTTTGGATGAATAAACATGATTTTGGATGAATAAATGAAAATTTCATCCTTAGATTGCAAGTTTCGTCCATTTCCATGGATGTAAATAGCTTCCTCCTTCCAGTAATTATCGCTTTCTGCACTGCCTACTTGGCTTGGACTTCAGTTTCACCTCGCTGACTCGCTGTCAGCACGCCCCCCTCCTCCTCCTCCCCTGCAATCCGCCAACATTCCAACCATAGGAACGCCAGTCGGTATACCAACCTTTCTCTTTCTTAGTGCATCTAATTATTTTGGGGGTTCACAATTTGCCAGTAGGGAATGTGGTAAAGATACTCTTGCGGTCTCGCCCACTGTGGTCCCCTGGCTGGCGTGGAATCTTGCTGAAATGACTGTACAGAACAGTAGAAAGGGGGCGGATCGACCTTTTTTAAACTTGCTCCAACTTGAATTGCTTCATCTGCACTCTTAGAAAAACTATTCAAGGTACTAAATTTGCAAGTCTACTTACGTAGGATTGGCATCCCATGGCGTTGTCCAGCTAAAGATGGCCGGCTTCCTACCAGTCTACCACCATTGATTATCGTCAGAAAGATGCTCCTGCGCTAGACGGATCAGCCAAAAGTTTTACAAATTTTGGCTATTATAATCCGTCGTTATTCCATAATCCATATTCGATACTGTAGATGTATTCCCAATCCCTGACCTTGTCAGTAATCCGTCGCTCGCACATGTGATTCACAGCTGCCCTCAGAAACAGACGCTTTGTTTGAATGGTGTACAATGGCGATAGCTTGCCGGCGTTCGTAGATATCCTTTGGGACGAGTTTCCAGCTCATCCGATCCGAAGCCTCCCTCCGTCACCTCAGAAACGCAAGAATTGTTTTTTATTTCTATCGAAATTAATAAAAAAAAGAGCCTGCAATCAGAATGATGAGATTCATCAAAAACTCATTGGCCACAGGTGTGCACATTCTTCGTGCATGAGAATCCTCGGTGATCAGATCAGGCCAGCCAAGCTTCGTACAGGAGAAGAATCCGTGATCTTATAAAACTGCAATTTTCATTCGTCGCCAGGTGAGTGGTGCTCTTCAACGTTTTGGTCTGGAAATGCTCGAGTGTGGAATATCTGCGGTTGTTGGGGGTTTAGTGGAGTGCAAATACCTTGCTGAGGCGGTGTTGTGCGAGGATTTCTCTTGTGACAGGCTGTTGTGAGCGAGCGCTTAATGTGAAAGCAAAGGGTGGTGTAAATCTTTTGGTGCTGATGCGTATTGCGTCTGTTTTGCTGCGATTGCAATAAGCACAAGCATCGTCTTGCAGTAAGTATGTTTTTGTTTTTTGTTTTTGTTTTGTTTGCGTTTTGGTGTACCTACAGAAGTCAATCTTGTTGTTCGTTTCTGTGCTGTTTTACATTATGAGTGATGGAAATTTCGCCTGGATGGTGTTTCGCTGTTTCAGTGGTCGAGAGTTGGTAAAGTTGAGATTCGAAAAGGAAAGTTTCTTTTTCTGTGAGCTTGGTTCATCCAGTTATCACCCCAAACTGTGACATAATCTTCAGTTACGTGATTTCAGCTCCTGAAGCCCCTTCTCGATTTGCTGTAAGTCTGCGTGCGGTGGATGTCTACAGAAGCCGGTCACAATCTTGCTGTTCGTTTTCTGTCTTTGAATGCTTTTGAGTGGTGGAAATTGCTCTCTACTTTGCGAATCTAGTGTCGTCACTCGTTTCGGTGCTCAACATCTGTGGTCAAGAATCCGGGATGCCAAGAATTCCAAGATTCGAAAAACAAAAGTGTCGTTTTCTTGTAAGCTTGCTTGATCCAATTATATCACAACTGTGACATTACTTCCATTCACGTGATTCCTTACTATAGCTTTTTGTCAATTGCGTTCACAGGTTTCATCTCCCCACAGGAAGTCGACTTCAGCTGTGCGAAGAATAGCCAGACCTGCAGATTTCGCAAGAGATTGAACCACAAATCGTGCACCTTCACGATGTTCCAATTGCGGCGCGCTTGGCTTCTCGCCTCTCTCGTCCTCTTCGCAATTGCAATCACTGTCCACGCAACACAAGCTGATATACCCGTTACCAAGCCCGCAGTGACTGAATTAGGTTATTTCACCTCCAAATCCCTGCAAGCTCTAGAAAATCTCAAGCTGTATGCCTTCCGCGGTCTGGCCGACGACGTAAAACAGCGCGAATGGCCTGAGCTTCGTCCCAACTGGCAAGTTATCTCCGCGGTGATCCTTTTGTTCATAGGCGCGTCCATCTGCAGCGCAGGCGGTATCGGCGGTGGGGGTTTGTTCATCCCCATCTTCAACCTCCTCCTCCGCTTCGACGCCAAAACCTCCGCCGCCCTCTCCAACTTCGTCATCCTCGGCGGCTCCTTTGCCAACTTGATCTGGAACCTGCCGCAGCAACACCCGTCGTTCTCGCACAAGCCTGTGATCAACTATGATGTGGCGCTGCTGCTGCAGCCCAACATGCTCTTGGGGATAAGCATTGGTGTGATTTGCAATGTCATGTTTCCGGGGTGGTTGATTATTGCGCAGTTGGCGGTGATTCTGGGGTATATCACGGTTCGGAGCTTTACGAATGGGATTAATCGGTGGAGGGTGGAGTCGCAGTTGGTGGCTGTGAATGGGAGTAGTGAGAGTGGTGATGGAATGGAGAGAGGTGAGGAAGGAGACGTCAAGAGGAATCGAGTCATGGCTATAGAAGGTAAGGTTTGGGGCAAAGTTCTGCTGGTTTTTTTTTTCCATAAATGCAATGTTTTGCTACAATTGTTGCAACACTGTTTGTAGTTCTGTGGAGCCCTCAAGAATTTAAAGAACGAATAGTGGTTGCCTGACTAGTTTAGAAGTGTGCGAAATTTTCCTGTTCTATCCATGAAATGTAATGCTTCTTGCTACAATTGGATGCAACACTGTTTTGAGTTTTCTGTATCCATGAAGAATTAAAAGAATGAATCGTGATTCTCTGACTAGTTGAGTGTGCGAAGCTCTGCTGCTGTTCTTTCCATGAAATTCAATGCTTTGCTACAATTGTTGCAACACTGTTTAGAGTTCTTTGTAGCCCTCAAGAATTGAAAGAATGAATCGTGGTGCTCTGACTAGTTTAGGAGGCACAATTGTCCAACACTGAAACGAGAAGAGCACCAGGAGGGTACTGTACTTTGAAACCCCAAAATTTTTAATAGAGAAGAGGACGCGTCGTCACTTTTGGAATCTGAAAATCTCCAATCATTAAGCATGAAATTGCGTTTTTTAGGTTGTTCACATGGATGACAATTTCTCAAGGAAGAGTTGTTAGAATGTGAGTGCTCTACTTGTTGCAAGGTGTGTTCAACTATGAGGAATGGCTAATCATTGAAAGTGGCTACTTCGAAAAACCAGTAATCAAGCAATTTAGGGGTTTAGGTAAAAGTTTGGAATTCTTGCTCCGCAATTTTTGCCCAATTGTTACCAAGCTGTGCTCAACGTGATTCTTCTGTCTCCAAAGTACTAGCCCTAAGTAGAGGTTTGAAACATGATTCAGAGTGGGGCGAGCTCTGTCACCCCCAATCAATCAATCCATTAAAGTTTGTTTAGGGTTGTGATTTTGGCAAGTTCGTTGACAGAGGTAGTTTGGTCATCATGCAGCTGAGGAAGCGAAGGCTGAAGCGGAGGAACCATTAGGGTTGGACCGATGTGAGAAGAAATCCTCTGAGGATTTGCTTTCGCCATTGCTGGCTCCGGTGAACAATTGTTCTGAGGAGGAGGCAGGGTGCCACTTTGGCAAGATTTTCTGTCTGGGACTTGTGTGGCTGGCCTTCTTTGTGATTCAACTTCTCAGAGGCAGCAAAACCACGGAGGTGACGTTCTGTTTTTGGATTCTCTGTTTGAGGGCACTTTGTAATTCTGTCATAATTCCGGAGAATAGATGGAGTAGGGTACCTTTGAATCCGAGAATCGAACTCTTGATCCTTGATTGCTAATCAATTTTTCGTGGTTTTGAATGCAAATGAAATCCCTAGAATATTGGATCTGAAAATCCTTCACAATCTGAGTTCTTCAAGAATATTATGGTTGTGCCTTGTTTCAAGGTTTCTGAGTGAAGTTTGTTTCGTTCTCAGGGAGTTTTGCCTCTGGAGAGCTGTGGTTTTGGATACTGGGCGCTGACAGGGAGCCAAATTCCGTTGGCAATGCTTGTGACGGTGTGGGCGGCTCTCCGGCATCCTACGAGATGTTCTTCACAAGAACAGGTGAGAGATTCTTGTGCTTGAAATTAGTCTACTCGCAGCTGCCAACCACAATCGACAGCCTTTCTAGTTTTAGGGTAAACAACTTGGGCAAGGTGCTTCATGGAAACAAGCACATGTGACGATGGCAACAGTAGCTTTCGGAGCGTGTATTTGTTCCCATGATATACCAAGTCCTAGTTGCTTTCCCCTCGTAAAAAACCCCGAGAAATTTATTGAAAGAAATCCGACATGCATTGCGGTTCACGAAGCGTAATCATCGTCCTCTGTCACACAATATCACTCTTAAGAATGCGATTCATGCATGTAACCCCACTCAGAATGCAAACGAAAGTTTCTCAGGGTTCTTTACGATATGCATGTTTGTTGACAATAGAGATAATCCTTAAGTAGTGCAAACACTCAGTGTAAACATAGTACAAGGAGGATGCAAGTTCGAAACTCTACACTAAACTCTGCACATTGCCTACAATTGATGGAAAACTCCCTGTGTCCATGTTATCTTGTAGTTCACTAGTTTTTTCTACCTCTGCCTGCAATTTGACACTTGAAATCTCGTTTTAGATTTGTCATACTATCAAAGGTACCTCTTGGCCCATGAAATTGTTGCCCTTTTTTCCCATTGCAAGCAGTGAATTAGGCTGATGAAGTCTAGTGGTGGGGATGAACAGGAGGCAGGAGAAGTCAGCAGGGGTCACGCATTGACCCTTTTCCCAGCAATGGCCTTGGCGGCAGGTCTCTTGGGAGGCATGTTAGGGATTGGTGGTGGTATGATCATGAATCCTCTCCTCATGGAGACTGGAATGCACCCACAGGTAATTTTGCTTCTTCTCGGCTTCTTTTCTTGCTTTCCTGTTAATACTTTTCGTTCCTTGCTCGCCCCTTGAAAAGTTATAGTTCCCTCTTTTCTGCGAACAAATTCTCAACCCATGGAAGAAATATATACATACACTCGCATGAGTTGTAGATTAAACTCCTCTTAAACCTACAAGGTTTTATTCTGTAAGGTAACTACACCTTATTACATCCAACTAAGCAATTGAGCATTGCTCTGATTAAACTGCCTAGTTTTGTTTTTTGGTTGAATCTTGTCGGATTTTTAATAGAGGATTCTCAATTCTCTTCTTATGCGTTTAGGGGACACCGTATGAATGAACTATGAATTTTCCTTTCCTTTTTTCCCTTCAGGTGACTGCCGCCACCACCGCCTTCATGGTGTTCTTTTCTTCGTCTCTCTCTGTGGTGGAGTTTTGGCTGCTAGGTCGCCTTCCCATGGACTTCGCCCTCTTCTTCGCCACCCTCTGCTTCGTGGCATCGCTGGTGGGGCTCAGCGTGGTGCACCACGCCATCGCCAAGTACGGACGCACGTCCATCATCGTCTTCTCCGTCGCCATCGTCATGGGCATCAGTGCGGTCATGATGGCCGGATTCGGAAGCATGGACGTCTACAGACAGTACCAGGAAGGGGCCTACATGGGCTTCCACATACCCTGTGGTTGAACAAAAGAGAAAGGGCACATCATTGCTGAAATTGTCAGCCATATTGGCCACAGAAAAGGGAAAAAGCTCCTGCTGCAACCTGCAGCGAAGGGGTCGTATTATTTTCCAGCAGAAGAGTTTGAAAATGGGGACTTCGAGAGGCAACATCTCATTGCCCGAGATCCATCGGCAATATCTCATTGCCAGCGATTGAACGTGTTAGACTATTTTGCTCAGACTCGATCATTTGTTGACGCAACTGAAAAATTGCGCTCGTTTAGGGATTGATATGTGTGACCAGTTGAAGTGACCAACTGAGGAGTTGATCGTATGAGTCATTGATCAATGGAGAGATGGATAGGGATTTTGAATGAACTCCGAATGGAGATTTGTACCGAGCAGGCGCATTGTCGAATCAATCAATATAATGTAATGTTTACATGTGGTTTAGCTCTATTGTGGTTTCAGGCGTTGATCAGTTGTTGCAATTATTAGGACCTTTTGTTCATGTGTAAGTTGGATGTGCTTGCGCTGCCATTTGCCATACACGTCTTAAATAATAATTCTTGACAATTGTTTTGAGTTTCTTTTGTTGTCATGCGTATAAATAACACATGCCATGTGCGCCACTTTCTGTAGGACAGTTTCCTAACTTTGAAGAAGTCCCGTGGGTGCTTGGCAGTGAAGTAATCAGAGGCAGAGAACGATTTCAACGAGGGAATCAATTGCATCCCCGCGCAGTTCACGTTTCAATTTCAATATTAATTAACTGTCAATTTCAATATCAATTAACTGATCAACGCCTGAAATTGAAACGCGTTAATTGATATTTCAATATCAATTAACGCGTTTCAATTTCAATTTCAATATTAATTCAATGTCTTGTAGAGTCGGGTCAAAATGACAAAAGAGCGGAAACTTTGCAGGCACGAACCAGAGAATCCGCGAAAGGTGATTCGCATGGGTGGTGGCTAGAGTGTAAAGAGTGAAACTCAGAATGAACGAGAATTTGTGCTTGTCTTTGCTGCTGCTGTTCTGGACCTGCTCAGCTCTCTTATTGAACCTGGTTCTCATTGCGTTGTCTTTTGTGACGTTGTTTTGGATGCTTTTCTGCTGCTTGCAGGCTGACGTTCATTGACTCTATCCCAAGGGGAAGAGGCTAAACAATGACGGACCTGTTGGTGTATAAAGTTCTGGTACGCAAAGTGTCCAGCTTTCACTTCTAGACCGAAGTCACATCACAATATATTTTAATAAGCATACGCTGAAATATTACGAAATTGCGTTCGTTTCTACAAAGAATAAACAAATCTTAGTGTGACTAAATTTGCGCGGACACAAATTTTGTGCCCTCTCTCATGGGAGAAATCGATGTAGATGCACCCAATCCACTATATGAAGACACTCTGTAATTGCACATTCCTTATAGATCCTCTAGATCTGTCTTGTTTTGTACACGTCAAGTTATGAAAGTGTTATTAAATGTCAATTTGTCCACAGAACGGCGTGTCGTCAGAGAGGGTTGTTTGTGTTGAAAGCAATGGAAGAATGTTCGGTGCACTCATTCCCTTGACTGAATTTCTCATGTCTAATAGACTGTGACATGTGGTAATAGGGAAAATGGCGTCCAAACTGCATACTTAAGCAGTATAGCAAGAAAATCTCCAAGGTTTTTGAGTTTCTCAATACATGAGGATAGCAGGGCTTTTTTTTTCATTTTTGAAGAAGTGCCATAGTGGCGATATAAAATGTTATAGTGGTGCTCCAAATTGCAACATTCATCCACTTATTGGATGTATAGTACGGTTTTCATCCACAATTAGGCAATTTCATCTAATATATTCTTTAATTTGAAAGTTGTCTGGCGATTTTATCCAATTTTGGGGGCATTTTTTATAACCTTTTTTAGCCAGATTTTTTTTTCTGGTGCAATCTGGCACCAGAAAGCCAAAAAAAAAGCCCTGGAGGATAGTACCCAGAATAACTTAGAAAGAGCAGTATGAAAAGTACATTTCCTATTTGGAATAGGGACATTTGCAATCAATTTTTGTTCGAAGACACGCTTCAGGTGGTTTCTTGTAGATGGTTTGATTGCTCGTCAGTTTCTTGCTCAGGCGTACTCATAGAAGGTCATTTCATTTCAGATTCCGTACAGGTTTACAGGTTACAGGTTACAGGTTTTAGGGTTTAGGGCTTACATTCTCCTCTCATTGGAGAAGTATCCGACTGGAGCGAGTCCCGTCCTATTTGCGTGAGAATGAGTCGCAGCAACCGGGCAGTGGTGCAAACGAGATTCCCGACAGGAAAAGCCTGCTGTTGCGAGTCTTCCTTGGATTTGGTGCATCGACCCATCCCTCGCGCCTCCCCAGGCACGGTGGTCATTCGCCTCACCACGCGTCCTGTCAATCCCAACGACCTCACCAACATCCGAGACCGCAAGCTGCAGAGCTTCCTCGATGCGCACCGCCCTGTCATCGGCTCCGAAGGCTGCGGACGCATCTTTGAGGTACCAGACAATTCAATTCCATCTTCAGGTTTCCTTGAAACCAGTGTGACTCTGGATGCAGAGGTTCCAGGGCTGGAAGTCAGCTTAGTCTGCAGTTGTTGGAATGTCGTTGGGAACTCTAAACCCTAAACCCTAAAGTCTAGATTCAATATGGAAATGAGACAAATGTCCTTTGTGTTTGTGTCTCGGAAGACTGCGGTCGCATCTTTGAGGCCATTCAAATTCCATCGTCATGCTTCCTTGAAATCCGTGTGCCACTGAGAGATTCCAGGGCTTGATGTCAGGATAGAGTATCTCGATCCTTAAGCCCTATCTCTTTCCATTTTCATGGCAGGAATTCAGCTTAGTCTGCCATTGTTGCAATGTCGTTGTGAACCCTAAATCCTGAAGTCTATCAATATGGAAATCAGACAAATGTCCTTTTGTGACTATGGAAATTGGACAAATGTTCTTTTGTGTTGAACTTTCATTCTTAGTGTCTCCTGGTGTATCCTATTCTATCATCACTGGACATGGACTACGAAACTCTTCAAAAATTTCATAGATGGACATTTTGGAGTTACCGTGTGGTAGTGTGTTTCGCGCTTGAGATTTCAACAAGTTCCAATAAACTTCATGGAATTTCTCGAGAAGAGTTTTGAAATCTATTTATTGATTATGTTTTTGGGAAACTACTGGTGGTGTGAAACTCAATGGTGGATTTCAAACTTTGTGAAGTAGGATGCATTTTACGATGAAGGATTTGAATGGTGACTGGGTGTGGCAATTTGGTGTGGACACTTGTTTCCCATCTCCCCCTCTTGACTTATGATACTTTTTATTAGTGGGTTTCAAACTTCATTGAATGTGCGATAAGGAGATTGTTGATGAATTGTTAGGTAGTCAATGAAAACATCCAACCACAGTACTTGTTTGAGGACCCCAACTTGGGCTTACAGTATTATAAGGAATGATGAGCAATGGTCGCAGTTACACCAGTTGTAGAAGAGTTGGCAAGAGTGCACTTAGATTCAGCACAATGCCATTACAACCAATGTTGAAAACTTCATCTACCTCACCAGGACTACCATTGATTGGTGCAATAAGTCACTGTTGAAGAAATAGCATTCAACAAAGTCTGAAATCGCATGTTGAAATCATTGTTGTGGGTCTCACATTGGCTAGTCCTCTTGCAAATTACTTTATAACATGATCATTACCACTTGGGGTTCTCAGTTTTTCTCTCAAAATTTCACTATTGTATGTTGTATTGGCCACTTATCTTTCAACTCCCGTCCTCGAGGGCTGAAACTCACTAATCTTTTCTTTTCTTTTTTTTTTTAGGTCGGGGAAGGCGTGACCCAATTCAAGGTAGACCAGCGAGTGGTGCCGATCTTGTACTGGAAGTACTACCTGGGAAAAGGGGAAGGTGCTTGGCAGGACTACATTGAAGTAGCGGAGGAAGACGTGGTTGCAGTGCCCAGCACTCTCTCCGACGAAACGGCCGCCCAGTATCTCATCAACCCTTGGACTGCGTATGGACTTCTTTCGGATGTTGATGTGCCTGAAGGAGAATATTTAATTCAGACTGCTGCAGCATCCACAATTGGCCGGTATTGCTACTTCTAATCAATACTTTTGGTGACAATTTTAAATTGAATTTGGCTTTCAAGTGAGATGACCTGTTGTGACAATTTACACCATTCTGTGTGGAGCAAGATAGTGGGAAGGAACTTGTTGTCACATAAGGTTGGGCCACCCGAAATTTCTACTGTCAGCGCTGAACATGCCGTAGTTCCTGTTATTATACTGGTCCTATTGTTATACTATTTTTGCACACTGTGTTCTTGTTAGCAATGAAAGAGGATTCCAACGCCCAAAGATTACACTATTTGGGCATTGTTTGCTAAAAATATGTTTTTTGGGTGGATGACCTGAAACTGATAAGTCAACACATATGTAAATGATCTACATCCTTCTATTCGATATGTACCCGTTGTCTAAGATTTTTGGGTGGTGATTTTTGTTATTTCTATCTTTGACATTGTTTAGGGAGGCTTGTGACACCTTGGAATGGCCATGATGACCATTCTCCCATTCTTCATATAAAGTTAAAAGGTTGGGGATGTAAAATATCAAATGTGATGTAAGCAAACATGCACTTGGGTTGCATTCGAGAGGCTGTAGCGTAAGCAGGCATAATACTATCTTAGCATTTGCAAATAGAGTGGGTGTGATGCTTTAATGGCCAAAGAATGTTATGCATGAATATGCAGGCAAGTGATTCAGATCTGCAAACATTGGAAAATCAAGACCATTAATGTGGTGCGAAGGGATGAGTACGTTGAAGAACTGAAGGCGATCGGAGCTGATGAGGTTATTAACTCCAGCATTGAAGGTATTTAGGCCACCTACTAAAGATAACATTTGTAATGGGCGCTCTTCATTCAGGTTTGAGGAACCAGGATCAGCTTCTGTTTCATGTCTTAAGTTGATTGATGTGCTTGGTTTGATTTATTTGATTTGCCAGATGTTGTGAAGAGAGTGAAGCAAATCACGAAGGGAGTAGGAGCCTATGCTGCCATTGATGCTGTGGGAGGCATGCTCACTAAGGTTCCTTTTGAATCCCACTTGGCTTCTCTTTTGTGTCAAAATGAGATAGGATATATTCTTTGTTGGAAATGGCGTCAATAATACAAGCTAAAGTTCCAAAATGTTCCCTCACTCTTTCTATCACTGATTGGAAATTTATACGTGTTTCTCTTTTCTTTACCACTAAAGGACACCTTCAGGTGAATTTCCTTGTATGCGTTTTCCTTCTGAACACCAAATTCACAAGAGTTTCATTGCAAAATTAAACATGAAGCTGTAATTTGGGAAAAACGTCTTACATACGTACAAGTTTGAAGGGTTTAGTAATCCTTTTGTTAATCAAATATAGTTTTCAAAATGAACAAAAGTACAATATCTCAAATGTACTTGGTATGTCAAATGGTTGCTGAGTATCAAGGTTCGTGGTCAAGTGGCTATTGCTCGACTTGATTGTTGATGGGAGTCATGCTCGTATGCTTGTAGGATGTAACGGCCAGCGTGCAAGATGGAGGGAAAGTTTTTGTATATGGCACGCTTGGAGGCTGGGATGTAACCGTAAGCAAGTTGGATCTGATGCGCAATGTTGAAATCAAGTACTACCGGCTAACGAGGTGGCTTGAGAGGGGGAATAACAAGGAAAAGGTCATGAAGGATGTTATGAAGTATCTAGAAGCAGGGGTGTTGGTTCCCAATTCGGGAAAGAAATTTGATTTGGAGGATTTTAGAGCGGCCATTATTGAATCTGAGAGAGACGCCAGAGGGGGCAAAGTTCTTCTTGGGAGCTGACTACCTTGGCAATGTACTGACTGTACAGTGCTGTCCACAAATGTGGGAGGTGGCAAATTAGAACGGAGTTTGTGCTTATTACTTGAGGATTCCGCTTCTGCATCCCCTGCTAATGGAACAGACAGGAGAGATTTCGCAATTGCAGACCCGCAAGTCTGTCGTTTGTTTCCAAATCCTTGCCATTGTATTGCTAGAGACAAGATGCTGAGACAAGAGTACTTGTAGAGTTTTCAAATCATATTTCTCAAATTGCTTTTCATTCTTATGAGCACAAGTCTTTGAACTCTTTCATGGCTTTAACCTCTAAAGGACCAAACAGTGTTTTTTTTGGCAACATAGTGATTTTGGGCAGCTCACTATGAATGGAATTTTCATTTTTTTCCACTGAAATTTTCACACATGTGCCCAAGGAGTAGCTTTAAGGCCCAACAATTTTTATAACTTTTGACTACATGGTTAAAAAGTTGTTGTATGATATGTAGTTTTCTTTGTTCTGTGGGCAGTTTAGGCAGCAAAAAAAATTCTTTAAAAATCACTTTTATAAAAAATAAAAATTTGAAATTGGTTTTCTAGATTTATTTAAATATGAGTATCTTTGAATCATTCCATTTTGATTAATGAGATGAAAGTTATGAGTTTTAGTTATGGGTAGTTTGAAGGTGGTTATGGAATCTATACTCTAAAATAAACTTCAAAGTCTTTTATTGAACTCAATTTTCAATATTTTTGGAAAAAAATAAAATAATTGGGTGTAGATTGTTTATTAAAACATTACAACCATTGGGGTTAGCATTTTTTAATTTCACAAATAAATTGTTAACAATTTTGTATCTTGAATCATTTTCTACTCCTTTCTACTTTCTATTTTTTTCCTATATGTTGTACAATTCCAAATGATTTGAAAATTTTCAAGCATGTAGCCACCTTGCCTTGAAGAATGATCCAAAGAGTAACCACCATTTTGGACATTTTTTCATAATGATCTGACCTTAACCCCAAAGTGACATTCAATATCTAGGGTTCAAAAACATCACTGCTTTTGAAGCTCTATAGGTCTAGATATCTTCAAGTTATACAAATCTCAACCGTACAATCTTGTAGTGTATATGTTTTAGATAATATGTACAAAATTTGAAGTCATTTGGCCATATAGATTGCAAGATCATAATGTTTTAGTGTCAAAAATAGATGCTGAAATTTTCCCCAAAACACATTTGGAGGTGAAATTTGTTTTCGAAACCTGCTCAAATGAAAAAACTTTACACTACAAAATGATTCAAAACTAGTATACAAACACATTGGTGAATTTTTTTTTCATTCAGTCGACTCATTGTGTCTAAAAAACAGCTTTGAAATGTCCAAAAATAGCAAGAAAAATTGCAAAAAACACATCTAAGGTTGAACCTCCTACTACTAGAATGCTTGTCACTCACTCATTACTTCTTGGATTGACATGAGATTTTTGCCTTACAAACTTGACTAGTATGCGCAGCTTTTCCAAAAAAAATTATTGAAAATGGACTTTGTATGAAGAAGAAATAGGCCGCCGAAGTTCACTCTACTCTCAAAATGCCAAGATGTTGAACTTCGAATTGCTCCCAAACATTCACAACAACTTGGATTGACATGAAAATTTTACCACAATAACTAGACTTCAAGGGGAACAAAATACAACAAATTTTATTGAAAATGAAAATTTTACAAAAGAGATCCAAGCCTCCAAAGTTGCAGTCCTAAATGCAGTTTGATGAACTCAAATTGAAGCTGTGAACTTCAATTGGCCCCCCAAAACTCAGTACATCTTGGATTGATCTGAAATATTTGCCACACTAACTAGAGGGGAGAACACAACTTTCCCAACAAGTTTTATTGAATTTGGACCTTGGATGCAAAAGTTACAACACTTTGAACTGGACTTCAAATTGTGTGAGAACACTTTCTGTCTCTTTGTCATTTTGTGGTTAAGAAGTGTAGCTGCCCAGGTTTTTGCAGGGACAAAAAAGTGATTTTTGTTACTTCAAATGCTAAAATCTTACAATCTACAAGGTGAAAATTTCTGAAATTTTTTATACATATTTTCAAACCAAATTAATATAAGATCCTATGATTAGATGTATTAGAAAAAAAATTCAAAAATTTGATACTTGTACTAGAAAGGGCAGTTTTAGAGCAGTTTTGATGAAAACATAGTCAAAATCCTTTAGGGGTTAAGTAAGTGCACCCATAGTCAAAACCAGTAGCAACTGGCACTACTTATTACAATATTATTTAACATATATTATTTTTATTGAATCTTGTTGACAAATGAAAGAGGATTTTAGACACACTTTAGCACTCATCAATTGGACACTAAGAATTGGACATTAAAATGAAAAGCACTTCATTAGTCCAATAAGTACTAATGGTATAACCTTGGTTTAGTACTTATTCTAGAAAACAATTCTTTCACCACTTATTCTACAATGCATTTGAATTTGTACTTTACTTGAATATTTTTAGGAATGACAACAAGGTATGACTTACTAAGCTTGAATTTTGGAAGGCAATAAGGCAATCTAATCTTGTCAAGTTGGCTTCTTTCTAAATGGAGGTTTTGGTCACATTTTTGCAAAAAGGATAGCCAACACAAATTCACACTACTTGAGGTGTTCATTTGTGTTTAATCCCTTTTGGGGGGAAATTAAGCTAACTTTCATCTCCAAAAACTTATTTGTGATTTTGAGCCTCTAAAAAGAATTAAGAACAAAATTTATAAAGGGGTTGAAAGGGAGTTATTCTACTATGCCTAAATGAGGTCTAAAATTCTACTTTGAAAACACTTCCTAATTTTGACTTGACTATAAGTGATTGAACTCCTACAAATCCTTATTTACATATTTTACATGGGTTGCTTTACCTACTACTACCCCATTTGTATAAAGAGCTTTTCTTTTCATCTCTCACAAACATAAAATGGCTTGAGAAGTTATGTGAGAGACTCATATTTAAGGTCGACAATCAAATTCAAAACAAATTGAATTTTCAATTGAATTTTCATTATTAAATTGAAAATCAATGTTGAATACCGCTTTTCCACTTTTAATACTTATTCGATCAACTAGTGCTAGATTTGCTAGTTGCTAATGGTAATAAAAAAAACTTAAAAAATATTTAAAAAAATTAGCCACAGTATATAATAGTCATGAGTATCTTATTTATGAATCTTGAGTCTTTTGGATTCATAATGCAAAAG
This sequence comes from Climacium dendroides, assembly GCA_950106755.1. Classification (NCBI taxonomy): domain Eukaryota; kingdom Viridiplantae; phylum Streptophyta; class Bryopsida; order Hypnales; family Climaciaceae; genus Climacium; species Climacium dendroides. The sequence continues at coordinate 44,265,619 of OX467082.1, read as the reverse complement.
TTATGGCCAAAATACAAATTAGCACACAATGTATGACAAAAATAATACAAGTTTTTCTTGCAATTGTCCATGAGTACAAATACAAATACAATTACAAATTCAAATATAAAAAGACATGAGTACAAATTTTGTAGTTCTATATTGTTGTCAAAATGAGGATTCCAAAAATTCATATATGAAATTCCAAAATTTTAAAATAATATTAGCCTAAAATTTTTTGACCACCATACCAAATTTTACATGTGGTACTCTTATAATATTTTTTAAATATTCACTGTAGTATTGTATTTATTCTAGATGGACAATCAAGTGACTGTCTACTTAAATACACTAACATAGCTATCCACATGGGGAATTTCATTAAAATGGCGATTATTCCATGAAAATGGCACAAACGGGGATTGCAAAATGGAAGAAATTCATAAAAGAATGGCACAGGGAGTGAAGAAACATCGGAGTTGTGTTGCAATTTGGACTTGTTGGAGACAAAATTGGCACATCTATAAGGTTGACATGCGGAGAAGTGTTGTTGTATATGCTCTTGACTCGTATAAATGGCATGCAAAATATCGTCATTTTAATGAAATTCTCCATCCACTCAAATACAATAGCATAGTCACTACCAAGGGCATAGTGCAATTGTGACAATCATAGGAGAGGTTAAGGAGTAGTTTGATGGTAGAATTACTAAATATGAACTAGTATATCTTTGGTGAACAAAATTGCCCACTTCTATTATATCAAAATGAATAGGATAGTCATGGGGAATGAAACTTTTGTTTTTAATCTATAGAATTAATTTTATATAGTCTTCATACTATAATTATTAGTTTTTGAAATCAAGTTTTATTTTGGGTATTGTAGACCTGTATTTTGTTAAATTGGAGTGGTTATGAAGGTAATATAAATGACAGTTTATTTTTTATTCTAATCAAAACCAAAACAAAAGCAATGTACTCTTGTAGTGAAAAATATAAAAGATGAATGTATTAATAAAGATAGAATTTATATTTTTCATATCAAATTTTTTGAAAATAAGTGTATCCATTTAATTTTCTTGTGAGTGCTACATTGAAGCATTCTATATTTCTATATAAAGTTTAAAAGTGAGCATTTCTATTTTAAAAATTGGTTACAATGGGATTTATTTGTGCATATTGTGCATGAAAGTTCTGAATTCCCACTTTGATTATGACAAAGCTTATATGTAGATTATAGCAAAAATGTCTTTGAATTAATCCAAAGACTGTAGCAAAGTAAAGATTATAGCAAAAACATTATTTTTTCTTAAAAATACTTATTTGAATTATATATATATGTTTATCCATCCAAATTAAATATATTTTAAAAAAATTTCCAATCCAACACCCAACCCAGATTAATTTTTTTTTAAATTCCCTAACCCAACCCAACCCCAACCCAACCCAACTCCAACTCAACCCAACCCAAACATTACCCAAATCCTAAACATCCCCCCACCCTTAATTTGTAATTTGAGATTGACATAGGGTTGTACAATTGATATGGGATTTTAGTGTGTACATATATACATCTTTTGTACTTATATTCGTACTCATACTCATATCCATTAATTATACAATTTATATTTATCAATTTATTTTGTTTTTTTTGCATGTGTATTTAAATTTCAATAAGGATATTAAAATTTTAATGGCAAAACAATTGAAAATATATAATTTATTTATCATCAAAATCATATCATACTACTAAAATCATAACTCCCTCTGTAATATCACAAATGCTACCATTAATACTAGGGGCTCATGCTTGCTATGCTATGCATTCATTGTATCACATATTAGTAAAAATTTGATATATTTGAATAGAATGCATGATAATGATTTTGATAAGTCTTTAAAATACTTATTTTTTATTATTTTATAAAAATATTTCCAATCATGCACACATAGAAATCATATTTTTACACAATATGATATTACTAAAATAGAATAGCAGTTCACTATCACCTTTGTAATATCACTTCTTACAAAGGGTGATATTATAGAAATAATATAGTTGTTGCAATGGAGGTGATATTAAAGAGGATCAATATGGTGATATTATAAAGGTAGCAATTCCATTGCTTTCTTGGCTTTATACTTCTTTTGCATTTCTATGATTTTGTGCTTTTGGTTGCCATTGTTTGTAACAATTGAGTTAAATTTCTAATGCATTCTAATGTAAGTATATTTTTTACCATATTCATCATTGCATATATTTCATTTATCATTCATTAAATTTCTATTTTTTATTTTAGTATATGATTATTTATTAAAAAAATTATATGAAGATTTTAGTAATTTTTATCTGAAGATTTATTGAAATTCTTACTTTGCATTCTATTTAATACATAGAAATTCTAATGAAATTTTAATGGTGAATGTGTAGCATAGCAAGTGCCAATCGCTAGTAATATGATAAAATCGAGGATAAAATAAGAATATATATATATATATATATATATATATATATATATAATATTTAAACTTTAAATCCATTTAAAGGATTTATTTTAATTATTTATAGAATATTCAACTGATTTATGAGTTGAATTGAATTTGTTTCCTTCTTAAATATAGAGATTTTTTGTTATTTACTTTTTTTAATTTAAGATGAATGTAATTTAAAAAAAATCAATTTATAAACAACTTGTGTGGTGTTTAACACTTGTCCAAGTGTTTTTTGTAATTTACCTATGTATTCTTTTAATTTTTGATTTATAGAATAATTTATCCATAATTAAATTCAATCTATAGAAACAAAATTCAATTGAAAACTCATAACTTTCACTTTTAAGAACCAAAAGTGCAAAAGAACTCTGGTGTATTTCTACTCATTGAGAGCTTTTTGACAATGCAAAGAATGACATCAAAAATTCCTATACTCCATTTTCTATAATTTAATTCAATTTATGGTCCTAAAAATTGCTCACAAATCCATTGGACGTCCAAAAGCAATGATACAACTTTAGTACAACCCTTGTCAAGTCAGGCTCTCAATGGTATGAAGAGAATGACCAATGAGTGTACAACTGGGGATCTCAATGTTACATATAAAACAAACTAGAACAAATGTTACCATTGTATTTTTATTTTTATTTAACTTTTACTTTGCATATGTAATTAAATAGAGGATGCAAAGCCTCAACATTCTTAATTGATGATAAATGCAAAGGTTAACTAACCTCTAAAGTCCCATGGCCATTTTTTTTTGTCAAAACCACTCAAAACTACCACTTCTATTATAATCACCTACAAAATAAATTTGAAAAAATATTTTTTTAGAATCTAATCATAAGATCTTGTTCTACACTTGTCTTAGATCATGTAATAATTTTTTTTGGTGATTTTTGACTGTATAGATTGAAAGATATTTTGCATTTAAAGTGAAAGAAAAAATTTTCTTTCAAGAAGTTGCTATGATTGCCCACAAAACAAGAAGCTCCATAACTTTCACATCTATAATCCAAATGAAACAAATCAAAGCTTCCCAATTCACAAAATATAATCTATAAGAAAAAAAATATTAAAAATTTTATTTCAATTTTTTGTGGATTTTTTTTGTTGCTTGTTCTCGTCTACTTTCATGTTATTGTGGCATAACTTTTACTCCCATGCACCGATTGAAATAAAAATTATATTCCCCAAAAGCTCTTAAGTTTTTACATCTTATGAGAAAGTTTCAAAAAAATTCAGTAAAAATTGAGATCATAGGGGCCTGTCTAAAATCCATTTTGTCCCCTATAGGGACAATGGGACTTTAGGGGTTAAAGTTTTATTTTATTTAGTTTAAAAGCTCAATTTTTTCTCTTTCTTTTCTTCCCCTTTTTTTTCTCTTTTTACCTCTTCCCCTTTTTTCCTTTTTCCCTCCCCTCCCTCTTATTACCTTTTATCTTAGAGTAGGTCCCATCCAGTTTTTTTTCCTAACATTTAAACGTCAGTTCTGACATAAAGAAACGAATACCCTGATGTCCCTTCAAATATAATGCAATGGCATGTTGCCAGGAACACAGCTTCTATAGTAAAAATGAAACACTGGGCCCCGTGGGGCTAGGGGGAATTGACCCCCTCATTGCCCCGGCCAGGGTTAATTGTGAAAAAAAGCCCCCTATTTTTTGCCATAAACTTTTTATATTTCTACACTGCCCGCAGCTTATTTGGGGCCGCTGATTGCAAATCTGAATTCACAATTTGCAAAAAAATTCATTTGATTGCAAATAAAAAATTCCACAGCATTTTCCGCAGGGGTAAAACGGGGCAACGAGGGGGTCAGATCACCCTGGCCGTCGCGGCGGTCCCGTTTCCCCGTCCTCACACGTGGCCTTCCTCACTCCTTCCTCACTCCTTCCTCACCCCGCACCCCCAGTATATAAGGTGCTCCTCTTCGACTCCTTCCTCACCCCGCACCCCCAGTATATTAGGTGCACCTCTCCCACTGCTTGGGCGCACAATGAAGGCTTCAGTAGGTTTTCGCAAGCGATCGTGCATGTGAAGGCTGTGTGTTTACTTTCAGTTTTCTAGGTCGATGGTTTCACGCTGATGATGGATCGGACGTTCACTTGTAGAGCTTTTAGGCTTGTCGATTCGTTCATCACTCTGTCGGAATTGGCAGCATGTCCTTCGCACACCCCTTGTTCAAATGTTTTTTAGTCTCTGGATAATGTCCCAGAGACTGTCTTCCAGCCCCGGAATGGTTGAATGAAGTCCGTGCCTCTTGGAGGCTCAAAGCATGTGCAAAGCGACACGTAGTATCCAAACCAGGGAGGCAATGTGAAATTAGAATCATGAAGCTAAGGCTGGCGGTTGCTGGGACACTTGCTTCGAGATTCAATCCCAGGTCTTCCTTGTCTAGCTTTGGACGGGAACTGTCAACATGCAAAGCCAACTTTCTGCGAGGTTTTAACCTCAATGATAATTATCATTGAGCACCTTGGCCTCATCAACTGGTTTTGATATCACGATATTTTTTTGTGATTCCAAGTTTTCTTTGATCGATTTTCTTCCTTTTGTAAAGAATGGCACTCCTACCAATGCAACCAACATTATTGTTGGTTCTTATCGCTGCCAGCTCTTGCGTTTGCAAATAATGCAACCAACATTATTGTTGGTTCTTATCGCTGCCAGCTCTTGCTTTTGCAAATAATGCAACCAACATTATTGTTGGTTCTTATCGCTGCCAGCTCTTGCTTTTGCAAATAATGCAACCAACATTATTGTTGGTTCTTATCGCTGCCAGCTCTTGCTTTTGCAACATTGGGTTGGAATTGTCAACATCCAGGCTGGTATTCACACGGTGGGCACGTCGTGCATTTAAAAATTGCGATGACTTTCAGAGTCAATCTCATCGTTTGCTCCGCCTTTTCCCAGGATTGAGACCGTCCCCGACTTGGAACGCTTTGATGTGCAACATAACTGCATCTAAAACTGCTCAGAATAAGCTAAGTCTGTATCATTACTGATGTGCTTTAGAAATGAACAACAATTTTCTCACATAGGTGAAGGACTACAAATCAAAATGCAAGTGGTTCCATAATTTTTGGAAGCATTGTGAATCAATTATAAATTTTTGAAAGATATAAATTGTAGGAAGCTAAAATTGTAATGTAGGTGATGCCAAAATCCATTTGATGCATATTAAGAAATGACGTTGGTAGTTTCAAAACATGTCATAGAGAAGTTAAAAAAAAAAAACTGAATCTAAAAATCGACCACTTGTAAAGGTGTCATTTTCATGATATTATAAATAGTTGTTCACTATGCAAAATTACCCCCAACTCCACCTTACACTTGTCCTTCTAATGTTTACCATTTTGGGTATCCTCCCTATTCAATTTCCCTTCAAAAGTAGGGGTTGATTTTTCAAGAGAGGTCAATTTTAGGTGTGGTTACCATATTGTATGTAAGTTGAATATTGCCAATTGTTCAAAAATTTGATCTATTCTATATCCTAGACCTACAAGCCTTGATAAAATATTTACCCCTAGGAAGACGGGATTGACCCCTTATTGCCTCTATCAAAGGCAATTAAAGACTTTCTTTTTGGTTGTTTTAATCTTGGATTTCATCACCTCTCCTTATTAATTTGGGACCTATAATTGAAAATATGAATTCAAAATTTCCAAAATTTATCAAGGATAGAAAATAAAAGTTCTAGTATTTTCTCAAGGGCTAAATCATGCCCATGCAATAAGAGGTCAATCCTCTTGGCTAGTAGGGGCCAATGACCACTAAATTCAAGCCTCATTGTCCTTTGCACTATTTGCTACTATTTTGCAACTAGATATGAATGAAAATTATCATATTGATTTTTCAAAGATGAAATTGTATGTCTACAAGTCATAAAAATTTTAAATTTTTGTGGAAATTTGAAATTACTAGTTTATTTTTATATATGATTTTTTTCATATCAAATACATAAAATATTCAAAAAATCTAAAATTTTCACTGTAGATGTATATTATAGTGCAAAACGTCATGGTATAAACCAAAGATATTTTATTACTTTAAAATTATAAAATTTTAGTATTTTGTAGGGATATGAACTAATGGTTAAAGGCCTATAGTTCATATCCGTACAAAATACTAAAATTTATGAATTTTTTAAATTTTCAATTGTAGTAGAAACTACACTTGATAAGCTTCATTTCATTAGTTCAACTCAAATTCAAAAATCATCATTTTTATGGCTAAACTTCACATCCAATGTTAAGAATGGCCAAAATACACTACAAAGGTAATCTATTGATTAAGCATCTTCTTCTTTAGAAAAGTCAATTATACAATAATTAGGGAATTTGCAATACTAGCCACTAAAAATGTACTCAAGCAACTTCAAAAAAAATGGATGAAAAAACATTCTTTCCATCCTACATTCCCATAGACTTATGTAGGATGACGTTTTGCATTCTTAGTAGTGTTTAAGCATTAATGGAATTTTGAGTGGATAAACCAATGGATAGAGGATGTGGTTGTATTATTATTTGTTTAAACTGAATTTTTGTACCAAAACATTGCCACACTTATATTGTCATACTAAATCAAATACCCAAAATTAAGACTTCTTCCAAACAACACTTGAACAAATAGTAGGGGTTGTTAGGCTGAGAATGAAGAAGGTATGGAGTGAAAAGAGGAGACAATAGGAGTCCTCCATAAAGAAGGTCTAACACCCCTTTTGTATCATGTGGAGAATGAACATAGAAAATGGAAAGGAAATCAATAGATAGAGGGAGAGCAAGAAGCAAACCACTAAAAACTTTGTGTATAAAAACTTCTTCATACCCATTCTTCACTTCCAGAGTAGAAGAAAAAATCACTTCTCAATCTTTAGAGAATGGACCTTCCACAATTCAAAGAGAGTGTCACATCCTCATTCTTTGAAGATTGAGAATGGGGAGGTGTAACAACTTCCAATATCTTATGTTTATCTCATCTTGTTAAGATGCCCCCTAACTTATGTAAATATGTGCGTATACAAACCATTTATCAATGAGAGAAGAGTGTATATGAAGAATTTCATTAAAATGGCAATATTCCGCATGCCATTTACACGAGTCAAGAGCACATATGACTGCGCTTCTCGACATGTCAACCTCATAGATGTGCTAAATCTATCCCCAACAAGTCCAAATTGCAAAACAACTCCCATGTTTCTTCACCCCCATGTCATATGTCTATAAATTTCTTCCGTTTTGTAGTCCCTCTTTGTGCCATTTTCAAGGAATAATCATCATTTAAAAAAAATTCTCCATGTATTTGGCTTTTGAATGCAAATGTAGATTGGAGATTTGGAGGTGCACACATGTTGAAAGAAGCACTACAAACAACATATATGGAAAGGTTATTGGGAATATTTAGTTTAAGAAAAATTCATTAATATCACAATTTTTATAATTATGATTAAAAAATGATATAGAAATAATAATTTCTTAGAAGAAAGACACATGTCATTTCTAATTTGATGCCATAATATGAATAGAACCAACAACTTCTACATATTAGTAACTTCTTTATTTTAAATTGAACCATTCTATAAACAACTCTTTTGTGCACACCACCTAAAAAGATATGTGCACTTACAATGCATAAATCAAAATCCTCCTTTGAAACAAGTTAAGTACCCGTGCGTAGGTTCATTTCTTAAAACCTAAAAGAGGACCATTCAATATACAACTCATACATTCTACATACATCTAGGTACTAAAATACCTTCCAAACAACGTAGATACTATATTGATGCATTTGTATAAGCCTTTAGAAAATTACAAATGAAGGCAAAATGATAAGATTAGAGAGGTTACACTACCTTCAAAGTAACTTAGATCTTCCTAATTACCATCATGGTTGTCATATTGGACAAGTTACTATTCATTTTTCGTCTTGTAGGACAAGTTACTATTCATCAAATGTACTTGAGAGGTACATTTAATGAATAGTAACTCGTCCTATAGGACAAAAAATGAATAGTAACTTGTCCAGTATGACAACCATGATTACCATGTCATACATGAATAAATTTCAAACAAGACTTTTCTAGTGAATCAACTAATAGTCTAAAATTTCTTACATAATTATCCAATAACTAAAATGCCCTACCCTATATATTAAACACCCTAACAAATTCATATGAACACCTATAGTTCAAATGCTTAATCCCAAAGGACAAAGGATTTTAGTTTAGAAACCATTCAATTCAATTGATCATATTGTTAAAAAAGTATCATGAAAAAGAGGCCATATTTATGACCAAAATCAATGAAGAAAATTATATTGTTAATCAAAATTCAAAAAATAAACTAAATTGAACAAAAATAAAGTCTACAAATGACCCACTCAAACTAACTCAAAAAAAATATATGGCCAAAATTGAACATTTCATTCCTTTAGAGGTCAAAAATCAAGCTTCTTCAATATCAATGCATAACACCCTTAAGGGTCAAAATGTCCTTAAAGGAGACAATGAACAACTTTTGGCCTTCCTATCTTTTTCATCTAATTGTTTTTGCTATTAACTCTCATTTCTAAGCTTCAACTTAGAGGACCTCCTAATCTTTAGAGGTTGGAGTCAATACACATGTAAATATTATCAACACCAACAAGTACACAGTAGACTTCATTGTAGTAATGCTTTGAGTCTTCTTTGCTATGATTTTCATTTGATCTACAAGCAAATTTAACCCTTAATTGTAATTTTAATACCATCTAAGTATGCACATCAGTTTAAATGAACGTTTATGATAGTTCTAGACTTCTAGATTATTCAGAACAGGGTGGTACACTCCAGACTCGATCTCTCTAGGAGAGGATACCTCGTATTTCTTCTGACTTAATGGCTACCAAAATAAACGCAATTGCAACATAGGCATAGTACACTGTAACTAGGTTGAAACCATCGCCGATTTCAAGCCTTCGTCACCTTGAAATCCGAATATATGTAAGCTGTTTTCAGTCGCCTGATGGAGTGAATCTCAACATTTGTTGCCCGGAGGTGAGTCTCATGTTTGTTCAATTCCGTGTTTGTTGCACCTAATGCACAATCTCCAGACCAGGTTCGCGTACTCTTCTTTCTTCTGCTTTGCATTTCCTACTACACAAAGGTCCAATCTTTTCGTCTGGATATCGATTTTGCGCATGTTGCAGTTCTAGTAATTAGTCTACCCTGTCTCTACGTACTCTCGATCTCTGAGGTGATGATTGATGCACTGATGCACTGATAGATCAGTGCATACACGTACGCTTCGTTGTAATGCAGGTTTTGCGTTGAATTCGAGGGCACTGAATCCACGCACCTACCTCTTGAGGCGCGCGCCATGGAGTTTACTATTCAGGACATTAACGACGGTCTACTCGACCCCGTCGCACTTCCCCCACCGATCGACATCCCCAAGCTCGAGCAGCAACTGAAGATGTCATATAACTCAGTACTATGGAGGTTAGCCGGTCTTGTTCTGGTTCAATATGTTATGTAACTCAGTACTATGGAGCTCAGTCTCTCTTGCTGTGGTTCATTTCTGTTTCCAGTTTCCACTGCGCCGTTGTAGCCAGATTTTTGACTATTCTTCTGTGATCTCCTCCATACGAGGCCCTTTTGCAACGTTTTTGAGCAACGTTTTCTCCAATGAGCAACGTTTGAGGGAGTAGTGCGCAACGTTTGTACTTCGGGAATATAATTTGGAGTTGAAAAGGAACGTTTAGGTATCAAAACGTTGCTAACCTTCATTGGTTCTCATCTTGTTCCCATCTTCATTATTTGCTGAGGACATCATCCCACAAGCATTGTCCTTGAGTCTCTTATTAGGCAGGTCTCTGTCACGTACGGTAGACCACCACACGTCCTTCATCTGTACAGCATTCAGGTATTGTTAATAGTGTTTGTCTGTACAGTATTGTAGTGAATGCACTATATATGTATGTATTAGTATGTTGATATTTCATTTGAGCTACCTTTCTAACAATGTTTTTTCGTGAAACTTCCAAATGATTTTTAGTATTGATAGCAATGTTTCTGCTGTTGCAAAGGGGCATCAGACGTAGTAGTGGGATGCCAGAATCGGCCAGGTTGTTCATTGATCTGTTCATGATGGCAATTAATTAGCTTCTGGAGTTTGAAAGGTGTACGAGGTCGTTGTGTGAGAGATGCAAGGCCGGACGTTGTTAATTATTGATCGGTTGAAGAGGGTTGGGTCGGGGACTCTGTCAAGCTGAAATGAAATGCCTTTCGCGATCTGATAATTAAGCTGACAAGAATTGGAATTGTTCTAGGAGCAGTTGATTTAAGAGTGCTCGATCACTCTAGAACTGCGACGAACTGAAATTTGCAAAAAAGGGACTACTCCTCGAAAAATGGAGTCTATTTTTTGCAAATTTAACGTTCCCGACTTCCCACCGTTGGTGTACGTGTTGGACTTAAAACGGGAAATTCACAAAAAAAAAATGACTTCGTTTTTCTCAAAACCATTTTTGTAGACTCTATCATTTACGGAATAGTCTGTTTTTGCAAATTTCAAGCTTGACGACTCTGTCATTAAGGACTCCACCCCAGATAGATGTGACATTCTGGCGGTGACCTCTTCCTGAGATTAGTTCTTATGATTTTGGTATATTTTCACATTTCACAACGAATCTGCACCTTTATCACTGTCCAGGGCAAGTACCATAAAAGACATGACGATGGACAGCAGGTGAGAGATTTGGATCCATGGATTATAATGGCAGTGACAACAACTGCTATGATGACAACATGATTTCGGTTAGATCTGTGAAACTTAAGATACAATGCGGTCAACTTGTAGTTACGACATCCTGATCATGGTCCATGTACGTCATTTGTGTGCAGCGGAGGGAAGAAGGTGGAAGGCCACCAGAGAAGGAGCTGAAGCTTGCATGATCACAACAAAAGTGAATGTGTGAATTGTGACAGATGTTCTTAGTCTAGTCTAAAGAATCATCGACAGAGGTTGTTCTAGAATTAATCCTCATTTCTGTTTTTTTGTCAATTATGAGGAGGTCTACGTACGTGTGAGAGTGGCCGCATGTCCTCACTGTCGATCAAGATCTATGTCGATGCATCAGTCCTTCAGTTGGGTGTTAGGCATCACAAAAACTATGCCAAATTTTGTAATTGCAATTGACAAAATCAGAGAGCATCTTCTGTCTCTGTGCTTGAGTTTTTTATGTGATTGAGATACCATGAAATTCACATGCATGTGTGTATGTATCATAAGCACAATCTCAGTCAGTAGAGCAGATTGAAGCGCCTAGCTTCAGTACTTCTCAGAGAAGACCAGGTTGAGAGCATCCCCACCAGCTCTTCCGTTTCTCTATCTGTTTACTGAGCTTGGGACATCCAATAGGGATGAGACCTCGCGAGTTCTCCATATGAGCCTCTGGATACAGAACTGGAGAAGAGTTTCACAGAAATCTGTATATTTTAAAGACACAGGTTTTGGATAAAGGTTGGTGCATATGAGGTCCTCTCCCTAAAGCTTAAGGATACGGAACTCACTGTTGTGGATACGGAACTCACTGGTGGTGAGAGAGCCACGGGTCCTTCGAGCTGCTGTTGCTTACGGCTGGCAAGAGCCGTTGGAATACTATACAGTAGTTGTGGGTGGGGCTGTAGGATTGGAAAAATGTCATGTACCCATACATACTTTAAGGTAGGAGGCTTAGAAACTGCTCATCTAAGGGTTGGTCCATGTTCGTGATGTATTTCTTTGGATGGGAATATTTTTAGCTCATTTTCCAGACAAAGAGAAATAGATGAGGAATCTAATATAAGTGGTTTCATATTTTTTGAAGCATTTTTGAATTACTTATGAATTTTCAATCAAAGGCCCTTATTTATGACCCTAGGTCTTTTCACATGCAACTTCTAAAGAAAGATGGGAAAAGCAAAGACAATGATTGGCTCTTGCAATTAATAATATTTTTTTTCTTGATTTATTCAAATGACTATAGTAGTCAATTTAAGAACCACCTCAATGTCCATTTCACAATTATTTATAGGGGCAATTCTTAATGCCCATGCGATTTTAGAATCTCCTACCTTATGTTTATTTTGTTTTGTTTGATACACTAATATCTCCAAAACTAAGCGTTCTTGGTACCATTGGAAAGCTCTTAGTAAGGAGGGGTGCACAAGCTTTGTTTTGTAGCATTAAGCTTTGTTTTGTAGCATTAAGCTTTGTTTTGTAGCATTCCAGCTCACGACAAAAAAAATATTGAATTTTGAAGTTCTTATGAACTAAAAAATGAGAAAATTATCTTGATTTTTTTAATACTATGACAAGTGCACAAGGCATATGAGTAATATTGAAATTATACTCATAGTAGGCGTCAACATGTTCAAATATGTTGTCATCTTTTCAAGGCTAATTCATTTTCATCTTCTATATGAATTTCTAAATGATAATAAACCCCAACACTCAATCATGCATGTCTAGATTTTATTATACATAGACAATTTTAAAATTTAGTTCAAATAAAATATATAATTTAGGAGACTAATCATATTTCCATGATATTCTTAAACATTTAGCCTTTAATATTAGCATTTAATTATTTTAAAATTCTATTGTTAGCAACTTTTTAATACTGACTCCTATTAAATTGATTTTATAAATATTTATGATATTTTTAAAGATTTAGTCAAAAAAATCTTAACCCCCAAAGGACCAAATTGCATTTTTTTGGCAATATAACGATTTTGGTCAACTCACTATGAATGGATTTTTTTTTCTTTAAAATTTTCTCACAACATGTGTTCAAGGAGAACTTTAAGGCCCAACAATTTTTATAACTTTTGACTATGTGGGCAAAAAGTTATTCAATTTGCATGATATGTAATTTTCTTTCAATTATAGGTATCATGGGCAGCTCAAAAAGATTCTCTATGTTTATATATAAGTGGAAAGTTTTGCATCATTCCATTTTGATAATGAAATGAAAGTTATGAGGAGTTTTAGTTTGGAAATAGTTGTGAAATCTCTACTCTAAAATAAATTAGCTTTGAAGTCTTTTATTTAACTCAATTTTAGAGAATTTTTGAAAAAAAATAAAAACATTAATTATAGATTATTTATTACAACATTACAACCATTGGAATTGGCATTTTTGAAGTCCATATGTAAATTCTTAACGATTTTATATTTTGAATCATTCTATAGTTCTTTCTACTTACTATTTTTTCCTCTATGTTGTACAATTCCAAATGATCTAAAATTTTTCAAGCATGTAGCCAACTTGCCTTGAAAAATGAATCCAAAAAAGAACCATGTGAAGTGCAATTGCCTATTTTTTATAAGGCCAAATTTTTTGGGGGCACTTTGAACACTAATATCTTACAATCTACATGGTAGAAATTTCTAAACAAATTTCACATCTTCTCAAACCAATTTTTATAATATCCTATGGTTGCATGTATCCAAATTTTTTTTTCTAAAATTTGTTACTTGCATTAGAAATGACAATTTTTGAGCATTTTTAGTTAAAACATAGTCAAAAACCTTCAAGGATAAAAAACCTCTTAGAGTCATTTTCCCTTCTTGACATGGTTTGTGCCTATAAGGAATAAAATGATGTGTATATAATATTTAAATTACAAATATCCATTCAATCTATGGAAAGCAAAATCATATCATTTTTAAGATAGAAGCACCTATTTTTGTCACTTTAAGCAATTCCACATACTCCGATGTGGAATCAACATGTGAAATTATTTTTTAAGTAAACACATTGGCAATTGAAAATCATGAATTTAAAAAAAATGATAATTTTTTGAATGTATATGAATATACAATGAATTTGTAAAGTTCAAATGCATCATGTATGCAAGCACCTTAACCCCAAATCTCCAAGCATGTATCCTAGGATTAGGAAGGCAAAGACTTCAAGTAAAGAATATACATTAACAATTTTTTTGTTTCAATCTCATTTGCACCCCTTCTTCAAAAAATGAAAAATAGAAATGATATAAGTCATCCAAGTCAAAGTTTTATATTCTTTCCAAATCAATTACCTTTCTTTTATTTTAATCCCCAAAGGAGCAAGTGTTCATTCAACATATGCAAGAAACCTCGCCTAGGTCAATTTTGGTCAAAATAATGTTCAAAATGATGGTTATTGCTTGACTTGCATAGATTGTTTTTTGGGATTCATGCTTATATGCTTGTAGGATGTAACGACGGTGTCCAAGATGGAGGGAAAGTTTTTGTGTATGGCACGCTTGGAGGCTGGGATGTAACCTTAAGCAAGTTGGATCTGATGTGCAATGTTGAAATCAAGTACTACAGACTGTTTTGGTCTCAATACTTCAAAAATTTCTAGTGAATTCATACTTTGTCAATTGCACTTGCTGTTTCTCACACTTGTATTAATGTGGGAAAAAAAATTGAAAAATTTCAGCAACAAGATGATGCCAAACTCCTCATTCTAACCACAATGGGCTGGTTTACCTTGAGGATTCCGCTTCTGCATCCCCTGCAAATGGAACAGACAGGAGAGATTTCACAATTGCAGAGTTTTCAAATCATGTTTCTCAAATTGCTTTTCATTCTTAAGAGCACAAGTCTTTGAACTCTTTCATGGCTTTAAGTAAGTGCACCCATAGTCAAAAGCAATACCAATTGAGCCTTCTTCTTACTATTGTGACATATATTATTTTTATTAGATCTTATTGGCAAGTGAAAGAGGATTCCAATGCACTTTAGCATGTGTCCATTGAACATTAGAGTGAATTGTCAAGCCATTTAAAAACCTTGTTTCAATACTTATTCTAGAAAGCAATGTGGAGCCTCTTTCGATACTTATTCTAGAATGCATTTGAATTCATACTTTACTTGATTGTTTTTAGAAATGACAATAAGGCAAGGCGCATGCAATCTAATCTCGTCAAGTTGGCTTCTTGCTAAATGGAGATTTTGATCCCACCTTTGCAAAAAGGAAGTCCAACACAAATTTGCATACTCGAAGTGTTCATTTGTGTTTGTTCCCCTCTCGGGAAATCAAGCTAACTTTGATCTCCAAAAACATGTTTGTAATTTTGAGCCTCCAAAAAAATTTATAAATGAAATTCAAGAGGGGTTGAAAGGGACATTTTGAGTTATTCTACTATGCCTAAATGAGGTTTGAAATTCTATTTTGAACGCAATTCTTGCTTTTGACTTGACTATGAGTGATTGAGCTCCTACAAATCCTTATTTACATATCCTACATGGATTGTTTTACCTCCTACCACCACCATTTGTATAAAGAGCTTGTCTTTTCATCTCTCCACAAACATAAATTGATTTTTGAAGTCATGTGAGAGATTCATATTTAAGATGAACAACCAAATTTAAAACAAATTGAATTTTCAAAACTGAAATCTTTATTAAATTGAAAATGGATGCAAGAACGCCTCTTTTCCAATTTTAATATTTATTCGATCAACTAGTGTTGAATTTGCTGAGCACTATGCTAATAAAAAAAAATTAGACAAGGTGTATGATAGTCATGGATTCATAATGCAAAAGTTATAGCCAAAACAACAAATTAGTACACAACATATGACAAAAAATAATACAAATTTTTCTTGGAATTTTCCATAATTACAAATACAAATACAATTATGAATAATGATACATATACAAATTCAAATACAAAAACGGACATAGGTACAAATTTTGTAATCCCATATTATTGTTGAAATGAAGATTTTAGAAATTCATATATGAAATTCCAAAAATTTCAGTGACATTTCAAAAATAATATTAGTCCAGAAAATTTTGACCACCAAACAAAATTCAACACGGGGTACCCTTATAGTACTTTTCTAAAATATTTAGTTGTAGTAGTGTATTTGTTTTAGATGGACAGTTGAGTGACTATCTACTCAAATACACTGGCATAGTCACTACCAAGGTTGTAGTACAGTCATGACAATCATAGGAGAACATAACAAGTAGTTTGATGGAATAGGCTAGTTTTATTGAAAATTTTGAAGATGAATGTATTAAAAAAGAGAAAGTTTATATTTTATCATTTCAAATTATTAATATGTATATACATTTTAATTTTCTTGTGAATACTATATTGAGGCACTCTTTATTTCTATATAAAATTTAGAGAGTGAGTATTTACATTTAAACCCTAAAGGACCAAGTATCACCTTGGGGGACTCTAAGGAGACTCTAAGGAGTTTGTCATGTTTCTATGACCTCAATTTTTGGTGAAATTTTTTGAAATTTTTTGATAAGATAAAAAAACCTTATTAGCTTTGTGGGAATGTAATTTTTGTTTCAATCGGTATCCAAGAGCAAAAGTTATGCCATTCTAAACATAATTTTCATGTCACTAGGCAAAAGAAATTCACAAAAACTTGAAATAATTTTAAATTTGTTTTTTTTTATAGATCTCATCTTTGTCTACATGTGAGGCTTTGATTCATTCCATTTGGATTAGTGATGTGAAAGTTATGGACGTACAATCTTGTTTTTCAAGCAATTTAAGCATCTTCTTGAAAAAATAACTTATAGGATTCATTTCCGAATGCAATATTCACAATTTTTCAAAAAAAAATTGTTTGATAAGGTTAAGTTTGCTTGTTAGAACAATCTCACCATTGGGATTATTGTGTTTCAATCCCATCATAGAGCTATTAATGAGTTTATTTTTTCTTTCAATCTTGGACCTACTTCTACTTGATAATTTTTTAAAGAATGAAAATCATGCATTTTAAGAAATAAATTATTAGACTTTCAATTCAATTCTTCAACACAAAAAATTTTAAATTCAAAGTTCATTGTGCAAAATAATTCCACAAATGGTAGTCAAAGTCATTTGATATTGCAAGCCAATGTTAAAAAAAATTATTTTCCAACTTTGAATGCTAATATTTTCCAATCTTTCCAATCAAACTTCATGAAATTTTTCCCACATGATCTCAGACAAGTAAAGTACAAGATCCTACAATTAAATTCTAAAAAAAAAATTTGTTTTCTTGAGTGAACATAGTAGAATTGGCAATTAAAAATAATTTTTGGTGGGAAAATGGCCTTGGTCCTTTAGCAGTTAAAAAATTGGTTACAATGGTTTTTATTTGTGCATATTGTATATGAAGGTTATGAATGCCTACTTTGATGATGACAAATCTCAATATGTAGATTATAGTAAGAACATCAATTTTTTTTTAGAAATACTTATTTGACTAATACATACATATTTATTTTTAGGAAAATTTTGCAACAATTTTATGTTTTTGTATGTTGAAAATAATATCAAAATAATTCAATTGAAAATTCAAATTAGATTTCAATTTATTTCTATTTCTTAATTTTAGAAAATGCCTTGCTTTGTGATTTTTTTTCATAAAATAAATTAAGGTGAAGATCAAAATGTAAATTAAATGCATTGAGTTTTCATGGAACTTCAATGCATCTTTAATGTGTTGCAAAAATAAACTTTCCAATCCATATGTGATGATGTTGTGTGGAGGTCTCCTTTGATACAAATTTAATGCTCCTTGAAAACGTCAAATCTCAAATAATATGCACTGAGTTTGCATAGAGTTGCTTCACAATGCAACTTCAAAAATACTACACCTAGGGTGTAGTCCAAAACAACATAAATGTGTAATAATGTGCAATATTAAAAAATTATTGTGGACACCAATTTTTCTTTCATTTTTGTCAAATTGTCTTTGGAAGTGTGAATAGAGGTTGAAGATAGTTCCATTCACATTAGTATGTCAAATAGATGTGTAAATAACACAATAGATAAGAATTGCATGGACAAGTAATTAGATTTGAAAAGGGTTTAATTAAACATATTTCAAAGAGGTCAATTTGACGAGGTGCCTCACTTGGGAATAGTCATCTTCCCAATTTTGGGACTATATGTCCAAAGGTCTAATTGTCTTTTTCTCAGTTCATACAAGTGTATGACTCATTGTGAAACTTTGCGCTCTTGCTCTTGAATATAATTTTAGCCTTTGCAAATTGTCTATTTGATATTGTTTATGTAAATTTGTAGCAGGAAGCTACTGTCTATTTGGTTGTGGGAGATTGCCTTGTCTGTGTGTGGAATTTTTGGCTATCTGACTGAGTGCTATAGTTTGTATTTACAGTTTATAGTTATTGTCTAATTGATCATCTGTTACAGTTGAAATTGTTGCTTCTGAGTGCTGTCAATTTGGCCATGTGTAGAGCCTGAATGTGTTGTGATCTATTTGACTAGTCGTGAATACTGTCTAGTTGCCATAGCTCGCAAGTGAGGACGGTGGGTGCTCTGAGGTTGCACAGTGTGTTTGTCAAATCGACTGCAATAATCCAGTAGTGTTGAGTGAGTAGTGTTGAGTCGAACTGATCGCCTGCGCGGAGTAATTCCACCTGCATTGTTCATGCAGTAACAAAGGCAAATCGACAACAAGTACACCAAATGGTGCAATTAGGCTGCCTCACACTAATTGCTTGACATTTCACACTATATAAATATTTACTTTTACTGTGGTGATTTTCATCAATATTTAATACAATTTTGTATTTACTTCCCTAAGTGGCGTTGCTGAAAACTAATTAGCAGTACAACACGAGCGCTAAACCAACGAAACCCTAATATAAAGATGTGCTGAGAGAGACGCAGTTGCCTCCACGTGGGCGTAGTGAATCACTCATGAGTCATGGGTTAACTCGGCAGGGTAAGGCAACCTAATTGCACCAATTTGGTGTAGTTTGTATTAATAATTTGACAAGTGTAAAATTGTGGAATACATGTGATGTAGATTCCATCATATTGAAGAATGCAGACAAAATTTGATTGATTGCTTAACTCAACTGGGTCAAACTAACAAAATTAATTTTGAACAATTATAAAGTCTAAGAGGTTTGTAATTGAAACATAGTCAATTTGCCGCTCCAGTATGGCGGAAAATTGATACCATTAATATTTAGTAACGTCTAAATTCTATTAGAGTTTGGGTCCATTATCTAATTGACTTAAATCCTACTATGCATGTCTAAATAAGATCATTGTCCAATTGTAAAACCCAAACATTTCCTTACATGAAATGAAAACATATTAGTCCTATCCAATTAACGGATCATAGTAAGGTTAGTCAAGTCAACAAAATAGTTAGTGGTTGGTGGCTAGTCGATTGTGTTACAACAAGTAGACAGAACGGTCATAGGTCAAGTCTCTTAGCCGTGCACTTATAAGTTGGCAATAAGGCTACTTGACCCAACCATGTCCAAATAAAAGGATTTAGACAAATTGACCTTAAAGAAAATGGAGCGAATTAGTTGACGTAAAGAATTGGCCAGATACTAGGAAAAAATCAATTATTTTCCAATGTTAAATATAGGATTAATCTGAGATAAAAGTAATTCTTTTTTATATAAAATAAATTATAAATTTAATATATTAAATTAAAGAAATAAAAAAGAGATTATTTTAATATAATAAAACTTGTGTGTGTGTGTGTGTATATATATATATATAAAGTGGCTTGTGTGTATATATAAAGTGGCTAAAGCATGCATAAGACAAATTGACATTTCGTGACCAATTGACAAATAATATTGACATGAGCCACACATTAGGCAAGATTGTATCCATTGAGTCTACAATATAGCATTGGGATTTTGGACTATGACCAATTAACATTAGGTGCATTTCCTAGGGTTGTTTTACTTAAATTAATTCTAAAACGACACAAATAAGTATCCAAAACACATTACAAGTGACCTTAGTCATATAAACATTAGATTTATTGATCTTTCCCATGGGAATTACCCCTTAAATTTATTGTCTTAGGATTTTGCCAATTAGACAAAACATACTTCACAATTATTTAGAACTAAATTTCAACAAATTTGTTAATTGTGATTCATAGATTATACCTATAAGATTAGATTTGTCATTGAAGTGACCAATATTTATCAATAATTAAAACAAAAAATTCAAAACTTCTAATATCATTTATAGGGAAGTGAATTTTGTATGAAATAAATGAAAAATTACAATTTTAATATCAAAATACCAATAATTTTTATTCTTATCTTTTCCTGGATTTCAATTTTAAGGACCATGTTTTGATTTAGAAAAGTTAGATTTTGAGGTGAAACACACTTGTCCTCTTTGAATTCTAGAATATAAATGTGAAAAGTGACTTTTCAAATTCTGATTTAATAAAAATTAGAAAACTAGCAAAGGGATCTATAAAAGTTTAGGTGGATGAGAGAAACAAGTCTTTGTGCACCTATTGGACAAGTTAAATTTCATTGCAAATTCATAGATAACAAACTTACAAAGGAACTAGATAAAGAAAGCCTTTATGGATCAAAATGTAACATGCCCCAATTTTTTTTTGGGTCCTAAGTGTAAAGTGACCCTAAGTTATTTGATTCTAATCATTTTTTTTTAAATCATTTTTTTGTTTTAGATATTATCTCTAGTATATTTTTAATTGATTTCAAAATTTTAAGCATAATAACAAAAATTTTAAAACATAATATAAAGATGGTTGTAAGAAAGACCGAATGAATTTGGTAGTGTTTGGCCAAAATTGTAGTTTTTGCACTTGGTACTATGAGTACTACAAGTACTATAAAATAGAATAATCTCGGTGGCTACTAGTACCATTAACTACTTGCAAGTATTGAAAAAGTACTATTTGAATAAAAAGACAATTTATCACAGAAAACAAATACAACTAGATATAAATTAATAATAATTAGAAAATTATAATAAAAAACCTAAAAATTGGCCGTGTGCAAAGACTTGATAGTGATAACATTTCACCAAAAAATAGAAGTCAAAACCATCTTTAATGTTCAAAAGTACGTGCATAAAGGAGTCCTATTTGTACAAATATGGAGTCTATAAAATAACGTATTTTTAGATTTTCTTTGGTAGATTCATGTCTCTCTACTATGAAAATATACCACAAGAATTTCAGCTCTAGATCATTAATTTTGGGTACTTGTCAGTGCTCATTTGTTCACTCATGATTCGGAATTGTTTTTTTTGGATTTTATAAAGTTTTGAGTGTAGTTTTATATATAAAAATCCCCCAAAAGAGTGAATAACCAAAATAGAGATGTCACATACCAATATGACCATTGGTCCTAATTGAGGCATTTCTTGTTATTTGTAACCAAATTCTGCATGTAGATAGGGTAGAAACCCAGAAATTGTACAAAATAACCATATTTAGTAGAAATTGCCCAACTTGTCTAAACTTGCCTTTCAGTGACAGATCCTAACCAAATTGGTCCAAGGGAACTATATAAAAACCTTAGTATAGATTCCCAAAGAGAGGTTTCAGTTTTCCCATTCTATTGGCAAAATAGTAGAAACTCCAATTGTTAGCCTGCAGGTGAAGAAAACTCAAGACGAATCATAGGAGGGCATCTACAACTTAAGTACGGTAGTTCAAAGTAGAAATCATGCCAGGAGTCCAACGGAGCAATCGGCTCACCAAGATTCCCTTTTATTTGGAAGATTCTTTTTTTTATCAGAAGTTAAAGGAGATAGCAAGATTTGATTCTCCCTCCTTAGATGTGCAAAACGGGAATATGAGTTTGCATATCCCTTGTGGAACTCCATGAGAGGTTCCATGAAAATTCTCGGTTTTCTCTGATCTTCAAAAGATCTTTTTCCGGGTAGTCAACCGCTGAAAGTAATAATGGGAAATTCCTAGAAATTACCCAGGCAGCAGTAAAATCTCACTAAAAATTAGGGTAGCTTCTTTTATGTTAATAACAAGCTCCAATAAGTTTCCGATAGTCAGAAGATGCAAAACCATCAAGATCCTCTAAAATTGGCAAATTTAAAGATTAATCGTGGAGTTGACCGGCGTACGGGGAGCATACGGAATCGGATTAAGGTCAAAGCGGGGTCTTTTCTTACTCCCTTACACCTACTAAAGAGCCTAGGCTAGTTGCTTTTCTTAGAAAAGTTGATCTCCAAAAGTTGGGTATTTATCCAATTTTGGTCTTCTAGTTAGCGCTAGAAAATCTTTGTGATTTTGACGTAGGAAAAAGGGAGGGTCCTTTAGACTAAAAATGACCTTCTGAAGCCAATGGCGCAATCCGTTTGTGATTTGGAGCATTTCTCCAAAAGTTAGGAATTTGGACCAGCGTAAAAGTGAAAATTGGGCAAATTAGATGAAAATCTTAATTGATAAGATTACCTCGTAGGAAAAGAGAGGAGGGGGGTGCCCTTGGAAGAGTATATAAGGGCACCCATTCTCCTCTCAAAACACCCCTTAGGTTCATTTTGAACCGCCTTGTTTTCATTTGGGTCCATTTAGTTGGATTTTGGCCATTTAGGTCACGTTGCCAAGTTTCCTTGTTTTTGGAGCATTTCAAGCTTCTTTGTTGTTGTTTTTGGAGCTCTCTTGAAGGACTTGGGGTCCCTTCAAGCTTAGCTATCTTTTTGTGACATTTCTTGTGGGTTATTTGAAGCTTGGGTGATGTTTTGTGGAGTTCTTGTATTTTATTGACGTTTTGTAGGTGTTTTGAACTAACTTTGTACTAATCCTAGTGTCTCCTTCCCCTATGACTGGCGATGCCGCTTGGGGAAACTCTCTAGCATCGTTTAAGTTATTTTAGCACTAACATTTGGTAGCTTATCGTTTACTAACAAATCATTTCCCTTGTGGTTGTCCGTATTCTCCTTGTTTCTTGTATCACAGCGAAGCTTTGACTTCGTGTGTTTTAAAGTCGGGAGTTTTGTTTAGGGATTTTGTTAAAACACGGCGGAGCCTTGACTTTGATTAAAAGAAAGTTATAGAATTTTTAGTGATTTTCCAAGAGACGGCGAAGCTTTGACTTTGATTAGAAGAAAATTATAGAATTTTTAGTGATTTCCCAAGAGACAGCGAAGCTTTGAACCTCTCCTTTCTTTTGATCATTCCTATATAGTTAAGCCTTTTGGCCTTAGTTTGGTCAAGTTATCATTTTTAATATTAGTCTTTCTTTAGGGCCGAGACCAAGGGTGTAGTCAGGCCGCTAAGAAGAAGGGTCAGTACAAATTGAAGTTCAAAATCTCATAGTAGAGGTCAAGAGCTTTCCAGAAACATAAAATACAAAGAAATCCGAGCTAAAATGAGTAAGATATAAGCGGATGAAGTTTCAAACACTAATTAGGACTCAAAACTTCATCCATGCATAACTTCTACTAGAAAAGTCCGATTTGCAAGTTCCACATCAACTTAGAAAGCTAGTTTTAGCTTCTACAAGGAAAACATATTAGAAGTCTAAAAATAGTAAGCTGTCAAAAATCAGACCGAGAGCTAAGGCATTTGATAAGGAAATTAGAAAATAGATTAGAAGGGAGGAAGGATAGATTAGGGAGGTATGATTAGCAAGGAAGAATGCAAAACAAAGTTCTATCTCACCACTCTTTCAACTCTTCTAGCTTAGACTAAGTTTGAGTTCAAAAACTCAATAGGAATGATAGTTGTGAATTGAAACCTAAATTGTTAGATTGTTGTAGTTGAAGTTGAAGAAGGAGAAATCTCAAGTATCTAGAACAACCAATAGGATTGAGACACGAAGGGTGAAATATCGCAAGGTGTCATTAGGCAAGCGAAAAATGGAAAAGCAGTGGTTAGGAGGTCAAGAGTTTTCTAAGCCAACCATTAGAAAAGTATAGTATAAAATCCCAAATAGAAGAAAGGAGGAATAGTAGCTAGAATAGTTGCAAATTTGTATTAAAAGTCTACTTTCAAGCGGTGAGCATAAATTACCGAGCGACAAAACCATGGAGGAAAATGGAGATCCTGGAAGACTCATCTACAACGTCCAAGATGACTCACAAAATGAGGTAAGATTCTAAATACCCAAATTACTATCAAATTGCAAAGTAGATGGTTTTAAATACCTTAGCCGAACTAACCTTTCAAGTCAGAATATTAAAACTAGATTTTATCCAAGTTTTAGATTCAGATTGTGATACCTTTAGTTTAGAGGTTTCCAAAAATGTCTCACACTTAGAAATCCAACGAAAAATGAGAAAGATAGAGATGGATGAAGTTTAGGGGTCAAAATGAATGAAAGTTAGATAAATCATCCACAGTCAACCATATTAGAAAGTCAAATAGTAAATAGAGTTCAGAGACCAAAAGTCAAATCTCAAGTAAAATTATAAGGTAGATTAGTAGAAATCAATGGATGAAGTTTGATGAACCAATTAGCGGTTAAACTTCATCCTTTCATAACTATTGTTAGAAAGCTCGGATGAGGATGAGTTTTATATTTTTAGAAATGGCATAACATGTTCTATCACTTAAAAATGATAAATCTAGACTGAATTCATTTTGAATAAAAACCACATTGGCTTAGTTAGTTGAGATAAAAGGATAAAACTTATAGTTATTTAGAATTTCTTGTTGTTTTGTTTATTTTTCACATGTAAGAGTTAGAAAAGATCCATTTCTTGGAAGGCACAATGGATTGACGCTAGGCACCTTTAGGACAAAACTTACAAAACAATACAAAGAACCTGGTTGTGCAACGCTAGTTTACTATGGGTGGGTAAAAAAGTGCTCACAGTACTCCCTGGTACTAAAAAAACCCTAAACCTCAAAGTGTGACAAATAAGCAAAATCGACTTTTAAATATAAAATGATTTTTTTATTTCTAAAAAATAAGTGATATGATTAAAATCAAGTTAAACATCTCCAATAGAAATTTCAAGTTCATTGCATTCTACCGTTAAAATTTTTAACTAAAACCAACTCTGTCATTCTGAATGTGATACAAAATAAGACCAGTCTTTCTTGCAATCACCCACAAGAGGCTCTATATCTATTGCACTAAGTTGTTGTTTTTGAATAAAATGCTACTCAAACTTCCTAAAACATAGTTTCGTCAATGCCAAAACCTCCTCCATTACAATTCATTGACATAACACTGTTAATGTTTGTTGGGGTCCTTTTGCCTTTCATGACATATTGCGAGACATATTGGGACCCCCATAAAATGTGACTTTAGTTCTTCCTTGAATAGTTGGTTTGTAGGAAGGGAGTTGGGACCATGGGGAAAGAGGAAAAAGGGTTTGGTTTAGAGAATGAGATTGTAGAGAAAGGAAAGGGACATGTTTTGTTGTCATTAAAATATGTACCACTTTTGTTCCAAAAAACTCTTATTGAACAAAATCTTCTAGATTAAGGCTAAATTTTTTTTTTAAATTTTGTGCTATAAGTAGAGTTTGGTGCACTCCTAATATTTTAAAAACTTAAGTTTAGTGCACTCTTAGTATTCTAGAAACTTGAATTTGGTGCACTCCTAGTTTGGTGCACTTTTAGTATTTAAAGTTTTGGTGCCCTTTTTAAAGTGTAGTTAGGGAATATTGAAAAGTTTATTTAAGGGGGCATTTTCAAGGAGCACTATTGGTCAATTAGTTGTTGAGTATGAGGTTGTCATTTTGTAGGCCTTTAGTATATGCCCAAGACCATGTCTGGCCCTTTGTTTTGCCTCATATAGCCATAAAAAATATTGTTGTAATTTAATAATTTATAAAGGATTTTTTCTTTAAAACCTTGTAAATGATTGATTTCCTAAATTCCACAAAGATAAATGTCATTGATTGATTGATTCACTTTTTTAGGAAGTGCACTCCCCTTTTTTTTATGTTAGCGTGTGAACAAAACTTTAGACCCCTATATACTTTTTGAATTTTAAATAAAATGAAATGAAAAAAATATGAATAGATTTTTCTACTTTGAAAGTTTATGTTTGAAATTATTGATATTTTATCTATTAATAATAATTATTTACAAAATTTTGAAGTAAAAAGATACACTATAGAATTGAAAAATAACTTTCACACCCCTATATTATATAAGAAAAAATTGTCTAAAAAATAAACAAAAAATTCTTAAAAATAACTCTCTATTGAAATCTCATTTTGAGTTGAATATTGGTACAGACGTACAGTGGTCATCTAAATGTGTTCTCTAAAAATATTTGAGTTTTAAAAACATGCCATTTTAGTGCATTTTAACCTCTTCTAGAAATCAATTCCATATTTTATTTGAGTTTGAAAATTTGGGAGTAGAATCCTATAGTCATTAGTAAACAATGTTAAAAATTTGAAGTTAAAATTATAGTTTATTAGAAACCACTTGTTCGCATGTGGTTTGTTGTAGTAGAACTTAGTGCATCCCTCAGGTTTACTTTTGATCATTTTATCTCCTAAAACACCAAGACCTTATTTCCATCAAAAACACTAAAAATCATCATGTCTATTGGAAAGAGTAAAAAATTTAAAAATTTCTTTCTTTTCCATATCTAAACACATCTTGCATTAACCCCTACAGTCATAAGGCCTTTTTTCCATCAAAACCTACTCAAAATTGCCATTTCTATTGCAAAGAGCAAAAAAATTTAAATATTGTTTTTTTTACATATCTAACCACAAGATCTTGTAGTGCACTAGTATTAAAATGTGTGGAAATTTTTTTAGAAACTTTGACCCTATAGATTGCAAGATATTTGCATTCAAAGTGAAAAAAAAATTCTTACACCTTGATCAACTAGATTTTTGACTTTGAATCTTCTTAACTTAGAGTTTTTGCACTATTGGTTTTGATTTTCTAATATTTTATATTGAAGAATTGAGTTGAGGATCTAAGAAAAAAAATTTGACAAAAAAACACTTAATTTTCACTCATTAAAAAATTATTAAGTAGAAGTAGATTCAAGATTGAGGGGATAACTAAACCATTAATAGCTCTAGGATGGAATTGAAACACAATAATTCCAACAATGAGATTATTCTATCAAGCACACCTAACTTTGCCTAACAATTTTTTTTGAAAAATTGTAAAAATTGCACACAAAAATGAAGTTTGTAAGTTATTTTTTCAAGAAAATGCTTAGATTGCCCAAAAACTAAGACGAGAACTAAGATTGTCCATAACTTTCTCATTACTTGTCCAAATGGAATGAATAAAAGCTTCAGATGTAGACAAAAATATAATATTTGAGAAAAAAAACTTAATTTAAAATATTAACTTTGTGTGATTTTTTTGAGCTGACCCTTGAGTTGCTCTTTGGACTCATGGTGGCATAACTTTTGTTTTCAGGCACCAATTGAAATAAAAATTATATGCCTAGAAAGCTTAGCTGATTTCCTATCTTTAAAAGAAGTTTTAAAAAATCATGTCAAAAATTGAGATCACATGAGCCTACTTGAAATCCTAGGAGTCCCCCATAGGGATTTTGGACTTTAGGGGTTAAACTATTGCTACAAATGAAAATGTGAAGAAGCCAAAATTAGAAACTTTGACCTTGTAGATTGCAAGATATTTGTATTTAAAGTGAAGAAAATAAGTTTTTTTGCACCTTGTTTGACAAAAAATTTTGCCTTTGAATCCTCTTAAATAATTTTTTTTCACTACTAATTTTGAATTTTCATATTTTTATGTTGAAGAATTGAGTTGAGGGTCTAGGAAAAGAATTCTAAAAAAATACACTTAATTTTCACTCATTCAAAAATTGATAAATACAGGTAGGTTTAAGATTGAAGGAAAAACTAAATTGTTAATAGCTCTAACTAAAGATGGAATTGAATTATAATAATTCCAATTGTGAGTTTTTTCTAGCAAGAAAATTAAACCCTTTCAAACAATTTTTTAAAAATATTGTGAAAACTGCATTTAGAAATGAATTCTATAAGTTATTTTTTCAAGAAAATGCTTAGATTGTCCAAAAAACAAGATAACTATCCATAGCTTTCTTATCATTCTTCAAACTATTAATAGCATAACAATTAAATATTCCTCCTACATATTATTACACCAACATAAATTATAACTAGTCCAAATAGAATGAATCAAAGCTTCACATGTAGACAATAATGTAATCTTTGAGAATTAAAAAATATTCATTTCTTGATTTTTTTTAGTACCACCCCTCAAACTGTTTTTTAAACTTAGGTGGCAAAACTTTTGCTCCCATGCATCAAAATAAAAAAAAATTATATTCCCCCAAAACTAATGTGATTTTCTATCTTAAAAAAAGTTTCAAAAAATCGTGTCAAAAATCAAGGTCACACAACAACCCTACCCAAAATTCCAAGAGTCCCTGTAGAAACTTTGTAACTTTAGGAATTAATGTGCAAAATCAAGTTTTTTTTTATATGTGGAATGTTTTAGCAGAGCTGCTTCTAGGAAACGGTAAGGTAATGTGCCACTGACCTTAAACCGCCATCTATACCATACATACATCTCCAAAACCAGTTCTGTACCTATGTGGAAGAAACGCATTCAGAACCAAACTTTGTTCTTTAATAACTTTTGCATACAGTATCCAAATGCCACGTTCTCTGGTGCGTTGGAACCTCCTTTCACTTGCCAACAAGAACATATGAAATTTTTACCAATCCAATATTAGGAAATAGGCTCAGTAGCAATTAGTGGCAGTTTTAGGTGTACCCACCTTAGATAATTTGAATCCTCCTCCAAGTAGGTGAAATGTGTGCATAAAATAAATCAACTAGAGAATATATTAGAGTAATAAACGATTTTGACGAGAAATGAATGATAATTTCTGAATTATAATTTGGCGAGAAATGAATAACGATTTCTAATTGTTTTTTCAATTAAAAAACCCTTATTTAAAAATTGACTGGATTAAAATAAACATGCAAAGAAAATGCACTGTTGTGGAATTTGCTGCCAGCAACTTGAATTCCCCGTTCCCCGTTCCCCGTTCCCGACGCACTTCCTGGAGTTCCTGCGGTACCTTCCCGCCCCCTTCGTGTCCCACAGCTTCCTGTGGATGCCCCTCTTCCTGCCCCCTGCCCCCTCTTGCCCCCTGTGAAGGTATAAAAGCCTTCCGAACTGCAGCTTCCTTCAGCATTTCCCCACTCTCCACTCTCGCCCCCTTTCCCACCTAAGCCTTTGCTTCTTTATTCCTGTCGTCACCTCGCCCTCTGTAAGTATAAAAGCCTTCGCCTCTTGGTTCCTGCTTCGCCTCCTTCCATTGTTCCTGCCTTCGCCTCGTACCACCTCTTGCCCCTTGTATAATGGCCTTCGCCTCTTTGTTTCTGCTTGTTCAGAGGTTGTAGCTTCTCTCCTCCTGATAGGGTTTGATGCAGGGAGGAGCTATCGTTCATCACTTTGCCGGAATTGGTCATTGTTGTTGGTTCAATATTCGATCGTACCCCTGCTAGCTCTTGCTTTCTAACATGGGTTTAGGGTTTAGGGTTTTGGGTTTAGGGTGGAACAGTATTGTTGGGTCGAGATCCGATCTTACCGCTGCCAGCTCGTGCACTCTTACATTGGGATGTGGGACATTATGGGTGCTCCGAGATTCGATCTTATCGCTGCCAGCTCTTGCATTCTAACATTGGGCTGTGGCTGGCATTGTCAATCACGGTAGTGGGCACGTTCTGGAGGAAATTGGGGACCGTCGGTCCAGTAGCGTAAAAGGTTCCCCCGGTATTGTGAGTGCTCCTTTTTCAAGGACAAGTCACCATGGCCGCACGTCGATAAAATACACATTACTGTTGGTTCTTATCGCTGTCAGCTCTTGCTTTTGCAACATTGGGTTGGGATTGTCAACATCCAGCACGGGGTTGGGATTGTCCAGGCTGGTACTCGGCACGTTCTGCACGTCGTGCATTTTAAAATTGCAAGGGAAATGACGACAATCAGATTCGATCTGATCGTTTGCTACGCCTTTTCCAGGATGACACTGTCGCCAACTTGGAACGCTTTCATGTATAGGTAAATCGCATCCTGTTAATTATTCGGAAATTTGATCTATCTCTGGGACTAAAAGCCTGTGTATAATATTTTTAATGGAGTTTTGAGTGGATGGACCTATGACAGAATGCGGTTACAAGTATTATCATTTGTTTGACCTGAATTTCCCTACCAAAACACCACTACACTTAATATTGTGACACTGCATCAAATAGCAGAAATAAATACGTCCTCCACACAATACCTGAACAAATACCGGCGGTATCTCATGTTGGTCTCATCCTGTTAAGGTGCCCTCTAACTTACGTAAATATGTGGGCATGCTAACCATTTCAGAGAGACCAGTGTACAGGGCTTTCAAATGCAAATACATTGGAGATGCACACACAGTGGAAGAAGCTCTGCAAACAATATATTTAGCAAGGTTACCAGGAGTACTTAGCTCAAGAAAATTTCAATAATGTCACAATCCCAACAATTTTGAATTAAAAATGGTATGAAAGCAAGAACCTTCATTCTACTCAAAAGGAGGACACATGCTTTCAAAGTTTGATGCCATAATGTACATAGAAACAAATGCATTGCCCAAATGGACATAATGTTGTATAACTAGTCAATGGTGTTGGGAAGGTATTATGCTTTGCTAAATGCCTCAGAGGGACTTATCAATTAATTCAAGGATTGGGGTTGGTTGAAGAGCCATAAGTCTAATACTCTAATGTGTATAATTCGTTCATTGAAGGGTCTCATTTTTCAAAAAGGTGCAAAAAGGACCTGGTCTCATTGGTAAATAATGTTATGGATACATACACATACAATGAGTAAAACAAATGACCTATTCAAACAAACTCAAAAAAATATGAGGCCAAAATTGAATATCTTGGTCCTTTAGAGATCGAAAATCAAACTTCTTCAATATCAATACTTAATCCATATTGAAGGTTGAAATGTCCTTAAAAGGGGATGATGGACAACTCTTAACCTTCATATCTTTTTCATCTAATCATTGTTTTGGTGAACTCCCATTTGAACTTAGAAGACCCTCTCAACCTTTGAAGGCTAAAATCAAAACACATACAAATATCATCAACAATGGCAAAGCAAACCAATTAACCAAAAACAAAAACCAACAAGCACACATTAGAGTATTAGACTCCATTGTACTAGTGCTTTGAACCTTCTTTGGAACCCAATGTTTGTTTGATCTACAACCAAAATATATCCCTTAGTTGTAATTTTAACACCATCTATGCATATTAGATATTTCTACTCTATTTACAAGCGGGTGGTATGCTCCAAGTTCAAACCCGAGAGCAGATTTCTTCTAATGGCTACCGAAAAATCGCTATGGCAAAACCGGTTTACGATACGCATACTATACGTAATGTCTGTATGTTGAAACCACTCGGTCGATTTCAAGTTCTACCTTCGTCACCTTCAAATCCAAATATAAGCTCCGTAGAGCTTTGCCAACATGGAGTTGAATCTCAACATCTGTTCCCCGGAAGTACGAGTCTCATACTTGCTCTGTTTTTGTTGCACCTGGAGTGAGCACAATCTCTAGATCAGGCTTACTCTTCTTTCTTCTGCTTTGCGTTTTCTGCTATACATACAAAGGTCCAATCTTTTCGTCTAGGCATCGATTTCCGTGGTATGTGCAGTTCTAGTAATTACTCTACCCTGTCTCTGCTCTCTCTGAGGTGATGATTGATGCACACTAATAGATCAGTGCGTACACGCTTCGTTATAAAGCAGGTTTTGTGTGGAATTCAAGGACAATCCAAGTACGAACCTCGATCTTGAGGCGCAATGCCGTTTACTATTCAGGACATTGACGACGGTCTACTAGACCCCGTCGCACTTCCCCCACCGATCGACGTCCCCAGCCTCGAGCAGCTAGCAAGATGTTATGGATCGAGGTTAGTCTGTCTTTGTTTTGGTTCAATATGTCTAGTAACGAAGTATTATGGAGGTCAGTCTGTCTTGCTTTGGTTCAATACTGTTTACAGTTTCAACTGCGCGCGCGCTTCGAGACAGAATTTTCCCTATTCTTTTGTGAGAGATGCATGCAAGAAGGGGCCAGGTTGTTGTTCATTGTATGGTTTATGCTGCTAACTAGCTTCTGGAGCTTGAAAGGCTGTACAAGGTCGTTGTGTGAGAGATGCATGCAAGGCCAGCGTTGTTATTCATCGATCGGTTGAAGAGAGTTGCTTCTTCTGGAAATTGGAAGGTGTACAGTGTTCTTGGTCGGTGAGGTTCTCACATATTCGATCGAATTGCAGTTTCAAGGGTGTACAACGAAGATATCTTGAGCTTGGGAGGAGCTTGCATGGCTGGGGACCCTGTAAAGCTAGCTGACATGCCTTCCGCGATCGGATATTTAAGCTGACGAGAGTTGGAGCTGTTCAAGGAGCAGTTGATTTAAGTGGACTCGATCACACTAAGAGTTGCAACGAATGTGAAACTTGCAAAAATGGGACTGCTCCTCGAAAAATGGAGTCTTGAAAAGCGGTTTAGGAAAAATGGAGTCTATTTTTGCGAATTTCACGTTCACTACTTCCCACCTTTGGTGCATTGGACGACTTAAAACGAGAAATTCACAAAAAATAGACTTCGTTTTTCTCAAAACCATTTTTGTAGACTCCATCTTTTAAGGAATAGTATGTTTTTGCAAATTTCAGGTTTGACGACTTTGGAATAATTCATTGAGGACTCCACCCACGATAGATCTGACATTCTGGCGGTGACCTCGTACTGAGACCGTAATTCTTATGATTTTGGCAGTATAATTTCACATTCCACAACAAATCTGCACCTTCATTGGTCAACAGTGGCGAGAGAATTTTGGCTGGTAACTTAAGTAATTCAGGTTGCATTTGGTGCAGTGTTGCAGTGTTGCACGATTAGTGTTATCACCCATCAGTTTCTTGTTTTAGCGAGTAAGGTAATCATACCCAAAATGGACCACTCCTGAATGTCCACCCTACTTTTGAAGGGAAACTAAATAATTAGGGAGGATACCCCAAATAGTGTGCAGTAGAAGGACAAGTGTAAGGTGGAGTTGGGGGTCATTTTGGGTAGTGAATGGCTCTATTTATAATACTATGGAAGTGATGACTTTACAAATAGTTGGTTTTGGGTACACTATCTTTTGTATTAACTTCTATATGACATGTTTTGATATTACCAGTGTCATTTCCTAATGTGCATCAAATGATTTTGGCATCACCTACATGACACTTCTAGCCTCCTACACCCTTGCATTTTTGAAATTTGTAATTAATTCACAATGCTTCCAAAAATTATGGAACGACTTGCATTTTGATTCGTAGTCCTTCACCAATGTGCAAAAATTGTTGTCCATTTGTTGTGGCATATCGGATATGCCACAGTTTATTCAGACAATTTTAGGTCTTGCTGCTGTTCTGATTAGTGATGTCTGATAGCTTGGGATTTGTTATTCATACTGTAATATAAAAAAAAAAAGGAAAGGCAGGACTTTGTAGGAATCTTTCAGCAGTGAGCCGGCTTGTTGGTTCTTGCTGTTAGTAGTTCTCCTGAAATTACATTCATTTGCATCTATTGATATAACGATATACTGTTATCAAAACCTGGACCAATTGGGTACCCTATTGGGACCCAATTGGGTACCCTACGTGTCCAATGGATGACTTTATGTGAGTTTATATGATGGAAAAAACGTTTTTTCATCCAATATTTTTTTGAAGTTGCTTGAGTACATTTTTAATGAATAGTATTGCAAATTTCCTGATTTCCCTCATTACGGTATAATTGAATTTTCTAAAAAAGAAGATACTTAATCCAAGGGTCACTTTTGTAGGAGTGTATTTTGGTCATATCTTGCTATTTATTTTTGATGTGAATTTTAAACCTAAATATGATGTTTTTTGGATTTGAGTTCAACTAATGAAATGAAGTTTATCAAGTGCATTTTTTAAAATTATAATTGGAAGTTTCGAGAAATTCATAAATTTCAATATTTTATAGGCATAGTTGTCATACTAGACAAGTTACTATTCATTTCTTATCCTGTAAGACGAGTTACTATTCATCAAATGTACCTCTTAAGTACATTTGATGAATAGTAACCCGTCCTACAGGACGAAAAATGAATAGTAACTTGTCCAGTATGACAACCATGTTTATAGCAATATGAACTTTGGATCTATAATCATGGTTTGCTGATTTTTCAATTTTAGAAGATATGGTAATTTTGTCTTATACCATGATGTTATACACTATAGTATACATCTATGGTGAAA
Source organism: Climacium dendroides (assembly GCA_950106755.1). Taxonomy (NCBI): domain Eukaryota; kingdom Viridiplantae; phylum Streptophyta; class Bryopsida; order Hypnales; family Climaciaceae; genus Climacium; species Climacium dendroides. The sequence goes on along the minus strand of OX467082.1, from coordinate 44,231,120 downwards.
ATTTCAGATTTTTTTTAGTATATTTTGTATTTGATATGAATTTTCTTCATTCTTATGAAAAAATTCACAATAATTTCAAATTTTTCCTCACAAACTTGAAAATTTTGTGACTTGCAATTGTAAAAGACATGTGAGTTCATCTTTGAGAATTGAATATAAAATTTTTCATTCATAACTAATTACAAAATAGTAGTAAATAGAGTAATGGACAATTCAATGGCCATGGACTCATCCTTCTATAATATTTAGTAGCCTTTATGCTCACCCTACTCATCATTGACCCTCTACTTGTTCATTTGGCTAGTGATGGGTGTGAAATATTCCACACTGTCTACTATAAAGCCAAGGCAATGATAGTTTATGTCATTGAATGTTATGTTTAGGGTTAGTTGCTCTCCAAATTTTTATCAATGCAAAACTCCCTTCAATTCAAAAAAATTCTAATTTCAAAGAAGAATATTTAATTTATAATGTACACAAATCTATTTTGATAATTTTTTCCATCAATAGTATCTAACATACTATTGAACAAATAAATTATATTCTAATACTTGAAATTATTACTAATTATAGAATATTATCTTAGATTCTTTTATAAATTATAATTCCCTTGGAACAAAGCTATATTATTCATGATTTCCTCATTGATACAATGCACTTGATAAATTTTGCAATATAGTGATTTTTTTTCAAAGTTAAAATTGATATAGAGAGAGGCAACATATTCTAGCTTTAACCTCTTAGTGATATAAAGATCATTTTATAGTTTCAACTAAACTTTGGGAAATATTTTTAATAATTCAACAATTATCATTGTTCATTTGGTAGTAATTTCACTAGTAGAAAACAATACCTAAATCAAATACCTTGATAAGGACTCAAAATAACATACTGGTAGTTGTCAATTGATTTGGACATATTTTGTATTCATTCATATATGGTTTGTTGCTTTGGATGGCTTGTTCAAGAATGTAGACAATGTTTTCTACCAATGTTTTAACATCTAACCTTATCATGCTAAAATGTAGCACCATACAAGTATAAATACATGAATATATTATAAGTTCTTAAATATATAGGAAGTGCAATAATTATTCAAATGAGAAGTTCTATATGTCATTGGATTTAGCTCAATATAAAGACAATTTTTTTCAATTTATGCAACTTCAATTTCATTCAGCGTCATATAGACTCCAAAAACACCATATCAATGTGGCTAAGATTAGGCTTTCCAAACATTTATGGGTTAACCTTTAATTAAAGTACCAAAGAGTCCACTTTGGACCTTTTGAGAATTTGAATATTCTTTGTTGACTTTATAATTGGCAATTCTTACATGAAATTATTATTCAAACATTAATTATTGTTTTTGGATTTTGTAGATTAATAGGTATTCAAAAATATTTGAAACATTCATTTTTGAATATTGAGGTGAAAGCTATGAAGAGTTTTATTTTGTTGGCAATGAGGGTAGAAAAAGCATATAAAGTTGTCTTTTTCTCTCAAATTTCAAATAAAAAATAAATAAAAGATATCAATTGTTTATTAGACACGGGAAGATCACTTAGAGTGTCCATTAGAAACTACGTGCGTTAAGATTTTTGACCCCCTATTTATGTTCTAAAATTTAAATAAAATAAAAAGTATAAAATATGAAGAGATTCTTCTACTTTGAAAGTTTATGTGTGAATTATTGGTATTTTTGTTTGTTAGTTATAATTAGTTATAAATTTTTGAAGTGAAAAAATACACTATAAAGATGAAAATAATTTTCGTACCCCTATTTTATTTCAAAAAAAATTTGTCTAAAAAATAAATTAAAAATTCCTAAAAATAGCTCTCTGTTCAAATTTCATTTTCCTTGAATAATGACGCAATGGTCATCTAAATGTGTTCTTTAATCTCTATAAATATTTGAATTGAAAAACATGCCATTTTAGTTCATTTTTCTACCTATTCTAGAAATTATTTCATATGTTATTTTAGTTGGGAATTTTCAGCACCCTAGACTTTGGTCAATATTAAACAAAGTTCAAAACTATAGATTGAAATTGTAGTTTATTAAAAAGTATATAGAGGTCCAAAAAATCACTTGAACTCACGTGGTTTCTTATAGATACAGTAAGTAATCCCCTCTGGATTATTAGAACATCCTTGCCATTGGAATTAACAAATTCTCAATTTTTCCTCAAAGTTATTAGCAGTTTAGTTATTATTTTGTTTAGTACCACAACACCACTTTCATATATATAACGAATATGAAAGTTTTTTTGATTAATTTTTTTTTTTATATTTTCAAAATATTTTTCAACATATGACTAAAACGCACAAGTTATAGGACTACATTTTTTCCTATGAATGTTGAAAGTCAAAACTTTATCTTTTGGAAGCGCTAGAAAGCCTACATTTTGAAGTTTAGGCACACTGAACCTACAATGAGTGGGAGTATTCACTCTAAAAATTTGAGATGATGTACTTGAACAATTTTTATTGAAGAATCCTATGTTTGGATTTGTTAGAAAAGAAATATTAATAAAGATTTTGGCCCTGTTTCAAAGATGAGTATTTGTAATAGTTTTGGGTCTCTAAACATGAAAGAACTTTACAAGTTAATTAACATTTGCCCCAACTCTAAGAATATTATGTTTGATCTTATAAGGAAAAAAATCATGTGGGAGATTTAATAATAAGTGTGAAATTTAATGATTAAGTGTGAAATAAGACACAATATAATTTTGAAACCCCTTTAACCTTGTAAGCATGATGCAACTAAAATTTGGCAAATGGATGACTTTCAAGATCACTGTAGAAATGAAGAATGCACCTATTATTTGGTTAAAAAATGAAATCTTTTTGGCAAAGTACCATAGTGATAGGTCTTTTCTTTTCAAAATTAACCCTTAACCCTTAAGGGATTAATCCTACTAGAAGGATTGTGTGTCATCTATCAGATACCAACATCCTCATCAACATTTATGGATTAAAGGATGGATTGGTGACTATGGAAATCATCCATCTTAGTATTGTGTGAATAATTGGTTTAAAAAAATCCAAAAGTACTCATTGGAGTTTAAACTATTGTAGAAGACCTCTCTTTTTCATACAAAATTTAGAAGATGAATAATTGCACTTATTCTACTTCACATAGGAGGATTCTTCATTTGCTAAAAAACGATTGCAGTTTTGTTTATGGATTAACCCTAAAAAGTTGGGAGGATGATTTGTATCATTTGGATGATTTGGAAGCCTAGACTGTAGATAGAGTTGTAAAATGAGACTAGTGTGAACTAATCCTAGTGTTCTTATTTTCAAAACCAAACTGCATATAGAAGTGTATGTCCGAGAATATTTTTGTATCTATTATTACTAAGATTAAGATTATTTGTTTCAAAACACAATTCAGAGATCCCTTCCACAGACTTGGAAATATGGGCAGCCTCAACATGGTAGGCACAAAGTCATGTGTTTCATCACATTAAGGTACAAGTACCTATTTTAGATAACTTAAGCATTTTAGTCTGTATAATATGGAAAAGTCATGGAGGAACTGATTCACGGTGTGCAAAAATAAAGTTGCCGAAGAATGCCAAAAAGAATGAAATTTTTTCTTTTAGAATGAATATTTTATTGAATATAAAAGTGGATATTCCATCTGGACCCATTCCTGTCACATAGACTAACCTATAATGGCTAACTTTGGAACTTAATGCTAATAAGTTGGATAGTTGTTATTATGGGGCTTCATTCAAAATGAACAGTTCCTGCAACATGTAGGGGCTCGCATGTGAATATACTCGTATAACAATGGGTGCCAATGATGGATACCAAGTTTCATCTTTTGAATTTGCCGCCACCCAAGAATTAGACAATGGCGTGTTTTGATGTCACAGTATCTTCTTTCCGTTTTGGGTAGTGACATCACTTGTGGCAGAGTCTATTTTGCGTGCTCTTTCAATGGATAATTGATTTGTCATCTTCTTGCCTCAAACTTCGTTACCACCAACACCTACCTGTAGAAGATGGTTTGTTCCATTGTGTTTTGTTTACATAGTAAGTGAAGCTTAAGTGAAGACATGGCATGGACACATTGAATGATGTGAAGCTTTATGTCGTTAGTGGAAATGAGAACCATGTCTTCTACATGAGATTGACAATTTGAAGCAAATGTAGGAGAAAGTTGTTACTTTCGATTTGAAATGCAAGGTAAGCTGATGTCAAAGTTCATCTTCTTTTAGGAGTGTTGTTGCTTTGAACGCAGTTCATAGTTGCCTTCAAAAGCTTGAATATGCTACGTTGAGGCTTTTATATTTATGTTGCCCTTATTTTTTGTTCATAGTTGTAGGGTTCATATAAAGGATGTCTAGGTTTTGAAGATTTTAGAGAATATTAGTTGGATTTAGGGTTTGAATATGTGTGTTTGATTAGGGTTCATATGCTACAAGATGAAGCTTTGCATTCACAATCTTTGTACTCATCTCTCTTTCAATTTTTATTTTTCTTTAGCTTCAATGTACTTTTTGCTGGTTGGTTTTGCATGGCAATTGTGTCAAGTTTGTGCTAGTGCGCTTGCTACAGTTGGTTCAAAGTGAAGGCCATGTTGCGGCATGGAGACTTGTTGAATACAACGAATATAGTGTGCTCCTTAAGCTTTAATCGGGACAAAGAGTATTTTGTGATGGTTGGGGGGTGTAAACATATCAAAGTGTTTGAGTGCGATAGTATTCTTAATGAGCAGGTATATATTCACTATTTAGTGGTGGAGTTGCCACGTTGGTTCAAGTTGAGCAGCATGTGCTGGAATGGACATATCAAGAATTATTTAGCATTGTGTGATTATAAAGGTGTGGTGCATGTGGATTCACTACTAGAAAATTCAGATTTTTTGTTGATTTGTACGTGTTGATCATCAACACTTTTTTGTTGATTTGCATAGAAATATGTTGATTTGGACAAAAATCAACAAAAAAGTGTTGATGATCAACACGTACAAATCAACAAAAAATCTGAATTTTCTAGTAGTGATTGGAATGTTTGAGCTCCCTTAGTTTGCTAGAAGTTGTTATTGATTCTTAATGTTTGCTTTGCATTACAGTCTTGAACCTATCTTTTCCTTTGGTTTTGTAGAAATAATAGTTTTGGACAACTGAATTCAAAAGTTTCTTACTTTCTCTTCTTCTACCACAGAGGCTAGCATCTTGAAGTAGAATGGGACCTCATGTGATGGGTTGAAAATGTTATGTTGGCTGAGTGTCTTGTTGTATGCAATTGTCAAAACTATTTAGCTTTGTGTGATTAGGAGGGCTTCATTTAGGTGGGTTTGGCTTCACTCATTTCGTTGGAATATGTAGTTGATTCTCATTTTTGCATAGAAATACCTTTCGTGGCCCTACTACGGTGGTACTATAGTGTAGATAGAAGCATTATGAATCGATGAAGTCAAGATTTCTTATTCTTTATTTGCCCCACAGAGGCTTGTGTCTTGAAATAGGAATTGAACTAGTATACTATTATAGACTTAGTGATTTGATTCAGTGGGATTCTCAAATTTATAGGTCGCTTAATTTGTGCATTGTCTTTTGAAACAAGGTCATTGTCTTTGTTGTTTGGGTGGAATAGACTAATTTGACTGAAAACTTTGTTTTCTTCGTTTAGTTTTAAGAATAGTTTTTCAAGTTGTTTTGCCTGAAAGCCAATATTTTCTTGAATGTCTTGGTAATTTTAGTTTTCCAGCTTATTATGTGCATCATTCATTGTCTTTGTTGTTTGGGTGGACTCTTTTCTTTTTTGACAATAGTAGTAGAATATCTGCATTGCTTGTTCAATCTCTTTACAAAGCCTATTTATTTAACTGGGGATGCTCGTGGATCAGTTGTGGGATGTGAATGCCATGAAAGTTTTGATGGAGTATAAAGAGTACAAAAAACAAGCTTGGTCTGTAGATTTTTCTAGAACCAACCCTACCAAGTTAGCTAGTGAGAGTGATGATGGAACTGTGAAATTATAGAGTATCAATTAGGTATCATTTTTTTTTTCAATTCATCAATATTATGTTTTCTCTTAACTTGAAAATCTATGTACAAAATTGAAGATTGAACTTTATTTAGTAATCATCCCTCAAACCTATACACATGCAAAAAGCAATGCCAAAAAGTAGTACCGCAATTTTTTTGTCAATAAAGCCGCATGCTTGTACAAATGTCAAAAACTTGAGCCAAAAGCTAATACAACAACTTGTCTATTACTTATGCCTTTTGCCTTCACTGATGCTATAAAAGAGTGTCAAAAACTAATAATGCTCTTTCTCGGCAGTTGCAGACCAACGTTGGAGCTATGACTGTAGAGCTTTGTGTACATGATTTCTGGAAGATGAAAAATAGATGTGTTTTGGGGTAGCAGAGTGGGACGTGGGACTATAGAAGAAGGCATAGGTTCTAATGTTGCTCGACCTTCGGTGCCAAAGTACATTGTGCTAGGATGTTATAGGGGACTCCATAGGCATAAGGGTTGGTGTAAATGTCATGGGACATAGTAGAAGATGTGTACATGTTTGTTGAAGCCGGGGTGTGCTAATTGGAGTTGAAGGAAAATTGAAGATTTTTTGTTGGAAATGGAGTGGGCTTTGTCTTTCCCGCTTGGTGCCTCTATGTTCTATGCTAAGCCATTGAGGTTTGCATCTATTGTGCTTCCATTCGCTAAGCTTCTTTCTGTATTTTCTTTGTAGCTTTAGCAGCTTTCATAGTGGCAACCTTTTGAGCGCATGCAACTTGGGTAGCCTCTTTTGCCTCAGCTTTTTTAGCACGTGCATTTGTCAACTCCTATTGTCGATGCTATTGCTAGATTCTTTCTTCTTCACGTTGTACTACCTTTTGCTTACAAATTTCTTCTTTCTTAGTTCTAGTCCTTTCTTTTTCTTTAGCAACTTTTTTTCTTGTCCTTGTCACTTGCTCAATACCTTGGATGTACTGATCGAAAGTCAACATGATTGATTTACTAAAGTCCATCACATGCTTGTACCTTTGAAAAGTCCTCGTACTAATTATAATGGGAAGAGTTAGGAATTTTGTGATTGATTGAGGATTCAACTCTTCAATGTCTAATTCACTTTCTTCTTCTGCTGTAGAGTTCTCTTTGTTGTCGATGTTTAGTTGTCTACAAAAAAATGTGCTATCTCAAAGCTTAGCTGTTACTTGAAGTGGGCTTGCAGTTCTACTTTAGCTATAGTGACCTCTTCAACCTACTACTCCTTATGTGCATGTCTTGGTATGCTGCCTTGAAACCGTTCTTCCTGGTTAGCTTCATTTTCATTGTCAATGCTCTATTGATCTCTTGATTCATTGTTGTAGTCAAGACATTATTCTTTATTTGTAGAGTATTGGATGTTCTCTTTGTTCAATGGAGGTGTCCTAGACCGCTAGCTTGATTCAACATTGTTTTTATAAACCTCTGATGGCCCTAGTACACTTGACACATCTTCATTGTTTTCACCTTTTAGGAGATATATTCCTGTAGCTTTGAAACTATTCTTGATGTTTTGCACACTAAGGGCTTTCTTCAATACTAGACTCACCTACTAAACAAGGATATCATTTTTAGCTGCTACATTCATGTTTCGGGAGCTCCAATAGTTACAGTATTGTCTAAAGTAATGTTTGAAAGGCTTGAATACACTCACGTCCAATGGTTGTAATGCATGTGACATGTAATTAAGAAAGATCAACAGGTTAAGACCTATACGATGAGCCTCATGTGCAATATCTAACGTCACATGTGAAGTGTGTCCATCCAAGATTAAAAGATGTTTCTTATGAGGAGAAATGTCATCAACATTGCAGACACTCTCAATGAAGTGGTCAATCCAGGTAAGAAACAACTTTGCTGTTATTTATGCTTTTGGCTGCATAGCTATGGTAGCTCCATCTTTACACTTGTGTATGAAATTCTGAAATTTTCTTATCCTATGGAAGATGTAAAATGAAGGAATAACTAACCCGGTAGCATTGATGCAGACAAAAATGGAAAGCCATTCACGCTGGTCAGGGACAATGGAATGTACACAACGAGCTCTTGTTTTGGCAATACAAGACCCCCATCATTTTTTCTAGCTTGTACCCCGGATTTGTCACAGTTTCAAATGTGTTCAAGTGGATATGTTTATAAATTGTACAGTCAAGTACCATAAACTTATGAACAAATTTTGTAGTGAGACTTTAGCAAACAGTGCACTAACTTCAGGAAGGTGTAGCTTCCTAAAAAATAGTTTGATTTCAAAACCGTAAATTACATTGGAATCATACAAAAAGTACTACATGACTATTTAGAAATTTACAAGTGAATTTACAAGTAATGAAAAAGTGTAGATGCTCTCTACAAACTACCTACCATCTTGTACTTCCTCCCTTAGCTAAAATGACCGCCCATATCCGCTTGGGCATACTAGTAATGAGGCCTTGTAATTGGTCCATGGATACCTCAACTCCAAACCATTTGAATTGTATGTATCATCTCTTCTTTGTTCTTTGGCCGGTCGTGGTAGCACAACAAATCTTTCAGTGTCTTCTATAGGTTCTTGATGGAATTTAGATCTAATGAATTTGCAGGTCAATTCATTTTTTATATACCGCGAGCTTTCCTCCACTACTTTGAAAAGTTGCCATAATGCACTAGAGCACCATCCTCCATAAGTATGAGCTGTTGTGGATTCTCATGCATGAAATAAAAACCACTTAAAGTACCTTTGTAGATAGTGCAAACAAAATATATTGCCCATTCTCTCCCTTTTTGGCATTATCACTATAGGACTCTTGTCATAACTGATAAAGGCCCCCCAAACCATGACAAATGATCTACCAGACTTAAAAGTCGGTGCTAGGCAATAAGAAACATATGCTTCATAAAGCTTCCGCCAAACTCAAATTTGGTGAAAGGTTTTCCTAAGTTCAAATGACGATTCATCAATCCAAATTATATTTTTCCAATCTCATTCCGTCCATTTTTTATACTTCTTAGCAAATTCAAATTTCTTGGCTCGTTGTTCAATATTCAAATATGGCTCTTACATACAATTCTATTTTTGAAGCCCATGCTACAAACATATCTTCGGATAGTATTACAATGAAGTTGAAAGGCAAATGAAAGTTTATTTCCGGTCTTGATTGACCAGGTGACCCGGATCTTGTTGTGAACGCACAGACAACTTTAGAGGTCGGTTGTTTAGTTTTTTAGTTTCAAAACATCTAGACTTTTTTCATTTTTTAAGAACAATGGAAACAATGGATCGAGGCATTTGTAAAATTTCAACTATATTTTTACATTTGAGTCCTTTTTGGTGCATGCGTGCTATGAGACTTTTTTTTTCATTGTTTAAAGTTTGTGTCTGCATTGTTGAGTTTTTTAAATTTTGTGAATGAACAAATATTGCAATTAGATTAGAAGCAAATTGTACGGATCGAAATGCTAACCCATTGAAACATTAAGCAATTAGAGAAGGGTATTTAAAATCATGAGAAATGTACATGCAAAATGTACTTGAAAATCAGCCCATACAAGGCGCAATCCAATAGATAGCACGTAAAAACGCAGTCGTAGTTGCGGTAGTTTTGTAAGCAGGGATGGGATGAGATGAGACATGAACCCATAAGGATTGGTACTCTTGCCTGGATCAACCTCCATCTGGCAAAGTATAAGTTCTCCTCCAAATCAAATTGAAAAATAAAACACAATTGATCCGATATAGAAAGAACGCGCCACAGTGTACAAGAAGGCGCAATGATGTCAAGGGAAAATGTGATCACGGAAACATTGAAAATAAGAAATTGACATGTATAAGCACTTGGAGGAGGAGCAATGGAGCAAACGGAAGCAAAATTTGGCCATCTTCAGGTCAACCAGCACAATGCATAATGGAATTGTCGGCGGCAATTGAAGCCGCCAAGCCTGAGAAGCAATCTTTATATTTGGCTACCAGCGTACTAAATGCAAGGATAATAGTTTAAGTTAATTAAAAAGACATGCCTAGGACAAGAGGAGGGATACCTCCACAAATTTTCACGACTAGATTTGTCGCCTAGTGCAGGCAAGGAACGTCGAAAGGTAGACTGTCCGCAGTATGGTCGAAGTCGCCATGCAAAAAATTTGTAAGTTTATGGTACTTGATTGTAGAACTCCTTCAAGTTGTTGTAGAAGTTTGCAACATTTTCTGGACATAAGGCACAGGCTTGAGCACTTTCTAATGTTTCTAACATTCTAAATGTCAACTCAAGGTGACGATGCTTCCACCATTTCATCCAACCACCCCTTAGAATTCCATTAGTGAAGGGTGTCTACTTAGATTTTGTAATTTCATAAACCTTCATCTTCAATAATGTAGGTGTTAGTCCATACTCTAATTCACTCATGCGAATTAAGTAATTCATCAATTGTTATTCTTATTCTGTTATTAGTACTCCAAAAAGCCTTGCTTTTAACTCTGTCGCTCACCGTAACACCATTGTCTGAACAATGTATAAGGTATGTGAAACTCATCTGCAGCCTTTTTTATATTCCAACCATTATCTACTACTTCAATTGCTTGTTGAAGTTGTTCATTTGTTCAATTCCCATTCTTTTCTCTTGTATTGTTTTTGCGTCTCCTTGTCTATTGCTTTTTATTACCTAGTTCTTTGATGTAAGTCCTTTGCTATTGTGTTGTTCATGTTCACTTCATCTTCTTCTATATCTCAACCTGTTGTAGATGTGTTGTCTCAATCTCCTCATTGCAGTTGCATTTCTCCGAGTTTGAACTCCTTGCTAGATGGAGTTGGTGAAGACAAACACACTAGCATTTGAAACCCGTTGGCAACCCTTGTGACTTGGTCCATGCTATACACCAAGTGATTGTGAGGTTGCTCGTAGATGCCGTTGTTATTTTCCTTGCTTTTATAAACATATTTGCTGCACTTCTATAAGTGGATTGTACTCTATTTCTTGAATTGCAGGGGTTACTTCATTGTCACTACTACTTTTGTCACTGCATATACTTGACAATTGAAGTTCAAGCACTTCGTCATCACTCATCAGAGTTCTCTAACATCAAGTTCTGTCTCTCAAGCATGTTTCTAGAATTACTAATTTTTATAGGAAGACACCTCAATGGTGATGTTGTTCTACTAAGTACAACTCTCTACATAATTCTAGCAATTGTTTTCAAGTGCACAGCATTCAAAAAAACCATAACCTTACTACTTTTGGGGCCTTACTTCTTTCAATTGTGTGTCCTTAGTAGTCCTATTTTGTTTTCTCGTTCATTTCATGTTATGGACAAGATAATACCTTAATGTTGATGATCTATGAATCTAATATGGTTAATTCCTACATTCAATTTGATTATTTTGTACACAATTGAAAATTATGCCAATTGGGACAAACCACCATTTGATATTGACAATTTTAGTTAATCAAGGTTGCTTTAATGGATCACATATTTGGTACTATTTCATATTAGTAAAAAAACAATACAATTAGACTGCTACATTTATGGTAATTTCAAGGATGCCCCATTCCAGCAAATCAAACCTTTATTTCATCTAGCTCATGTCCACAATAGGTCAACCTATGAAACCATCATGGGGGCCTATCCAAAATAGGTTCTTCTACCTTACTTCTTAATAAGATTGTGTACATGCGTCTCCATTAGCCTTGAGGACAAGCCCCCACCTCCGGAGCCCAAGGTTGCTTTTAGGGACCTCCACCTCAAACCTAGATTACCTAGCAGCTTTGTTTCACCCACCAACATTCCAGCAAGCTTCCGACGGTAATTTGAGGGCCATCAAGGGTTGGTAATTTTGTACAAACTACCTACAATACTTGGTTCAAAAGGTTACTGTTTTAATTATCATAGATTTTGGTTCAGGAGTTCCAACGTATTAATTTGTTTTGATGTTCATTTTAGGGGGAGTGCTTATACATGTTGCAAAGGATTTATTTACAAAGTTTGGAGACTTTTAGGGAGTGTTCAAGGAAAGGTTTTAGAAGTTTAATAATTTAGTTAGGTCTGGGGACAAAATTTAACAAAACAAAAACATTTGGGAGTGTAGCAAGTCAATATGGAGTCATTTCTTCTTATTCATGTTGTTGTCATATGGATGGTGCTCTCCATAGCAATGACAAATTCTATTATTTACAAATCAAACCTTAACAAGGTATCAAAGCTTAATGATGAAAGTTCAATGTCCTACCATTTTATTTCATTGCTGTTTTTATTTGCTACACGAAAAAAAAATGTATTGGCCAACTCTTCTGGGTAGAGCCTATGCAATCCATACATTGGAACTATGTAGAAAGGATAGTGTAGAGATCAACTAATAGAATGCATGAAGAAAAACTCAAGAAGTTTTATAGGATGAGTTTTGTTGCATTTGAGAATTTGTTGAATATGTTTATTCTTTTCTTGAGATGTAGGTGTGTGAACCAAGTGAGGCCCCAAATAGAAATTAAAAAAATAGTGGTAATGGTGATTTATAGATTTTTAAATAGTCATAGTGTAGAGCATATTGCTAACTGTTTTAAAATTGGGGCTTCAATGATTAAAAAATATGTAGACATAATTTGTGACATTCTTTGTGATGGAGACAAATTATTTAGCCAATACATAAGCATTCCCACTAGCGGCTGCCTCAAGGGCATCATCTTTAATTTTGAAGACCTAACGGGGATGCCTAATATATGTGGAGCAATTGATAGGACGCACATACTATTAACTGAGAATCCAAGTAGGAGAATCACTCTAGCAGCATGTGATTTTTATAATAAAAAAAATTCAACTCCATTGTGTTACATAAGATTTTTTGGAATATTTGTGCTAGCCAACCCGAAGAAGTGCATAATAGCAGTGTCATATTGTAAATACATACATAATATAAAAAGATATATTAATATTTTATTTTGAGAGATTTGATTATAATAATAGAAAGATAGATGACATCATGCTAAATAGCTTCAAGGTGATGCCTTTTTGTTATGGCGTGCCATCTATTTAAGAAGATGCAACCACCTTTGAACTTCATTTGATTGGTTTAGTTTTTCTTTGTTTTTTACTTTAGATTTTAGTATGTCAAATTAGAGGGGGGGGTGAGTCCTAAGATGAAAAACCTCAATCGGAAATAGAACTTGAGTTTTTTTTGTCATAACTACCAAATTAGCCTCTTCTATTGTTGAGTCTTGCACTATCGCATGAACGTCTTAAGAAGAATCTGAACCTTTTTTACTATCAAAATAGCCTCACGTGAAGTAGCGTTGGCACGAGAACCTTCAACACGATACTCGAACGTTGGTGATCTTATTACAAGTCAAATGTGTTGAAAAGTGACATTTAAAGGGTGTTTTAAGGGTCTGAATATTGATTAGTATTATTTTATGATGAAGTTTGTAAAAAAGAATCATAGCCACTAACGATGGTTAAAGGGGCTGGTCAATCTTTTGATGAAGGCAGATTGTATAGATTACGTTGTTGCTACCGTTAAACGCATTCTTAAGTTTTTTCAGATGGAGTGAGGTTTGCTTGAAACTTTGGATTTTTACCTCTAATAGACATCTAATAGACATCCTAATTTTTTATAACTTTATTTTGTGTATTTAAGGTCATAGAAAGAAAATATAGAAATTAATAGCCTTCTAATGATAAGAGGGTGATTTACCTTGTAATTAAGGAGGTGAATTTTATAGTTTGGTCAAATATTTGACCAATGGATGGCTACTAGAGATATTTGACCAATGGATGGCCACAAGGATAGCCTTATGGCCAAGTTATGAGCTGATTTTCATTTGGTTTTGCATTATTGAGTTGTATTATTTAGGTGGAAGATAAGGAGACACTATTCATCTTCTTCCCCATTGTTGGTTTAAGAGGCCCAAATGTTTGAGGAGCCATAGTGAAATGAAAATTGAAGAAGTTGTGTATCGTGCTTTCATTTTTCCAAAAAGTCCTCTTTTACTTGAATTGAAGTTGTGAGTTGAGATTTATACTAGTTTGAGTAGAAGAAGGTTTGTTGCCTTCTGTGTAAAGGGGCAAAAGCTTTTACCTATCATAGAAGACGGACAAGTCTTTGATTTGTAATAAAATTTTGAGAGGTTGTGGGAGATTTTTCTAGCTTTTCAAGTGGCTATTATTCATTGTAATTGGAGTATTGATGAATGAGTTGTGAGTATGGAAGTGAAAGAAGGTCTATTGTCCTTAATTTTAGAAACCAAAACTTTGAGTGGCCATAAAAGATAGAAAGAGTGTTAGTTTGATTTGAGTTTTAAAAAAATAGTAGAGAATTGTGTAAGCGTATTATCTATCCAAAGCCTGTGATTTCTTATTATTTACCTTAATTTTTGAATCCATTTAGAGCCACCAACAAGATAGGTTAACAGGAAGCAATTTGAAAATTTGAAGAATTAAAGAATTAAAAGACTTGAAGATTCGACTAATTTCCTAGCAAACCATTTCTTGCCGCAACTAAAATTCTCATGATTTCTTGAAGCAAACCTCTTTCTACTTGACAACGATCAATTTTAAGTGTCTAGTTTGTACAAAAGTTTGAAGAAATGAAAGATTTTGCAAGATCTAGTGGTTTCTATTGGAGTTATTAGATGTACTCTTTATTTAATTGGAGATGTTGCTTATCCTATTCACACATACTTGATGAAAAATTGGAAGGCATCCAATGACTTAAAAAAAAGTTTGATCACTCCATGAATTCCAGAAAAGTTGTAATTGAGCAAGTTTTGGGGTCATTGAAGAACAAATGGAAGATTTTGAAGTATTTCAATTCTAAAGTTGATAGAGTTGCTAATGTTAGAATATCTTATTGTTAGTTACACAACTACTGTAAGATGATGAACCAGCCGAAGCTTCATGCGTGGCTTCATGTGGCTAATGTAGGCATGCAAAGAGATCTACTTGTATTTGGAAATACAAGATTACCCGTGGATAGAGAGGGAGATTTTGCAAAACATTAAGGAGAGATCTTTAGACAACAATTGTTTAGATACACTACTAGAAAATTTTGATTTTCTGTTGTTTTGGTCGTGTTGATTCGGTCAAAATCTGACCAAAATCTGTTGAAATCAACAGATTTTGGTCAGATTTTGACCGAATCAACGCGACCAAAACAACAGAAAATCAAAATTTTCTAGTAGTGAATAGTAGATCATTAAAAATCTTAATAATGAATGATTGTAATGCCATAGCATGTGCATTTTTTCAAAGCTTAAAATTCAAATACACATATACATGCACATGAAGTCCTATAGAAAAGACATCTTTTATTCAATGTAATGGAATTTTGAACATATTCAATTAAACCAAATTAAATTCCAATGCCATGAACTCCTAGAATTAGGTAATATATGAGATGCAATATCAATTTTGAAACATTTGAAGAGTTTTTAGGCTTAAAAACTTGTGCAAATGTTTTTGCCATCTCCAATTGTCTTCTCATCTGCATTTCCCTACTCTTTTCCTCACTAGATATCATCCTCTCATTGAGCCTCTCAATATTTTCTATTTTCATCTTCTCAATATCTAGAATCCTCTTAGAGAAATCCTTAATGGCTGAAGCTATGGATTCATCTCCCATAGTCAACTTCCTCTTTACACTCTTATTAACTTGTCCCTTACATCCCAATTGATGAACTGTTTGCGTACATAGTGACTGCAAAGAAGTAGTATCTGGAGTAGTGGAAGGAAGAGGAGTACTATGCACATGGGCCTCATTATCATCACTCGCATCTATAGTCTCAACATGTTCTTTACAAACATCTTAATCAATGCCCCCATGAACAACCCTAATTTTTACAGTGCCACCAAAAATGTTGTCAAGTAACTTGTACCAAGGAGTCCACATAGAAAGAGGTGCTCCCGTTTTCTCTTGTTTTGTCTTTTCTTCAACATATGTCGACTACATCTTGTTCCACTTGTCCCTCATTTGTTGCCAACTCTGTTAAGGGTCTTCAAGAAATTGGATGTTCAGCTGGGCCGCAAATGACTTCTAATTGGACTTCTTGAATTGCTTTCAATCGATTTGAAAATATTTGTCCTTGCACATGTCTACTAGGAACTTGAAATTGAACACAAAACCCTCACACAAGCAAATATCCTACACTCTCAAACAAGGCCGCATATACACAACCAAGAGGAGAGAGATGACCTAATCCACATAGAGGTGCAGTATAACTCCGAGTTTAACTAGGTCTCTATTTTTTTTTGTTGAAAAAGCCTTGTAAACCCACCATGAAGCCTCAGCCCTCACAATTTGTTACTTTGTCAAGGCTGCTTGGTTTGCCCTTCACCAAGCAAACCCAAGCTTTTTGGCTCCAACGGAGGGCTAACCAAGGGTCTTGTTAGCTACATGTGCATAGTTCTAATGACCCAAGGGGAGTGTATTTTCAAAGTGGACCAAAAAAATTGTTGAGAACTCAAGTAGTTTGTTTGTTCATTTTTTCTTGGGATTGGATATAATGTAACCTTAGGATCTTGTAGTTCACATTAAGAATGAGCACTTCAAAAAAATTTAGTTTATTTGATCACAATTCTCACAGTTTAGTAGATATTTAAGTTTGAAGTTTTATTTAGGTCAATTTGAAGGAGCATATTTCAATGAGAATATTTTGAAATGATGGCACTTTTTGTTCTCAATGAAAGACATGAGAACTGAGAATGGTCATGTAAAATTTCACAACATTCTAGTCATTTTGCAAATTTGGATGGAGCTTGCAATGTTTGGTGGTCATTGAAATGAGAGTAGTGTATGTAAGAAAAACAAGAATGGGCACACTTGTCATTTCCTTGAGCTCCTTGGATCTGCACTTTTTGAGGTGGGCAACAATTGCATTTATTGGTTGTCTTTTTAGTCCATGCCCCAAATTGAATTAGAAAACATGAGCCATAAACTATACTACACACCACTCAACTATAAAATTTCCATAAGGTGGAGTTTAAGTTGGAATTTGATGAAACTATTGCCATTGGGTTCATAATGCAATCTATTTTTAGATATAATTTTTGTTTAAAAAAACTCAAAATTAAAAATGGAAAACTCAAAAAAGAAGACCAACCACTAAAAAAATGGTCACTCGATTCACCAGGGGTTAACCTTGTAAGGATGCCATGAACACCAAGCCTATTTGATGCATGACTTCACCTAAGATAATAGGATGGAAAAAAATTCATCCAATACACTTTTTGAAAGTTTTTTGAGTACATTTTTAGTGAATAGTATTGCAAATTCCCTCACTATGGTATTCATAACTTACTTTTAGTAGTCTTCATGCCTACTGCCTTTTGTTTATGTCCCTTGCTTATCACATTGAGCCTCTACTTGTCCACTTAGCTACTAATAAAGTATTGCTGAATGTAAAATATTCTACACCATCTACAATAGAGCCAAGATACTAATAGTATATGCTACTAAATGTGATTATTGACTTTTTTTTATAGAAGAAGATGCTTCACCCTTGTAGTAACTATTAAAAAATTCAATTTTTTTGTTGATTTATTTGCATTGATTTGGTTCACTTTTCTATTTATTTCTATCCAAATCAACAAAAAGGTGAACCAAATCAGTGCAAATAAATCAACAAAAATATTGAATGTTCTAATAGTGAGTGTAATTGGGCCATTTCTTGCTATTTATTCTTGATGTGAATTTTAGCCATAATAATGATGCTTTTTAATTTGAATCCAACTAGTAAAATAAAGCTTATCAAGTGTAGTTTTTACTCTAATATTGAAATGATTTGTAGCAAATATATGACTTCATCTCTGAAAAATAAATATAAAAATGATCATTCATATCTAGTTGTAAAATGGCATCAAACAATGTGGTGGATAGTGAAGCTTGAAATCAATGATCATGGGTCCATTCTTCTAGGATTAATTGATCTCAATTACAAATCATTACTCAATCTTTTGAGAAATGAAAGTATTCCTAAACTCGTTGAAGCTTGCATTTTCTCACTCTCATTGGCTTAGTAAGGGCTATTCGATTAGATCACACCAAAATCACATTTTAAATAGTTTCAATTAATTTTGAATACAAGCTTGTTGATTAGTTAATTAGAAGGAGTTACTATAGTCCTCTAAAATAGATTTTATTTGTTCTCAAAGCTTACTGTGATCCCCTTATTGAAGGCAGAGCCTAACATGGTGATGGAGGTGCTAACATGGCTCTGGGTGGGGAGGAAAAATTCATTCATTTTTTTAAGGAGTTGCTTGAACTTATTTTCAATGAATGACATTGGATTTTCTTCTTTATAATAATATTTGACTTTCCTACCAAAAAAATGAGAAATCCAAGAATCACAACATAGTGTGATTTATAGCACTTTTCTCTTGATCTAAATTTTAGTCATAGAAATTAATTTTTTTTTAATTTGATTTCCACTAATGAAATGAAGCTTATTGAGTTTAGCTCTTATTCCAATTTGAAGTTTTGAAGTTTTTTTAAAATTCAATATTTCATTGCAATTTGAACTTTGAGTTTATAACCACATAGTAATGATTTTCTAATCTTAAAATGATATAGTAAATTGATTTGCTCTATGATGTTCAAGACCACAACATACACATAATTATGTAGAGCAAAAGCATTCACTTTTGTCTTTGATATGATATTTTTTCACTTTATTGAGAAAAACCCACAATAATTTCAATATTTCATTTCAAAAGATTGAAATTTTCATGACTGATAGAAGCCATGTGATTACATCTCTTCAAAATAAATATAAAAAATATCATTCGTATATAGTTGCAAAATGGAAGCACACAGTATAGAGAGTGGGAGTCTGAAGTTTGATTCTGGGTTAAACTCTCAAAGTAGGCAATCCTTGACCTGTTCCACTCCGAGCTTCTTCACATGACAGTCTCTCAATTGCAGTACAAATTTGTAATGGATACAAATTTGTGGGAGCCACCCAAAATGGGTAGTGATGTTGGCCAATTACTTGGGCACACCAAATTTGTGTGGACACTGACGAGATTCTTGCGTACAAGTATCGAGCAATGCGAGCATGTGATTAGAGCCTACCAAATCCCTGAACAAATTCTGCAGAGAATGGATACGGGGTGCAAAATTGGCAGTATACTCGCAGCAATGAGAATGCAACGACGTTTGTTTTACAAGGCGCCACCTCAAAAACTACGTCACTGAAGAGATTCTTCCTGACAAGTATCAAGCAAATGCGAACATATGGATAGAGCCTGTCAGATCCCGAAACAATTCCTGAGAGTATCTGACATGAGTTGCAAAACTGGCAGTATATTCACAGCAACAAGAATGAAATAAGAATGCAACGAAGTTTTTGATGAAACCGGCACCTCAGACAACTACGTTACTGTGGGGATTCTTGCTGACAAGTAGCAAGCATTGCGAACATATGATTAGAGCCTCTCAAATACCTAACAAATTCTCGAGAGTATTTGACATATGGTGTAAAATTGGCAGTATATTCACAGCTACGGAGTAGAAGAACGCAGTAAGAATGGAACGACGTTTTTTTTTTATCAAAGTTCCACTTCAAAAACAATGTCACTGACGAGATTCTTGCGGACAAGTAGCAAGCAATGCAAACATGTGACTACATCCTTTCAAGTCCTTAAACAAGATTCTTGAGAGTTATGCACATGAGGTGCAAAATTGTTAGTATATTCACAGAACATCAGTACGTAGACTTGCACAATGCTTACAGGACTGTCAATCAAAATCTGAATCTCAGCTTCTGTAAGCACAACACAAGTTTTTACTGGCCTCATTTCATACTTCGATTTTTGTTGTAAGTTGCTCACGCAACATCGATGCATCGGGGCGTGGAGTTTTTGGAGCTCTGTTTCTTGGGCACGGTCACGGTGAGCACGCCGTTGGTGACCTTGGCTTTCACGGCGTCCACGTTGGTGTTGTCCGGCAGGCGGAAGCGGCGCAGGAACTTGGATTGTGACCTCTCCACGCGGTGCCACTTGTCGTTCTTGTCCACGCCCTCCTTGATGCGCTCGCCCGTGATCTGCAAAGTGTTTCCGTCCTCCACCGTCACCTTCACTTCCTCCTTCGACAATCCTGCTCTCAATTAGGGTTCACAAAACAGCAACGACAGCATTCAACAACATAATTACGGTTAGTTCCACTCTCAGTCTCAATGCAAAGCTCTCATCAATGCCGACATGCTGTAAGGTTACCCCAGTACCCCACCTCTATCAGCAATCATTTTGGGTTGAAATTACTTCAATGCAATTTGTAAGCAATGAGAGATCGTAAGCAAATTGAGACATTTTTTCAGAGTGTGCTGTAGATACCCATTTTGAATGGACAAAAACTCAGCAATAGAAAATCACGAACAAGCACTATTACAGCAACACAATTCATTAAATATCAACAATAGAATTAGGATTAGTTCCACTCTCAGTCTTAATTCAAAGTTTTTATCAATGCCGACTTGCTGTAAGGTAACCTCACCTCTGTCAGCAATTAATTTGAGTTGAAGTTTTGTGAATGCAATTTGTAAGGAATGAGAAATCGTAAGCAAATTGAAGAGAGCCGTTTGGGAATTGAAATCAACTCATTCTGATTCGAAAGTGAGTAAGTTCTTCAGAGTGCGCTGTACATAGATAGCCATTGTGAATTGACAAAAACTTAGCAATAGAAAATCACAAGCAAACACTATTGTAGCCAAGCAATCCAATATATGGAACCCACAACATACTTAAAAATCACTTTAGATTTGATCATGAATGCACAGTAGTTGAGAGTTGTAAAAAGATGCTACATCATGTAATGTTGAAATGCCCTCCTTCCACAGAAGACATCACTTAAATGCAATCCTAATTGAGTGTCTTCTGTGAAATCGATCCAAATAGCCATGCATTTTCACTGCCAACGGTGATTCTGATCCCTCAAATTAAACAGAGCTCTCACAAGTAGGGTGGTGCCATAATAACCTTAATTTGTTGTGTAATTTCCAAGATATATGGGACAACCGATTACCAGGGAGATCGGCTTTGAAGACGTGAGCGTCGGTCGTCTCCTTCCAATCCACTTTGGTGCCCGCCACGGCTCGCATATCATCTGCGAACGCTTTGCCCGCCTCGCTACTGTTCCACAGAGCCCCAATTTCCTTGAATGGATCCCATGAAAATGGATCGAAAATGCTCAACGACTGATCGACGTTGCTGTTTTTGGACTTCTTGTTGTTATGGTGGTCGTATGGAGTCATCGCCATCTCGATCTGCAAATGTACTGATCTTTGTATTCCAAACAATTAATGTCAGGTAACTAAGCTATGAATTGGTGTCCAACAATTGGTGTCGTTCGAGAATGATGAGTGCGGGGAGAACTTGTGCAGTGAGAGACCAAGGAATTCTGTGATGCTGGAGGACATGAAACTAGTGAGAGCTTTGCATATTTCATGAAGGTCTCTGATGTATGTTGAGCGCTGGTTGTATCAAGAATTGTTGAAGTCTTTCCAGGTCTATGATTCCTCAAGAAATCCAGACGGTTCAGTGTCTTGATGTGCATGTTTGGACAGATGTTTCCTGATAGTTTTCCGATTCGGAGCATGTGGTGATTGGCAGTTATGGAGAACAAGGGAGTAGTTGGGAGAACCACCCTCAAGAGACTCTTGATTCACGTGGGTGTGTGAAAGGATTCGTCTTCTGGAGAACAAGCTTGGAGAACCTTTGAGTTTTCTTGGACACAGGAACAATCTTGGACACAATGTAAGGTCGGTTCAACAGATTTCTGTAATAGCTACATACGTCAGGTCTGTTGTTTTAGTTGCACATTATGAAGATGAGGTGAAATTCAGGAATGTTAGAAGAGATCTAAATTGAATTAATAAATTTTCCAAATCCTTGTTGTAAATTTCAATGTTGTTTCAATGTTGTGCTGACGACATCTATTTATTATCTAAATCTTTTAGGGCACCCTCTTCAGAACACGCTTGATAATGAGTGATTCCTACTATACATTGTCAATCCAAGTTTCAAATTGGATTATATTGCTCAAGCTATAAGGTGGAGTGGTCTATGATACATAAACACGGTAAAAGGAGTATATCTTTGAAAATAATGTCAATTTTATTAAATTGGCGGTATTCCAATACTACAGCATCTTTCAACACAAATCCATACCCTTCTTTTATTTTATATGTCACAATTTTTGGCCCCGGAACCGTACCAATTTAACGAAATTGAGTGTGAACATAAACCGATAACAAAGGGAGTGGCAATCGTTTACAATCCAACTCCATCCTTGTCGAGGTTACGAATACCAAATGTTATCAGGCATGAAATCGAAGTTTATATACATTCAGAAACTTGGTAGACCTGTTGTTTGTTTCAACTTACATCCTGAAGTCACTTTGTCATAATCAGAGGAAATAAGGTCAATTTCGTTAAATTGGAGATATTCCACAAGATCAAAATTGTGACACATATCTTCACAAAGCCACACAACCAGAACCGAGCCAGTGAAATTCCGCCAATTCATCAAAATAGACGTTAAATGAATCACAACACCACTCCTTCCAATTCCAGTTCAATGTTTGCTAACTACCTTTACCACATTTAATTCACAATCGGGCTCATGTGACCTACGATTTGCAGCACCTGACATCGATGCGGGATGTTGCTTGCGGTATAACACAAGCAGTCCTTTTTTGAAGCAATTCTCAAACCGCAATTTAGACACAAAACGGACATCGCATTTTTTAGCTATTGGTGGCAAGCTTCGAAAGAATGGGAACCTACGTGGAATCTGGGTACCAAATTATCAGACATAGATACTAGAGAGAATCAGAATCAGATCAATATCGATTCAACTTTCCAAGGTGCATACATGTCATATGGACTGTAGAATGCTGTGGTTCACAAGTCACAAAAAGCAATCAAACTTTGAATGTGAACTTTGATTGGTGACACTTTTGCAATAAGAGGAAGCTTTATATTCTAGAGAGAATCAGAATATTAAGACTGAAGTTGACCCAACTTTCAAGCGTGCATCTCGCATCTCACAAAGCCATCAATCTGTGAATGGGATGAGTGGGAACTACTTACTTAGGCTAGATTCTGAGTGTAATTTGTTGATGCTAAGAGAATTAAAAGTGAAAGAATCAAAATTATAGGATTAGAATCATCCCAAATGTTTGTGATACTGTAAAATGGCTCCGGAGAGAGAATGAGAAAACTAACCTGGAGACTAAGTTAGCTGGATCAGATCAGAATTGACTCAACTTTCAAGCTATCTGGGTGACTGTATGTCATACTGGCTTCAGGACAGATTAGAGGTTATGGAGTCCGACAGGTAGAAAAAATCATTGAAAAGCTGCTGTCCGGTGCCACGGGATCCACGGTAAGGACTAAGGAGCCATCTTACTACTTATCATATGAGGTATATGATGGAATAGTTGACAGGCTGCACAATAATAGAAAAGTTGAGCCCTGCCATCGGCCATCCGTATGTCGTAAGGGCTGTAGAATGTTCTGGTTGTCAGGTTGCATAAGTTGCATATAAAGTAAAGCTGCTGACTGATATGTACGACTGGATCCAGGGTACGGAATAGTGTGGGCTATGGTGCAGTGGTTGCACACATTATCGAAAAGATCCGCCTCCATTTCGTTAAATTGGCATATTTCCACAAACTGGGCACTTAAAGGTTTAGACCATGCGTTCTGAAATCTATACCTCTGCTAGACTTTAGAGATTTGTGCAGATGAATTACAATTTTTGGCGCCCAGAATCGTGCCAATTTAACGAAATTGTCGAGGGATCCCTGGAGTCGTCTACGGAGCCATCTGCGAGAGCTGGTACTCAGCCAGGATGACCTCAAAGTGGCGATTAGGGACGGCTTGCGGGAACTTGGACTTGCAACATCCGTGATACGCCTCGGTCAACGAAGACAGGACCTTCAACCTGCACGACTGGCGCTTCATGAGGCGCACGATGGATGAGGCCTGCGCGTGCCCCGGGAAGATGGCAAACCCATCGTTCCACACGCGTGCCATGTCCTCGTCCAGCAGCTGCCAGGCCATCGCGCCCGCCCCTGCACCCCGTTTCTTGGCCGATTTGTAGACCCGGTCATACATGGCTTTGAAAATCTCCACCCGGTGCTTCTTGTCAAAGAGGCCAAACTCCGAGAATAGCACGGGCATGTGGAGAATCTCGCTTGCGTCTTTGATGTGTGCGTCCACCCAAGCGTTGAAGAACTTCTGCTTCTCGCTGTGGCTCTCCCATGGCATCCTATACAATTAATTAAGCCAGAGTTCAAAGAATGATTGAAAAGCATCCCGGCCCCCCAAACAAAATACCGGTCAATTACATCTCACAGAACAGTCAGTGTTTTTTTTATGGACATATCTGTTAGAATGGCATGTTTCAGAGTACCAAAATTACGATATTCAAAGTGTCCAGGACTCTGAAAACTAAAACGGTTACAGATTTATATCGAGTGGGATACGTGACTGAAACTGATTCAATTTCACTAAAAAAATAAATTATTTAAAACAAGTGTTCCCATATTGACGCTGTACTTTCGTGTTATTGGACATTGTCTCAAGAAATGAAATTGTTTAATGTTGAGGTTATGGATTAGGAAGCGTGAAACTAGAGAGCCTCGTTATGAGGGAAAACATGTTGAGCAGCGGGGAGTAGAAATTCGAGGGATGTTATCGAGGTGCTATCCCCAAATGGTCTTCATTCAAGTCAGAGGTGACAAGCAAGCTTACGTACCAGAGGTCAGGATAGGCATGAACAGTAGCGAAGTCAATTCCAGCGACCTGATGGTTTTGGATGAAATCGGTGCCAGAGCGTGGAGTGTGTGTGGGATTTGCCTCAAATGAGCCTTGGCTGCGGCGCTTGTAGAAGCCCTCCAGCCCAACTGTGAGCAGGTGCTTGCTATCCAGTGATTTCACATAGCTTGCCATCTCTTCTATCCATGCCTGCGCAGTACGAGGAGCACAACTCACCTTTTGTCACAAAAGGACCATTAATTAAACTATCTCTGACTAGCTATGGCCGAAAATCCCAACTTTTGAATTCTGCATAACAAATTGCACACTGTCATCTCCATGATGGTGAAATCCATATGAGTGTGCACCTGTAGAGCATTGCTTGAGGATTCATAAGAGCACCGCGGTTCGTTGATGAGCTCCCATCCAAAAATGGTGGGGTCGTTTCGGTACTCCACGTTTGTGATGCTATTTACCCTCGTCAACACCATCTGCCATTAAGTCCAACGAAGAACATATTAAAGGCGCGCACACACACACACACACACACACATGGTCAAACTCATTAACTTGCTGCAATTCAGAGCATTAAAATTGTGGCATTCAAGTGCACAAAGCTCTCAGAACTGGGAATGACACATAGATTGAGTGTAAACAAAGAGATTTGATGTTAAATACCAATCAGAATTTACCGCTAGCTAGGATTTGGATTGATTCAATGATATGCATTTAATGTTAGTATTACCTTCACATGCGCCTTGTAGTATTCACGGATTCTGGGATGAGAGAAGAAGTGATCATCATGTCCATGGTCCAAGTCATCCCCCGAGTCCCTTGCCCACTGCACATAGCGTCTCTTCCCTCCGTACTCCGGCAAATTGTTCACCAAAGTCAGCAACAGTCTGACTCCATGCCGCCTTGCTTCCGCAATCACAAAGTCCAGGGCCTGCAGGCATTGAAATTCGACAACCAACCTCAACTGAATTATAACTTTACCAACTATTATTTCCTAAAGATTCAGAATTCACTTCAAAAAACTGAAGCTCTGGCATCTATAGAGAACGTCAATAATGTTACATCGGCGAAAATTCACTACATTGCCATTTAATTTCAAGGCAGGAGTCCTAATACGTAGATCTGTATACCACTCTTAGTTTTGATGTTAGAGCTTCGTTCAGTTAGATGCCCACAGCTTTGGGCCTCGAGGTCGTGCCATCGTGGCGAATTTGACGAAATTGACGTTAGAGAGTGCGGAAATTATGTCCTGTTCCAGGAAGGGAGTCCGCCCAACTTGGCTAAAATTGATGACTAATTCATACCTTTTCCATCTCCAGACAACTTCCAGTCAGTGACTCCATGGCTGATTGAAACACGAAATGGGTGGAATAGGGAATGATTTCCACCAGAGTCTTGATTCAGTCTTTGATTAGTGTCCACACTCCGGGTACTACTTTGCAACATCATATTTTCTAAAATGACAATTTCAAGAGATCGGCACTTTGCCGATCAGATGTACAGTTTCTAGTAATCAGAGCTCCAACCACTTGAATCGCAAATTCGACCATTTACACAATCAATCCTCAGGGGAGTTTTAAGAGATAACCGGCATCATGCTAATGAAATGGAGTTTTACCACTTAGAAGGTGGTAATGGTTCAATTGAGATGGTAAACTCCATTACATTTCCTCCATGGTAAACTCATAAAACTCCCTAATTGTATGAAACAAAACCAAATTCTGTACATAGCTGGTATGTACGTTAAAGGGCTCTTGTTTTGGCATTACACAATAATCTATTTCTCAGCCTAATGAGTGCATCCATACATACTCACAATTGGATACTTGAACCGATTGAAAATTATGAAACTAGCAAGACAGTGAGAAAACAAGAGATCGATCTCGTGACGCATTCCTACAAGAAATAGAGTAATGGAGTCTAGAGAATTCTGAATTTGTTGCAGTCAGTCAGGTACCTGGAACGTTTTCTCTGAGTAAGCGCCAGGAGCCATCTGCAACGCATCGTACGCCGCGTCATTAAAAGCCCAAGTGCGACACACTGTCATGCCCAAGGACGCGCCATGGTTGAAGATGGACACCACGCGTGCTCTGGTATCCTCCTCCACGGCCTGCGTCATGAGCCAGTACGAGTTCCAGCCATTCACATAAAAAGGCTCCCCGTTCACAACGAAATGCTGCCCCTCTCGCTCCACAAACGCTCCTCCTCCGCGGATGGGATTCATGTTCCCTTCTCCGCCTTCTTCGAATTCCACAGCACCAATCAATGCTGCCAACAACAAACACACTCCTATTGCAAATCGACCCCCCCAGCGAATTCGAACTCTCATCATTATGAACAGATCGCTACGTACAACACTGTTGCTGTAAGGTTGGAGACGAATGCTGCAGTTAGTGCTAGATTGTACGTTGTAAGCTAGCTACAGTCTGTGATGATTTGCAGCGCCAGGGTGATCTCAGATCATTACATCTTTCTATTGTACGTTGTAAGCATACGTGATCTATCTCGAGAACTGAGCGATCTGTTTTCCCGAAACAGAGTGATCCAGGGAAAAGGATATGGAAAACTGTTGTAAGCTTACTGTGTTTGAATGGATAGGTTCTGATTGGAACTGGGGCTTGAATTGGAGTGTGGAAATGTATAGTTACCCTGTTTCTATGTCTGGTACGTACGACTAGCTAACTAGTGCTTCCTGCGATTCGAAAGAGCTCCAGGTTTCGTCAAAAAAGGTGCAATTGAAAGTGTGTTGAAAGGGATTGCACAAGTTGGGGGCCGGGCCGGAATAGCTAGCTGCAGTACGTGCTGCTTTCACGAATGGTTGGTGGTATGTACAAGCTAAGGGCAAGTTCGCATCAGCTGCTAACTGGTTCAACACCAGTGCAAAAACCCAGTGGCACCGAAATGAACCATCAGTTGTTGAATCGAGAGTTTGGACATTTGTACAGACTACTCGATCAACACAATCTCACTCCCGCAAAGTTAACCGATTGGAAATGATCTCCCTCCTGAATCATTCCTGTGACTGAACTTACCTGCGGAATGGAATCTGAATCTGCTTTCATAATTCGGTCACCTTTTGAATCTTCATGACAAAGCAGGCATCTCTTACACTCAGTTCTCAATCACCCCTCGAGCATATATACAACAGGAGCTTTAGTTGTCTACTGGAGTAGAATATTTGGTAACGATCGAGGTGATCAATATATAATCGATTTTTCGAGCTTCCCCGGCCTGTTCAAATTAAATCAATGCATGACCCGCTGCCTAGCAAACAGTTCCATGCACTCCTTAACCAAATGAATGAATGAATATCAATCCAGCCTGCCTCCTTCCAAGAACATGTTGTATTCTGCACCTCTGATCTCTTCTAGAATGTTCTCCTCGCCGCCATTATGCCTCAATTGACTAATGATCCAGGTAATCCGCATGCTGATTACCGAAAGAACACGTACATCCAGTACGTCCCACGCATTACTTATAATTGAAAGAGCGTTTACTTCTTTACTGTCAGTCACCCCAAAACTTCTTTACTTTGCTAACCTAATTCAAAGTCGCTTTGACTTCGCTTTATTACTAACTCTCTCCTAAAGTTCCCATCAACCAAACTGCCGTTACAGACTCCCCACCCAGTCAAATCTAGAGCGAGACTCTAGTTATTGACAAATCTGGACTGAGGTAGTCGTCGCATGCAACTGCAGGTCCTGATTTCCAATCTGTTGCTAGCTAGCTAGTTCCCGGCCAATAAGTTGATCGATATACTCAAGCCATGCATGCAAGGACAGTGAAGCAGAGAATTGTTTGTACAGTAGCACGTTCCTTGCCACCGCAGGCAGGAAAGGACGTACAGATCGAGTGAATTAGAGAACGGCCTGTTTGTTGTTGTTGTTGTTGTTTCTTCTTCCATTCCATGGCATGCAATCTGTGTGATGAAGGTTAAATAAGTTGGTCCACCTGTGCGAGCTAGCTCGACTTTTCTTTACAATATAGTTGTATGAGAGTGTTTTTGATGATTGGGAAAGCCATGGGGAAATTATGAGTGGCCATGGAGAAGAGAAGGTGGGGAACACAGCATTGCCTGCGCGCAGCAGGGGTCGCGTCCTTACGTCATGAATGCGTGCGTGAAAGAGTAGGCTGGGCTGAAGCGATCGAAAGGGGAGTTGGTGAGGGAGAGAAGGAAAGTGTGCACGGCGGCCCACCGGGACCGGGACCGAAACCGGACCGGAGGTAGTCGTCGTTCCAAAGGTGGACGCTGGTGTGGTTCCCATGGCTGGGGCCTGCCCGGCGTGATTGCAGCATGTGTCACCACTCAGGAGTTTCCTTTTCTGATTTACCCATTGATTGCCTTGCCTTTGCAGGTCCCTCACTCCTCAGTTGTTTGGGTTCTGTTCCTGCCTTTCGGTTGGAATGAATTTCTCCATTCCTTTGCTCCTTTTCTAACCCATAAATAACCCATAAATGACGCTGCAGCCATTTCTTGGTCGATGAATGACAGAGAATCTTTCTGTGTAGGACAGAAGTGCAACTATTCATCCTTGGAATTTTGCATGAAAAAGGGAGATCTTGTGTAGTAGTTTGTCTTCCAATGAGTGCTTTTTCATTTTTTTAAGCCAACAATTCACATGGTACCCAAACACATGATTTTCATGATGAGTAGCTCATCTTCTAAGGGCTAAGTTACCTCCTTTTGGCTACTGCTTTAATTTATTACCACATACACTTGGGGGATGCTTTTAGTTCTACTACAACAAACTACGTGTGAACAAGTGGTTTCTAATAAACTATAATTTTAACTTCAAATTTTGAGCATTGTTTACTAATGACTATAGGATTCTACTCCCAAATTTTCAAACTCAAATAAAATATGGAATGATTTCTAGAAGAGGTTAAAATGCACTAAAATGACATGTTTTTTTAACTCAAATATTTTTAGAGAACACATTTAGATGACCATTGCATCAATATTCAACTCAAAATGAGCTTTTAATAAAGAATTATTTTTAGAAATTTTTTGTTCTTTTTTTAGACAATTTTTTCTTATATAATATAGGGGTGTGAATTGTGAAAGTTATTTTTCAATTCTACAATGTATCTTTTTACTTCAAAAATTTATAATTAATTATTATTAACAAATAAAAATATCAATAATTCAAAACATAAACTTTCAAAGTAAAAAAATCTATTCATGTTTTTTTATTTAATTTTATTTAATATTCAAAAAATATATAGGGGGTCCAAAGTTTTATTGGCACGTGGTTTTTAATGAACACTCTAAGTGACCCCCCCCCGCACATAAACCACTCCTTGGAAATGCGCCGTTAATTTCCTGAGAGGCTTTTGGAGCATAATGAGGCTATAATGCCTGATTTTGCAAGCAAACCCACATAATCGGGCATTACGGACTTTTCATCCAACTATGATTTCTCATCCGACTGATTTCATCTAACTTCAATGTTTTCTGCTCGTGGTTTATACTAGTCAATGCCCTCGTCGTCGGGGATATTGCAAATTAAAATGCCTCCTCGTCGAGCTCCACCCTCCTCATTGGCATTTTAATTCGCAAAATGCCCTCCTCGGGCATTGCCCTATACATAATCAATTGTTGACTTTTCAATGCTAACGTGGCAATGTCCCATTAGCAACCCATCACCATTGCTTTACAAGTTGCAGCTCATAACCTTTTTTCCTTTCAACTTGCTTCCTATCCCCTTGGATTATGAAGATCAAAGTTTGAAAAAATATACAACTAGTTATATATTAGATAACCAATGAATTGTGCTAGCAATGAATAGGTTATATGCGGAATTTCATGAAAATGGCGGCATTCCATGTACCATTTTAGACCACCCGCTCTAAATTGTAAAAGTGACATTTAGGATAGGGATAGTTTTTAGGAATCTTGGGCTTTTGTAGATTTAAGAAATCTAGGACTACTATAGATCTAAGACCACACAATCTGAATTGTAAAGGTGATATCTATCATTGTTGTAGATTTCATATATCTAAGAGTGATATAGATTTAAGACATCTAGGATGTTTGTACACCATGGTTGTCATACTTGACAAGTTACTATTCATTTTTCGTCCTGTAGGACGAGTTACTATTCATCAAATGTACTTGAGTGGTACATTTGATGAATAGTAACTCGTCCTATAGGACAAGAAATGAATAGTAACTTGTCAAGTATGACAACCATGTTGTACACTTCAGACTGCTTGCTCTGAATTATTAAAAGTAGTGGAATTTTGCCATTTTAACAAAATTATCCATTTATGATTTATCTAATACACCCTCTATTCTTTTATCCCACATTTGTTGTCTTTATTATCACATCCTCTATTTTTTTCACCCAACTAATCAACCTCTACCACTTTATTGTCACATCCTTTGTTCTCTCTCACCCAACCCTAACTTCTTTACTAGTACATCCTTTGTCTTCTCCAACCAACCTTCTAAGGATACATTTACATCAAGAGGAAATAATCTCGACTCTAAGAAGAATAAATTGCAAGATGCTAAACTCATCCTACAAATTGGACCCATCAAGATGAATTTATCCTTTTGAAAAAACATGAGAATTTTTTATTTGCTACATATGATAACATTTGGAAATTTTGAATTCATATTTGCAATAAATGGCCCCAAATTAGCTAAAAGATTTGTAGAACATAGAACTAATATGACACTTAAATAGGGGACACAATTATCCTAAAAATCACAAAATTCACCTTGATGGGTTCAATTTGTAGGATAGACTCAACATCCTATGAATAAAATAACTCCATTAGAATACATTGATACTACAAGAGAATATTCTAATCTTTGAGACCAAGGTACAAATCATCATCCCACTAAAATTGCATTCACACTAGTATATGTACTTTTGTGTTAGAAGACACTTTTATAGAGCAAGGGCAGTTATATCACCCCACCACCTTTACTTGTTGAATTCTCTATAATGGCACCTTCAATCATTTGAAAGTCTTTGAAAGAATTGACAGTCCATGAATTAACCCTTGAACGCTTGAACATGCCAAAAATGGCTTACAATTTCTAATACAATACAATATACATGGGGCTCAATGGCATCCACTGCTTAGCTTTTTTGTTAACAATGATTGAACAATAAGCTTCCTTTTGTTTTTGCAATATGATCTGAATTGGACAACTTTGTATGGATGGCTTGCTTACTCACTCATATGAAGCCTATGGAGGCCCTCAATCCTTTTCATTGATGCTAACACAATTGGAATGTAGGGCAAAAGCTCAAAATTTTATATACAAACAATAATCATTTGATAGAACCGTAGGCCAATTCTCAGGCATTAAAGGGTTAAGTTAGTTCATAGTTGATTGTCAGCTCAATTAAATTATTGCTATTTTGTATTCAAGCAATCCATCGAAAGAATTGCCTATTGCCCTAATTTTATTACTAGCAACAATTTCTTTATTATGCAATGAGAGGACTACTAAGGTAAAACTACCCATTATCGTACAGATTTTTGCTATCTAGGTACTTTGAAGAAACTATTTATGAGCTCTCATATTTTTCAGAGATTGAATTGTTTGAGAAAAGTCAATTGCAAAAAGAATGAAGACATTCCAATAAGAATTAAATTTTTTGTGATTTTTCAAAGCTGAAATGTAAAACTGTGAGTAGACCCTTGTTGAAGCAGGGGCTGATGTGTCTGCTCCCCAGTGCATTGCCACCATGATCATGGGTTAGTAAGATTGTGGTAATAAGATGGACCAGTGACGAAAATAGGAGGAACCTGTAGGTGGCAGAATTGGGTAAATGGTGGTAATGGGTAGTTCTACCTTACTACATTCATTACCAGGCTTGAAAAAGACGTAGAAAAATGCTCATATCATATGCTTGGGGACAGAAGTGACTGACTGTTATAAAAGAGTTTGACTGAACCAAGATTCACATAACAAAGGGCCCCAGTCAGTCACTTCTGACTGGGGCCCTTTGTTCTGTGGAAGTTGGTGGCACAACAATATAAGTTACACATTGCCAATAAGTTTGTCGCTTTGGAAGTGTCCACATCTTTCTCTCTCGGATAGGCCCTTTAAATGTTTTTTTTTATAAGGTAAAACAGCCTATTGTGGTCAGAATGAGGAGTTTGACATCATCTTATTGCTGAAATTTTTCAATTTTTTTCCACATGAGTACAAGTGTGAGAAACAGCAAGTGCAATCGAAATTATATTTTTTTGACAAAGAATGAATTTGATAGGAATTTATGAAGTGTTCAACCCAAAACAGTCTGTAGACTACCTTAACCCTGGAACACTCCAACATCCATTTTTTGGACAATGAATAGATTGAAGTTCTTGTTTCTGTCTTGTTCCTACTTGGATGAAAATCATCTTAATTTTTGGTGATACTTTATCAAGTTTTTGTCTTATCTAATGGTTGGATTTGGTATTACTAGAATACAAATTTTTCTAAAATTACAAATGCGGAAGTGTGCCAAGTGATCAAACTGCATTGACTCTAGTTCAAAACTAGGTTAGCAAAAATGAGGTCCTAGATGTAAAAAACACAAAAATTTCAAAAAATCACCCATGTCAAGAGAACCTCATTTTAAATCCATTCCAATAAGTTCTGCTCAAAAAATGATAATATTTTGCCTATAATCAAATTTTGAAGGAATTTCGAAATTTTCCTTTCCAAATTTATAAAAAAATATTGGTGATAGCATTGGTGAATCTAACTGTATAGATGCAATCTAAAATTCAAAATCTACAACTTTTCTTTGTATATCACTTCTAAAATATTCTTCCAAATAGCACTTTATAACGATTTTCTCCAAATCGTCAATTCTAGAGAAGAGTCCAAACACTCCAAGGTTAAAACCAACAAAATCTGAATGCATTATGTTCATCTTACTACCTAATACAATCAAAGTATTTTCTATCATGGAAGGCCTAAAAAATCAATTTTTACAATGAATTTCACATTGAAATGTCAAAAGTTCCTAATGAAATCATTGTTCACTTCATTACTGTCATTTAAGACATGCATTGTGGCCCACATCTCACATAAGGTAGAAGAACCTATTTCAAATAGGTCCCCTATGATGGTTTCATAGGCTAACTTATTGTAGACATGATTTAAGACATGCATTGTGGCCCACATCTCACATAAGGTAGAAGAACCTATTTCAAATAGGTCCCCTATGATGGTTTCATAGGCTAACTTATTGTAGACATGACTCGAGATATGAGTTGGATGAAATAAAGGTTTGATTCACTAGAATGGGGCATCCTTGAAATTACCATAAATATAGGAGTTCAATTGTTTTGGTTTTTTACTAATATGAAATAGTGTCAAATATGTGATTCATTAAAGCAACCTTGATTAACTAAAATTGTTAGTATCATTAAGTTTTCTTACTTGTTACCCCCTAAAGGACCAAATGGCCTTTTTTGGCAACATAGCCATTTTGGACAGCTCACTACAAATGAAATTTTTATTTTTTTTCTTTGAAGTTTTCACACAATATGTGCACAAGGAGTAGCTTTACGGCCCAACAATTTTCATAATTTTTGACTACATGGTTTAAAAGTTATTGTATGATATGTAGTTTTTAACATTCAGTAGGCAATCCAGGCAAAAAAATCTTTTTTAAAAATCACTTTTAAAAAAAATAAAAATTTGAAATTGGTTCTCTAGATTTATTTATACATAAATATCTTTGAGTCATTCCATTTTGATTAATGAGATGATAGTTATGAGGAGTTTTAGTTGTGGGTAGTTTGAAGGTAGATATGGAATCTCTACTCTAAATAAACTTCAAAGTCTTTTATTTAACTCAATTTTCAATATTTTTGGAAAAAATAAAACATTAGGTGTAGATTGTTTATTACAACATTAAAACCTTTGGAATTGAAAATTTTCAATTCCACAAAAATATTATTACTAATTTAGTATTTTGAATCATTGTCTACTTCTTTCTACTTTTTTCCTATATGTTGTACAATTCTAAATGATTTGAAAATTTTCAAGCATGTAGCCAACTTGCCTTGAAGAACAAATCCAAAGAGTAACCACCATTTTAGACATTTTTTCATACAAATGTGACCTTGTGAAGTGTAGTTGCCCAGTTTTCTACAGGGACTAAAAAAGGATTTTTGTCACTTCAAATGCTAATATCTTGCAATCTACATAGTGAAACTTTCTGAAATTTTTTCCACGTATTTTCAAACTAGAGTAATATAAGATCCTATAGTTAAATATGTCAAAAAAATGTTTTTTTTGTCAAAATTTTGGTACTTGTACTAGAAATGGCAGTTTGGAAGCATTTTTGGAGAAAACATAGTAAAAAACCTTTAGGGGTTAAATTAAGCTAAAACTACGCTCCTTTATTGTTAAGTTAAGTTTATACTCATAGTATCTTAACTTATTGTTAAGTTAAGTTCATACTCACATGCTAGCCCCTTCAAGTTGTAGGAACTGTCCATTTTGAATGAAGCCCCATAATAACAAGTATCCAACTTATCAGCATTAAGTCCCAAAGTTAGCTGTTATAGGTCAATCTATGTGATAGGGATGAGTCTGGATAGAAAACCCACTTTTATATTCAATAAAATATTCATTCTAGGAGAAAAATTTTCATTCTTTTTGGCATTCTTTGGCAACCTTATTTTTGCACACCTTGAATCAGTTCCTCCATGACTTTCCCAAATCATACTAACTGAAATGCTTAAGTTATCCAAAATAGGTACTTCTACCTTACTGAAAAAATCCACAATAGGCATGACAATGGGTCATTTCCTAGGCGACCGTAATGGGTCATTTGACCGCAATGGGTTGTTTTACCTTATATCACGGAACGTTTTGGGATTTCTATGCTTTAGTTGCGGCTTTGGCATTTCAATGCCTAATATTTTTAATTAAAATCCAAAAGATAGGTTAGGCAAGATTAAAATTTATTTTATGTTATTTAAGCAACCATTCAAAATTGAACAAGGTACCATGGGCATCTCACAAGGTTTGGATATTTTACTTATAGTCTCTAAAAGGACAAGAGGTTATCTATTCATAGAATATATAGAATATTGAGATAGAATTGTCATATATGATTAGCACATGTCCCTAAAAAAGGATGTAATCGGACAATGGCAAAAAATATGGGTTCCAAAAAAGACTGCCTCATTAAAACACTATCATTTGGGGATTCATTCAATGTGTGCTAAAAATTATACATTTTTTATTTACATTAATATAATGACAAACTTATGAGAAAATTGTCCATCCAAAATACGATTGAGCAAGAAAAATTGAACAATTTTAATATTCCTTTTCATTCCTTTATTGTCAAATCCGAAACTATCTCAGTTTTAAATTTGAGGCAAAAGGAACAATCCAGAATACCAATTTATAAAGAAATTATTCATAAATATGATAATTAGTTAAAAAAAACCCTATTTAAATCATATCCATGTTTAATTTTAACTCTTAATTTGATGTATTATTATATTTCCTTATTTGTGAGAACTTCCAAAAATCATAATTTTTTACACAATTTAAAAGGACTATGATTTCATAACATCTTTCTTCTAAAACCATATGATACACTTAACTACCAAACTTAATAAGGTGCATGCCTACTAGTTGTTTTGATAGAAAACCTTAAATACATAGTCTTTTCATTACTATAATGTGATCAGGTGTTGATTATGTTAAATTAGGAGAAAAATTCAATTGTTGAATTTCACCTATATAGCACATGGTATACCAAACATGCCTTCTATTACACCATGTAATTTTTGTAATTTTTTAATATTGTTTTCATTTCTACAAGGACATTTTTCTAAAGTCCGAAGAATCTAGGAAGTAATACCCATATCATACCATTTCATGATTTCCTCTCCAATCCATTGCAATTTTTTTGAATATTAGGCAAAAAAAGGGGATCCATATAGTATTTTTTTTTAATATTAGGTAAGAACTACTATTATTAATTTTTTTTTCCGCCAAAGCTGGTAGCCAAGGTACAATAGTGGCACGAAAAGCAAGTTTCACTTATTTGTCACCGGCTGGATAACATTATTCAACAATGAGCCACTAGTGTGTCTTTGGGAATCTTTAGATTCGCAAGCATAAATTGTACTGCACGGAGAGGGTTCTGGTTGTGAGTCCTTCCTGTGCTCCAAACAGTACGTGAAGTACTTCAGATGTGGCAAAGGGCTTAACATTCAACTACTGTACAAGAGCTTTGAGTTAGGTGTGGAATGAGATTTGTCCCTTGCTATGTCAGTCATGGCAAGGCCTGAAGCAGGGTCAGAAGAAGCTCAGGCTCGCTTCTGCTGGCAAGGTAGGCAAGTTACACAACATTCAGCAGCATGCACTGTCACTCGCTTGGCTCTTGCCTTAAAGGTATGTTCACACTTAAGGTAGGTGGCTCTTAAACTGACCTGGTTCTAAAACCAATCTGGTACATTTTACTTCTGAAATGTATGAACTGCGTATATTTCAGAAGGGGGTCGGTTTTAGAAACCACTGCATTTCAACTTCAAAAATTTGTAACTAATTCCACAAAGGTCCAAAAAATATGAAACGACTTGGATTAGATGCCTATTCCTTTTTACTTCCTACCGAAATTCACTGAAAATTGTTTTGAGATGTTTAGCTGTCCCCAAAATGCAATCAGCTCTTAAAGGGTCAGTTTAAGAGCCACCTACTTTAGGTGTTAAAAGAATGTTATTACTGAAGGTTTTAGGAATGAATTCAGACCTACATCTAGATTGGATTCACACTACATTACAAACATCACCCCTAACACCAAGTGCTTAAAGGTATGTTTAAATTTAGGTGTTAAAAGAATGTTGATATTGAAGGTCTTAAGAATGAATTCAGACCTACATGTAGATTGGATTCACATTACAAACATCACCCCTAACACCAAGTGCAAACGAGTCCCCTTGTCATGGCTTTTTAGGGTGACCTATTGTGGATAGTAGTTGGATGCAATATTCATTGAGCATGATTCTTTGTTTGTACCTTCCCGTCCATTCATCTCTCTTCCCTCCTTACATAGGGAGAAGTGCCAAAGCTAACTAGAAGAGGTGAGTCTATGAAACCAGAATGGATCCAATTGGAAAATCCACATTTATATTGAATAAAATATTCATTCTTAGAAATTCTTTTTTTTCCATTTTTTCTCATCTTTATGTTTGCATATAATGAGCTTAGTTTCTCAAAGAATTTCCCATCATGTTGTACATGCTGAAATGCCTAAGCTATCAAGAATAGGTACTTCTACCATGATAGATGGTGTGGAATGTTTCAGCCCATCAATAGCGAAGTGGACATGTAGAGGCTTCATTTGATGAGCAAGATGCATGAAGGCTAGTGAATGTTATGTATTGTCCAAACTTTGAAGCCACAATTAAGGTAAAAGTACCTATTTTGGACAACTCCTTTGTGAAGGCTTTTTAGAATGACCTACTGTGGACTAATAGGTGGGTGCACTATTCATTGAAAAATATTCTCTATTTGTACCTTCTCGTCTATACATCTCTCTTCCCTCTTTGTTTGGGGAGAAGTGTAAAAGCTAAATGTAATAGATGAGTATGAAATTAGTCTAAATGAAACCTCTTCATTGACATTGAATAAAATATTCATTCTAAAAAAAAAATCATCATTCTGTGCACTCTTCCTCATCTATATGTTTGCACACACTTAACTCAATTTCTCCACGATTGTCCCACATCCTTTAGGCTGAAATGCTTAATTTATCACAAATGGGTGCTTCTACCTTAATGTTGCTTATAATTCTTGCAATTGTTCAAAAACAATCTGTCATGAAGGTTATTCTCCTTGTAATGGGTTATTTTTTAACAGTGACTGCTCCAAGCCTTCACAACACTAGTGCAATTATGGAGGGGAAAGGAGTTTGACAAGCTCAAACACGTTCTTTTGGTAAAATTGCTCAAAAAAAAATCAATGCCTCACAAGTAATGTTTTTTGAGCAATTTCCTTCTTAATAGAGATGTTAACCCTTGAAGGATGTTGAGGACCAAAAATGTCTAATAGATGACTTCAATGTTAAGTGTAGAAACAAGGAATGCACCTACTAGTCCAAAATTAGAGCATTTTGGTGACTACCTTGGTCATGGGGATTGACATCCTTCATGGATTAAAATGACATTCAGAAAGTAATTTTTTTTAAATAATTGTTTGTTGACAATAATAACTGGTACCTTTTCTTACAATATTTGACTGCACCTTCAAAACTAATTAAAAAATTTGAAAAAAATTCCAAAACAACCTGAATTTTTTTTTTTACTTTTTCCCAGATAAACAGATAAAATGGTGGATAATTTGAGAGAATTTTGGCCAATTTTTGAAGAAAATTGCTCACAAGGTTTGAGGCCTCTTACACATGAAAAAACATTTTTCCAACTACAATTTCTGGATGGAGTTTTTTCGTTTTCAAAAGAAAAAGAAATTCTACTTTGTAAAAAAATTTACCTCCTTCCCAATTTACAAAGTAGGACTGTACATTAACCCCTAACGACTGAAGTGACCATTTTTTGGTTTCTGACCCTTTTTTTTAAGCTTCCCGTTGTCAAATTTTGAGGGGTTTTTCAATGAAAATTACTCATAGAAAAGAAATTGCGTTGTGAATCCAATGGCAGTAATTTCATCAAATTTTGAGTTAAAGTCCGCCTTGAGGAATTTTTTTAAGTTTAATGGTGTAGTGTAGTTCACTACTCATTTGAGAGGGGGGAAGTTTGGGCATGAACTAAAAAATCAGCCAACCAATGTGATTGTTGGCCACCTCAAAAAGAACAAATTCAAGGAGCTCAAGGAAAAGACAAGTGTGCCCATTCTTGTTTTTCTTACAAACATAGACTATTTTCATTTCAATGACCACCATGCATTGCAAGCTCTACTAAAAATTGCAAAATGACCCATATGTTGTGAAATTTTAGATATGCACTCTTAACTCTCTTGTCTTTCACTAAGCACAAAAGGTCATCTTTTCAAAATATTCTCACTTAGATAAGTTCCTTCAAGGTGCTTTTCAAAGATTCTCCATTGACCTAAATAAATCTTCAATTTTAATACAACAGATTTTGTGACAAGTATAGACATTGACAAACTTGGAATGTGATATAGGGTGTATGGATGAGTAAAGTATACAAGCCTATTACCACCTTGATTTGCAATCTGAGTATGTTGGGGCGAGCTTCAAGGGGGCATATATTTTTCACATGTGTGCACATATTTTACAAATCAAACCCAAGTGGAATTATAGTTTTCCAATTAGAATTGTAATTTTGTGAATTTTTTAAGTGGTCTACCTTGAAATTACAAAACCACCTATAGACTAGAGTTATAAACGTTCCTTAATCAAAATTCCTTTGTTTAACCCAAGATAAATCTAGCCTATTGGGCCTACTTTATGGGATGGTACTAAGTATTCATTATTATTGGAGGGACACATTAGTCCTTGTTGTCATAAAAAAATTTATTTTGTCATTAAACACTTTGATTTTGTCATTAAAAAAGCAAATTTGGATATTTTCTAGATGGAATCAAGCCCAAAGTTAGATGACAAAATTGGGCTGGTCTAATGATTAAACTAGAAAGTAAATAGTAATGAACTAGTTTATCTCAAGGTCACTTCACACTATGACCAAAGGTCAAGAGGCCGTGGGTTTCCACCAATCAAATTTCAAGAAACCAAGAGTTTGAACTCTCAACCCTTCACACTAGAAGGCACAAGTTCAAAGGCCAATGCCCTCCAACTACCTATATGGCAACAAATTGCCTACTTGGTGATAGACTCTCAAAGGAAGTTCAGGTTGGCTAGAAATAAAAGTCCAAACTATGTCCGAGAGGCTATCAACTTATGACAAGATCTCAACCATTAGATTACTAAGAGTTTGGCCTTTGACTTGGCCTTTGGAAGCTTCACACTATGATCGTCCAAGTTGAGAGGCCTTGGGAATTCATAGCCAACCTAGGGTTTGGACTTTGGGCTTGGCCTTCAGAGGCTTCACACTATGACCAACCGAAGGTTCCAATTCCTATTATTTATTGCTCATTTCAACAAAGTTTGGCCACTCAATCCCATGGCCTCTCAACTTGAACAAGCATAGTGTGAAGTGCCCCTTAGTTCCCAAATATGGCACTCATTAGGTTTCAATGTTCACGATGAAAACCTAGAACACAACTATCATTCCTACAATTCATCATGCACACATTTTCCCCTGCAATAGGTAGGTACGTATGTATGTATGAGCCTACGTGCAGACAAGTATTCAGCTACAAATGCTGACAAACTCAGAATGTGAAGTACATGGCAAGTACAGAGGAGCTGGTAGTTCCCAAATATGGCACTCATTGGGTTCCAGACAACCAAAACAGGAGCCTGGCTCTTTGTTTTGTGCACCTTGTCTTCTTCTCAAGGCTGCCTGCAAAATTCCTGCACCAGCAAAAAAGAAGAAAAGGCCGCAACTGGACAGGACTTGGGTTTGCATTTTGCAACTGCAATGGGTGTTGAACGTTCCTCCTGCACCCACTGCATAATCAGTGGCTGCAGTTACTACCAATCAATGGTTTCAAGTGCAAGTGGCAGCAGAATTTCAACAACATCTCGCGTGGCGTATTGTAGTAGCAGAAAGATGCTAAAATATTGGTCAATGGCGACCTCCATTTCATCCACGGGGCCGGGCGGGGCGACCCCCTATTGAAGGTTTCTTTTTTTGAGCAAGAAGTTAAAAGACTACACGAGGATCACGGGTCAGCCCTCCCTCCAATATAAAAGAATATGGGTGGTTCATGAAGTACATTGACTTGTCCTATTAACCCGTAAAGTCCCATTGTCCCGTAAAGTCCCATTGTCCCCTTGGGGGACAAAAATGGACTTTGGGTAGGTTCCTATGGTTTCAATATTTGTTGTAATTTTTTTGAATCTTTTTGTGAAGATAGGAAAACACATTAGCTTTCCACAAATATAAATTTTTATTTCAATTGGAGCTTGGGAGCAAAAGTTATGGAACAAAAAACCCTTTCTTTTGTTGAGCAAGTAGAAAAAAAAACTTCAAAAAAATTT
Source organism: Climacium dendroides (assembly GCA_950106755.1). Taxonomy (NCBI): domain Eukaryota; kingdom Viridiplantae; phylum Streptophyta; class Bryopsida; order Hypnales; family Climaciaceae; genus Climacium; species Climacium dendroides. Next base: position 44,189,300 of record OX467082.1, on the reverse strand, counting down.
CAAGTAAAAAATTTTAAAATTTTGTTCTGTATAGATTATGTTTTTATGTACATGGAAAGCTTTGATTCATTCCATTTGGATTTGTTATGAGAAAGTTATGAACAATCTTGTTTTTTGGGCAATTAGAGCATCTTCTTGAAAAAATAACTTGTAGAATTCATTTTTGACGTCAATTTTCACAATCATTCAAAAAAAAAAGTTTCACAAGGTTAAGATCTCTTTCTAGAGCAATCTCACTATTGAGATTAGTGTATTTCAATTCCATCTTAAAGCTATTAACAATTTAGATTTTCCTTCAATCTTGAACCTACTTCTACTTAACAATTTTTAAATGAATGAATGAATGAAGTATTTTTTAAGAATTTTTTTCCTAGAATCTCAACTCAAATTTTTTATCATATAAAATTATAAATTCAAAATTAGTAGAGTAAAAATTATAAGTTACAAAGGTAGAGTAGTAGAGTAAAAATTATAAATTATTTTCTTCACTTTAAACATAAATATCTTGCAATCTATACAGTCAAAGTTTGTAAAATTTTTGTTGTACATTTTTATACTAGTCTAGTACAAGATCCTACAATAAGATATGAATTTTTATTTTTATTTTTATTTTTTTCAAAATTCACTTATTGCTATAGAAATAGTAGTTTTTAAAGTCTTTTGATGGAAAAGAGGCCTTGGGACTTTAGGGGTTAACCCCTAAATGCCAGACCTATGACCACTAATTTCAAGCCTCAGTGCCCATTACTCATTTTGCTGCCATTTTGCAACTAGATATGTACAAAAAAAAATATTTTATTTTTTAGAGATGATATTACCTGTCTTTTGTACTCACTAAAATTTTAGATTATTTTTTTGTGGAAAATGGTTTTTTTTTGAGAATTTTTGAAGAAGAAGTGATGAAAAATCACATCAAATAGAAAAATATTTCAAAAAATCTGAATATTTTACCATGTATATATATGACAATGATAAACATCATAGTATAAACTCAATTTCCACGCCATTCTATCATTAGAATTCAATAAACATTGAAAATACATCTAAAGTTCAAATTGCAATAAAATATTCAATCTTGCGAATTTGTTCAAAATTCAAATTAGATTAGAAACTAAAGTAGATGACCTTTATTTTGTTAATTGGGCTCAAACTCAAAAAATATCATTTTTGTGAAGAAATTTCAAATATAGAGCAAAAAGCAACAACTTCCTAAAATACACTATAATAGCATGTTTTGTGATGCATTTTTTTAACTAACTTTTCATTTACATGAAGAGAAACATTGACAAGAGTACAAACTCAATTTGATACTCTTCATAACCCAACATGAAAGGTCAATAAGGAAAACAAGGATGAAAAAATGCTTCCAATAGCTTTATGGCTCATTGGATTGTCATCGAGGCGCTACATGATGGCACTGGTGGCATTTCAAGGTTAAGGTAAACTACCCCATTCCAAACCAAATGGAAGCAAGCCCGTTGTGGGCTAAATTATGTTAGTGGTGTATATTCAAGTTTTGATGTGCACACCACTAATATAATTTAGCCCACAATAGGCTTGCTCGCATTTGGTTTGGAATGGAGTAGTTTACCTTAGTGAGTGCGTGGGGCAAATTATTTATCATCACCTAGAAAGTTAGTGTCACCACAAAAAAAAAATTGTGGAAATTGATGCAATACGGTATTTTTTTCAACTTGCACAAATTGGTTAATTAGTGTTACAAGCATTATTAGGACAAATCAATGTTGTTTATATTGCTAAAAAAATGTCTACAAGTTAGTATGATAGTACATTAATTTGAAGATGAATCCTTTAGCGTTTACGATATCATAGGAGGGAGTAACCCCATTCTTCACCTACGGTATCCTTTAAAATAAATGTATTGTTGTTTGTGTATGGCATATTCTTATCATTTAGCTATATAGAATTGCACATATTCTAAAGACTCATGGCTAGTATAAAATTTTTGGTGATCATGTGAAATTGGATCTTGATTTCATAATGCTTGTATGAAGCGTATTTTGAATGTGGAAAACAACATTTTTAGAATAAATTTGATTCAATGGACATGCAATAAGTATAAGGGAATATTTTTAAATCAATGAGAAACCAAAGACTAAATTTGTAATGATGTCATGAACATATATTTGTTAAAAAAATATTATTTGACTTTGAAATATATCATTCAGTTAACCCCTAAAGGCCCATTGTCTCCTTAGGGGACAAAATGAATTTTGGACAAGTTCCTATGAACTCAATTTTTAGTAAATTTTTTTGAAAATTTCTCATAAAATAAAAAATATTAGCTTCGTTGGAATATAATTTTTATTTCAATCAATGCTTAGGAGTAAAAATTATACTACAAAAATTCCAAATTTTTATTTGGTGGGAAAAAAAAGAAATCCACAAAAACTTGAAATTAAATAAATTTTTTTCCTTATAGATCATATTTTTGTCTATATGTGAAGCTTTGATTCATTCCATTTGAATTAGTGATGTGAAAGTTACAAACAATTTTGTTTTTTGGGCAATCTAAGCATCTTTTTGAAAAAATAACTTATAGGATTCATTTCTAAATGTAATTTTCACAATTTAAAAAAAATTGTTTGAAAAGGTTAAGCTTTTTTGCTCGAACAATCTCACCATTTGGATTATTGTGTTCTAATCCCATCTTAGAGCTATTAACAATTTAGTTTTTCTTTCAATCTTAGACCTACTTCTACTTTAAGAAAATTTAAATAATAAAAATAATTTTAAAAAAATTCTATTCTATTATTTTATTTTAAATTCACAAACTTTCAACTCAATTCTTGGACACAAGAAATTTTTAATTCAAAGTCCATAGTGCAATTTGTTTTCACAAATGGTGATGAAAGTCATATGAAATTACAAGCTAGTGTTAAATAAATAAACAAAAATAAATTTTATATGCTAATATTTTTCAATTTGTATGCTCAAACTTCATGAAAATTTTACCACGTGATCTTAGACAAGTAAAGTACAAGATACTATGGTTAGATTCTACCCCAAAAAATTGGTTTCTTAAGTGAAAGCAACAAAAATGGTAGTTTTGAGTGTTTTTTGACAAAAAAAATGGCCTTGGATCTATAGGGGTTAAAGTATGTGGTTGATATATGACATATTTTAACCATTTAGAACCCTCTATAATTAGAATATACTTTATGTTAACCATTACACTTGTTATTGGTTTTGGGGTACTGTGGTTTAGAAAGTAAAGACTCTTTTGGGTCAATTGGGCATCACACTTTAAAAGTTTATAAAAATTCATACTTTGTCAAACAAAACAAAATAAAAATTCAATTGCTCTCCCCATTTATCACATTTTTCTTCATATGGAGTTTTAAAAAAAAATATTTTGCCTACTATAGTTAGGTTTACATTAAGATTATTGAAGAAGAATTCAACCTTTTTTTTTTTTCGTGTGTTGGACATAACGTGAAGCCCATTTCCATTGGGAGGCTAGAGGGGGTCTAAGCCTAGACCTTGAGCCTCCAGCTCTACAAAAGTTGAAAACAAAATTGGACCTTCTGGAGCTTGCTTTTATTCTTGCATGTACATCACATCCACATTTCAGAGAATTTTCTCCTCTCTGCCCATGGTCAACTTGGATGGGCCTCTAGTTCCGGTGGTCAATGGAAACAGGCTCTTAGTAAAGACAAGGGCATTAGTCAAATTTGAAGGACATGGTTGGAGGGACATTGTTTTCTGGATAGAGCCGGGTGTCTTGTGCTCTTAATTGTAACTTTACTTTCATTGGATTTTCCCTCACTTTTTTTTAAAGTTTTTTATTTTATTTTTTTGTGTGTGTCTGTGTGTGTGGATGGACAATTTGACTGACGGTTGCTTGCATTCCCTGTAGTTTGACTCTAAAAAATAAAGCTGAAAAAGACCCAAATTATTTAGTTTTATCTGTGACTGGATTCTGACTGGAATTATTCTCTTTTTGTCATTGGATTCTACTGTATTGGGAACTGAAGCACCCCCAGGCATTCATAAAAGGTGTAGTTTTTCAGACAGTCGGACTCAGAAAATACTCAAGAGCAAGGTACAAGCACTCCTTACCAACTGAACTCTACACCTATCTATATATAGAAGGAGGCTGGAACAACCGGGCCAGGGTGAACTGACCCCCTCTCATCGCCCCATTTTACCCCTGGGGAAAATGCCGTGGAATTTTTTATTTGCAATCAGATGAATTTTTTGGCAAATTCTGAATTCAGATTTGCAATCAGCGACACCAAATTAGCTAGGGGAGGTGTAGAAATATAAAAAAAATCATGGCAAAAAAATAAGGGGGCTTTTTTTCAGAATTAACCCTAGCTGGAGGTCAGGGCCCTGGAACCGCCCCTACAGAAGTGTCCAAAACAATGCACATGGGATGTAGAAATGGAAATGACTTCATGTGGTGAGAAACTGCCAACCCATGTGTGTGGTTTTAGGCTATTGAGCAAGTGACATGGTTCATCATGATGTGTGATTTTGCTCATAACAAAGACCGGAATTTGGTGAGGTCTACAAAATGACTTTGAAATGTCAGAAAATAGCAAGAAAAATTGCAAAAAACTGATTTGAGGCTGAACCTCCTACTAAAATGCTTCTTAGTCACTCATGACTTCTTGAATTGATGTGAAATTTTAACCACGCAAACTAGACTAGTATGTGCAACTTTTCCAAATAAATTTATTAGAAATGGACATTGTATGAAGAAAAAACAAGGTGCCAAAGTTCACTGTAATCCAAAAATATCAGGATTTTAAACTTTGAACTGCTCCCAAATATTCAAAACAACTTGGATTGACATGAAAATCTTACTACAATAATTAGACTTCAAGGGAAATAAATGCAGTTTTGTGAATTCAAATTGAACTTGTGAGCTTTGATTTGCTTCCAAAAAATCAGTACATCTTGTATTGATCTGAAAATTTTAGTGCACAAACTAGGAAAAAAAAAACAAATTTTCCAACAAGTTTTATTGAATTCAAACATCATATATGGGGAATTTTATTAAAATGGCAAATATTTTGTGACTTTGACATGCCACAGTTCAGACTGAGTGGTATGAAATCTAGTACACTAATAGATTTTAGACTTCCTGGTTTGAACTGTGGGAATAACACACTGTGAAAATGGCACATGGAATATTGCCATTTTAATGAAATTCCCCATATATGCAAAAGTTACACCACTTTGAATTGGATTTGAAACTATGTGAGGAAACTTTGGGGTATTTAGCGGTTGCAATAAATTTTGATTTACAATAGGGAGTGAATTGAATGGTATCATAGAAAGGATCATTCTTAGACTCATAGGTTCTATTTATAGACATGGTTAGGATTATTCTTAAACTCATTGGCTTCATTCAATGGCATGTTTTGATTTATTACAATTGCACCTATGAGCATTAATAGGGACCTATGTACCTTTGACCTTGAAAAATCATATCTTATTTATTTCAAGTCAAAAAATTAAACGTAAAATTTCCATTGTTATATTCCTCATTTCTTTTTCTTCCACAAAAATATAAAAAACTTTGGGTCTATCCATTTTTGATCACTTTCTGAGCCTTCTCCCTTAAACACATACATTGACTCTTAAAAGTAATTGGCTACCATATAAATTGCTCTCATAAATTGAGAAATTAAAATTATGAAGTGAAAATTGAATATGTTGTTGTACAAAGGGGATTCTACCTTCACATGCAATTTCAATTAAAATGGATTATATTTAGATATATTATTATTTAAATATTTTTTTTATAATATAAATATTTTTTTAATAAAAAATTAAAATGTCTCATTTTTATAGGAAAAATATACATCTTGACTAGAATCACATATTACAAGTTTTATGAATTTTGAATTTTTATTAAATGAAATCTTATTGATTGAAATTTGGCCTTAAAATTTTGTTTTTTGATTTATTTTTCATTATATAAATTCTAGCCAATTTTTATTGAATTATAATAAGGGATGATAAAAAATGCACTCACCGAAGTTCAAACATGCAAGCTTCAAAATGATCATCTTGAATCACAACAAAGTTATTCTTTTTATAATATTCAATCCCCTATGTGAGGATCAAATTCAAAATCAAACAAATGTCATTTAGTTTAGGGAGACATGCACCTCTAAACTCTAATGTATGTAAAAATCCAACTTCAGCACTTCCCAGGCAAAACCTCATCCACTGAAGTAGGAGGCTCGAACTTTGCTCGGGCATTTTGAACCGCCCTTATAAATGGCATTGGAATGGATTGGAGGTGGTTCTTAAATTGACCTCCATAGTCATTGAAAAAATCGAGAAAAAAATATTATTCATTATTGCAAGAGCCAATCAGTCTCCTTGCTTTTCCCATTTCTCTTTAAAAGTTGCAGTGAACACTTTATGAAAGACCTAGAATCATAAATAGGGACTTACGACACTTCTCGTTTGAAAATTCATAACTAAATAAAAAATAATCCAAAAAATATGAAACAACTTGGGTTAGATGACAATTCCTCTTGTCTTTCAAAGAAAATTTACTGAAAAATATTTTGAGAAGTTTTACTGCCCAAAATTCAGTTCCAGTGCTTAAGTGGTCGACTTATGAGCCTCCTACCTTAATTGTCAAGTTTGTCAACTCCTGTGGTCATCTTCTCATGAATCATTTCTCTAGTCCATGCAGCCCATATTTCTACTAGTGACTTTCTCCCCCCTTCATCCACATCCACACTCCCTTAGTACACCATCAACCAAAGTTGCCAAAACAAGGTCAAAGCAAAATTGACCCAAGTTGCCAAAAACAAGGTCAAAGCAAAGTTGACCCGTCAAAGGAAAATAAGAAAAAAAAACCCTGGTATTTGGTGAGGTAGGTGTGATACACTGAACCCCCGAATTATTGCCAAGGCTTGTGATCGCGTCCCTGGCCCCTCTCGGACACCCCGAGTGCCGTCCCGGTTCCGGTCCCCCGAGAGGGGTGTGTGTCGTACACATTTCCCATTCTGCACATTCTTTTCAGAAATCTGCGATGGGTGGACCGTCTGTTGCCTTTGAATGAGGGGAAGCCTCTTTCTTTTCTTTTTCTTTTTTTTCTTCTTCTGCAGGGAACGACTGGTGTAGGTTGGGTGATGATTTTTGCCATGTGTCATGATTGCAGCATCCGAATTCGAATTTCTCACAACATTCGGACCTCCGACCGACCATCAGTTCCATCAGTCTGGGTCCCCGGGAAAACCCCCTAGAGAGGCTCCGTCTCTCTCGGGGCCAACACTCATGGGGGGTGACTGATGGGGAATGAAAAGGGTAGTTTGATTCCAAAAGCATTGGTATGTGATGGAGGGTGCACCGGCCACAAAGTGTGAGGGATTTCGTTTTGGAACTTGGTCTCGGGACGGGGGGGACGTTGAAGACTTTAATTCATCGTGGTTGTATAGTCAACTAGGGATTAGATAGGAATTCTTTGAACCAATAGTAGAGGAGAACTATATATTCATCTTCTCTCTCCTTGTTTATGCATATACTCTCCTTTTAATAAATGTTTGATCATTCTTGCGTACTTGTTTGTTGCTGCCTCTTTGTGGTTTTTTTAGATTTGTATACGCAACACAAACTTTGAATGAGAGGCCTCAAATTAGCTAGGAGAGGTGAAAAACGAAGGTAGGAGAGGTGAAAAACAAAGGTAGGAGAGGTGAAAAACAAAGGTAGGAGAGGTGAAAAACAAAGGTAGGAGAGGTGAAAAACAAAGGTAGGAGAGGTGAAAAACAAAGGTAGGAGAGGTGAAAAACAAAGGTAGGAAAGGTGAGGAACGTAGGACACTGAGCAACCACATAATAGAGGTAATTTTTTACATTTATCCTTGATTGGGGGAAGATGTATGCAAAATATAGACTTTGAATGACTGTTTTAATGACCTACCTTGATTGGAGTGGTGATGTTGTATCTTTATGTAAATTATGGATGAATTAGTTATTTATCTACGTGAGTGCACATTCATCCAAGTGTAGTAACATTGGGTGAATTTGATGATTTTATTCACTATTTGCTAAGCGGAGAGTATTTTGAAAAATATTTCAATTTTTTTTTTCAAACATTGCAACTCAACAAAAGATTGCCACAAATCCTTGTCCACAAGTAGTTTGTTAATTCCATGTTCCAATTCTTTCCAACAAATCAAATTACACTTTCATGTGTAATTTGGGCATGGCCATTAGTTTTAAAGAAATCATTTGTTCTGTAGATGAAAATGTTTATTTCTTATGAGTCTTGAATTTTATATATTTTTTTGAAATTTCTTTCAAAAATGAAAATAATTTATATCCTTAATATAATTGCAATTCAACTTTGCATTCTTAAACACTATATATTTTAGTGTAAAGTTGCACTCATACACAATAATGTAGTCAAATATGATAGTACTACCAAGGACAAAACACAAATAGACAATCAAATATATACGTGGTCAAAAAAGGGCTTCAGTGACCTTTTATGATTAAATGATGCATTTTCCATGTCTCATGTTCTCTCAAAAAAAATATTGAAAATAGCAAACTTACATTGTAAAATCAGGGGTTGCTAAAATTCTTCAGTAATCGGAGAGAATTAGCAGAGGGAGAAGAACAAAAAGAGAGCAATTACCAAATCAGACCCCTTTCAAAAATGCATAATTAAAAACCGGACCCCTTCCACTTGATCAAAGGTGCCTAAACTTTTTTTGCAATTTTTTGGGATTTCTCTTCATGGCTTACGACCACGAAAGTTATCCTTCACAACTCTGCCTTGCAAAGTGAACACTCTTCGTGAAGCACAATGAAGCACAGACTGTATTGTATTGTTTGTATTGTTTTTTGAGTAGAAACCTACTCAAACTTCCTCACACTCAATTTAGAAGTAGTTTTTGTTGATGCAAGGCCTCCTCTTCCTCTTCAATCCAGAGCCAATAAACACGTGAACCATATTTTCAGCATAATTATCCTCATACAAAATCAATTGACAATTCACAGCTTCAGTGTCAGATACAACCCCTGGTGTGCAGAACAAAATAAAATTCCGCCAAGAACAGGCAGTGTTCAGTGAGATCCAAAACGAGAATACATAAATGGTACAGAGAAAACACCAGAAACATACATTGATTTCTTCAATCCAAATATTTTGGACCGGAAATCTTCATCTCGAAGACCAGGATGAGAGGCAACCACTAATGCGCAGAACTTGGTAAAAACTTCGACAAGAATCTCTCAGGAACAGGCAGTGTCAGTGAGATCCAAAATGAGAATACATAAATGGTTCAAAGCAACTCCAGAAACATACATTGATTTCTTCAATCCAAATTTTGGATCAGAAATCTTCACCTCGTAGAGCAGGACGAGATACTACCACTAATGAATGCGCAGAACTTAATAAAAAATTGACATTAATCTCTCCAGACAGGCAGTGTCAGTGAGGTCCAAAATGAGAAATTACATGAATGGTACAATTAAAGCAACTCACAGGAACTATATGTTGCTTTTTTTCTCAAAATCCAAATTTTGGATCAGAAATCTTCATCTCGAAGAGCAGGGAGAGTCACTGGCACCGCCCACCGCCCCAAGTGCGCCGTGTAATTCAAGCACCGCACAATCCCCCTCCCCGAGGCGCCATCTGGGAAGTCCACCACACTCAAGCTGCCCGTGTCCAGATGGAAGGCGCCCAGGCAAGCCTGCGTGAGGCCCAGGCAGTGGCCCAGCATGGCAATATGCACAGTTGGATGGGACACCACCACCACTGTTCGCTCTTGCGGCTCTTCTTTGGACTCCGCTTCTTGGGAAGCAGAGATGTTGCCGAGTTCGTCGAGAACAGATTTCCATGTTTCACCAGCTCGCTCCCAGAGTGCAGACAAGCTCTCGGCCCCAGGAACCACCTCGTGCTGGAGGTAGTCTTGCCAACGCTCTCTCACTGACACGCTATCCTTGGGCTTACCCTGCAATGGAACAAATTAGTAATGGGAACATCCTGGATTACAGTCAGGACTCCATAACAGTTAGCAGTTGGGAGTAAGCGAAGCTGCAATTGGTGTTAGCAAGGAAGTCAGGAAAGAATTTAGGTGAAGGTTTGGAATAGATTCACTTTTCTAAAACCCCTCCTAACACCAAGTGTGAATACGCCTTAATGGAGACATCATGGATTGCAGTCAGGCCTCCATAAGAGTTAGCAGTTGGGAGTAAGAGAAGCTGCAATTGGTGTTAGCAAGGAATTTAGAAATGAATTTTGGTGTGCCGTTGGAATAAATTCACTTTTCGAACACCCCTTCTAATACCAAGTGTGAATATACCAAATATAGATGTGTTAATCAATATTTCCTAATTTTTAATAGAATTGTGACTGTTCACTTTCAATACTGTTAGCTTTTTTACATTCACCACGTCCATATTCGTCCATTCTTTCGTGTGTAACGTCCACTTTTCACTCTAGTATATCTTAGAACTCGACTTTTGTCCATACACACTAGCTGGAGTATGAAAACGTCTATCTACTAGAGGTTCCCTTAGGCTTACGAGGTTTTTTCGATTAGGCTCGCCCTTCCTTTGTCCAACTTTTAGGATGAACTCTATCAATACTTAACTATCTCCTTTGCGTTTTTTGAGGGAGTAGCAAAATGTTAACCAATATAGATGCCTTAAAATAAAAATGAGGTACCCATTATGGAGATTGAAGTGTAGTACAGGGATTCAAGCAATACTATCTGGTGGAAGATCGTTCTCACCAGCCATTCACCCCAGTTCATGTCCCGAAGCCCGGAGAGCTCCTTCTTGTCCACATAGCGAGGCAGACAGTCTACACCTAAGCAGTCGGCTGCCTCTTGCACCTGCTCCAGGGTTCACAGTAGCAGTGATTATGATTCGTGCAAAACCGTGCTGATGAGCCCCAAAACACAAACTTTTCTCAAATGAGGTGTAATTCATGAGGTAGGGTTGAATTGAAGGTTTCGGAGGGCAGAAGTTTAAGGAACGGGATCGATAGAGTCATTCTATTACCTGAACAAGGTAGTCAGCTGTGTGCTTAGCACACGGTTGTGGTCCAGTGAGCACCACATCCACATTCACGTCAAGAAGCAGCTCCGCAACCTTCCCAGACTGCATCCATGTTACCCACAAAAAGCTAGGTCCTCAATATATAATAGGCAAAAAAAAAGCAATAAATTTGATCATGAAGTATGAAACCTTAGAAGTTGGCATGCACATTACTTCAACCCACAAATTCTTAACATTTGATCCACAACAGCCTTCATCAGTAGAGATCAACATCCATTAGCCAAGCAGTTAAATGAAGGGAACAAAGTTTTCTGATGTATCAGAAAAATTTAGCATACAAAAGCAGAGAAGACTGAACTTTAGCATAGAAGTCCATGGTTTCAGGGGACTGAGAGTGCACCTGAATGCCTCCCAAAACATTCACATTTTCATTCTCACTGGCGGGGAAGCGTCCCTACAAAAGCACAACGCAGCTTCCTTAAATAATCTTCATATAGTACCATCCCTCGGTCCCTTGAATGTTTGATAGCCAACAAACATGGCAGACGCTACAAAACATGTGAATTAAACCTTGAAGCTGTGGAAGTGCACCATCTTTACAAAATCCACACCTGAAGCGAGGTTTCAGTAGCCCCATGGCAAACAAGGAGGACGCGGGTGAGTGCCTTCCGGCCCCCTGACGCTACCAAAGGCGGACTTGGTGTCTGCAATTCAGTAGCCCTGCATCAATGTTAAGATCCCAGCCTTTCTTTGTCACATTCTTTCCTTATGAATAGGTGTGTATCTGCAGTTGAACAGCCCTTACAAACTCCTCACTAGTTACTATATTTTTGGGATACACTTGACAACAGAGATGCTAGCTCTAAAAATTCATTTGGAAGTTCCTAAACCTCAGTGGTAAGTAGCATCAGTTTAGGTAAGCCCTTTTCTAGTTCAAATGTAAAACAACTTCCCAATAGAGGTCTATTTTGGAAGCTAATAGTCAATTATAACAAGTTTCAAACATACATTTTTGTTCAAAAAAGTAGGGAATAATTTTTTCTCTCTATTGATACATTCTGTTACGTTCCTCGAAGCTTCCTCAATGATTTATTTTAGGAGTTGGAAAAAATCATCCACTATTGGCTCTTTGACCACTTAGGGGTTGAAAATAAATACAGTCCATCCGCATCAAAACTACCAAGGTTTAAGGAAAGTGCCTGATTGAGTCGGTCGAGACAGACATAAGGAGGCCCGTCACCACTCATCCGCGGCGTGAAGTCCAAAACACTCACTCCACAATTACTCTGAAGCAGCTGCCTGAAATATTCTGGCCCCAACCCTGAGAATGCACTCACATAACCAAAAATTAATTAATTCGTTTGCAATCTGCCCTTCTCCAGTGGGTCTTGCCTGTTTCATTGGAAGAAAACGTTGCAAATTTGGTCCTGCAGTTCCATTGAGTTCCCAAGTAGTTGAACATCCATGTGTCAGAAGGTTATAAACTTATCAAGACCAGGCATGTATTATTTTGTCGCAAGGCTCATCTTTCATAATGCAAAACCGGAGTTCTCCAAGGGTTGTGCAATAAAGAGTTTCGGAGCCATATGACCATAGAATTTCTTCCGCTGGCAATTAGCACTGGAACAGTCTGATGCATTCGTCTTCTAGGCCAATTTCATGAGAGCACTGAGCTGGCAGTGACGAACCTGTGGCAGTTGCCACCAAAGCCTGGTTGACAGCATTATGGGCAACAACGAGTATTGAGTTGCCATCGCTGTTGAGGATGGTTTGCCAGCACGACTGAGCGCGCTCCCAAAGCTCACGCACTGGATAGTGTCCATCAATCTCGAAGTTGGCCGCATCTTTCTGCCACATCTTGTAATTCTCGCCATACCTATCCTTCCCCTCTTGCTTGTACAAACCCTGTTGGTTCCCCAAATGATTAACACCGAAGTGCCCAAATGGCAAACAGTGACCACTTCCAATTGAAATGAATCATTTACGTACCAAAATATACGAGTAACAAGAAGAACTCATGCTCTAATGAGTGGGTTTTAAAATAGTTTAGGAAACAAAATATTCAACATTGAGTGCATCCAACGTTGGAATGGAAGGACCAATAGGAGTTTGCAAAGTGGTGTGTCCTTTGAAACCCCATCTTTTCTCAATTCCCTAATTAGAGGAAGATGAGTCTCCACTATTACAAGCATGAAGATGTACTACTAACACGAAGGGAAACAGTTATCCACCTCCTTGGGTGGGAGGTGGGCGGTGAGTGGCAACTTCAACGTTGGAAGAGCCGTTGAAGAATGCACATAATAAATTTTGTTCAACAAAAGAACATGCAACCACAGAAGTGGCCACTCTGAAAACCACTATTTCTGAGTAGTAAAATACGTTTCGGAATTTATTATAATTGGGTTTAAAAGGCAAGTGAGAAACTCACCTGAAACGAGTACAGGTCGATTTCCCGGAGATCAAACAAGGATACCATTGGTTTATCACGTGTGTCCCAGATAATTTCTGCAGTACGTTTCGTTCTTGCAAGAGGACTTTAAGAGACCCACAAACAACCTCACAAGGCATCAGTCCAAAGCAGCAGCAGCATCTCCTCCACAGAGAATGCAAAGAACAATTCAAGATCAACAAAGAACTGATATAAACTCTCCATTCACCATATAGGTGAACTTCGAGCCTTTCCCTGCAGCAAACTAGGAATAAAATTTTGCAGATTTACTCTGTGTTAAGCTAAAAATTAATTACAAAAAATCAAATGTCAATAGACTAAGTGTTTCCGCACTTAGCACATATCAAAGTTCACATGTATGGTCACTGGAGCCTCAAATGTCTTGAATGGTTAATGGAGTCTCTACTTTACCAGAAAGAGGTGAAGAGGGATCAGAGGACAGATCAAAAGAAAGTTTAGAAGATCACAATAATTCTAATCTTCTGAGCTTTCCCTCCTTTGATCCTTTGTCATTGCATTCTGGTAGTCAAGTTTTGCAGAATAGGGCAAAAGGAGAACCTGTAGAAGCAGCTGTCAAAACTGTCCACGAGCAGCATTTGGCGAGACGTCTCTGCTTGGCTCTCTCCTTTGGGAGTGAGCACAGCGAAGTCGGAGCTTCCTTGAATGCGTCCGATGGCGTTCCAAGTGCTCTCCCCGTGACGAACCAACACCACCCGCTTGTGCGCTTGGATGGGAGGCAAGGCCGCATGGGAGGCTACTCGCATCTCCAAGCCTAGGGGGCTCAAACCGGGAGACTCTTGCTTCTTCGCTTGCTCGGCAGCATCGGTGGGGGCCGCCGTGGCTTTCGTTGTGGAGGCTATTCTCTGCAAACTTGTCATTCAATTTCAGAGGCAGTAAAACTAGGTTGATCGAAACATTCAATTAACAATTTCAGAAGCCGTTATCCTCTGCAAATTTGTCATTCAATTTCAGAAGAGTAAAACTAGATTGTTCGAAACGTTTATAGACAACCCCAGAGAAATTCTGATTATAATGAAGGAAGCAAGATAAGCATGACACAGTTTATGGAGAAACCTCCCCATGATGATTCATGTGGTCCACAACCATGTGCAATTTGCATTCTCTCTTGTACCATTTCCTTAATTGTGAAACAGACATTCACTACTCGCTCAACTTCACAAGCAATTCCATGGCTTCATCACCAAACATGGCTTCTAGTAAAATTAGACTGTTTGAAGGAATAGTACATAACATCATCAGGAGATTGGCTATGGGGAGGCAAGATAAAGACGACATAATTCATGGATATACCTCTCTATGATGCAATTTGAGTCCACAAAAATGTGCAAGTCTCTGTTGATCGCTAAAGGCACTGCTTGTACAATTTCCATAATAGTAAACACACACATTCTGACCCTAACATAAGGGTCTGGTTATGATAATTGGCAAACCATCACTCAACATCAGAAGCAAACGCATTCTTTCACCACCAAACACGGTCTTCACTAAAACTAAATCGCAACAACCTTTCATGAGGCAAATTACAAGCAGATGATAACAAGAAGGCAAGCTAAGCAAGAATATCCTCCCAATAATTCAACGCGGTCCACAAAACTATCAAATTCTCTGTTCTTTCTTAAAGACACTATATCCATAAACACACATTCTACCAGGAGGTTCTCCTTGTGACTGAATTCTTAAATTGCAATGCCCAGAGTGACGACATCAATCAAAATCCCTATCCCAGCAATTGAGATTGAATTTTCAACTTTCAAACTCTCGGATTGGAGCCCAGCATTTGAAATGTAGGGAAGAAAGAAAAGTACCTTGGTAGCATCGTCGGGCTTAGCTGAATGATACAACTCCAACACTCCACGACCTTCTCGCCTCAGTAACAATGGCGACCACCCCCGAGCGTTACCCCACGAGAGACGACTCAACTGCAAGGATTGCAAGGAAGACGACGATGACGACACTGGCAGGCCAGTACACGCAGCGGCCATGGCCATAGCAATAGCCAGTCCGCAAATCCCAGAAACAAAGGAACTTCTCCCGACCTAGAGTTTGTTTCCTGCCCAGTTCAGTCACAGGGATTAAAATTCGACATTTCCCGGCATGGAGGAGGGGATTCGAGAGTCACCCAGGTGAGGGATTTGCGATTTCGGCATTGGGGGGGATGCAATTTTTGTTGGGGATTTGGAAATGGAGCAATCGCGCGGGGGACACTCGTCGGCAGCAAGGGAATCAGCAGTGTCTGGAAAACAAGAGGTCGGAGATTGAGGCTGTAGAAATTTGTAGAAAGTTCTGAGTTTTGTACACAAATTGAACTCTTGAAGGCCTAGAAAGCCCAATATGGGACACAGCTTGGTGTTTTTTTAGGGTATTTGTAGAAGATGGTGGATGAACAAATTAGGGTGTTTGGTACCATACCTGGTGGTCAAGGTTGGCAAAAAAAAAAATTTAAATAAATAAATGCCAAATTTTTGTTATGAGAAAACGAATCTTTCTATTTATAGGCATTCATTTAATTACATTTTCCAGCTTTAATTAATTACCAAGGGATCCATGGCCTAAGAGATTTCAACGTAACAAACAAAACAAAACAAACAGCCTAATCTAACTAATGGATGTTTGGTGAGTATTATTGAACCTCACCACTTGGTATGATAGAAATAAAAGTTTAACAAACTCTTAAGTCATGCCAACTAAATAAAAGATTGGAGTCAGTTCTCTAACTTTCTCAAACAAAAGTTTTGTACTAACTTTCTCAAACAAAAGTTTTGTACTTATGTTGAGCCAAATTCAATTCTACATGACCCTTCTAATTTAGATTATTATTGCACGTGTTTTATTATTCCAACATGTCTTGGAAGTTGCAAAATGGTCTTGTATTCTATGAGCATGGTGCCATATATGAGGATGGTAAATGTTAAAATGACCTTCGAACAAAAGATGTTAATTGTGAAAATATCAGTCCAATTGGTGTATATCTTGCCATATTTTAGTGCATAATTTGTATTCTTTTGCCTAGGTAACACTTCAACAATAATATGTACTAGTATGCAAGGTAGTCTAACTAAGACCCTCTTTATTCTAGAGATGAGAAGACATAAAGAACCTTCTAAAGGTTCATAGCTTGTTTTTGAAACTTTGCCTTTTGGAGGTAGTGTAAACCCAAAGAGGCTACAAAGTGGACTAGCAATTTTTTTTAGGTAAATATATTATTACATTTCTAGATGATGTGTATGATGTTTGAAAGGAGCTCATTTTTGTTCAATTTTGAGGAGAGTTTATAGATGTAGAGACCTAAGTGTTAACCCCTAAAAGGACCAAGCTATGTTTTTTTGGCAATATAAAAATTTTGGGTAGGTACATGTGACTTGAGATTTCTTTGTTTTTGACCCAAACTTTAATAGAAGGTGTGGACAAGGAATATCTTTCATGTGCACTAAATTAAGGACATTTGAAAATATGAACCAAAAATTATGGTCTAATATGTAGTTTGTTTCTCAACTGAGGTAGTTTAGGTAGATCAAAAAAAAAACTTAAAAAAAAAATTGAAATTGATTTTCTAGATTTATATATACATGGAAAGCTTTGAATCATTCCATTTTGATCAATGGGTCAAAAGTTATGAGGAGTTTTAGTTCGAAAGCAATTATAGATTCTTCATTCTAAAACAAACTTTGAAGTCCTTTATTTTACTTAATTTTTAATATTTTTGAAAAAAAAATTTAAAAACTGCATATAGATTGTATATTAAAACAATAAAACCATCAAGATTGACATTTTTTAATTTCATAAATTAATTTTTAAGAATTTAGTATTTAAATCATTCTCTATTTTTTCTAATTACTAATTTTTTCTTCTATGTTGTACAATTCCAAATGATTTGAAATTTTTCAAGCATGTAGCCAACTTGACTTGAAAAATGAATCCAAAGAAGCACACCATTTTGGACATTTTTCATACAAATATGATTTTGTGAAGTGCAATTGCCTGATTTTCATAAAGCCCCCAAAAGGATTTTGTCACTTCAAATATAATATCTTGCAATTTGTATAGTGGAAAGTTCTAAAATTTTGTCCACATCTTCTCAAACCAGTGTACTACAAGATCCTACAGTTACATATGTCCAAAAATGTTTTGTTTTCAAAAATTTAGTACTTATACTAGAAATGAAAGTTTTAGAGTATTTTTGGTGGTAACGTATTTAAGGAAATTTAGGAGTTAAATAATCATACAAAGGACTAGACTTCATATAAAGACAGGGGTATTAGCTGGGAGCTCTTCAAATGGCTTAAGAATCTCTCAAATGCAAGTCTAAATAAATTGATTTAGCACCTTCTCAACAAGCCCAACATGCCAAAAAAGTGAGTTTAAAGAGTTATCTAAAAGTCAAATTTAAGAGGCACAAAAAAATAGTTTCTAATTGTTACAACTATGGGGATTGATTGGAGAGGCACAAAAGGAAAGAGATTCATGAAAATACAACTCCGGATCTAAAATTCATTCTAAACATATTGTATTGTTCATGGCCATCATAAAAAATATTGAATGAAGGTGAATTATTCTTTCATTTAATAGGATTAAAAATCTTGTATACTATTATTTTTGTATAAATACAAAATGATTGCACCTAATTGATGAGTGTAAATATAAATTTGTATTTTTGTTTATACCATGTATTTTCATATATGACAATTTGTATTTTATTTTGATTATTGTGATGTATTTTGCAGAGTTACTAAGATGTTTTGCTAATAACATGGTTTAGTGTATGTCGTGTTGTTGGCACACATTTTTTTATTGTAGTGGAATGATTATAATATGAGGAAAAAAACATCACTTATTGGTGTTTGAATTAGACCTTTCAACATTATATAGTGACTTTCATTATTGTAAAAAATATTTGAAGATTATTTTTTATATATGAAAGTTCTACAATAACATTTGGTTAGTTCAATATAAAAATTATTTGACAAATTATACTTTGATTAATGATTTTAAAAGGAAAGATTACTCTTTACCTAGAATTGTATATGAGGAGGATCTTTAAAATTAAAATCAAAAGTAGGTTTACTAAGAGTAAGAGTTCACTTACAATTGCAGTGAGAGTGTCAAAAAATTAAGCCAAATTTATCACAATGTCATCTTAAGAAGAAGAGTGATTTCTAGTTTTATCCTCCTTGATAATAATTTAACAAAATTATTATAGTGATTATCTCAATTGTTTATACTGAGGAGGATTAAAATGTGATGTTAATAACAAAATTAACGAGTTTAGTATGATTAAAGTAGAGAAGTGTATCACAATCCCTAGAAAAAAGGAAAAAATTGTTATGTGAGTTTAAAAATGATATGAGAAAAAATTGACGACCTTGACAAATTTACAAGGTTAGTTTGTATTTATTTTAAATGATTCATTTTCATATATATTTAAGATTTTTGTATTTTTTTCATCTATGTTTTTAATTTTATAATTATTTTGTTGGATACTAAGATATATACATTTAGTGAGGTAAAAACTAAATAAAGGTAAATGCAAAATCATGAAATTGAGGCTTTAAGAGATTATTTGATGGAGGTGTTGTTAGCTCTTTTATTGCATATCTATTCAAAAAGAATAAGCAATCAAAATCTTGACAATAATGAGAAAAACATCTAAAATTTTTACTCAACCCCATGTTGACCAAAAAAAATTATAGGTTGTATTTTTTTGGGGTCGTCAAGCTGCAAAATTTGAAGGTTTTAACCTTTAAATGTCCATTGTCCCCCTAGGGGGACAAAATGGATTTTGGACAAGTTCCTATGACCTGAAATTTCAATGAAACTTTTTGAAACCTTTTCATAATATAAAAAAATTTATTAGCTTTGTAGGAATATAATTTTTATTTCAATTGGTGCCTAGGAACAAGAGTTATAATACAAAGAGCCCAAATTTTCATTTGCCGGGTAAAAAAATAAATCCACAAAAATTTTAAATTAAATTTTAAAATATTTTTTCCTTAAAGATCATATTTTTGTCTACATGTAAAGCTTTGATTCATTCCATTTGGATTAGTGATGCAAAAGTTATGAACAATCTTGTTTGGGGGGCAATCTAAGCATCTTCTTGAAAAAATAACTTATAGGATTCATTTTTTAATGTATTTTTCACAATTTTTCACAATTTTTTTTTGTCAAGGTTTAGTTTTCTTGCTAAAACAATCTCACCATTGGGATTATTGTGTTTCAATCCCATCTTTGAGCTATTGACAATTTAGTTTTTCTTTCAATTTGTACCTACTTCTACTTAACAAGTTTTAATAATGAAAATCAAATGGGTGTTTTCTGAAATTTTGCTCCTAAACTATCAACTCAACTTTTCAACACAATTTTTTTAAATTCAAAGTCCATAGTGCAAAAAAAATTCAAAAATGGTGATTAAAGTCATCTAAAATTATAGGCTAGTGTTAAAAACTAAAATAAATTCCAACTTTGAATTCTAATATCGCTCAATCTATACAATCAAACTTCATGAAATTTTTACCACGTGATCTTAGACAAATAAAGTACAAGATCCTACAGTTAGATTTTTGTTTTCATTGGTGAATGTAGAAAAATGGCAATTTTGAGTGATTTTTGACAAATAATGTCTTTGCACCTTAAAGGGTTAAAAATATATTATGTATATGTGACATTGAATAAATATGTTTGACATAAACTTTGAATTTGATTTTTTATAGAATATTAAAAAAGTAAACATGTACAAATAAAAAAAAGATTTTGTTGCATGAATATAGTGTTTTCATTTTGCCTTGGTACATATGGCATTACCATGGCTTTCATTAGAAGTATAATGGTCTATTGTACATATAATGCTAGTATGCATGATATCATCAACATGTCTTGCTTAGCAAAACAAAATGTTAAAAATACAAGCATATACTATCTCCTCAAATTAAAAAACAACCTCTCCTATAAAAAAAAAAGAGCCATCAATTAAAAGAGACCTTCTAAAAAAACCTGAACTGTCAATTAAAAGAGGTAGAAGGATATTCCCCCCTACCATTGATTTCAAGTTTTGAAGGTGGAATTTGGCCGTCAATCTCAGCTCTGGGGTGGCACTGCATCTCTTCTGTCAATTTAGAATATGAATACAAATATGAATGTAGGTACGGATATGAATATAGAAGATAGATGTGGATATATGTATAAGAAATAGATATGGATATGAGTATGGCTACAGAAGACGTATACATATATATTTTATGAATATGGACAAGGGGTACAAAATCCCATATCAAATGTAGAAGCCTACATCGATTTGAAATTATAAATTGTATGTGGGGTAGGGTTTGGGTTTAGTTTGGAGTTTAGGTTGGAAAATTAAGAAATATTTAATTTGACTTAGGGGATTGGGTTGGAATTTTTTTTTTAAATCAATTTTGTTTGGGGTGGGTGGGTTGGGGAATTAAAAAAAAATATTGGGGTTGGAGGGTGGGGTAAACCTATGCCTCACTATGCACTCAAAAGACAATCAATAATATACAATTTCACATATATGTAATATATTTTAAACCCTTTTTAATCCTTTAAGACTCGAGAAATCATGTCTTTTAAAAAAAATCGTCAATACATATAAAATTGGTGATTTTATTCTTACATATTTAAAATCAATGTTCTAGCCAATGTGTTGATGACCATTAGTCTAACATTTAATTTTTTATTTTAAAAATTATGATCTATAAATCATAAAAAATGTCAAAAAATCCTCTAAAGTTGTATCATTGCATTATATGTAATGCAATGTATTCACTAAAAAATCATTTGAATACTACAACAAAAATCACCGCAAACATAAAGATTTTTTTGCTATATAAATTGAGATTTAATCTAATATATGTCTTGTGACAACTTAAATTAGTACTTAATAATTTTTCAATTAGGCTTTGCAAAGAACAAGAATCTCAAAATATGAAACAACATAGAAATTGTATGTAAATTACAATTCTAGTTGTGAATCATTATGTTAAATTGTTGGCAATTATGATTTAGAAAAAAACTAATCATACATTTTAAAGATTACAATCAACTGTATTCATGAAACAATAGATTATTAAAATCTATGTATATTAATGCTTGTTATAAATGTAGTGTTTATCATATTTTACATTACTAATGAGTTCTTACTACTAGAAAATCTAAGACATTAGAATATTTCAAAAAAACTATCATGTATAAATAGAAAATAGAAAATGGTGTTGAAAAATGATTTTTTATAATAATATATCATTACAATTTTATTTACTTAAAATATATATTTGAAAATTAATTATTTTCACTTGTATTGGTAGATATGATTTCTGAAAATTTTAGTTTCTTTATTTCCTTTGTGAATAAAAAAATTAGAGTTTAATAATAACATATACAAAGATTTTAGAAAAATTGAAAATTCCCATTTTAGTAATGTGAAAATCACTTTGATCTTCAAAATATTGGATTTAGTTTTATTATATGGTTTACAATTGATGAATATTTTTATTTTTATTTGGTTATTTTATTCATTATAATTTAAGATTATAAATACATTTTATGTATATTTATAATAATTTTATAGTGTATGTAAATAGTGAAATGAATGATTTCCTTAAAAAAAATGTTGTATACTACATCAAATAACTATATATTTTAAAATTCCTAAGAATATTTTATTGTTTGATTTTAAAAACGCATACCATTATATCTACAAATGTAGAGATTTTCAAGACATGATTAAAATAATACTTTAAAAAATAGATCGTAAATGTTAATCTCAATTTAAAAATATGAGTTGATATATACATATGTGGGAAGTGTGTAATTAAAGTCCAATGGAAAATTATTAAGAAGAGGACATAGATATTTTTGAATAGATAGTAGATATAATTTCAATGTATATTGGGGTTGCAAAATTTATGAATCATCACAAGAGATAATTTTGATTCGATTTGATTTTAAAAAGCTAAAAAAAAAACAAATAAATAAATTGATGAATAATTTTTAATTAAAAATTAAAAAATGACAATTTATTGAGTATAATTACAAAAAATCATAAAAATATTGTCAAAACAATATAGCAACATAAACTTGAAAATGTTTTGAAGATTTAATTTTTAGATTTTTGTATCAAACTCAATATTATAGCAAAGTGACGAAGGAGCTTTTGTTTTCTTGTATTACTATACTACATGTGTATATTGATGATTATTTAATAGAGTCATAAATCTTTTAGAAGGTTATGAAAAAATAGAGAATTAGAAGTAATTTATTTTTAAAAACTCATTCTAATTTGTCATGAATTTTTTCTTGTTTATGTACAATTTGAGAATCTATAATTTTTTAATCTCAATAGTTTTTATTTTGCATTTTGTAGTAGTAATTGAAATGTAATTATTGACACTTGTATGTCGTATGAGTGTTGCTTCATACATTAAACTACTTGCATTTTTTATGTTGATTTGTACTTAAAATCATATTGTCATTTTTTCATTATTTTTTTACAGAAAAAAATAACCTTAAATTTCATTTTGCACGACTTCTTTATTCTTTCAAAATCTTGTATTGCTACAATCATTGCTTGTAGATTAAATTGTTTATTTATTCTAAAAATGTCACAATGAAAACATTATTACATTCAAATGTTATGAAGTGAACATGAAATAAACTTCAAAATGCACAAGAACGTTAAGAATATAAAATGTAATACTTTTAAAGAAAAGGAAGAAATATTAAAGATTATGCTCATCAAATTTGATCTACTTTCATTGAGTCTTGTGTATCAACATGACTTGGTCTTCTTCCATTGATTTAAACTATGAGCACGACTATGTGAATTTTCTTAAAAGTAGATTTATTTAAAGAACTTATTGATGTGGCATACATTTAAACATGGACATTGCATTTACTTTTAAATCTTTTGGAATCTATTGAATTTTAGGATTTGAATTTTAATCTAATTCAAAATCTAATTTAAATTTGATTACAATTCAAACTTTGCTTGAACTTTGAATAAAATTCTAATAAGATTAAAATCAAAATTAAATTGAAATTAAAATTTATATAAAATATAAATTAATAAAAAATCAAAATTATAATTTGATTAAAGTTCATTTTCATATTTTCAAATGTAATACAACAAGTATAATGAGTTGTAGAATTTTTTCGGTTGCATTATATTAAAATATGATTTTTTAAAGAATATTTTTGAAATATTCTCATTCTTATTTTGAATGATATTAGAATTCTGAGTTTTTAATTAAAATAGTTCAAAGTTCATAATAGGTAAAAATTTTGAATAATCAAATATTCAATTTGGAGCTTTAAACTATTTTGATATAATTTTTTTAACATTTAAATTTCAAGTTTTGAACTATATAAATTATAAATTTTGAAATATTCAAATTTAAAATAGTTTCAAATTCAAAATAAATCCCTCAAATAAAACCATTCAAATTTGAACTATATACATTTTAAATATTTAAACTCTATTGTAATTAAGTTTAGAACTATTCAAATTTAAATTTTTGAACTACAAAAGAAATGTGACTATTGGTCAAACCATCTTCAAAAAATTATTTTTTGATAATTCAAAACATTTTTGATAAATTGAAAAATTTTCTACAAAAATTAGACTCAATCACAAAAAAATTTCAACAATTTTCATGAAAAACAAAGTATGAAGAAGAAGATGGCTATCAAAGACTATTGAATTTAAATAGCAACAAGTGACTTAAAAAGAATAAATAGAATCAAATGGCTATCAAAGACTATTGAATTTAAATAGCAACAAGTGACTTAAAAAGAATAAATAGAATCAAAATATATAATTTAGAATTATACCTTCAATCATTGCATCAAGTGGTGTAATGGTTGAAGCTTTTCAGATCCCTAAATGAAATTTTAAAATTTCATTAACAATCAAATCCACGTTATGTTGTTCTCATCGCATCTACTTATGCAAGCAAAGGATTTTAAAATTTCATTAGTAATTAAACCCTCAAAATTCCATTAGCAATCAAACCCTCAAAATTCCATTAGCAATCAAACCCTCAAAATTCCATTAGCAATCAAACTCACAATATGTTATTTGTATGGTGATTTTGCCCATGTGGTAAGTTAATCCTTTGCTTGCATAGCATATTGCTCTCATCGCATCTACTTATGCAATAGATGAACTTTGGTTTAAAATTCACTATGTGTGACTCATTCATAAAGCACTAACATTGAATAATTTTACCACATGCCAAGTTATACCACGTATTATATTTTTGAAATTGATTAACATTCATGTTTCCTAACTTCCTTTGTGCATGAAAATATTCCCTTCATAAAATCCCAATTTAGAGGTCATATTATAAGAATTTGATTTAAAAATTAAAATATAATCAATGTTAAATTATTTTGATAATAATAAATTTTAATTTTAAAAAATTAAAAAATTAGTTGTTTTTTAAATATAAATGACTACAAAGATTAAACAAAAAATTATTTTCATAAATATTGTACAATAAATGAGTAAAAATTAAAACCATAAAGTTGGTTATGAATTAGTCAATGTCCTATAATTCTATAAAATATTTTGAATAAAAGTATATCCTACCATGTAGATTGAAATAATAATAAAAGAATGATTTAAAGCTAAATTGTGTTGAATTATGAATATGACATGACTATTAATTTAAATAAGTGTATTATTAAATTTGATTCTATAGTGCAGTAGTACGCAATTTTAATTAATTGTTGTACAAATGTATGTTGTTTGTAAATTCAAATGTAGAAGTTGTCTCATTTAAAGAGAAAGACAAAAAGTAATCAGTGATGACACTGAATAATTATCTTTTTAATATCATCTCCTCTTCATACTTTGTGATGAATTTATGGGTACAAAAAACTGTTAGAGAAGCAACTCGTTTTTAATTTAAGCTGAAAGCTTATTCAAAATTCTTCTTTTCTTCTTTTTGCGCCTCGGAAGTGATTTGTCTTTAGGTTTCACAACCCTTAGGTTCAACAATTGCTTCATGCGAAGCAATTTTATATCATCATCGGCCATGCCGGCGGTGAGTTGATCTGGGGACCTCCCTTCACTCATCGGCATGCCTCCGGATGCCAGCAGTGAGTTGATCCGGGGACCTCCCTCCACTCATCGGCATGCCTCCGGACACCGGCTTCCCTCGGCCTATTCAAAATCCTACTTCAATTTTTTCAATAATTGTAATGAAAATTTTGCTTTAGTGTAAATTCCGATTAACAATTAGAAAGAAACATACGTTCTACAAAAGGCGTGTTTAAAGATGATATTATATGCAAATGTATTGATTTTCAAATTTTTTGTTGTTCTCAATCTTTAATATAGCTATTTTTGTTTGTTTAAGTATATATATTAAAATTCATTAATAGTGAATTAATATTCAATTTTCTCTTATTTATTTTATAAGTTGTAGTAATTTTTTTTCTTCTATATAATGACTTAATGTAGTGATTTAAATTTTATAAAAATCAAATCTCAAGGATGTCACTAAGGTGGTAAGGTTTAGTGAGATTTTTTTTGTTATTTGGCTTCATTTATAAAGTTCAATTTTTAATGAACTTGTTTAATATTACTTTTAATAAACATTAATTTATTTTGAAATGTAAGGGAGATTGTAATGTTCAATGCATATTTTAAATAACTATATATGTATATACATAATTTTTAATGTATTTTTTCATTTGTGTATGAAAATTAGAGATCATTTTTATTTGAATAAGATTTAAAACTTAAAGTCTGATTTATTGCATAATATTTGTGAAATTTGATCTTAGTAGCTAAGGATTGAACTAATTTAAATATTTTAACTTTTTTACTCTTTAAACTTAACATCATCTTCTTTTAAATCTTAAAGTACAATTTGTTTTTATAATTCTCATTTTGTATTAAGTTGAATAACTTGACATATTCACAAATTAATTTTCAGTTTAAATTTTAAATTTTAAATTTTTTTGAATTGTCATTTTTAGTTTATGCTTTATTTGATATGTTGTATTTTGTATGCAATTATATTTTAGCATAATTTATATCTACTTATAAAGTAGTGCAACTATATAAGTGAGTATTAAAGAGTTTTTTAAATCAATCTTAAATTACAAGCTATGAAGCTCTTTTGAACAAGATGTGCATGTATAAAGACATTACTTGGAAGTGCTAAGAGTTTTAATTCTTTAAGAATTAATCTTATGCTTTGTGATTGTTGTAAATGTCATTATTGTTTCTTAGTATTTGTTAAAATATAACTATATAAATATAAATGTTGCAAAAATAACATTTTAAATTTTTATTATTGTTTCTTATCTTTTATTAATTATGTGAATAATGAAAAAAAATGTGACTATATTTAATATAAAAAGTTTTATGAGAAAATTTTGGAAAATAAAATTTCAATAAAGAGCATTTGAAAAAAGTAAAAATTAGTTGGTGAAAAGAGATCATTTCCCCCCCTTAATGGTAGAGAGGATCAAATTTTAAGTTCTTCTCTTAAGAAAATCAAATTTGATACGAATGAATACAAATTTAATTTTCTTAAATCAAATTTTTTTGATTGAATGTCTACTAATGTTTATATAGGTTAAAAACATAACGTACTTTCAAAAGTTTCTTATCACAAAAAATACATTCAAAATCCAAAAGTACTTTAGAAAAAAGTGTTTTTGTTTTTGTTTTTGTTTTTTTTTAAAACAAAGACTAAAAGGTTATAAAAGAATAAGCTTTTAAAGAAATTTTAATAATTGAAAAGAAGAAAAGTTGAATAGGAAAATACATTAAAGAATATATATTCTTCAAATATTTTATGTAAGAAGATGATTTACTTGTTGATGCAAATTACTTATTTCACAATTGATTTTTGAATGATGAACATATTTGCATTTACATTTGCTTAACATTCCATATTCAAATTTGCTAAATCATTTTGTCCTTCATGAGTTGAAATGTTGAACAATCTCTTACGGCAATGCAAAATTTATAATTATGAAAAAAAAATTTAAGGTCAGAGATATAATTGGGCAACATTTTAATGGAAAATAACATTTGTGAGTTGAGAGTGCAAATACTTCAATTAGGTTAACATAATTTAATATACAAAATTTCAATGTTAAAAGACATTGAAGTTAATAAAATGTAATATTTAGTAAGAATATATGGCATTGAATGTTTTTTTTAAGTGTATAGTAATAAACTTGTTTTTTTTGTTAATATAAACTTAAAAAATAAAAGGAGTCACATTTCATTTACATCAAAACTTTTACAAAACATTTGAAAAGGGGTATATAAGTTACTTTTTTTATTAATTATTATGAGATATTTTCATCACCAGTGGCAAAAATCCCTCTAGAGTTGACCGATGGGGAATGTATGTGACTATGATGTTTGAAACAATGAATTCTATAATATTTTTAGTAAATTTTTTAATTAAATGACTTTAAATAAAAAGAATTTAGTACCCCTAAATCATTCATAAATGTGTCTTATTTTTTCAATATTATTCCAATATATACTCTAAGAGCTTAGGGCAACCTCTTAGGCCAAAACCTTAATAAAGATCTCCAATTTTAATCTTAAATATATCAAATAAGGTTCTAAAAACTAATCATAGCTCACAATCATCCACTTCATGCATACATTTTCTCACATGCATTAATCTACATGCATTTTACCAAGTCCCTAATTTTAATACTATCACATTGCTTATTTTTTGTCAAATTAACATCTTTCTCTCATTTGATCATGTACTTTTTAACCCTAATTTTAATTCAATTTAGATAGTACTTTTATACTTGTCACAAAATTCTAAAAATTCAAATTGACATTTTTAAAGCATCCAAATCATACAAGTTTATAGAAAATATATTCAAGCATGCAAAACCAAACATAATTTTTTTTATCAATATATCATTCCATTTAAATTTAATTAAAATCATAAAAACAATAAGAGACACAACAATTCATCACTAATAGAACAATAAACCTCTTTTGACCAAAACAACTACTATTTTTTTATACTAGCTTTAAATTGAGTGAGTTTAAACTTGTTGAAAATTCAACTTCAAGGCACATTATCCCTTTATAAATTATAATTCAACTTATTACACCATGTTGTTTTTTTGCTATCACTTGTCGAAGTTGATAGTTTTCAATTTATGCAACAGTTGACATTTTTGTAAAAAATTGATTGCCTCAATTTTGTTCAAGATTCAAATTGGGTGAGTCAATTTTTTTTTAAAAATCAACTCTCCAAGCTACCTTCTCTTCAAATTTCAGCTCCATCTTATTTTTTTGTAGTTACTCGCCAAAGTTGACACTTGTAAGTGTTTTAATGTTCACTCTTGACATATAAGTGAAGCTCAACCAACTTTTAACTTTTAATTGTGATTTTTGTGCTAATATGTACTTAATGTTGGTTCATTTTGCTTTTCAAGCAATGAATTTTATTGTATGGTTTAAAGTCATTTTCAAATTATACAAGGCTTTACCAATTTTTAATTTTAATTTTTAATTTCTAAGTGAATGGTAGATTAATAAGACTAATATGATATCTAGAAAAATATTCTTTAATTTAAATACAAAAATCTTAAGTCAAGAAGAATTCCATGCCATTTTTGAAAATATAACATTCAAAGCAATTCAATATCCTTGGCAAAAGATATGACCGGATGAAATGTTATCCACAAACAACTATAAAAACTTCATTTTTTCATTTATCTTAATTCCTAATTTAAATTAAATTTGTAATTTTCAACATCTTTTTAGTTTATAAATTATTTTCTAATCCTAAAGTTTGAACTTGAATGAAAACTTTCTTTTGATTTTCATCCAAATTCTCATCAAATCTTCATCTTTTCATATCTTATCATATTTTTTTTAGTCTTTTTTAAAATATGAATTATGGTTGGATTCCTCTAAATTTTTTCTAAAAAATTTATAATTTAACTTTTTTCTTTGACTCACTTCTTACTTTCTTATTTTATTTTTTTAATTCTATATTTTGATGATATTTTTTAATTTTTATTATTTTTATAACTTCAAGATTTTTACGTGTATAGGCTAAATCTAGCTTTTTAGAATGCTAAGACGATTATAATTTGGATTTTCCTAATAAAAATTATTCATAGATGAAGATTGACTTCTAATTAGTTCTTTGAACTTTGTCCACCATTTTTTTTTTATCAATTTGGAACCTGAATTTTAACTTTACTTTTGACTTCTAAACTTTTTTTACTCCCTAATTCTCTATTCTTGTTTTAAGTAAATAGATTTATCAAAGTTTTATTTTCAAAAATCTTTAAACTTCTATTTTAAATATCCTACCTCATATTTGACTTAACTTTTAGTCCTAAGGATATGACTTGGCTTTAGGCCTTGGCCCAATTGAAAACTTATTAATTTGAAAAATTAAACTAAAAAACAATATTTAGGAACATACTTCAAATTGTGCCTCATCATATTGATATTGAAATGTATATTTGAAAACTTCCTTTTGTGCCATCATATTTTTTCAATTTAAAATTTTGCTCACCACTATTTTTTTGTTATAAGTTTTAATTTTGTTACAAATGAGTGGAAATCCTATTGTTAACTAGTTTTATTTCTTTCTAAACTTCTCATCTATATCTTTTTCCTTTAAGCCTTTTTTTGTCAATTCAAATCCTACCAAATCTATTCTAATAAATAATTGCTAAATGGTTTTAAAAATCAAATTAACACAAAACAAGCTTATTCAACCTTTCTTCACTAATGACAAAATTTTAGAATTTTTCAAAGTCAAAATATTCTTTTATTTGTTTTTTTTCCTTTAGTACTTTAATCAAAATCCAGACTCCACAAATGATTTCTTCAATTTTTAGACCAATTCAATATGTAATAAGCTTTGAACAAATGAAATTTTAAATTCAGGTCACTTAAGCCTCTCAATAACTTTGACTTTTGGTTTGTACCCACTCTAGCTTTAAAACTCAATTTTGAATTTGAACTCAACTTTGGATTTGAATTCAACTTTGGATTTTTGAAACTCAACTATGGCTTAAAATTCAACTTTGGATTTTTGAAATTCAACTATGGCTTAAAATTCAACTCTATATTTTTGAAATTCAACAAAAAAATTTAGAAAGGCAAAAATTGAGATCCCGTAGGATATTATATTGAATTGGTTTTCTAAATCAATAATGTATATATATGTGAAACTAGTTAATCAAAGTACCAAATCAATCAATTAAGGTATCGACTTACAAATGGAGACCGGCTAGTTGAGTTGGCTATGCTAGTTTAGTTGAATCAATTTTTGGTTTGATTAAATTAATTTTTTGAGTTTTCATACAAAGTGAACCCTCCAACAAAAATTTGCCATTTAGAGGGTTTAGGCCCAAATTTTGAAACAAAACTCAAAGGATTAGTTGATAAACAAACGTAGGAAATAAGGAAGAGATGATAGCTTTGCCTTTCAAAAGCGCAAAGAAAACTATAGGAAAATGACTTTAATTTGGAACCTAGTTTGTGAGTGATAGTTCAGACGTCTAATTGTAAAACCAACTACTTCAATTCCCCTAAGTTCAAAGCTTTGCCACAAATTAGGTTCCAAATTAAAATCATTTTCGTAAGAGTAAAAATTGAACACCAATACAAACTTCATGTTAGAGACACACACAATTAGTACATCTACACACAACCATCAAGAAGGTTAGTTACAACACTTCCAATTCCACTCCTCCTAAGAAAATTTTCACATAATGAAATTCTCACTTAAAAGTCTTATGTGAACTTGATAACAAAAAAAAACAAATTAGAGAATTTTCCTAAATGACCTCACTAGATATAAGAAAATAGCTTTTAGATTAATACCAAATACATATAAAATCAAGAAATACTCAAAAATATTAGAATAAGTAAAAAAAACTTTGAAGGAACTCAATGTCCTTCAATTTTTTTTTCAATAACAACAATAGAACAATCAAGGTTCTAAAAACATGGTTTGATGATTTGACTCAAAAATGGCCAAAATTCAACTAAATGGATTTTAAATATATCAACATGCCCAAAGTATGGCTACATTGGGTGTTTTGAAAGGAAGAATGTCCTTATATGCTCTTTTAAGGACATCCACCTCCTCTTATTTTTAAGTGGTAAACTTATTACTTAGGATTTTCATCCTCATTTTTTAATTTTGACTTTCTACATGGTACTAAACTTAAACTTTTGGAAGAAGAATTCAAATCACAAACGAATTGCATAATTGGCTTCAAAAGGCCATTTTTAGTCAAAGTATCCTTACCACCCTTTTTTTCATCCTCATAATCTCATTAAAACTTAGTAGCAACTTAACATCAAAATATAAGAGAGTAAAAAAGACCCCGTTTTGATTTCATTCCAATTTCATATGCCTCTAAAACGCTAGTTGATTCCACAAGCTTCTTTTAATTTCATCGGTTTTGACAAATCTTGTTGGTTCAAGTACTTTTGGCTATCAAAACATTTTGAAATTTGTAGGAGTGTTTTATTAATATAAAAAATAAGTGTATTTTTAGTGAATTTTATTGCACCTTTTATAACTTTTACAAATATTTCATTATAAATTTTGATGATTGATTGTTCAAAAGAGGATTTTATGTTTTATCAAAAAATTCTAGAATTTTTTATGACACCTTTTATAGAAACCTACAAAAGATGTACAAGCTTATATTTTTACTTTATACATGCAACAAAGAAGAATGTAATCTTGTTATTTTATTGATTTTTGATGAATAGAAAATCTTTCACATGGAAATGAATCTTTATCAATTAATATTGTTGTTGAACTCGTAGCATGATTGTCACATTAAAACACCATACTTTAATCATAGATGCCCTTTACTAGTTCATCTTGAGTTTTCTTCACTTGTAGATTAATAATTGGAGTTTCTACTATTTCATGATACAAAATGGGAAACTAAACCTCTATTTAGGAATCAACTTAAGCTTCTCAAGTAAGTTCCTTTAGACCAATTTGACTAGAATTTGTTATATCAAGGCAAGTTTGAACAATTTGGATAGTTTCTATTAAATAGCTGTAATTTATACAAATTCTAGATTTCTACCCTATTTACAAATAGGATTGGGATTTATTTAAAGAAAAATATCCCATTTAAGATCAAATACTAAATTGGCATGTGATATGCTTATTTTGAATTTAAACTTTTCTTTGAGCTTTTTGTATATAAAACTACACTCTAAATTGCAAAGAAGGAAAAAAAATCATGAGTCCTAAGTGACAAATTGGGAACTCATAGTAGTCTCAGAAAAATCCTTATTCTCTTCTAGCAATCTCCACTCAGTCTCCCATCTAACCTAAAACTCCTTCATTTTTCATCTATTTAAGAAGCGTTTTGTTTTTAATTTATAATTTATAATTTATTTTCATGTTTTTTCATTTGATTCTAGGTTCATTTTCTACTTGTAGACTTTTGTTTTTAATTCATTTTTAAATTTTTTTAAATTTTTAAATTTTTTAAATTTGCAATTTGATTCTAATCCCATTTCCTACCCTTAGTATTTTATTTTATTTTCGGTTTTGTATTTTTATATTGTTATCCTTTCGGTTTTCTGTTTCATTCTAACTTCATTTTTCTACTTAGTAGTGTTTTGGTTTTCATTTTATTATCATTTTACCGTTAGCCTAATTTGGTTATTTTACCAAATTTTCCTTAATGTCTTTTTAGTTTAATTTTCCTATTTTTTCCCAAGAATTTTTCCCCCATTTTCTCCTAATTGCATTTTCTAGCATTTTGCCCCATTTTCTACATAATGGAAAATTCCCTAGTAGATGGTTATAGGTTAATTTAGAGTACTAACACTTCTGGACTTGTAAATTCATGCAAATTGTTTGTATTTTTTACAATTTAAAAAGTGAACCAATATAATGGTTCATAGTTGTAAGATTTTTACATTCAAAAATCCAATGAGGTACATGTGTAGTATTTTTCTTTAAAAAAAGAGTTGAAAATTTTCATTACAAAACTACACAAGTGTTTAAATGCTAAAATCTCCACAACTTCAACTTTAAACCCTGATTTCTTTTGCATTGTCTTAGCTCAAATTCTTGAATTCTTATTTGTATTGCAATTTCTAAAGCTTGGAGGTACAAGAATATGGTATACCAAATATGGGTGCAGAATCGGCAAACTTGGCTGATTATGCTGGCTACTGATTCTACCAAAAAGAAAGGCTTGAATAGTTGTAGAATCAAACCTCCAGGCTTTTAACTAAATCCTAAACACATGCCATTCAAAGTACCTCAAATGGCCAAATTCTCATACTAAAATTACTTGAAACTTATTGGAACTTGCCACACTCACGTCGACAATTCCACTCCCAAATGATCAACACAATTTCACTCGAGCTCCAACCCCAATTCAAGTGTAATGTGCCACAAAACCCTAACCCTTGAAATCCCAATCTCTAATTAACAGCTAGGTTCATCAATGATCATCCACGGCTTTGTTTCTTTAGACTAATCAACGGTAGGGGACGTGCCAATGTGGGTCAATTTTTTTTCCACACAAATTGACAACAAAGAATTTTTCTATTGGTGAGATGGCAAGACGGGGTTACCAACCAATTTTTAAAGGAATAGTATCCCACATTTTAAGTGCCTTGCATTCTTGATGTTCTAAAATCATATGTGGTTGCTTTTTATAAGAGGATTATGTGATATGAATTTTATGAGAATAACCTAAAAATTGGAAAAAATAATTATGATATTTTATCATTAAAATATAAGTTGCAAAATGGTGAGGATTAGTATATTGATTCAAATCATAAAAACAATGTCATGAATACAAACAAAAAAGTAATTGAAATAAAAGGAACTTATTGGCAAGTAGATTGTACATTTTTTTTGGTTTGACAAGTGCTGCTTGATTCCTAGTATTATAGATTTTTGGAAATGAGTTATGAGGCTAAAATCATCAATACAAATTCATAGAGAGAGAAATTGCACCCATGTGAATTTTAAATATTTGCAAAGAAGTTAATTAATAAATCTATATAGAGAATGGAAAAATAGATATGAATCACAATTTTATCAAGTTTTCTTTATAAAAATTACTCTTACTACAAAGTTTACAAGTAAAAATTACTTGTCTATAATAAATTAAGCACTATTGTTAAAAAAATGTCAAACAACTAAATTACTCCTTTGTGCATCAAAAATAGGTGGTTTGAAAAGAGAACAAATTTATATTATTTTCTCATCAGTATGGCTAAATTTTTTTTGAGTATTTATAAAATAATAGAAGGAAGAATAGAAAGTGTGCTACTAGATAATTTAGTTTTTTGTTGTTGATTTGGTCACATTGATTTGATTCACTTTTCTATTGATTTTTGTCCAAATGAATAGATTATTGTCCAAATCAACTCAAAAGTCAAACAAATCAATAAAAAAACTAAATTTTTTAATAGTGGCAATACCACCCTAGTACTTTTCAAATGTATGAAGTTTTATCAAGTATTGGGGATTCAATATACTCTTTTATGAACAAGAATCTTTGTGGAATAATTTTAACCTCCAAAATCCTATTGTCTTCTTGGGGGATAAAATGGATTTTTGGCAAGCTCCCACTGTTCAAATATTTATTTTAATTATATATATATTTTTTAAAGATAGAAAAGTACATTGGCTATCTAAGAATATAATTTTTATTTCAATTAGTGCCTGGGAGCAAAATTTATGTCACAATAAGTACAAATTTTAGTTTGGCAAGCAAAGAAAAGATCCCCAAAAAGTTTAAAATGAATTTTTTTTAAACCTCATAGACTATATTTTTATATACTTTGATTCATTCTATTTTGATTTGTGATGTGAAATTTATGAATTCCATTTTCGCAATTTAAAAAAAAAAATTTGCAAGGATAGATCTTTTGCTATAACAATCTCACCATTGAAATTAGTATATTTCAATTCCATCCTAGAGCTATTAATGGCTTAGTTTTTCCTTCTATCTTGAACCTACTTTTACTCAATAATTTTTGAATGACTAAAAATTGAAGGGGGTGGATTCAATTTCTAGATTCTAAACTCAATTATTTAATATAAAAAATTCAAAATTCAAAATTCAAAATCATTAGTGCAAAAATTTAAGCTAAAAAGATTTGAAGTCAAAAAATTTAGTTAAGCAAGGTGCAAAGTTTTTTCTTCTTTACTTTAAATACAAGTATCTTGTAATCTATGCGGTCAAACTTTTTGAAATTTCTTCTACATCACTTGCTCAAATATCAAAATTAGTAAATAGAGTGGTTTAGTGGTATACGCACTATTTCCAATTCAAAGTTTTTTAGTAGGAAAGGGGTAACATTTGAACTAAAATGTGAAAATCTTGTGAAAAAAAATCTTGTAAAAATCACAAATGTTCACTTTATAATCAAATTTTGGCTTCAAATTTTATTGAAAATATTGATTAGTACAATAATAGATCTAGCCATATGGAGATGATCCATAAATGATATTTTACAACAACTGCTTGAGATTTGCCATTAAATTATTATTCTATGTTGTATTTTATAATGTATCTTCACAATTTTGAAAATCTAAACTACCTCTTGGATCTTAAGGATTAAAAGGGAGGGGGGACATACCTAAATTAATGTAGTGTCTTCAATTCCAAGTATAAATTCAAATTAAAAAATTTGCTAGTAAATGTTTTTATATTAGTAACAATTGCATAAATACTAAACAATTATTTCTTCAAAAAGACAAATAAACTTCCCTCCTTTGTATGGTAGATGTAATACTAAAGTTACAATATACCAATCACCTACAAACTTTTATTTTTGTAGAAAGTGATAAAATATAGTAATATTGGAGGATATGTAATTTCTTTATTGTACTAGTAGTTGAAATTAGTTCATTCAACGCAACAAATCAATGCACTTTGAATATAGTTGTAAAAGTAAGGGAGCCGACCCATTTTTGACCAATTAAGCAATTTTTCATATTTGGAGTGTTGTTTTCTGAGAAATTTTCCCATGTACAGAAATAGAGTTTAGAAGGATTCTTTATTTTTCCAGAATTTTATTTCTCAAAACATAATTATTATGAATTTTTTAGTTGAAGATTCTGTTCGACACATCCTTGTCATATAGGTCCCCCTATTTCCAACCATAGGTTGGTTGTAAAATCAACCAAGACTGCAGCCAATCATAATGTGCCACGATTGCATTGGAGATTGTGCCACAATTAATGTCCTGCTTTCTCTTGCTGATTGGAAAGAGTGTAGTCTATATAACGGGAATGAGTCCCTGGTTGAGAATGGGTCGCCTCCCTTAAGGACAGGCTTCCATGCTCCATCGGTGGGAAGGGAAAACGACAAAATACTCCCCGATCGGTGTGCATGGAAGGCGCTTTAGATTTAGGGCCGGCCCGGCAACTCTTCACCAATCATCGGTCATGTTGGTGTCCGCGCGTTCTTCTTTTTCATTTCCACCGATCATCGGTGAGGGCTTTGTACCTACTGGAGCTTGTTTTGATGAAGCGCTTGACTTCTACAGCCTGGATTTGACTTGGAGGTGGCATCTTGGAGGCACTTGGAGGAAGTTGGAGACGGCTTGGAGATGACTTGGAGGTGGCTTGGAGATAGTTGGAGACGGCTTAATCAAAAATTTAACAAACAATCATTTTGACAATACAAGCATTAGAATGAATGTTTGTAGACTTAGAATAATAGATTTCAACCTAGCACAACAAATTAATTTTCATCCAAAAATTGTTTTAACATCTTATTCCTAATTTAATTGAAAAAAATTTAAAAAATTTAAGTTTTAGATTCTATATAGAAATAATGGTGATTGTTATCATAGATCTAAAATTTTAGATATTAGAATCTAAAATTCTTAGTCTTCAACTCTTATTTACATACCAATTTCACATTTTCTTCTTAGTTTCTTTTTACAATAGAATGAAGCAATTCTCTAAATTTAAAACATGTAAATAGTATTTTGGAATTAATACCTTTTAAATTTGTTGTGATTGTTTGAAATTAGAATGCTGCAAAAAAGATGAAGTTTTTTACAGATTACTATTAAAATTTTGTAAATACTTTTAAAGATCTTTCTTGAAGTGTATATGAGATATGTTAATAAATGGTAGTCTTTTTATTTTGATTCGAAGTTGTTTATTAACCCCTACATGAGTGAGTTGCGTTTTTTGGCAAGATAGTGATTTTGGGCAGTTCACTACGGATGAAGTTTTTATTTTGTTTTTTTGAAAGTTTGAAAGTTTGGAAGTTTGACTCAACATTTGGAGGAGTGGCTTTAAGTTTCAACAATTTTCATAACTTTTGAGTACATGGTTAAAAAGTTATTGCATGATATGTGATTTTCATTACTCGGCGGGCAACTCGAGCAACTCAAAAAACTTTCTTTGAAATCACTTTTTAAAAAAATAAAAATTTGAAACTGATTCTCTAGATTTATATGTAAGTGAAAAGCTTTGAATCATTCCATTTGGATTAATGAGATGAAAGTTATGAAGATTTTTAGTTTGTGGGTAGTTGTGGTTTTCAAAGACTTCATACCTAACCATACAAATTCAAACTAGACATGTTTGAGATCACATAGGAAAAAAACAAAAAACAATATTATGGATTGAAAGATTATAATGTTTTGATCATGAGGATGATAAAATTGCAAAAAGTCATTTGAAGTCTTTCAATCCTCTTTTCACATGTCAAATCTAAAAATTTGGTCACCAAAAAAATATGAGGATGAAGGGCCTAATATGCATAGCTCCAATCAATTTATGGCTTCTCAAAATCTACTCTATAGTTTTTTTTTAAATGAATTTCTAATGTGATTTTTTCTCCAAAATTTAGAGTATTTGAGGCTCATTTCCAAGATCCCTCAACACTATGGAAAGTCAAGATTACAATGGACACATGTGCACAAATCTTGAATAGAAAAATCATAATCAATCATTTTCAAAATCACATTTTTGATGCTAAAATTAACCTTAAAAAAAAATTCAAAAATATAAACTATTAAAAATAGCAACTTGGTTGGGTTTTTATTGAACTTCAAAGTAATGTTGTGGTGTCTTGGGCATTTAGGGGTTAAACTCAATCCACCCCAAGGACCCCAAGAAGGATTGTCCTACTCTCCTTGGGGTCCACTAGGGAAGCGCATGGACTAGTTAACAATGCTATGTAGTATATTCACGAAGGTTTGATTTGGCACTTAGGTGCTGAAATTGAATTTCCACGTCAGATTCTGAGGGGTCCATGTCACCTCGCACCATTCACAAGATGACACGTGTCACCTTTTAATTTTTTTCCCCCCAAAATGACTTTTTGCGCCAAATCTAACCTTCAGGTAGGGTAACTGCTGACCAATGTGGGCAACGCCCACTGTATTTTTGGAAACTCCGTCTGAGCATCTTCAGTTCAGGAGCTCATTCCCTGTAAGTAAACGTACCGAAGCCTATCTACATTCCACCAAATTTATCCCTCCAAACTTGTTTCTTCACTTCTACATCGTCACGCCGGCTGCCGTGGA
The DNA here is from genome assembly GCA_950106755.1 of Climacium dendroides. Lineage (NCBI taxonomy): Eukaryota > Viridiplantae > Streptophyta > Bryopsida > Hypnales > Climaciaceae > Climacium > Climacium dendroides. Next base: position 44,150,275 of record OX467082.1, on the reverse strand, counting down.
ATGATAGAATTTGGAGGTACAATTGAGGTGTCACACAATTGAACTCTCTCACGGAACATGCTTGCACCAGGTTAGTTATGGCGGTGCTGCTGCTGCTGCTGCTCCTTGCTTGTTTTGCTTTTATCCTCTAGAACCCCATCTTGCAGCTTTTGTTCTCAGCATTCAAACCTTCACTTCTAGTGACTGTTCGTTTCCAGCACTACATCTAGGTACATTGCTAGGTACTCCAACTTGGGTTGAAACATTAGCGGAGGTTGCAAAATCGTACAATTCCTTTGGGCAATTGATGAGTGTCAGTTCTTGCTTCGCAATTTACAATTTACAAGCTTGTTACCAAATTGGATACAGCTCTATTCTTATTATCTAAGTTTTGAAATTGTAATTATTCCTTCTTTTGTGGTTAAGCTTAGTTCTGACACCAAGAGAGGGTAAGAAATAGATTGATGGAGTGTTGGAAACTTTTGTAATTTATGCCTGGATTGAATTTAGTGATTCAATCCGCAACTTGCTTTCCACGTAGATACCTTGTTGATCTGCATTCTTTGCATGTTTTGTTCGATTGCATTGGTGATGTGTCACTGTTAGTCTCGTAATCGAACAAGCGATCAGTGCACTACCACTCCTCGCCATGAAACAGGGACTTTGAAAAGGTCTCCCAAACCCTATGGAACGCCGGGTCCCCTGCTTAGGTCTTCTTCTTGTTTGTGGGTTTATGGAATATCATGTTTTGTTTTGCGCGTTTGTAATTGGAAGAGTACACTGCAGGTGTGGATTCTAAACACGCTTTGAATGCCGGTATATGCTTAAAGAAGTGAAGGGAATCACGATGAAGGCTTTGCTGTTCTCGGTTGTGCTGCTTGGAGCTGTCCTGAGTTGCGGCTGCCAGAGGGTGAGCATCAGGACACATCCAATTTGCCTTCGATTTCTGTCCCATGCTTAAGCTCTTTGTGTTTATGAAGGTCTTATTCAATTTCGCAGACAATGGAAGAATTTGAGAATCTTTTGTTGTTGAAAATATGTTCCGACCTTTTTCAGATGTTTGACACCTCTTGCTCACATTCTGCTTTCCCTTTTTCTACTTGATTAGATTCAATGTTTTTCTGATCACTCCTTGTTTTTCTACATGAAGGTAGCGGACACCACATGTAGCGTGGATGGATACCTTGCCACCAATGGTAAAGACTGGGAAGGGGAGTATTTCCCCAACATTTCGTACATCAAGTATGAGGTACATGAATTCCTAGGTCAAAGCAGAATTGTGAGGGAGGGATAATTTGTTTCGCTAGGGTTCTGGAATACTAGAGAATCCTTGTTGAGTTTCTTCTGAGTTTGGCATGAAAAGGAATCCGTGACACCTTGTTTTGCAATTTGAACGGGGTGAGAGCTTCACAGAATTATTATCTTCACATGTGAGATTGTGTCATAACTTCACTTTCATTTGATTTGCTCTGATTTTTCTCTAAATTCTATTCTAAAGAACTATTTTACTTGGTACTGTTCTCAATAAGGTGTCATGCCACTACGGTGGTACTCAAGAATGTTTTGTAGCTTCTTGTGTACATCAGATCACATCGCAGGTGGATGAGGAACTTAATATTGTTGCTGTATGTGCAGGGACCTTCAAGCCACAACCCTCTCGCATACAAATACTACAATGCGGAAGAGTTGATCTTGGGCAAGAAGATGAAGGTTAGGTCGAGAAACTGGAATTTCCTTGTCTCATTATTATTATGGTCTGATCTATTTCAAAATTTCAGTGTTCTTTTCGAATTATTAAGCATGAACATGATCACATTGTGATGAAGGCACACAAAGGCCTGCGTCACCTTCTAGGTCAACTATAATATGCTTGCATCAGCTCTGAACTCTGTTTATAATAAAACCATGTCATAACTCTATCAATTGAGCATCTTCTGTTGTATGCAATTCTTAAGGTCGACATATTCCTTCCGATTTCAAGATTCTCTTCACTCTTTGAGTTTTGGGGTCTCACAGACACTGATATATATATAAGCTTAGGGAGCGAATGGATTAGATATGCCAATAGTTCTAGCCATAAAACAATGGATACCATGCATTTTACTTGTGAGGGTTTAGGTGAGGGTTCTGAAGTTTGCAGGTGTGATTGTTGCAGGATTGGCTGCGTTTCAGTGTTGCATTCTGGCACACTTTCCGTGGAGATGGGGGTGACCCCTTTGGCTCCGCCACGAAGTTGTGGCCTTGGGATGACGGCAGTAATTCGCTCGCCGTTGCTGCAAGAAGAAGTACAAGTTCTAACCATTTCTTACTTCTATTTGCAGATTGTAGTGCAACTACTGTGGCAACAGTCTGGTTGAGGTAGCTCGTGTCATTGAAGCTTCAGGGCAACTATACTGACTTGTGGTGAATAGATGACTAATCTGGTTTACATTCTTCAATGGTCTTAGCTCTTTGTTGTCTATCTGCTTTTGATATTTGATTGCAGTGATTTTCTGGCATTTTTTGACAACTTGATATTCTTTCACTGACGCAGTGAGAGCAAATTTCGAGTTCCTCAAGAAGCTGGGAGTTGAGAAATGGTGTTTCCATGATCGTGACATTGCACCTGAGGGTTCTACACTTGAGGTTAGGATCCTTTCTTTGAACTTGTTACAGTGCCTTGCTCTTGTTCCCCAGTTAAATTAATAGGGAGAGCTGAATAGAGAAAACAGAATGAAACTATAGAGAATTAGGATCTCATTGATGAACGTACTAATGATATGATTTGTTTTTGTGTGACAGGAGTCCAATGCAAACCTTGACTACATTGTTTCAATTGCAGAAAAATTACAGGTTCAAAATTTTATTTATAAATGCAGTTTGGGCATTGTAGCGCTACTCAGCGAAGGTGTATTTTTTAGGTTTTTTTTAGGATGAACCACTGGGGCTAAGAAGTTTCTGTTAAAACAGGAGGGAACTAACATACGACCACTTTGGGGAACAGCCCAGCTTTTCAAGCACCCTCGCTTTATGCATGGAGCTGCTACAAGGTCTTTTCAACCTCTTTCTAGGGCAGTAGCTGTTAACTCAAGCAGTGTAGTCGATAGCTTTTCTTCATTTTTTGTGAGATGGCTAGAATATGTTATCACCCTCTCATATTGTCTCTGGCAGCCCGGACGTCCGCGTTTATGCATACGCAGCCGCTCAGGTCAAGAAGGCCATTGAGGTTAATTTCAGATCCTGTATCTCTTTTTCCTAATAACATGCTTACAAAATATAACGGAAGATTATTGTGACTAGTTGAAGTGCATTAATAGACATGGGTGTCTTAGTTTTTTTTGGCTTTGGTTCTACTGAAATAGTAACTCTCTACTAAGAGTATGCATTGGTTCAAGAATAACGTAGAAATCTGTGCGCAGTTGATTTGATTCACTGTGAAATCTATGCGCAGGTGACAAAACGACTTGGAGGAGAGAATTACGTATTTTGGGGTGGGCGCGAAGGTTATCAGACCCTTCTAAATACAGACTTGAAGAAGGAACTTGATCACATGGTGTGACCTCTCTTCTCATTTACAAGTTTATGATCTTATAGCATATTGCTGCCTTAGTATGTCTCCATGACTTGGAAGCTTCTCCAGTAGCTTCTCATGAAAAATCCTAGACCAATTTTTATTAAATCCTAGTCTATTAGTTTATCACTGTTCTAGAGTGGTCTCAAAGTGCTTAATGAACAGGTATACAACCCTTTCACAAAATCATACATGAATACTAAGTTTTATGTCCGTTATGTGTTCAGGCTACTTTCTTGCATTCAGCTGCAGCATATAAGAAGAAAATTGGTTTTCAAGGTAAATGGGATCCCAGTTTGATTCGACACTATTTCTGAGCACCTACATGGTTTTTGATACTGTTGCAACATCCCGAGACTTCATGAATCGGTCCTTGCTTCCATTTGCAGGAACCCTGTTGTTGGAGCCAAAGCCACAAGAGCCAACAAAGCACCAGTTTGTATTCACCTTGAAACTAGTCAATTTCCTTAACCTATTTTGTAGCCTATTTTGATCGTCTCTTTGCCATTTTGGATTCTTTAAGGAGGCAAGAGTAACTCGCTGTGATTCCTTATCTTAAACGACACATTTTGATCTCCAGGTACGATTGGGATGCGGCAACCACCATGGGATTCCTGAAGAATTACGGACTCTCAGGTATGGACTATAATTTAATTTGTTTCTATGTTTTCGCAGCTAGTCATCCGTCAGCGGTGAGGTAATGCACGTTGTTGTGAACTCTCTTGGCTTCAGAAGTCTGCTAAAATGTCAATGGAAGTCAATGACCATCTAAATATATTCCTACAACCATTCTTGGTCGGTACAGCAATGGCTCTAATAGGTCTAGAAACTTAGGGTGGGACAAGAGCAGAAAGAAACAGACTACATTGTAGTAGTGGTACTAGTTCTGTAGGTGTGAAATGAAGGGCGTATGAGGACTCCTCACGTATTTTGTGTGTTCCTGCAGAGGAATATAAACTGAACTTGGAGTGCAATCACGCTACCCTGTCCGGACACAGGTATTTGTCGTTGTCAGGGCTGTTGTAACTGCACTCCTCGTGTAAAAATTACAGCTTACTCTTGATATTCCCTCAGGCAGCTTAGACTGATTGATGCATCCACCCGTGTCAAGAGTTAGAAATTGCTACCTTTGCTTTATTCCATTCCATTTCAGAACCGTCAGTTTATTCAATTTTAAATCATTCTTTAATTTTACAGCTGTCACCATGAGCTGGAGATCGCACGTATCAATGGCATGCTTGGTAGTGTTGATGCCAACACAGGCGATGCTCAAACAGGTTCAACTATTATACCTTTTATATGTTATATTTCGGAGTCCTTTATTTTAATGATAAAAGTGTTTTTGCCTTGGTTTCATCGACGTGTGTAGGAAATCTAACATTGAGGAGGGGCATGCAGGATGGGACACTGATCAATTTCTCACTGATATCAGCGAGGCAACTCTTGTTATGCTTTCTGTAATAAAGAATGTAAGTGATTACAAAACTTCCTCTCAATGGGCCGAATGCAGAACCGTTCTTTGCAGGCATAGACGCCTTAATAGTGGTCCCTTGTGTAGATCCAATTTTTATTCGACCGATAATGTATGTGGTAGTGTATGGGTATAATGAATGATGAACTAACTTGGAAAAATTACTTGTGCTGTGAAGGGAGGGTTGGCACCTGGCGGATTCAACTTTGACGCAAAATTGTGAGCACTTCAGAAACCCTCAGATCTTGTGCTATGTGGTAGCTTGGAACTTCATGACAATTCTTACCGAGACAAAACATTCTTGAGTAGTATGGGCTTGCACCCATTTTAAAACGTAGTCCTATAGACATAGAGATCGCTCAAATAATGTGAGAATTAGTAATGTCAATAGTCATGCGACTCCAAGAGTCTGCAACTTTAGAATCACGATGATTCATGAGTTAGGAAGTTCACTGTCAAATGTCGAACTCAAACATATTCGTAGAAGTGCTTCAAAGCAAGTATATGTCAGGATGGGCCCCAAGGTGTGAGGAACTGATTTCAAGGATGTTATGGAAGGAGAGAATTTTCACGTACCTAATTATCTTGTGAGGAATGCAGGAGGAGGGAGAGTGTGGACGTGGAAGATCTCTTCATTGCCCATGTATCAGGCATGGATACCATAGCTCGGGGTCTTCGTAACGCTGCCAATCTTTTGGAGGTAAATAATTTTAGGAACTCAAAGAGTACCTAGGCTTAAGATTCTGTCGTAGATGTTTCGGAACTGGTAGTCCTATGCAGTATCTTAACAAATTTGTATTTGATTCAATTTTCAGGGAGGTAGACTCACAAAGCTTGTTGAGGACCGATACGCAAGCTTCAACTCCCCACTTGGAAAGCTCATTGAGGTAATAAATAATGGCTCCGCTCTTTACACCAGCGTCCTCAGGCTTGTTAGCTTATGCTGCTGTTGATTTTCGGGCTACACTGATTTTGTCCTAATAGTGAAGCGGGGAGGAAATTACTGTCACCTAAAAAAATTAGTATCATCACAAAATTCATTTTAGTGGAAATTTGTTCCAAGACAGGCATATTCCAACCTGCACTAATTCAAAATACTTTGGTAAATTAGCGTCACACGCACTATAAGAACAAATCAGTGTAGTTGATTATAACCGTAAATTATTTTAATTAATATTAAAGATACTCCCGCACGCCAATGCTCTGCAGGAAGGAAAAGTCGGGTTTGAGGAGCTGGAAAAGCATGCTTTGGAAGCAGGAGAGCCAGCCATTGTCTCTGGCAAACAGGTACAATTCTATTCTATTGGTAAAAATATTTAAAAGGAATTACCTCTGGCTGGGTATTGAAAGGAGATGCTGCACAAGTACCACTTGAACTTTTATGGCCTCGAAATTAGACTGACGCTTCAGATGAACAGCACAAGATTCTAGAGCTATGCAGAATCTGCACCGCTCCACTTCTCACCCTTACCAAATTGTTATATTTCAAAAAGCTTGAGAATCACTGTAGAATGCGTGGGCGAATTGAGTTAAAAGCTGCGGATAATGGGAAAGCTTTATATTTTGAGCTCAACGTGTTTTACAGAACGAATCTAGATTCTTGTTGCAAACGCTTAAAGGCAGGTGCCCAAGAATGTTATGAACAATTCAGTGCTTTCTATAGAGAATCCTAAAGCTGGGATTGGGACTGCAAGAACAAATCCTTTATCGAGTAGTATAGAGATGTCGCTACGCAGACCCTCGTAAATCAAGGATGCCTGTGTTTTTCATACCGTCTTCTTGGTTCATGTAACACTTGTTTCCTTTCTTTTGAGAGCTGGGGTTTGTTTGATTCATGGCTACGAGTATCAGTACGTTAGTGTTAAAAACAAACCCTCCAGAACCGTTTACGATTTCCACTTGTTCTGATATTCTTCCAACGAACAAAGTCCTAACAAAATTTACGTGGTTTTGAGTTCTGCAGGAGTTGGCGGAGATGATATTTTACTCTTACGTATAAAATTTGAAGGGTTTCCATGGTCAAGAATCAGGAAGTGAAGTTGGAAATTCGGAGCCAAGGCGGTGGCAACGCAGATGTGTGTCAAAAGAGTGTCAAAAGAAATGTTGACCACATTTTTTTTTTCCAGTTTCTTAGGTCTGGATTCTAGGTCTGAAATTTGTTGACAGGCCTTTCTCCAAAAATCTGCCACACTATGTACAGTCGGAACTCGGATGGTCAGTCTGGAAATAAATAAATAAAAAACTTTGTTGCAAGGAACTTCTTCGAGGGGACAATTTTCTTCCAAGGTTTCTCTTTTTCGAAGGCTGGGAATCGAGTGCATGTTGTCAAAATTTGCAGAATTGTGGTGTTCATGTTCTAGTTGGATAGATTTAGCTGGAGATGCGGATTTATAGTCCGTCATGAAGAGAAGTTTTCCATGAGAGCTTCGGAGCATATTGCATCAGTACCACTCTCTGGAACAGACACGTGCAAGAATCTCGTTGGTCAGCATGGCCGAGTGGTCTAAGGCGCCAGACTCAAGTTCTGGTCTTCGTAAGGGGGCGTGGGTTCGAACCCCACTGCTGACAGGCTTTTTGTTTTTCTTCAATATTATTTTGTCATTTTATTTACGACTCAAGGCATACTTTATTCAGGTAATAAGGTACAAGCCTCTCGTTTGAAAGAACTCTGGAATTGCACATTGAGCCTTGCAAGGTAAACTACCCCATTACAGATAGGATGGGAGCAAACAAACCCATATTGTGGGCTGAATTATGTTAATGGTGTACATTTCAAAACTTGAATGTACACCACTATTACAATTTTGCCCACAATGGGCTATTTTACCCACAATGGGCTTGCTCCCATTTTGTCCGTAATGGGGTAGTTTACCTTATATCCTTCCGATCGGAATGGCCATAACAAGAATTCTCTCCAACACAGTGTGACATTTCCAACCCTAAATTATATAATCAAGCTACTAGAGAAGATTGGCAAGGCAACAAATAATTGGCATGCTATGATTGGACAATGGACACTTGTTGAAAGGTATTGAAAGGGTATGCAAGATGCTCTAGTCACTTTGCGACTTGAAGAAGCAATCCTACAAGCTATATTGGCATCTTCAATAGTCATTATCTAGTTCAATAGTTCATAATAATAATAATATTATTATTGAACCATCACAAATAGTGTCTATTGGGAGTAAGGTAGGAACACCCAATAATGTAGACTGTTAGTAACTAGACCATTTTATAGAGACATCCAATACTATTACTTGTAATGTGTACCCTTCATGACATTTTCCAATCCTAAATTACATAATTAAGCTACTTAGGAAGATTGGCAAGGCAACAAATAATTGACATGCTATGATTGGCTAATGGGCACCTATTGAAAATGAGTAATGTTATGTATGAATTAGTGGGCAAAAAGTGCCACACCACTTCTTGTGGCCAAATGTTTATGGCCATGGATAGTGCCAAAAGGACATGTAGGATACACTCTTGTCACTCCACAATTTGAGCAACCAATCCTATAGGTCGTATTGGCACCCTTCCATGGTCATTATCTAGTTCATAATAATAATGATATTAATGTTGGACCATCACAAATGGCATTTGTTGGAAGTAAGGTAGGGACGTCCATTACTATGGACCGTTTCTACAATTAGATTTATGGAAATTTCATGGACAAGTAATAGAAGATTTGAAGGCACCAAATAACATCATTTGAATGTCTCTACCTTAGTTTAATAGCATGAACATGGAGGTGTTACTTTTTTTGGAAGTAGACTCTATGACAATAAGTAATCGTTTTGAAGATCATATATATATATATATATATATATATATATATATATATATATTTGTGTGTATAAAATATATGACATTTTTACCTTCCATGCAATTACTCTTCAAATCATCTTATAAAAAAAAAAAAAAAAAAAAACCAAACTCATTACAAAAAAAATTGATAATATAGCAAGGGCCTTCATTCTAACAAACAACTTCAATCTTAATAGACATCATTAATCTTGTCTTTTGTGCACAACCACTTGTGGAATCTAATGTAAATAGATTCTTCATTTACAACATTCATTTGGTTATAATCCTTTGTCTCCATGGAATTTGTAATTTATTGTATGTATCTCATTGTATAACTTCTACGTATCAAATTGTGAGTACATGTTACACCAAATGGAGTGGATTCATTATTAAAACTAGGTGTTCATGGTGGCATTCTCTAAGAATAGACAATATCTCAAAATCTAAAAGGATTTTTGAAGATGATTGTCACTATTGAATCTAGTTTTTAAATCAATTTCAGACCAAATGTAAATAATTTAAGCTCAATTAGATTGATAAATCAAAAGATTACTAAAATAGTGTTTGAAAAAGAAAAATTCTTTGGGTTGCACATTGCTTTCTATGGGCAAGTTAAGCTTATTAATTTGTAACTCCAAAATCCCATTCTAAACATGTAAGTGTAAAAGTAAAATTAAAACTTAAAATTTGCGTAGGACATAGTGCCAAAATATCAACCCCAAATTCAAAGCATTTCTATTAAGCTAAGTTTTGCATCAATAAGGTTAGATTGTTAGAAGAAACAAGACATAATTTAGAAATCAAGACTTCAAGGTTACTTGATGATCATCGTTCATTGGCCCTTATTTGCTAACTCTACCTTCAATCCAGCCCTCAAAATCTTCCACACCATTCCACAAAGAGCCCACAAGATCTTCTCAAAGGAATATGACCTCCCAAAAGATGCAAAAATGCAAGGAAATTGCCAATCTTTGCATTTTCATAACATTTTTTTTCCTCAATACATTCAAGTTCCAAATGGCTTGAACTTTTGGAATTATTGGAAAGGTGATAAAATTTCCTACAAGATAGGAATTTTATTTTTATTTGAAACTATATTAAAACTCTATTTGAAAATGAAAATGAAATATCAATTGTGACCGATTTTATCTAAATAATCCATCCATTAAAGGTTAAACCAATCTAGAAATTATGCCAATAATAATGTTTTAAGATTTCCATAGCAAATGCCACTTTATAAATACTCATACCATGCATGTAATCATTTGGAAGTACATTTTTGAACATGAAGTTATGCAATTTCATCATTGGCTTTTGTTGGATAAGAATCACATCTCATGTACTTACAAATGTTAAATTACCATTGCACAATTTTAAACTAAAGAAAAACATGCAAAAATCTACAAACAAATGGGTTGATGGAAAACTAAGTTTTTGTGTTTGTTGGGCTTCAAATTGAACATATTTATGTTTATTTATTGTTCAAAACTTGAACAATTGAACCTCAAAGAGATGATAGAATTTTTATTAATTTAAACATCTCCAAGATACAATAAAGGGGGAGGCAACACACAACTTGTATTGGATTAATTTGAGTTCATTTAGGAAACACAATGTCATAACTTTTGACAATTCTATTCATGTATAAAATTAGTTTATCTTTTGGTTATTGATATTTTGAGTTAAATGTTTTGAATTTTTCCTGATTTATTAATGCATGCATATGAACTTTAAGAATCAAAATCCTTTACAATGTATCATAGTATAAACCATATTTTTGTATCTTTCTATAATTAGAAAATCAATAAACCGTGAGTGTAGAACCTAAATTCAAGTTGTTAAACTTACAATAAGATGTTCAATTTTAGGAAAATTTTAGACTTTCAAATTGAAGTGGGAATTGAATTTGATGAACTTCATTTTGAGGGTTTGGTATTTTGGTTCAAATTTTTAAAATATTTATTTTTATAGCCAAAATTCATATAATGAAAAAGAAATTTGAAACTACTAACATTCATTACAAAAATATCCATGGCCTTTGTATATTCTTATATAGAAAAGTCAATACTACCATGATGGAATATTTTTAACAACATCCACTAAAAATGTATTCATGCAATTTTTCAAAATAAATTAGATGACATACCAACCATTTTTTGTCCTATAGGGCTCTAAATTTTTTCAAAATACACAAATCAACAAGAAAAAAATTCAAGAACTTCATTGTATAATTGCACATAGAATTTAATCTCTAAGTGCTGAAACTAAGATAGTAAGATCACTCAAGAAGATCCTAACAACAATTGTAACTCCTCCAAAATATCTATAACATTAATTCATGTAGAACAATTTTTTTTTACCACTAAAACTTTCTCAATGAATATTCATTTAATGAAGTGCACTTTTTAAAACATCATTATCCATTCATTGAATGTATGTTATGTACATTTAGAGATTAACCCCTAAATGCGTATAGAGCTAGAAAGTGACTCCAAGATGATTTTAGATTAAATTTTTGGATGAAGGATTGAGAAATTTCATTCAATATTTTTTCTTAGAGTTCTTTGAACGGAGTGGATGGTTGTAGATGTGTCTTTAGAGGTATTATTGATCTCTCTATATAAAAAGATACTAAAAAAATTGGATAACTAAAGATGTTTTTGTTGTATATTTTGGCAATGTATACATTCTTGTTTGTAACTTGAATTTTAGACATTAAAATGATCTTTTTGAATTGAGTTCAACTAATGAAATGAAGTTTACTAAGTCTAGTTTCAACTCCAATTTGAAATTTTGTGAAATACCTAAAATTTTATTGCAATTTGAATTTTGAGTCTATAATTGCAATCTATTGATTTTCTAATTATAAAATGGCATAGAAATTTAGTGTATGCCATGATGTTCCAAACTACATCATTTATGATGAAAATTGCATATTTTTTGAACATTTTTGTATTTGATATAAATGTCTATCACTGATTTTTCATAGATTCATAATAATTTCATTTTTTCATCAAATGTTTTGAAAATTTTAGGCAATGTAGAAGACGTTGGATTTCATCTCTTGAAAAGATCTCCACTCATATTTTTGAAAAATTAGAGCATGCAAATAAAAAAATATTTCAATTGAGTACATGGTCATATGGGGAATTGTTTATAAGTTTTAAAACTAGGAATCTTTGCATGATGGATATAAATCCTTGAAATGCTTGGCCTATGACCACGGAGTTGGAGATTAAATTTGTTCATACTATATGCTCCCATCTAATAAAGACTTGTGAACTAATATATTTTTTTTAAATTTCAGAGAAGATTTTTATAATTCAATTTTTTTTTAAATTTGTGGAAAATTTGTTTTTTCAATAATTTTTGAAGAAAAAGTGAAGGAAAATCATATCAAATAGAAATATATATTAAAAAATCTGAAAATTTCACCATATGTGTACATCATAGTGAAGAGCATTATAGTGCAAACACAATTTCTAAGTCATTTTGTAATTAGAATTCAATAAACATTGGAAATACACCCAAAGTTCAAATTGCAATCAAATATCCAATTTCAAGACCCTTTTTACAAAATTCAATCTAGAGTAGAAATTAGAGTAAATTAAATGAACTTCATTTCATTAGTTGGACCCAAACTCAAAGAAGATCATTTTTATGGATTTAGAGCAAAGTGTAACAACTTCACAAAATACACTAAAATAATTAAATAACATATTGTGTAATTTATTTTTTAATAACTTCTCATTCCTAAATGAAGACAAGCACTGAAAAGACTACAAACTCAATTGCATGGTCTTCATAAGTCACCATGAAAGATCAACAAGAAAAAAATTGAATGAAAAACGCTTCCGTCCACCTCATTTTTTATTGTAATCCAAACTCTAAACATTTGCAGTGTTCCATGGATACATGAGCCCATTCAAAACTCACCATTAATAGAGTTTTGAGCCTCAAATGGCTCTGTAGTCTGTACACAACACCATCATCATCTGGCAGAGTCTCTAGCAAGCGTTGTTCTTCTAAATCAATAGCACTTCTAACAAATGAAGTGACTAGGGACATCAATACCTGAATGCGCAGGTAGAGATGCAAGCAATTTAGAAAATTCTTAGAAGCACAAATGAAGAACTTTGATTAAAAACAATGTGAATGAAGATTATACCACTATGCCACCTTCTGCTATTGAACTCTTATTACTAGGCACACTGTTAGTAAAGCTAAGGATGGGAAGAAGTTTATATTGGCACATCGTCATCAACAGTCATTTCCGTTGAAAGGTTTTGCAAGAGAATGCAATCGGACATGGGCTTCCTCAACCATTCCTTGGAAGTTTTGACTCCATTTCCTCCAACATGATTCTCAAACAGATGGGCCTTGTACTCCTCCCACGTGAAGGAAGGCTTGAACTGCAAAGGATGCTCGGCAGTGACGAGCGCTTGCGGGATTTGAATGGCCGATTTGGCAGGGGAGATGCAAAATAAACCACAGACATCCTTGCCTCGGTTTCATTCACCACCGCCCTGTGTTCCACACAACGGAACCGTCTGCTGGTCCAAGCCTAGAAACCATACACATTGACAGTCAAGAATGAGCCCATGACATGAATTTTTCATGTAAATTTTCATACACACAACAATCGAGCTGCCACAATCAAGCTAGCCACATGTGCAAAAATTGAACAAGAAGGAGGTCAAGGAATGACTCATGAGAACATGCATAGGAGGGAGGTCTAAATGTTGATACATGGGTCTTCTCGTGGTTGCCTACACATGACAAATTAAGACAAATTAAGACCATATTTTATCAAGTGAGAAAAAGTAATTTGACTAACGTTGCCTCCAACATGTCTTCTAAGGACAACCCAATTAGAGTCAAGGGAGATTTTCCTTGCAGATTTTTTTAAAGTAAATGATGAGACCCTTGGCATAATTTTAAAGGTCTCTCGGTTTTGCAAAGAAAAAAGTAGTTGATTGACAAGAAAAAAACACTTTCTATCAAAACAATGTCCTTGACAATGATCATTTGGAGTATCAACGTAATGAAGTGAATATTCAACCCCTAAATCCTAAACCCAATCACAATTATAAAAAACCAATTGCAAAGAGACAACGCTACTTTTGAAGTTGCAGTCACACAATGTTGGAGGTTGCTCTCTCTATAGTCACAAGTTTCTTAGTAAATAGTATTTCACCACAATAATGAAGTGAAGAATTGAGCCATGTCTTGATCACAATGATCAAAATCCAATTGCAAATTAAAGAGACGGAACTACTTGCAATGTTGCAATGAGTGTAATTTAGACCATTGCACTCCTCATCAAACTCCAACAAATAAGTTAGTTTCCTTATTGACTTGAATTTAATACCACCACAAAGATTATATACCTCAAAAGTATCACCGATGTTGACGATGAGCGTGTCCGGCTTTGGTCTTACCAAAATCCATGTCCCATTCTTGCTCACCTACAATCCACCTACTTTGCATTGACTCAAAATGGTCAAGACGTTGGGATTCGTGTGTCCTCCAAGGCCCAACGTGAGGGAGGAGAGCGAGCATGGAGGGTAGTAGTTCATGCGAGCAATACAATCCCAAGTTGTGCCATTGAAAGGATTTGTAAATGTGTCTTGTGCCAACTCCAATCCTAGAGCACAAAGTTGCATAATCTAAGTTGTCAAGTAGTCCAAACGACCATTGTACTCTTCAATGCTATTACTGCGCAATCATTCAAAAACAAAATATTAGAATATATTTCAAAAACTAATGGCCACTTTGCATTGTGGCCAAAGGTCAAAAGGCTGTGGCCTTCACACTAGAAGGTACAAGTCCAAAGGCCATTTCCCTCCAACAACCCATATGGCAATAAATTGCCTATATGGTGATGAACTCTCAAAGAAAGTTTGGGTTAGCTAGAAATGGAGACCCAAACTATGGCGGAGAGGCTTCAATTTATAACAAGATTTCAAGCATTAGATTGCTAAAAGCTTGAACTCTGGCTTGGCCTTTGGAGGCTTCACACTATGGTCAGCCAAAGGCTACAATTCATATTATTTATTTATTGCCTTATTTTTGTTCATTTATTTGGATTCTCAACAAAGTTTGACCACTCAATCCCACAAACTCTCAATTTGAATGGCCATGGTGTGAAGTGGCCATAACATTATACACCAACCACAAATCACCCCTAAACCAATAAACATTGAGTAAAAATTAACAAGAACTATTATTGAGCAAACATCAACAAAACATTCTATAACTTATTGAGTAAGCCTTTGATGAGTCAAAAAGCATTTTCAACTAAGGCTTCAGTGATTGAAAGATAGGTTGATGGTATACCATGCACGTATGAAACAATGTGAACAAAACAAAGCAAATAAAAATTAAGTTGCAAAGGATCTAATCAAAGAGTAGGGAACTTGGAGTACCTAAACTCTTCAACTTCGAATGGGGTAAACACTTTCTCCACAGATTCCCGAATCTCACAAATAGGGCTCCACCTACATTGAAACCGATCAACTTAAGGATTACCCACGTAGAAGAAGCTGCTCTCAATGCCATAACCAAAGCGTTTATGCTTATTAGAGCTTTTGGCAACACCCTTCTTCTTCTGCTCAAGCGGCAAGTCGAAGAACTTCTTTGCTTGCGTGTGCATTTTCCCAATGACCACTATGGATACACCATGCCCAATTACTTATACAAACCCCCATTCCGAAAAGGCCTTCACTAAATCCTCTGCGCGCCGTCTTGGCTTTGGCTACAACATCTCTTGTTTGTAGAACTGAGAGGTCCAATGTTGGAAGCTCTTGCGCCAACCCAAAATTGTTGTGGAGGACCAAAGGCCATTGGTTTTGGGGCCAAATGAACTCAGAGAGGTCTTTGCTTGCACCACGGAGCAAATTTGAGTTGATTGCTTCAAGTAGCAAGCTCCATGAGTAATTGTCGCTCTATCCATAATGGAGAAAATCAAAAGAATGCTTTGGGATTTCACACAATTTGTGATCGAAGGGTTTCATCAGCATTTATTACGAAGAGTGACCGATTTCACAACCACTCAAGAC
Source organism: Climacium dendroides (assembly GCA_950106755.1). NCBI lineage: Eukaryota > Viridiplantae > Streptophyta > Bryopsida > Hypnales > Climaciaceae > Climacium > Climacium dendroides. Next base: position 44,134,407 of record OX467082.1, on the reverse strand, counting down.
AAAGAGAGGATCAGTCCAAATGATAGGAGAGATGCTCCAAGCTCCTGAAAACGCTAGAAATGCACAAAGAAATGTTTAGGAAGTATGAAGAGTAATGCAACTATCTACAATTCAAGATACAATTCAAATATACTCAAGTGACATACTCAATTTCTTGCGCTATGTGAACAATTCCATAATATTGATTTCACATGTATTTAACCTACTCGATTGACAAACGTCCTACAATTGAACTAGATGCATTGACCTTCAATAAACCGCCCTTCGAACTAATGCATTAGGAAAAAATGAGCCCTTGAGGCGATTGCTTTGTAGTGAGAGGTCCCTTCAATGGAACCCTTTAGAGACAATGGTCATTGTTCGTCATCAATGATGAATAGTGCCACATTAAAAAATATTTTAAATAATATTATAATACTATTTTTAAAATAATACAAAATATTTTAAAATATTAATTCAAATTAATTAAAAAATAGTAGTTGTAGAGATGCCACATCAAGTTTGAAGTTTTTATAATTTTGTATTTAATTTAATATTATTTTAAAAATTATTTTAAAAATTATTTAAAAAATTATTTAAATGAACTATATTTTGTTGATCAAGCCCTCCAATTTTTTGGCCAATAAAATTGAAAAAAAAAAATTAATTTTAAATTTATTTTGGCCAACGTTCTCTGCTATTTTTGTTGTCCATAGACTCACAGTTCCTTTGAAGGCTCATTTTTTTCCTAATGCTAAAAGTACATTGGAGAAAGTCCTTGGAAAAATTAGATTTTAGCCAAGACTGCAACAACCAATAGAATTGGATAGCCAATTATTTTGCAACTTCCTTTGCATTGGAATTAGCATGTGTTTATTCAATTTTGTATTGTAGTACTCCCAATAATCCTTTCTTTTTTGTTTTATTTTTTCTTATTACTACTCACTCACTCTTAAGGGTTAACTTAACTGAAGCTTATTGATTCTCATCAAACTTGCCACGTGTCACTGTATCCAAACTTTAAAGGAAACAAAACTCTTACTGAAATTTCAATCACCAGAAATCATCAGTTTTGGTGATATTATGGAACCCGTCCAGGGGATGAAAAACGTCCTCACAGTCTAATAGTCAAATTCAAAGGGCTGTAACTTTTGCATCCAATGTCCAAATTCAATAAAACTTGTTGGAGAATTTGCGCATACTAGTCTAATTTGTGTGATAAAATTTTTACATCAATACAAGATATGTAATAGTTTTGGGAGCCAATCGAAGTTCACAGGTTCAATTTGAGCTCACCAAACTGAATTTGATGGCTGCAACTTTGGGGGCTTGTATCTTTGTAATCTAATGTTTGTTTTCAATAAAATTTGTTGGGTTTTGTTTCCACTGAAGTCTAATTATTGTGGTAAAGTTTTCATGTCAATCCGAGTTGTTTCGAATGATTGGGAGCAATTCAAAGTTCAAAATCCAGACATTGGTGAGCTTCGGCGGCCTATATCTTCTTCATACAATGTTCAAACCCAATAAAACTTGTTGGAGAGGTTGCGCATACTAGTCTAGTTTGTGTGGTTAAAATTTCATAGCAATTCAAGAAGTTATGAGTGACTAAGAATCATTTTAGTAGAAGGAGGTTCAGTCATAGATGTGATTTTTTGTTACTTTTTTCACTGTTTTTTGACATTTCAAATCCATTTTGCAGACACAATGATTCATTTGAATGATATTTTTTTTCACCAAATTGTATATATTCTGGTTTTGAATCACTTTGTAGTTTAAATTTTTTTCATTTGAGTAGGTTTAGAAATCGAATTTCACCTCCAAATGTGTTTTTAAGAAAATTACAGCACCTTTCTTCAACACTAAAACATTATAATCTTTCAATCTATACGGTCAAATGACCCCAAATTTGTTCCACACCATCTACAACATGCACACTACAATATTGTACCGTTGAAATCTTCATACCTTACTCTAATTTTGACTTTTCAGACTTGCAAAGGAAAGCAATTTTTAAGCCTGGTTGGACCTCTGACATTTAGGGGTTAAACAACGAGCCAGTCACTGTGGAAATCATCTGTTTGAATATCGTATGAATTGTTGAATTGAAAAAATGAAAAAGCACTCACTGGGAGACAAGCTATTGTAGAAGACGTCTTCTTTTCCCACAAAATTTGGAGGATGAATAGTTCCCATGGCGTTTATGGGTTAATTTGTAAAGGAAATGACAATTTTTTGGTGAATTAACAATTAAAAGTCTAGGACAATAAAAAAGAATTGCAATAGTGCAATGGCAATTACTTTTATGTGCAAAACAAAAACAAGATTGTTTCAAATGCATTGCAAGATTGAATTAATATCTTCTATTGTAGTGTTACTTTTGTAGAGTTCTTGGAAAAGTATTGAAGTTGTATGGAATATAGCAATTTATGTTACCAAACCTATTGCAATATTAAAACTAGGATTAACTTTTCTAATATTGTTTCATTTTTTACTAGTTATTTTATTTATTTATTTTTTGTTTTGCACTTGAAACAATGTGCAAACATTATTGTTGCAACATTGCAACAATTTTTGAATAATTTAGGTCTATTGCAATATTGTTGTTACACATTGTTATATTATTGTTGAATTGTTATAGGATAAAAATTGTATTGCAAGCAATACACTTTCATTATTAATATTTTGATTTGAATCCAACTAGAGATTGTATTGTTTTAATTTAAATTTCAAAATCACAATTGCATTTGTTAATGAAGTGTTTTAGTACTAGAAATATATTGCCACAAATCCAACTGTTCAAATACACTAAATTCACAATTTTTCATGTACCTCATACCTCTTTTTGACACTAACATTTGACACTAACATGCCATAGACTAATTTCAATTATTTACTTTGAACTCAAAATCTTTTAATTTATTACGGTTGAAAAAGAAAATGATGTTTTTATATGGCTTCTCACAATATGCCATATTTGATTCACTATATCAATGACATTTATGACTCATTTAAAGTACTAAATAAAGATTACACCATTTTGATATTTGAATTTAAACCCAAAAGTTTTTTTACTATGTTTTCACCAAAAATGCTCTATAACTGTCATTTCTAGTACAAGTACCAAAACTTAGGAAAAGAAAACATTTTTGGACACATGTAACTGTAGGATCTTGTAATAATTTGGTTTGAAAAGATGTGGAAAAAAATTTAGAAATTTCCACCATGTGCAAGATAAATAGGATAGCTACACTTTACAAGGTCACATTTTAAAATTTTATGCATATCTAACCATAGGATCTTGTACTAAACTAGTATAAGAGTGTGTGAAGGAAATTTCACAAACTTTGACTGCGTAGATTCCAAGATATTTGTGTTTAAAGTGAAGGAAATGAACTTTTTTTACACCTTCTAGTACATTTTTTGGTTTTGAACCTTCATAACTTATAACTTTTTCTTTATTGATTTTGAATTCCTAATTTTATATGATAAATTATTGAATTGAGAGTTTAGGATTAAAAAAAAAAATACAATTAATTTTCACTCATTAAAAAGTTTGTTAAGTAGAAATAGGTTCAAGATTGAAAGAAAATCTAAAATTTTAATAGCTCTAAGACGGAATTGAAATATACAAATCTCAATGGTGAGATTATTTTAGCAAGTGATTTCTTAAAAATTGTGAAAATTAAAGTCATAAATGAATCCTACAAGTTATTTTTGGATAGAAGATGTTCTAAATGCCTGAAAAACAAGATTGTCCATAACTTTGACATAACAAATCCAAATGGAATAAATCAAAGCTTCCCAAGTACATAAAAATATAATCTATACCAAAAAATGCATTTAATTCTTTACTTCAAGTTTTTTTGAAGGCTTTTTTCTATCTACCAAACTAAAAAATAACTTTTTATGCCATAACTTTTGTTCCTAAGCTTCAATTGAAATAAATATTATATTTTTGGAAGGCCAATGTGTTTTTCTATCTTCACAAAAAATAAGAAAACCACAACAACTATTGAAACCATAGGAGCTTGCCTGAAATCTATTTTGTCCCTCTAGGGGGCCCAATAATTTTTTGACAATGGAGGTTTTCAATGAATTGTTCCACTTTGATAATTTTTTGCACATGGATGTACTCAAAATTTTTAATTGTAATTGTACAAAAGTAACAACTACTACTTGTCTAGTATGCACGGAATTAATTGTAGAAAATTTTGACCATTGGATTTCTACATTATAACAATTTTGGGTGATCATATTTATAGGAGAAAAATGCAACTTTTGTAGGAGAAAAATTATAAGAAGATGAATAATGCTTTTCTACCCCTCCAAATTTTTCTTATTGGAATTCAAGGCAAATGTAGAATTTTTTTAATTTAAAAATTGAGAAATGATAAGCTCTCTCAAATTTGTACAAATTTTCAAACAAAAGGAGTAGAAAGACAAAACTTACCAAATTAGATCCTAAAATTTAAAAAAAAACTCAATATGTGTCAATTTAAAAAATTTAACAATTGATATTCTTAGTATATAGTTTGGAACATCTTCAAAAAAATTGGAATCATTATAATCATTATTTTTTATTCATAATCATACCCAAATGTACCTTTTATATTTAAAATTGCTAAAAATACAAATTTTAAAAAGATTTTTCAAACCCGGTGTGTTTGTTTAGAATAAAGACTAGAAATGTTAAAAAAAAATTCCACCTCTACTATTCCTTTCATTGGAAAGACATTATGATTGCTCACTTTTTCTATTAGATTATATTTTCTAAATAAATTTTTATATAATTCTCACATTCAAATTTTGAAAATTAAAAAGTGCAACAAATATATAGACTTGTTACTCTATACAATCTTAGTTTATAAAATATTGGGATTTGTTTCACCCTACCAAGAATTTTGCCATTGAAAATTTGAAAAGGATACATTGTGTTTGCTTGGTCTTAAAGGATTAAGAATTTAGTTATAGAATTGAAACATGCCAATCCCTATGGTTATAATGTTGTAATGAAAAATCTACATACAATGATTTTTTTCCCCTAAAATTGAGTTAAATAAGGGACTTCAAAGTTTATTTCAAAGTAGGGGATCCATAACTCCCTGCAAACTAAAACTTTTCATAACTCTCATCTCATTCTTACTTGGTGCTAGTTAGAATTCAAGTGTTATTAAGGGGGCCCGGTCTAACACACTTTGCCACTGAGCCTGTTTCCAACGGAGGGCTGCGACGCACACAATTCCTTGCAAACCTCATCGTCGTGCTCTTCATCTCAGAGCATCCCCACCCCCATTCGCCCAACTTGGCCGGGGGAGGTTTAGGCGGGGCCGGGAGCCCGAGACTGCTCCACTGTGGCACTAGCCCTTTTTTTAAAAACACCGGGCTCGCTCAAATACCTCCGGGGTACGTCAGGTGCCAGTGAGCAAGGCTTTTTTTTGTGGAGCCCAGAGTTGACAAAGAGGTGAGCATTTTGCATTCAATTTCGTGTTGAAATTTTGTTTTGTGGAACCATGGCAGGGCGCAGTTGGGTAGCTGTCGGAGGACGTAGAGATGGGCGGAATGCTTGGTAGGATAGGCAGGGTAGAGAAGAAGGCAAAAATTTAGGGTTCGATGGAAGTCTGAGGACCCAATTTGGTACAACAATTCCCGAAGAGAATGGAGGAAATGGAGGCATGAGCAACTTTGGAGATGGCACTGGTGGCTTTGAAGCAAGTGAAAGTGGAGGGGTCCAATTTGGAGGCGGCTTCAACGAAGCAAGTAGAAGTGGAGGGGTCTAGTTTGGAGGCAGCTTCAACGAAACAAGTGGAAATAGAGCTGTCCAATTTGGAGGCGACTTCAACGGAATTGAAGGGAAGTAGTTTAGAGCTTCCATCGGAGGAAGAGGGAGGTAGTCTAAAGTCGGTGCATCACCTAATAGCAATGGACAAAATTGGAGGAATGTTGTACAACGATCAGGGATTCAAGGTAGTTTAGGGTTGAGAAGAGGAGCCAAGGAAAATGTTGGGGGCGGTGTTACAAATGATATTGGAGGGATTGCATCGGGAAGTTCTGCTAGGAGACAAAACAGAACTTCAGATGGCAGTGCGGGTGTAGCGAAGGGCCTCAATTTCACACCTAAAGAGGAGTGGCAACTGACGAGGTTTGTGATGGTTGTTTTGCAAGATAAGGTGACAGGTAACCAATAGAAAAAAATTTCTTTTTGGAAAAGAATTCATGAGCACTATGAGAAGGAGAGGCCTGGGAGTTTTAAACCTGCTCGTTCTTTAGAATCAAAATGGGGGCAAATCAAACATGATGTGAACAAATTCATTGGTGCATACAAACAAATTGTAGCCTTGCAAGTAACGGGGACTAGTCAAGCCGATACCATGCATATGGCCAAGGAGTTGTACTGCACGAAGCATGCAAAGGGTTTAGACTTTACTTTTGAACATTGTTGGGTGCTTGTCAAGGATTTTCCACGTTGGGCAGAGGGTTGGGGCACGGTGAAGAATGTCACTCCTTCAAAGAGGAAGACTACATCTTCAGGCCAAGGATCACATGAGGCTGCCGGTGACAATTATAGTATTGCAGAGAAAACAGTCATTGGGGATGCAAATCAAGGACTTCGAGATCGTCCAAGTGGTACAAAAGCAGCCAAAGAAACGATTAGACAGGACAAAGTTGCTGAGAAAGCTTTGGCCAAGCAAGCAACAGCGTCTCAGGTCATGGCAAATGCTATGATGCGAAAAGTAGGGGCAATGGAGGATCACAATTTGATCATCTTGATGACTGCTCCAGATGAGAGTGGAGTTCTAACCCTCAAATCACGAGAGTTTATGAAACTACGTCAATAAGATGCACTCAGAAAGTTAAAAAAACAGTTAGTTGCGGACAAGCAAAAGGATTTGGATGATGCTGCTGCTCGGGATACAGAAGAACAACTTCAGAGAGCTACCGAATTGGCTAGACAGGCCACCGAACAACAAGACAATGAGGAAACACAACATCAATTGGAAGAACAAAATCCTCATTTGGAGGATCTTTCATTTCACGGGGAAGAGGACCAATATGAAGATGACAGTGAGTTTGAAGGAAATGCCGAACAACAGTTTCAAAATGGGGACGGCTTCCCAAATTTGGAGACAGGAGACGAGGAGAATGTAATCGGGGAGACACAAGAGATTGGAACAGAGACAGAGAATTTATGGCAATCTCGAATGATTTCAGGTATTTTTAATTTATTTGCCTTCATTGCTAGTCATTTCTAGATTTCTACAAAAGTTGTGGCATTCTTGTTTTTTGTCTTTTCTTTAAATTAAGGTTTTAGGGCAGTTTAAAAGTTCCTTCTCACTTGTATGAGCTGTGGCTACTTCAATTTTGTTGCTTTCTATTTATTTTGTTTTCTTGGATTCAAACTTGGACCTCACAAGAGATTTTCGTCCCATTATAGATTTTCGGCCGGGATTCAATTCCCATACCTCGGGTTCATCACTTGATTGGAACAAAATTTCTCAAGTAGATCCAGTAATGCAAACTGCTTGGCGTGTTCTAGGTAGTCAAGCTCCTATAAATAGATTTGTAGAAGAAGATTATGAGGAAGACAATATAGAGAATGTCAATAGAGGTATTGACTTGAATAGTGAGATCTATTATCAGTGATCATTTAAATTGTAGGGTCATTGTAAAAAACTACTACCTTTCTATCTCAACAAAACCTATTTCATTTAGTCTTGCCTTCTTGTGCATTACTTTCATTCCTAAAGAATTTATCCTTTTGATAAATTCTAGAACATTCTACCACCATGTTGTGCACTATGTTGTATCAGATTTTGAAACCAAAAAAATGTAAAGCCACTCATCTACCATTGCTGTCATTGAATTTATACTAAACCTCAAAATAATCCAAACAGAAATAAACAGATAAGAAAGTCCAATGGTTCCAAGCACTTGCAAAATCAATCTTTAAACAATTTCAAAACACTTGTAAAAAGTCTTCAAATAATTTTTTCACCAAATCCAAATTTTTGCAAAAACATCCTTGGCAATAATGAAAACAATTTCTAACAAAAAAATCACAAAAAGTCATAATAATCCAATTCACCTAAAATACTTATCTTCTCCAATTCAAAATGGTCCCAAAACTTCCCAATACTTGGAGTAGATGCCAAAAAAGAGCCTCATGAAAAAAAATTGAGAAGTTAATAGGCTAAGCCTATTTTTCTAAAAATAAAGAGCAAAATAATTCAAAAAATCAAAGAAAAATGCCAAAGTGTCCAAGGCCTCCACAAATTGAAATACAAGTGCCTTCAACTACCACCAAAACATGTACCAAATCCTAGACTATTCCAATAATCCAATCAAAAGTTGTAGCCAATTTAGAAAACTGTGACTAATGTGACACTAACTGTGACTAATGTGATTAACTATGACTAATGTGGCATTAGTTACATTAGTCACAATTTTCTAAATTGGCTACAACTTTTGATTGGATTATTGGAATAGTCTAAGATTTGGTATATATTCTAATAGTAGTTGAAGGCACTTGTATTTCAATTTGTGGGGGTCTTGAACACTTTGGCATTTTTCTATGATTTTTTGAGTGATTTAGCTCTTTATTTTTAGAAGAATAGGCTTAGCCTATCAATTTCCCAATTTTTTTTCATGGGGCTCTTGTTTGGCATCCACTCCAAGGATTAAGAAGTTTTGGGATCATTTTGAATTGGAAAAGGCAAGTATTTGAGGAAATTTAGAAAACTGTGACTAATGCCCATGAGGGGCATTAGTCACATTAGTCACAATTTTCTAAATTGGCTACAACTTTTGATTGGATTATTAGAATAATCTAAGATTTGATACATATTCTAATAGTAGTTGAAGGCACTTGTATTTCAATTTGTGGGGGTCTTGGACATTTTGGTATTTTTCTATGATTTTTTGACTGATTTAGCTCTTTATTTTTTGAAGGATAGGCCTAGTCTTTTTTTGAATTGGTGTTTGAATTTTTTTAACATAATTTCAACTTTATTTGCAGATGCTTATCTCAACGTTTCAAACATCGGGATTGTCATTTTTGAATTTTCTAAATCTTATTCAAGCATTTAAATATGTTGTGATATTTGATTCAAAATGGTTAGAATAATTCCTAGAAGGCTAAAGCATTTATGCAATCAACGACTATTTGAAGATAGTAAAATAGTTGATAAAAAACAAAAATAAATTATTTCATATTTTTAGCTACCACATGTACCTTCTTTTCAAATTTCATGTAAAACTAATATACAATGCAAAAGTTATGAAAAGAAATCAGAAGTCCTAGACAAAGGACCAAGAAAATTTATAGAATTTCTTGAAATCATTCTATAAACATGTGAATCTATGTCATGTTGGCTCCTTTTAGAGTCCACAAGTGTTGGATGAGGTCACCTCTCAATCCATAGTGGCTATCAGCATCTTCTATCTCTTTAGTGCTAGTAATTAAGTCATCAAATGTTAAGCCTCTACCATATGGCATAGATGTACCCCTCTGCAACTCTACCACTATGTCCTCAAGGCCATCTACATCCTCTTCATCCTCCACAATCATGTTATGGAGGATGCAACAAGTGAACATGATATCTGCTATAACCTTCATACTCCATTGCCGACATGGATTTCTGATGATAGCAAAGTGGGCTTGAAGAACACCAAAACACCGTTCCACATCTTTTCGAACAGCCTCTTATCGTTGTGCAAAGTACCTCTTCTTCTCTATAGCTGGTAGGTGGATACTTTGGACAAAACAAGCCCAAGTCGGGTAGATGCCATCGGTCAAAAGATAATATCGATCATACTGGCAACCATTGACTGTGAAATGCGTGTCACGACGCTCACTAATCAACATGTTATGGACCAATGGAGAGCGGTCCAATACATTAAGGTCACTATTAGACCCTGGAAGTCCAAAAAATGCATGCCAAATGTGCAAATCCTTAGTGGCTATGGCCTCAAGAATGATAGACTTCTTGCCTTCTCTATCCCCAAAATCTCCTTGCCAAGCCACAGGACAATTTTTCCATTCATAATGTATGCAATCCAATGAAGCAAACATACCCGGATTCATTCAAGGTCAAGTGTTTGGCAAAGTCTACTTCCGTCAATTGCCTCAAATGATGCTCCTCAAAAATGGTCTGAATAGCCACACAAAACCTCTTCATAGACTCCATTGCGGTTGACTCACTTGTGCGACAGTATTCGTCAATGGCATCTGCACAAACACCATATGAAAGCATACGCAATGCAGCAGTAATCTTCTAATGAGGAGACAATCCCCAAAACCCGAATGCATCCCTCTTCTGCACAAAGTAAGAGTCATGAGTACAAACTTTGTCCATGATATACACAAACAAGGAACAACACATTCTATAGCGTCATCTAAACAATGAAGCTCCATATACATGAGATTCACAAAAGTAATCCTTCATCATCCTATCATTTATCCCATGACGATCTCTATCCACATTTGGGACTTTTCCAGGTCAAGATCCACCCACAACAGAAGGTCTGGTAAATCCATTGCTCACCCTAAACCCAAATTCATGTTAAATGCCAACTCCTCCTCCTCATCACTATCGTCAAAAACATCTCGACTAGCAAGTAACTGAGCCCTCCAAGCATCCATCTCTCAACAATCACCCAAAAATTCAGAAGAAAAAAAAACAAGAGAACAAGAGAACAACAAACTCAAAGCTTGCAAGAGAAGAGCAAAAAACAAGCCATAGTCAAAACACCGCTCAGTCACCCAATAGTAAAATATCAGCTTAGTCATTCACCATGGCAAAAAATCTAATTAAACTTAATGACTGAGTTAATGAGCTTGCAGGGCTAATTAAACTCGATTGCATCAATTGCCCCCTCTGACCAGAAGTGCCGGGCTCCCAGTCCCCTCCAGACCGGGCCACAGTGGACTACCTAGGAGTCCCCGTCCCCAGAGCATCGACCGGGCACGCCAGAGGAAGCCTGCCATGGGCATTTGGCCGGCCCACGGTGGCGATGCTCTCATCCCTTCACTCTGCGCTTCTCCTCCTCCAATTGCGGCACACTTCTCCCATAATCTCCGTCATTTTGTTTTTCTACAATGGTTTTGGTATCCTATTGCATTGAAATTTTGAGCCTTTTCTTTCACTCCATACCACCCAGTTGCGGGAAGTTTTCAAGGAATCATGGTTGCTACGAACTAGCTTACGCACTTTCTTCCTCCGAATCATCTGGATTTTTCACAAAGCTACTACATACTGTTAGTACTGCACGGACTTCAATTCAATCAACAATTATATTTTGGCTGACCTTTCCTACAAATTACTGAAATCGATCTTATTTTTTCTTGAAATTTAGTGCAATAGACGGAAGTTTCAATGCAATTTGGGTGATTGAATTAGTTGATTTTACACGAACTGTCATGAAGCCAAGGTGACACTACACACATTACTGATATGTTTATACTGTATACAGTACATGCGGCAGGCTAATTAAGTTACTAGGGTTGCTCTTTTCATTGTGTGCATGAGTGATTCAGTTCAACCTTTGAGCCATGAAAATTTTAATTTAATTACTATATGGTTGCATTGTTTACCAGTAACTGAAGTTCCTTTTTAAAAGTAATGGTAATGTGTGTGATGTTTTCCTATTGCACTGGAATTGTTGAGCAAGAGATAGTCTGTGAATTAATACAGTATTATATTTTTTGCACATGCTATACCAAATTGACACTGGTTGGGTTTTCTGCATGCCTTGTGAGACATAGTGAAGAAATCCCAAGACTGCATTGCACAAAGATAATTTCAGCACATTTGTTCAATGTGTACAATACAAATACTATGACTTGAAAACTCAGTTCTCCATCATATGAAGAGTGTCTGACATATATAGGGCACTCACTGATTAGAGAACAATAATCGAAAGATGATAATCTTGCTTACTATAGTTTAATAACATTTGACAGAGGAAGAATTCATGATATTCCTAATTGAGGAAGAGGATTCAAATGCACACAGATCTAAGCTCTGGTAGTTTTGAATTGAAATTCTTAAATGCATCATTTCTTGTGACTTCAAGTTGTGTCAAGGTGCACTAAACTACAATGTCTACTATATATCAATATATGTATAGCAAACATGAAATCCCCATGACAACCATTGCCACGTTGCACGAGATTCCTTCCAAAAGCGAGCCCAACAGGGACAACGAGCAAGGAAACAACCAAACAAGCTTCCAACTTGGCAATGACAAGCAAATTCAAGTACGTAAACTATGAGCCTGACTATGTTACAGTATGTTGAGCTTGCAAGTGAGTATCCCAGTTTGTTGTCTACTTTCTGAATAGCAAACTACTTGTGTATCTGAAGTTCTAAAGTGATGCAATGAAAGCCTAGAAATCTTGATGAAAGAAGAGTGTCGCAGCTGGAGGAGGAGGAGTATATAGAGCAAAGAGACAAGATGAAGAGCATAACGACGAGGGTTGCAGATCCATTTCTTTAGGAAGGGAGTTGCCCGCGTCCCAACCCTGCATTGGAAATAGGTTCGGTGGCAAACTATGTTAGACCAAGCCCCCTTAATAACACTGGAATTCTAACTAGGAACAACTGGGAATGTACCCTAAGTCTCTTGATTTGATGTACTCTTTTTGTCAATGGAATTAGTCCATTTGTTTAAATAAATAATTAAATAAAATCCAACTATCCACGTATGTATAAATGTAGAGACTTAAGTGCACTCCTATATATCAAGCCCTAGTTTTGCATTTCAAGAACACTTAGTGCTAACACCAATCTTGACATTAATGTTGCGGCGCAGAAAGCTTTTCTCATGCAAGTGGAATAATTGAAATGATCTTCATTCCACATGCTAAAGCGATGCACATCAACTTTGTAGCCTACAAGCACTCATGCATGGCACTTTGATTAATTCATCTCCTCGCTTCTTTCCTATCAAGATTCAAAAAAGTGAAATCCAACACGTGGTTTTCGGGTGGCATTGTGTTGCAAACGGGGGAATTTTGTGAATGAGTATGAATCTCATTGAAGAGTTGTATCAAATGAGTGATTTGGAAGCTATATTGTATGAGATTTGGTATTAGGTTTATTAGTTAGAGCACAATCTGACTCAATTTGGTTTTTACTAGAGCTCCAAGATGGTACTGAGGGTGCCGATATGAGGGTGTTGCATTCGGTTTAGACAACAAGTGAAACAAAGGTGTCAGAGTTTGAATTTTGATGTTGTTTAGTGGTCTATTGGTAGGAAATTGGTGTCTTTTGGATTCAGTTGCAAAAAAGGCGGAGAATTTTGGTTCCCTTCAACTCCAAATAGGTCGAAGTAGAATTTGGTGAGGGTGTTAAGATTTAAAGTAGAAATCTTAGTCAGAGGAACATTACATACCGTTATAGATTGTAACCTATGTGCACATCTAGAAGTACTTGCTATATACTACCATGATACATTTTGAAATATTGAAATCTAGTCCGTATTTATATTTGAACCTATTCATAATTTGACACATTAACATGTAATTCTTTTGTACAACTACTTGTAATGTATGAATAGAAGACATTCCAAGATAGACAAATGTTGACCTTTTGTATATATGAAAATATTTTTAATCTACAATTGAAAGACATTGTGTATTGTCAAAATGTAGACTTTTGGTACATTGAGATTTGTTATAGTATTATTGTAATATTGAAAAATATCATTAGCAACAGAAATACAATTTTGAAATGTAAATTGCAACACATCAAACTATAATTTGAATAAAATATTAATATTAATATTGAAAGTGTATTTTTTGTAACAAAATTGTAATACTTCTTCAAGATTACATCAATACTACAATTTTAAACTAAAAGCAATGCTATTGCAATTTGAAACAATATTAGACTACTGAATATTTTAGTTAGTATTTGCAACAATGTTGTCATAGTATTGTTACAATTTCCAATTTTTTCCCCAATTTTTTATAAAGTCCATTTTGGACTGATATTCACAAAAAATTTGTTGTAAGGTGTGAATATGTAACTACCCCCTTATGTTGCTATGAATTTTTGAGGTAGATTGGGTAATTGGGGCATCTTTAGGACATCTTTTGCTAAAACCTTCATCGATTTTTCAAATTTGTCATGTATGTAACTAAATAAAATATGGCATACAATTGTCCCTCCCTCCCTAAAAATAACTTTTAGTTAATATCAAATCATAGTCTAAGAAGAGTCAAACTTTGTTAGCTATGTCAAGGCATTTTTGAGGAAAAACATTTTTTTTTTAACTTGAGCCTCATTATCTTGTAATATTTCACATAAAGAATTTCTCTCATTATTATCATTTCACTTAACCCCTAAATAATGTTAGAAGCCAAAATTGGCCTATGGTTTACAATACAAATATTCTACATATTTAGTTGCCTGAGCATTAACCCTGGAGCGTCTGGACTCTTCTCCAGAATTGACAATTTAGAGAAAATCATTATAAAGTATAATTTGGAAGAATATTTTAGAAATGATATACAAATAAAAGTTGTAGATTTAGAGTTTTACATTCCATCCATATGGTTAGATTCACCAATGCAATCACCAATAATTTTCTGAAAGGGAAATTTCAAAATTCCTTCAAAATTCAATTAGAAGCAAAATATTATCGTTTTTTTGAATAAAACTTGTTGGAATGGATTTGAATTGAGGTTCTCTTCACATGATGATTTTTTGAGATTTTTGTGTTCTTTACACCTATAACCTCATTTTTGCAAATCTAGTTTTGAACTAAAGTCAATGCAGTTTGACCACTTGATACACTTCTGCATTTGTAATTTTAGAAAGATTTGTATTCTAGTAACACCAAATCCAACTATTAGATAAAACAAGAACTTGATAAAGTATCACCAAAAACTAGAATGACTTTCATCCAAGCAAGAATGAGACAGAAACAAGAACTTGAATCTGTTCATTGTCCAAAAAATAGACGTCGGAGCGCTCCAGGATTACAGGGTTAAGGGTTAATTTAAATGTTTGCACATTTGGAGGGCCACTAGTCTATCTCCCTACTAATTATGTAGCAAGGAGCAATTGAACAAAGAAATCCAAAAAAAATTGAATTCTAAGTTTTTTTTAATTAACACGAGGACTAACTCCTATTTAATACAAGCTATAGTCATTTATGGTGATATAGTAGCTTAGACGCTGCCACATCATGATCAGTTTAGTGATAATTTTTTGTTTTAAAAAATATATATTTTTAAATATAATTTTGTGTTTCATGTGAACTTTGTCAAAATAGTACAGAGACTTTAACCTGTAAAGAATTTTTGTTATGTTTTTGCCAAAAAATGCTCCAAAATTGCCATTTTTAATACAAGTACCAAATTTTAGAAAAAAAACAAACAATTTCCACCATGTAGATTGCAAGATAGTAGTATTTGAAGTCACAAAAAAAAATTTTGCCATTGCAAAAAAAACAGACAACTGCACTTCACAAGATCAAATCATTATGAAATAATGTCCAAAATGGTTGTAATTCTTTGGATTCATTCTTCAAAGCAAGCTCGCTACATACATGAAAATTTTAGATCATTTGGAATTGTACAACATATAGGAAAACAATAGTAAATAGAAAGAAGTAGAGAATGATTCAAAATAATAAATTGTTGACAATATTTTTATGGAATTGAAAAATGCCAATTCCTATAGTTGTAATGTTGTAATAAACAATGCAATCCTAATGTTTTATTTTTTCCAAAAATATTGGAAATTGAATTTAACAAAAAACTTCAAAGTTTATTTTAGAGTAGAAATTTCATAACCACTAGTAAACTAACCCCAACTAAAATTCCTAATAAATTTCATCTCAGTAATCAAATGGAATGATGCAAAGCTTTCCACATATATATAAATCTAGAGGACCAATTTCAAATTTTTATTTTTTTTAAAAGTGATTTTTAAAGAAGTATTTTTTGTTGCTTAGGCTGCCCACCAAACGTTGAAAATCACATATCATACAATAACTTTTTGACTATGTACCTACATGGATTATTGTACCTATGTCCACCCTATATTGTTTGGCATTTGAAATTGTGCAATTCAAGTATAGTCTAATTTAATGGCTAGGAAAAACTTGTAGCTAGTTAAAAGTTAACCAACAAAAGTGGAAAAAAATTGGTTGCATTTTGAAAATGAAGGATGCAAAAGCAAAAAGAAATTTGTAGGGCTGAAAACCAATGAGTGCCTCCAAAAAATTGGAGGATATTTTATTGTCTTTATCCAATATTAATACCCATCTAGGTGAAGGTCAATTGTCTTGGTTACCAACCCCCCACATAGTAGCTTGTAAACAAGAGTTTTTTGCTTTGAAGGTACAAGGAAGTAGGGAGTGGATGGACATAACTTTCAAAGATATGATGGGCTTCAATTAGTTAGAGTCTATCTTTGAAATTAAAGTATCTTCATCTACTAATCCTTGATGAAATTACTAAGTGTCAATGTATAAGCACCATGACCTGTGAAATGGATTTTTTGTGTGCAAATCAACATCAAGCAAAAGCTTTGAAATTTCATGACAACATTAAAGTTGGATAATATCATGTAATTGGCTTTGGAAGGACTGCACAAAAATTTTGACAACATTTTAGAGGATGTCATAGTCTTGTAGAAGAATTCTTCAAAGTTTTTCCATTTATACACCCAATCATGAATAACACCTTATAGGGGCAACAAAAAAATTAGTTGAAGATGGTTAAAACTAAACTCTTTTGATTTCATGCAAACTTTTCATAACCATCCTCAACTCCATATTGCATGGGTTGAGAGGATCCTTGGCCTTCAAATAGTGAAGTGCTTTGCGAGATTCAATTCCTACTAAGGATGAAATAGTAATTAATAATTTCATTTTGGAATTGTGTTTTTTTCACATTATAGGAATTTAGCAATTTAGCCAATGCCAATTTCAATTTGGTGGTAATTGGCCATTGAAAAGTTGATATTGAAGGAAATAAACCCATAATTTTTGTGATTGAGAGGATGCAACTAGTGACCATTGAAAAAAAAGCTTCATTTTTGTAGAAGGGGTGAATCAATTGGAGGACGTCCAATTTTTTTCCAAACATTGTTTAATTCATTTGTCTTAAACTTCTTTGTCATATATTTCGATTAGATTCTACATAAATCCTAGACAATGGGGTCTTTGTGCTTTTTGTTATATTGAAATAGGAATTCTTAAAGCAACATGGATGTGCATCTAGAGGAAAGACAATGCATCTTTTTCTTATATATGGGACAAACTTGTATGTTCTTGACTCCTAGTTGATTGAATAATATGACTACCTTTGAATTTCTCAAGTCTATTATGCATGTATCAATTGTTTTTTGAAAACCCCTTTAGATCCCAAAGAACCAAAAATTGGTTTCTATAATGTAAAAAATAGAAATAATTCTCAATCTAAGAAGAATTGGGAATGAGTTAGGAAATGGAGGTTACTAATTCATTTGATAGAGAATGAATTGGAACAATCAAATATAAAAAGTACAATTGCATGCAACAAGTATGCACATTTATACATTGTCATGTTTCTATACTATAAATGGAAAATAGTGCAAAAGATGAGCCCCTTTTACATTTTGAATAAAAATGGTCTTTTCAAGAGGGGGGAAGTGAACATAAAGATGGTATAAGTAGATAGGTGCTTGGTAGAAACCAGGTCTTTGTAAAGAAATATAACATATAAAAATGTGTAAAGCAATATTTGTAGTACTTTATGTATTATAATCAACTACATGCTTTTCTAAGTCTTATTTCATTTTCTATTGTAGACACTAGCTTCAACTACCCTAATATAAGTGTTGATTACTCATAAAAGAAACATAGTTGAACCTTGTATCAATTTTGAGTAGAAGATTTTGTATACATCCATGTTGAGTCGGCTTCTCATATAAAGCATGTATTTTCATAACATTGAAGGTGTATTTTTCAATGTTGATTACTTTGTATGAATCATGAAAAAATGTCTACCAAATCTAAAGTTTCTCAAAGTAAATTTAGTATGATGGTGCTCGTTGTACAAGCAAATATTTTCACATTTTTCATGCATCACTATCAATGACATTGTATACATTATTAAGAAATTCTAAATTCTTACAATTCCAATGGTGAACCATCCAAATTGTTTGTACACCCATTGTCTATAACTCATTCTCCAATTTGGAATGGTAACTTTCTCTGCTTCAACAATTTTACTCTCAATAATCCCACATTTGTTAAAGATTATGTCTTTACTCTAGTTCTCATCAAAACAACTTGGGAGACCTAAAGGATTAACTCCTAAATGCCCAAGGCATTTTTTGAACTTCTTAGAATTTTGCTTTAAATTGAATAAAAAGTCAAATTTTGATAAGTTTTATCAATTTTTAAAAATTGTAACCATACAAAATTTAACTAGACATGCTAGAGATCACATAAGAAAAAGAAAACACAACAATATCACTTATGGATTGAAAGATTATAATGTTTGATCATGAGGGTGCTAAAACCATGAAAGTGATTTGAAGTCTTCAATCCTCTTTTCACATGTCAAATTAAAAAAATTGGTCACTCAAAAATATGAATTTAAAGGGCAAAGCATGCATAACCTTGATCAAATAACAACTTCTCAAAATCTACTATAGAATTTTTAAAATGAATTTCTAATGTGATTTTTTCTCCAAGATATGGTGTATTTGAGCCCTAGGTAAATGTACACTAGCCCCTTGTACTTTTCATGTCACAATTCAATTTTCTTAGAGAACATGGTTTTCCACTTGGTCATACTCAAACTTAAAAATTGTTTTTACAACTTTTGTTTTATTTTCCTAGATGCTACATATGTATAGTCCATATATACATTATTGAATGTATTGGGAAACTTCTTTGAGTGCGTTAAATTTGTACTTTTTTGGATTTAAAAAAAAAGTCACAATCAATTTTGTACTACAATCATGTGAAAAAGTACAAAATTTTTGGCCTTAGGAAACTTTTATTTTTATTTCCTTTCTTTAGAAAAGACAACAAAAGATCCTTTATTGGAATCTACTGTTATATTACAAACACATCATTTTTGTAGCAAAGATATAGAAAAATAGTACTATTTTAGTTGGCAATAGATAATTTGGTGAGAAGTGCACTTCTTCAAAATTACCTCAAAGATTCTAGATGCTATTGACTAGTTCTAGAATGGCTAAACAACAAAATTTGAATTTAAAAAAAAAATTCCAGCTTCTATTTTACTTTTTTTTTTAGTAAATTTGTACTTTTTATACACCAAAATTTTGTCAAAAGTGTATGGGGTCTAGTGTACTTTCACCCCCCTCAACAATCAATACTAAAAAATTAAGATTTACACTAGACACCCATGTACAACATCTTGAATAGAACAAACATAATCATTCATTTTCAAAATCAAAATTTTGATGCTAAAACTAGAATTCAAAAAGAAATTTTCAAAAACTATAAAATTTTACTAAAAATAGTAACTAAAAATATTTTATTCCACTTCAAAGTTTTGTCTACACTAGAATTTGGTACCTCGGATATTTTAAGGGTTAATCATCATAATCTCCTAATTGGATTAGTGCATTGAGATGAAATTTTTTACACATGGGCTATGTCAAATAAAAAATCTATTTCAACTACTTCAAGAAGTGTGCAATGGATTGATCATTTGGGAAGAGTATAAGGTTATTCAAAAATGAAGCATATCTCACTAGCGGGGAGCTTGACTACGCTTGGGTGCTTTGAGGTTTAAGGTTTTGTGGGTTTGACTTTTAATTTAGGATTATGATTAAGTAACAACAAGAAGACGGAGTATCACACACTTTGCCTCTAGAACAAGGAACTGAGGACATCATAAAAAAGAAAATTGGTTGTATGTCGAAGCTGAAAAGTGGACAATGGATGACTTGACTATTCATTGTAAAAACAAAGAATGCATTTAATGTTGGTTCAATATTCTAAGCAGTTTGGTTACTATCTTACTCATAGAAGGTTATGTCCTTTAAGGGCTAAGTTATCACAACTGCTTTCAATCCAGCACCAAGATTTAGCAATAATTTAGTAAGTTATACATATAATTGGATCAACATTCTTTCATGATCATGGCTATTTCCTTTTTAAGGAAGAAGCTTCATTTTATTGGTGTTGTCGTTTGGACAGTGAGAGATTATGACATTGACTCTTGCATCAAATGTGGTTTTTAAATCCTATTTTCCAAACCCTATCTACAACTGCATTCAGAGTATATAATGCAGTTAGGATTTGGTTAGATGGAGAGGTTCTAATAGTTGGACCCTTCTTCCATATTTGACTAGTTGGATGGGTGGGTGGATTTTTTAAACTTGTTTTTGCTTGTATATCATTGATTCAATGTTTTTTTGGTTTAGTTTTTCTACTATCTACTATGAATAAACTAAAATTATTGTTTACCTAGGAAAGAATTTAATAGTCATACCAGCACCTATCCAAATCTACAATTCTATATCCAAAACCTTACTAACATTTTATCCCTACTAACATTGTTATCAATAGGAGCTTTTTCCATTCAAATCCCCACTCCAGCTTTTAATTCACATTCAAAACTAAAAGAAAATTTAGATTAAAAATTGAAGGATGCCACAAATATTTATAGATGATGGATGATAGAGTTCCTTCTATGTAGGATAGAAGTGCAAATGTTCATTTTTAGAATTTTGTGTGAAAATGGAAGATCTTGCATAGTAGTTTGACCTCCAATGCATAATATTTTATTTGGAAAATATATATAATTACTTACTTTGTATTTCAATATTGTTGGAGATTTCAAAGTAGATATGAATAAGTCTCTTCATACATATGTATATACATAGTGATACAATGGTTGAAGATTGCTAAAGAAAAAAATTAGGTTAGGTGTTGGATTTCAAGGTCGTGTGTTCAATTTCCCTATGCATTGGCATGGAGCAAATTGGAACACTTATGGAAAAAAAAGTGGAGAACAAGTTAGCTGGTGTGGTTTTATTAATGTAATGTTTCTTGTTAATTTACACATAATTTAGACTTGCATTTGATTTTAGAATACAAGTTTCAATTTAACATTTGAATAATGTCACTACAAGAAAACATGTCTGAAATGACAGAAATTGGTCCTAAATGACAGAAATCGGTCCTAAATGACAGAAATCAGCCCCTCCTAATTGACTGAAAATTGACAGATTTTTGTCAATTAGGACAATTTTCTGTCATTTCAGACAGTTTTTTGTCCTAATTGACAGAAACTTGTCAAATTTCTGTCATTTAGGAGGGGCTGATTTCTGTCATTTAGGACACGTTTCTCTTGTAGTGTGTTTAGAGTGAATACCAATTGTAAGATTGTTTGAAAATTTAGAGCATTAGATTGGTTGTGGAGTTCATATAAATTCTAGTTAATATAGTTGCATTTATGCTAACTCTATTAACAACTACATTGAAGTAATATTTACTAATTTCATTCTAATTTTATAGAAGAGTTGAAAGAAAATAAAATGTATCCATCAATTTAATGGTGTTCTCTATAATATAGTAATTGTTGGCAATCATAATTGAAATGAATCAAAATTATATTAATGCAAGAGGTTTGTATAGGTAAATAAGATGGACTTGTAGAGAGATGGTTGTCTAAGTATTGAATTAACATTGCATGTGATTTGTCAATGTTGTGGATTTGCACCTATAAAATAGTCTTATGGGACTTTAGTCTTAAGTTAACCCCTAAAGAACCAATATGGAAAATTTCATTAAAATGGCGATATTCCATGTGCCATTTTCACAGTGTGCCGTTCCCATAGTTCAGACTGGGCGGTCTGAAACCTATTAGTGACCTAGATTTGTGAACTCTATACTACTATTAGATGTATTAAATCTAGGAAAGATGTAGATTTCAGACCGATCGGTTCAAAAAATCTACATATTTCTTAGATTTCAGATATCTAATAATGGTATAGATTTCAAAAATCTGGGACGCTAGTAGAGTTCAGACCGCCTGGTCTGAATTGTGAGAATGCCAAAGTCATAGAATAATCACCATTTTAATGAAATTCCCCATCAATCTACATTTTTTGGCAAAATAGAAATTTTGAGTTGTTCACTACAAATGGAATTTTTATTTTTATTTTTTGAAATTTTCACACAACATGAGGACAAGGTTTTTCTTTAAAGCCCGATAATTTTCATAGCTTTTGACTACATGGTTAAAAAGTTATTGTATGATATGTAGTTTTTTTCCTAGATTGGACAATCGAGAAAGATAAAAAAAGAATTACTTTTTTCAAAATAAAAAATTTGAATTTCTAAATTTATATTTAAGTAGAAAGATATGAAGCATTTCATTACGATTAATGAAATGAAAGTTATGAGAAATTTTAGTTTGTGGGCAATTATGGATTCTTTATTCTAAAAATAAACTTTGAAGTCCTTTATTTAACTCAATTAGTCAATTTCTAATATTTTTTGAAAAAGATAAATTCATAGGATGTATAACAAATGTACATCTACCATTTCATTCAATGCAAATCACTCTTAATTGAAAGTATTGAAATTTTTCATTAGGATATATGTATGCATATATGTATTTACTATAGCTTAAATTGATTTGTATTTTGACTTTTGTGTTTTATATTCTTAGCAGTTTAGTACTTTGAAATATTCTCTACTTTCTACTTTCCATTTTTTCCTATGTTGTACAATTCCAAATGATCTATAGTTTTTTAAGCATGTAGCCAACTTGCTTTGAAAAATGAATTCAAAGAAACATTACCATTTAGGAAAAATTTTCATACAAATGTGACCATGTGAAGTGCAACTACGATGTTTTTCGTAGGTAAAAAAATGATAATTGTGAATTCAAACAATACTGTCTTGGAATCTGTATGGTAGAAATCTTTAAATTTTTTTTCCATATTTTCTCAAACTAGTGTAGTACAAGATCTTGAGGTTACATGTGTCTAGAAATGTTTTTTTTCTTTCTCCTAAGATTTGGTACTTGAATTAGAAATGGATAACTTGGGAACTTTGCCACATTAGCACTTTACCTCAACTTGAAAGTTTGAAAAATTCCGAGAATTTTATTGCAATTTGGAACATATCCTAGGAATATATTTGGTTTTTATATAAATTTCCTTTATTTTTTTCTTAAAAAGTTCAAAATAATATCAAATTTCCACAAAAGAATTCAAAATTTTTATGACATAAAAAAACATGCATTTTCTTCTTTTAAAAATAAATACATAAATTTCAACCATAAATTGTTACAAAATGGGAACATAAAAAGTGGAAGGATTTTGATGGTAACTCCATGGTCACATTAGAAGCAGTTTGGGACCAACAAAGGGCCATGTACTTCAGTTGTAATGAGTAACCTGCCCGATATCTTGTCCTCGCTGGAACTCACAAGGTCGCAGATTCTAAAAGCCTTCTGGCCTTCATGCGTCTTAGCTCCGCCTGAGCTTCAACTTTGCCAATCCTGTTTTGCTTGAGCTTCGACATTGCTATTGTTTAGATTTTTTTGTTTTTCATTTTTTGAGTGATCTAAAATGAAGAGACCCCGAAGTAGCATTGATTTAGTTATCTTCTACACAACCCACGATGATGTTGGCAATTACATTCTGACTAGATATTCAGTGAATTCTTGGGTAGAGCTTAATCCAGGAACTCAAGATAAGGAGGGTGCCAAGCATAGGAAAGGAGCTTTTAAGGCCCGGATTTTGCAATTTCAATTAAGCCCTAGTTCAACCACCGTGAACAAGGTTTTTGTACAACACACCTACATGTTCAGGCAGCTAGCTTGAGTTGCATCCTGATTAAAGTTCTGAGGGTGGTACTTGCAATTGTAAGTATCTTGGGTACTTTGTTCAATGTATTAAGTTGTTAATGCACAATTTCGTATCATGTATGGTGTCCAAATTGAAATGCAGTGAAGCTTTTATTTTGATTAAAGTGTTTCTGTTTTGGGGACACTTGTAGCAGCAGCGACCTCGGAAGGCATCGCTGGA
Organism: Climacium dendroides; assembly: GCA_950106755.1. NCBI lineage: Eukaryota > Viridiplantae > Streptophyta > Bryopsida > Hypnales > Climaciaceae > Climacium > Climacium dendroides. The sequence continues at coordinate 44,110,402 of OX467082.1, read as the reverse complement.
GGAAACTGCGAGTTTCTCCCTCCCGCCCCCTCCTCTCTGTCACGAGTCATAGAAGTGAATGAACAACAAACGAAACCTTACGAATGGCACTAGGTAGTTGAGCGGTGTTTTTCATTTCTGCCGTTTCTCTTGAGCTTCCATTGTATCCTGTTCCGTTGTGCTTCCCTTGCTGTTGCAACGGGTTACAACAACTATGAAATAAATTTTTTGATGAAGAATCACGAAACATTGTCATTTGCAACTGTTCCGATTGCTTTCTTTGGCTCTTCCTACTTTCCCTGTCTTCTTACAGTATTGTATCTCCTTACTGTGAAGTCATTGTTTTGTTGTATTTTCACTTATTTTTGCTGGTTTTTTGTATCTTCTTCACTACCATGGCATCTCTCTCCATGCACCAATTTACAGAGAACACCAAGAACTTAGAGAGTTGTGTTGCATTTGCCCAAGATTTACATCTCATTCCGGATAGGATAAATTGTGAAGCATGTGGCACAGTGATGGGGAAGGTTAGGGAAAGGAGGCAATTGGATGGCTTTGTTTGGAGGTGTGGCTGGGTTGGTTGTAGGAAAACCAAATCTGCAAGAGCAGGGACTTGGTTTGAGAAATCAAAATTGACTCTCAAACAAGCTCTTACTTTAATGTATTGTTGGACTACTCGAAGTAGCCAAACCCTAGCACTTGTGCATACAGAGGTGGGAGATTATCATACAACGGTAGATTGGTATAATTATTGTCGAGAGATTTGTGCACTAGCAATGAACGATGAGGATGTGGAGAGAATTGGAGGTATAGGAAAAATAGTAGAAATTGATGAAAGTAAGTTTGGTAAAAGAAAATATAATCGTGGTAGAAGAGTGGAAGGACAATGGGTATTTGGGAGAGTTGAGCGTGGTTCAGATAAGGTTTTTTTAACATGTGTTCCAAATCGGACGGCGAAGACATTGGAGGAGATTATTGTGAAATTTGTGGAGCCCGACACTACTATTATTAGTAATTGTTGGCGTGGTTATGGCACGGACCGATTGCGCTTTTTGGGCTATTTTCATCAAATGGTGAATCACTCTTTACATTTTCGAGATCCAGATACAGGCGCACATACTAATACTATTGAGGGGACTTGGAGTGCAGTAAACGTTCTTTACTACAGTACGACACAGTAAAAAAACACTATGATGGCTATTTTGCTAAGTATCTTTGGCGGAGAAAATATGTTCAAGATGTTGGCACCGCGTTCTCTATTTTAGTGGAACACATTGTACAATACCACCATATTAATGGTGGAATTTAATAAAGCATGTATTCTACAATTTCTAGTACAATTTTTTTTTTCTTTACATTCTCAATGCATTGTAATTCATGAAGTTGTAAGCCCTTTTTCCATAAAAACCATTCTAAACTATTTTATATTGTGAAAAAAAATATAGAGAGAGAGAGACACACACACACACACACACACACACATATATATATATATATACATACATACATATATATACATATATATATATACACATGCATGTATGCATACATACATACATATATATTTGCATATGTAATCGTTGTATCCTCTATTGCACTACTATAAAAAAAGTATAGAAAGACATTTTAGAAACTTTGATTACATTGAGTGCAAATTATTTGCATTTATAGTGAATAACTTTTCCATTTAATCATTGCAATTGTATCCTATATCCTCAAGTTTTCAACCCTAAATCAATAAAAGTAAAATTTTAAAAATTAAAAGTAAATATTACAAAAAAAAGATCACCTGAACCTAAAAATCATGTATTTTTAATTTAAGTTCTAATACAAGTCATTAGAATGTAAAGTAAAGTTTAGTAAAGTAAATTTCTTGAACCTAAATTCTTTTGTTTTGATTTATATTGATGAACTTCATATACATATCATATATTGTAGCCATATTTTTTTATTCAAGTAGAAGTCTACAATTATAGACATAAATTCATTGATTTATTTTTCTTTGATCTTAAAAAAATTTATAATCACACATCCATACAATATATAAAATGCTTTCAAACACATATATTTGAATGCCCCACTTGTGATAATATTTATAATTTTGAAGAGCAATGAAAAGTGATCTAAGGAAAAATATACAATTGAATTTGAATAGTTCTTCATTGAACTAAATTTTCAATATTTATGAAAATAATTGAATTAATCATAGTATGGATATTTTAAATTAGAATATTAGAACCACTTGGATTACGATTGGGATTGGGATTGGGATTTTTCAATTCTATTGCTAAATTTTGAACCATTTAGTATTTCTTTACTTTGTCCTTACTATTCTTTTTGGTGAAATTTTAATGTATATTCCAAACTTATTTTTGCAACATGTAATGGAAAAGTGTTGGATTTGCACATGTATAAGAGATGAAATTTAATCATTTGGGAAGAATATGAACTACTTTTAATATAATAATAAAATTATACAACTTATATATGACCATGTTAAAATTCTCATTATGATCATCTTCATTAGAGAATACAAAAGTAAGAAAATTATATATCAACATATAGAGAATACAAAAGTAGGAAAATTATATATTGTTCTAATTTCTTACCACACCGCATGTAAAATGAAGATGTATAATAGTAACATAGTTTCATTTCACATTCATATAATAAGTTATATTCTTTTTTTCTTTCCATAATAATTTTTGTTTAAATTTTTATTTTCCTAAAACTAGAAGATGTCTTTAATTGTGCCTTCTATTTTCGTATTTAAAAATGACTTATCCTAAGCTATACATTCTCTTCTTTGGGGTAACAAAAACGGTGCAAAGAATGAATACCAAAAATAAGGAAGTCAAATAATAGGAAGGAAAAATCCCTTTCAATTGTTTAAAAAAATAAGAAGGAAAGTTCTTTTTGATTGTTTAAAAAAATTGGGAAGGGAGATTTCCTTTCAACTATTTAAAAAAAATGGGAAGGGACATTTCCTTTCAAATGTTTAAAAAAAATGGGAAGGAAAATTCCCTTTCGATTGTTTAAAAAAATGGAAAAGAATATTCTTTTTCAATTGTTTAAAAGAAATGAAAAGGAAGTAAGTTTAAGAAAGAAAATCAATTACTAGGTCAAAATTGTTTGAACCAGTTCCTTTTAAGAAGGATGGCCACTTGGCCAGTTGATATTAAGAAGGACGGATAAGGCGTCAGGTGAATGAACAACAAACTGACAGGTGATGGACTACAATTCAGTCTGATGAACAAGTGATAGAGCCTGCGATGGACCCCAACGAAGTCCATTGCATTGGCCAGGGTCACCCGAAGATGGAGTGGGCGCCATGGAAGAGGTCACCGCTACTACAGACTACCTCTGTTTTGTGCTGAAAAGGCTCAATGTTGTTTTGCTTATATTGTCTTGTGTTGTTGAAGACATATACCACACGGATTGGATGGATCCTGAGAGCATAATTAGTGTCATCTATGCCTTGCATGCCGACATTGGTGAAGCTTGTCGAGTAGGTCGATCGAACAAAGAACTATTTGACGATGGAGTACATTTATTTCTACAAATCTAAGTACTACCCATCTATTGTCCGTGGAGAATACAGCTACATCGAAATTATCCCACTACCTGATTTCAATGATCCTTAGTGGCCATTGCTTGACATTGGGACAGCCTCGGAGACAGCAGAAACATTTTGTGCCAAATTTAAGGACTTGTTATTTGAAATGAAACCCAAGTATCACAAACGACACACCTATACAGTGACTCACAAAAGTACTTAGCCACCCACCGGAATAACATTTGGCATACAGCTTGAGAGATCAGATTTCAAATTAGCCGTTGAAATTAATTATGGTTAATCGGTGTCATTAATGCAGTATTAGTTGGCTTCCTCTCGGTAATCCAAGTGGTACATTTCTGTAGAAGTGGTTGAAAGAATCTGAAAGGTGGCCAACTACTTATGTTGATTTTCGCAACTTCTTCTTTCACTTGTCTTCTCTATGTGCTTGGAGATCTTTGAGAGCTTTCAAAAGTTAGAAGTTGAGACTCTTCATGTTTTCTAATAGTCAAGATGAGAAAAACAACTTTGCATGAGCGTTTCCAAATTGTAGCATTAAGTGAGCAAGGACTGTCACAACGCTTCATTGTGGGTCATATGCACCTTCCCTGTAGCACAGTGGGAGCATTCTAGCACGATTTTGGGAAGATGGAGAGGTGTTGGATCGTCCCAGATCAGGAAGACCATGTCTGTTAGGCATCCGCGATGAGAGACTTGCTATGAAAATATTGAACGGGCGGAAATTAGGGAATGCCGCCGCGGTTGGTCGTGAGTTACGGGCTTGAGGTCTTCGCCTAAGTGACGAAACTGTCCGTCGCAGTTTCCGATGGCAGGGTCTCAGAGCCAGATACTACAAGGAAACCTGTCCGAAATGACAAAAACTGATCCGAAATGACAGAAATCAGCCCCTCCTAATCTACAGAAAATTGACAGTTTTATGTCAATTTAGACAATTTTCTGTCAATTCAGATAGTTTTTGTCCTAATTGACTGAAATTCGTCAAATTTCTGTAGATTAGGAGGGGCTGATTTTTGTCATTTCGGACGCGTTTCTCTTGTAGTGAGAGTACAGAAAAAGAAGCCGTTACTGATGAAGAGACATCGTCGAACGCGTTATCGGTGGGCGAAGGCTTCACAGAATTGCGGTACCGAAGACTGGAGTCACGTCATTTAGTCAGATGAGTTTAAATTCAACATTTTTGGTTCTGATGGTTGTCAATGGTGTTGGAAAAGTCCTACTGAGCTTCTTTGTAATTTTCATGTGCAACCTACAGTTAAACATGATGGTGGTAGCATTATGGTTTGAGGATGTAATGGTGGTGGTAGCATTATGGTTTGGGGATGTATGAGTTGGGCTGGTATTGGAAACCTCTACCGCATTGATGGCAATATGAATGCGGAAGTTTATCTTGACATTTTGGATTTGCAATTGTTGGATACCATTGACAAACAAGGGCTTGATGAGGCAGAAGTAATCTTCCAGCACGATAATGATTCAAAGCATACATCTGCTCTTGTGCAACAATGGTTAGGTTAGTAGGATTTTTCTATGATAGAGTGGCCGCCTCAATCTCCTGATTTAAATCCCATTGAACACTTGTGGAATGAAGTAAATAGACACTTAAGGTTGTCTGGTAGTTCACCTACAAGTAGACGTGACTTGTGGGAGAAGATTCAGGTTGTTTGGTAGAGCATTGAAGTAGAATTTGTTCGAAAACTCATCCTCACAATGCCAGAAAGGGTGGTTGATCTTCTTGCTGCAAAGGGTGGATACACACATTGGTAGATTTATAGTACTTGTATAGAATGTATTATTTTTGACTTTTTGCTTCAAATTTTGTTTGTATTATATGGTTTTCATTGTAATCAGCATAAGTTCTTGGCCATGGTTGTTGCACACTTCTTTTATTTTTTGATTACATTGTAATTTTCTTTGCATACAATTTTGACCACATGATCTTAACGAAAAATGTGGTATCTACAATTAATCTTACCAATTAATTTTCATTAGTTTAAAAGATATTGTCAATTCTTCATGTTCACAGAGAGAGGCCAAGTACTTTTATGAGTCACTATAATGGTTTGTTCCAATTGGCGTCTTTGTGGATCTATTTACAGCAGCACATTCGGTCCACATATTCGGTCCGCAACCTTCTTCGAGTTCAAGAATCTCAAATGGTCTGTTGAGCTCACTCATGGACGGCAAATGGCATGAGAAGGTATAGTCGGAGAAGATGCTATCTACTGTTCCGTGGATAAGACATCGATAGTCTTTAGGTACAATGTCTTTAGTCTTCAGTCTTTATACTGCAATTTTCAGTTCAATTGAATGTGCAAGCATTCACAAGGGACTCATAGTGGGTTCCCTATGATCTCACAGGGAAACTCACGAAGTTCACTAGAGACCTTCCTTCCTCACCGAAAAGTTTCACTATGTGCTGTTCTACGAGCACAGGTAGGCTTAGCGTCAGGGTTGGACGGAGGTAAGTCTGTATTGAAAGGCTCCATCAACAGGTGAGTAAGTGAGTTTGATCAATTTGGCCTCTCAATGAACTTCTGATTAGTTATTTTTTTAATACATGTAACTTTTTTTCAAAGATTCATCTATTGGTGGAATGAGAACTATTCGTAGTAGAATTTTCAGTGTACAAACTTCTCAAATTTCTACTGTTCTTCAAATGATATATACATTGACTAAAACATGACTTCAAATTTTTAATTTTCCTATGATTAACTAAAAAAAATCTCCAATAACTATGAAAAAATTGAAACATCTAACAAATGTTTCAATCATTTTTTAATCGATGCCTTCATATTATTTTTTATAACTTCCTGGAGATTTTTCAAGTATTGTTTCAAACATGTGAAAATGTAGAATCTTCAAACACGTGAAAATGTAGAATCAAACTTCAGTTAATAATATTAGTATGAAGTTGTATTAATATTATTTCATAAATTTTTATTTTAAAATTATAAATTCTATTTACTAAAAGAGCTTGAAAAAAATATATATATACCTTTAATTACACTAGTATACCTTGTGCTGTTGCCATTCCCAAAATAAAAATAAAACTTAAAATTTTAATTTTATTAAAACAATTCAATAACATTTATACCATTTTGTGAGAGGTTGTATATTTGGTAAGGATCAAAATATTATGTACAAAGAAGTGCAAGGGTTTCAGGGTGAAGCAATTGCATTGTGTATATAGAACTTTCTATTTGTGTCAATTTCATAGCATTTGGACATATGGTGAGAAATATATCAATTTTTATAAATTAAAAAATTGAATTAAATTATCTTTTATTTTGGAAAAATCATAGCTTTCATGTGATACATCGACAAATACTATCTAAAGTTCAAATTTTAATTAATTAAAAAATTAATTAATTAAATTTTAAAATTGTAGCAAAGGTAGGAGGAACACTAAAAACAAAGGACTGTTAGAAATCTCTCTAAAAAGGCAGTGCACAAGCTTCCTTGCAAAGTACTTGGGCATACTATAGAATTAATTTAGAACTTCAAGGTTTAGGTTTTTGTTGAACTACTTTGCACACAATACATATTAATCTGTACAAATGTGAAAGTGTACAAAGTGGATGACCAAGCAAAAATTGCATTGACTGTAGTTCAAAATTGAATGTATACAACCCTAATTAAGTAGGAAAGGTGTACAAGAGAAATAAACCCTAAAGCACTTTGACATCAATTTAAGGATGACAAACAAATTGCAAATCATTTTTATTTCTCATTATCATTTGGATAAAAGCCATCTTAATTCATGGGCATAATTTATCAAGTCGCTGTTCTCTCTAATGGATGGATTTTGTGTTACTATAATACACATTTCTCTAAAATTACCAAAGAAGAAGTGTGCAAAGTAGTTCAACAAGCCAATTTTGCATTGACTCTAGTTCAAAATTAAATGTGCAAAAATGACGTCATAGATTTAATGAATAGAAAAATTTGAAACAATGATCGTATCAAGTGAACCTCATTTCAATTCCATCGCAACAAATTTTACTAAAAAGTCACAATTTCTTACTTGTAATTGAATTTCAAAGTAATTTTAAATTCGTGCTTGATCAATTTATTTTTTATACTACCCCAAATTGGTTTGGAGACTCTAATAGCAAATATAAATTCAAAATTTTCAATTTTTATCATGCATGACAAATAAAATAAAATTTAAAGTTTTTCCTTAAGGATGAGCTAGTAGTTAGTTCCTAAACAAACAATAACCCTAATTAATTAACCTTTAAGCACTTTGATTTCCAATTTAAAGATGACAAACACATTATAAATCATTTATCCTAATTTGTAGACATACTTTACCAAGTTGTTGTCTTTTTTAATGGTTGGATTTTGTGTTACTATAGTACATATTATTTTAATTTTTTACTAATTTAATCAAACTTATGATTAGTGAATATATTTTAGTACGAGTAAATTTAGTTTCAAAGACTCTCTACTTAGTCAAATGAGAATTCTTTTGAGAATTTTTAGTATAAGAATTTCAAAAAAATTTAAATTTGTTTATATAAGATAGGTTGTTTGATATGGTGAGATCTTCTAGACCATGAGTCTCCCAGTTGTGTGAGTAAGACCATCAGAAAGCCTTTTTTGAAGAGGGTGCACAAGGCAACTTTGTTTCATTGCATTCTAGCTCACAGCAAAAAAATTATTGAGTTTTCAAATTTTCATGAGTTAAAAAATATAAAAATTATTTTTAATTTACTTTTATTTTTGACTATGGCAACAAAAACTATGGAGAAATTAAAAGTTGCAACAAATGTTATACTTTCCTTTATGACTTCTTTGAGAATTTTCAAGTGTTATTTAAGACATGTGAAATTTTATAGTCCTACTTTAGTAATAATATTAATACAATCATATTCTTAAAATTTCACAAAATCTTATTTTAAAATTATAAATTCCACTTATTAAAAAATCTAAAAAAACACTATACCTTAAATTAGACTAGTGTGCCTTGTGCCATTGCCACAACCAAAATAAAAGCAAGAATCATTTCTTAATTTCTTCATTCATTAAAATAATTCAAAAACTTTCCCGCCATTATGTGAAACTTCTTGGTACAAATAGAAAGGTCTATGTACAAAGCACGGTTGTCATATTGGACGGAATCTCACTATTCAGGGACAGAATCGGACCGATTAGGGTTGACCGGCTGCGAACTTCAAAGGCTTATAACTTTTGCAAAAATAATTCAAATCGAGCAAATGAGATGTTTTTAGGCATCTAAAGAAAATCGTAGATGCCTAAAAACATCTCATTTGCCCGATTTGAAGTATTTTTGCAAAAGTTATAAGCCTCTGAAGTTTGTAGCCGGTCAACCCTAATCGGTCCGATTCTGTCCGTGAACAGTGAGATTCCGTCCGAAATGACAACTGTGGTACAAAGGAGTGCAAGGGCTTCATTTTGTGGCCTTTGAACATGCCATGGAAAAGTTATGGTTTTTCCAAAACAAAAGATAATTTAACCCCTAAAGGACCATTTGTCCCCTCGGGGGTCCAAGTAGGTTCCTATTGTCTCAATTTGTAGTGAATGTTTTTGAGATTTTTTGAAGTTGTTGAGTTTGCCAAGAACTTTTTGAATATATAATTTTTGTTTCAATTGGTGCCCAGGAGAAAAAGTTATGGCACAATAAGCCAAAAACAAAAGTCAGCAGGCAGCACAAAAAAATTAGAAAAAGTCAAAATAATTTTAAATTCTTTTTTTTCCTAAAATCTTATATTTTTGTCTATCTTTGAAGCTTTGACTCATTCTATTAGGAGTAGTTATGAGAAAATTATGGACAATCTTAGCTTTTTGGGCAATCTAAGCATCTTCTTAAAAAAATAACTTATAAGATTCATTTGTGAATGCAATTTTTATAATTTTTCAAAAGAAATTGTTAAATAAGGTTAGGTTTTCTTTCTAAAACAATCTCACCATTGGGATTATTGTATGTCAATTCCATTGTAAAGCTATTAATGATTTAAATTTTCCTTCAATATTTAACCTACTTCTACTTAATAATTTTTTATTGAGCAAAAATTAAGTGTTGTTGAAAATTTTTCATTAGATTCTCAACTCAACCAGTCAACATAAAAACTTAGAAAATCAAAATTAATAGTCAAAAAATTTTTAGTTAAAAAGATTCAAAGCCAAAAAATCTAGTCAAGCAAGTTGCATAAAAACTTGTTTTCTTCACTTTGAATGCAAATATCTTGCAATGTATGCAATCAAACTTGATGAAATTTTTACCACATATTCTCAATCAAGTTAAGTACAAGACCCTATAGTTGGATTTTGAAAAAACATACCTTTTTGTTTTTCTTAGGTGAACATAGCAAAAGTGATAGGTCTAAGTGGTTTTTGATCAAAAACACCCTCGGGGCTTTAGGGGTTAATTCAATTTTTCTATTTTAGAAAATCCATTACTTGCACATTGTAGGTTCAAATACCACAATTGGGACTAGCACAAATCAAAAGTTTTAGCATAAAGGAGTGCAAGGGCTTTATTTTGTGATGTTTGGAACTACATTGTAAAAGTTATGATTTTCCTAAATAAAAGATAATTTATTTTAATTTTTGAATTCATAAATTTTTTGAAATTCCATAACTTTTATACTGTAGGTCCAAACATAGTGAAACAAAGTTTGTGCATCCCTCCTTGTAAAGAGATTTTGAGTGGTACAAAGAACATTTATGGATGCCTCATGGTTTCTTAGATTTCAATGTACCAAAGAGAACAAAGAAAACAAACAAACAACCTAAATGAAGTTATACATTATAAATTTTAATTTAAAGATTTTATATATATTTTTCCTTAAACAAATAAATTCTTGGCTAATTGTAGTATAACTTTTACTATTGCACACAAGAAAAAATTTAAATTAAATTAAATTAAATTTTCACTTTTTCTATCTTGTGAAAAAGTTTCAAAAAGTTTCAGTAAAAATTGAGCTCACTAGAAGCTACACTAAAGTGGAAATGCCTCCAATGACACTACAAGAAAGTTGGAGTTTCTGTGACTGGCACATACGACTGTGTAGAAGTCGTATTCCAGTCGTGTGACTAATATACGACTGCGGGCCCTGCAGTCATATTAATTGAGTCGTATAGCAGTCACGGGTGCTATTATATTAGCACCATCCAACAGAGGGCAGACGGAGAAGGGATGACAAAAGGGATGAGACATCCACTGCCCGAAGCTGAGGTGGACAAGGGCATGTGCCCGGCACACGCGGTTTGAACGTTGACATGGCAAGCGCTGATTCGCTGGAGTTACTTGGAGTGCCAGTCGCGGCGCAGTCACTTTCTAGTCATGGTACGGATTTCGACAGCCAATCGGAACTTGACACGTGGCACACTATAAAGTAGGCGTTTAGGGGTGTTTAACGGTGTCCTGGAAGTGTATTGTGAGTGCCGCTTCAGTCACTTCACAGTCGTGGGTAAGTCGCGAGGAAGTTGCACTGAAGTCGCGAGGCAGTTAGGGGTGGGCAACGGAGACTGGTGAAGTCACGGATCAGTCATTGAGTAGTGATTATGGTGTATTGTTAAAGTTGCTATGCAGTTGCGTTAAATCACCTTATTGTGGAGGATACAGTAGTGACTGCAAATTGCTGGATTGCAGAGTACTAGCGTAGCCTGTGAATCCGTTCTCCATTCAAGCATACTAGTGGGCAATTTCTACATGCTAACACAAACAAAGTAATAACACGGATGACCTGAGTGCCACAGACATGACCGGAACCTCATACTCAGAATTGTTGCTAGAACTTTCATATTATAGTCATTAGATTTCAACAACAGAAAATTGTGATTTGGGAGAGTTGAGAAGGCAAATGTTTTGCTAAGGTACGGATAGACCACCTCCATCCTCCAGGATATACTACAATGTACACAAAGTAAATGTGCCCGCCTCCCTTGCCGGAGAGAGTACAAAGAGGAGGCCTCATGCAACCAACTTCAAGCTCTTTTCCCCCCACATTGCGACTGAACCCTTGACGTCCTCAATCATATATTGATCTCCTTTTTCGTTGGGAAACATCAGAGACACACTCGCCTGCAAAACAAGGCGCACATCTACCCTCCACCACCCCCTTGGGATATCTTGACCGTGGAATTGGTGTTCACCTGGCACACCACTGATGGTCCCCAACGCCACTTTCTGCTTCACGGCCCTCGGATTCATGAGAAATACTTCGTCGCCGACCTTGAACTGCACAGGAAACCACATGATCGGTTCTTCAGAGTCCCAAGGCATGTCTACCAAAATCCAGCGTTTTCTCTCAAACGCGCCCCTTGTGAATGTGAGTGGCACGTCACTTGCCAAGAACTACACTATGACTTGCTTCTTCTACTCAAAACTGCCGCACGACTGGCACGTGACTGAAATTTCGCTTAGACAATATAAAAACAAGAAAAGCGGATTACCAAGAGATTTTCCAAGTATTGGAGCTTACCCTAAGTGGGTTGGCATCCTTGTTTGCCGCAGACTTCGCCCTCGTGGATGGCTTCCTGACCTGCACACACACACGAAACCCATCAAAAATTCAGCAAAAGGGTAGGTCAGGTAGAGCACACCAGTGGACAGCGGGCATGTGCTATGCCCGCCTCCTCACCTGCGACAACGTCTAGGAAGTCATAGCCAGAGCTAGTTCGTCGTTTGTCCAACATGTGGGCCACAGAGTCGGTGACAATTTCGGGATACTTTGTACGGAAGCTTGGGATGTTGGGGCTGGAAGAGAGGGCTTCCAACAAGGGCCACAGGTAGCATTTCAAGTAGTCTTTGTCGTCCGCCAGCAAACACAGCCACTTCACGTAGAAAGGAACAGTGATGAGAACATTTGCAGAAGGATTGCAAGCTACTCTAGAGACTTTGCTATCTACAATCACGGTATTCAAAACAGAGAATTCCGGCCACCTGTCGTACACCTTTGACAAGTTCTTTCCCTCCAACACCGGGTTCCCGTCTTCTCCCTCTGGTCCGCCACAATGCTTACCAGCCCAAGAAAACAATGGGACTTCATACGGCCCTGTGAGACCGGCAAGCATAGTGGGGACTACGTCACCCATGTAGGACTCACTACTGCTACCCCAGAAGGCTACATTGAAATGGAGAAAACATCTAGAGAGAAAGGGTTTCAACCAAGGCCTCATGACTACTCTCCTCACATGCGTCTTTGTGGTCCCACGGATTCTACTATTAGGATTTCGCCCTGCAAGCAGACTGCAGTCCACCAAAGTGCCATGAACATTGAAGACCAATAATTTCTGCCGCTCACAGATCCGACTGCGCACGAGTTCACAAATTGACAAGGAAAGCCTGGCCTCGTTCGACGTGCAATGAAGGACGTCGGAGGGGGCTGTTACCTTGCTTCGAGACTTTGCCGCCTTCCTCCCTTTCTTCTGTACGGGATCAGGCCGGACCAGCGGTACAGAGTCCTCTGGGGAGGAGTCAGCGCCATCCTCACGAACTTTGGAGGGTACATCCGGAGGACCCGGGGACAGCACTGCAGCTTCCGCAGGCTGTTGTTTCGGAGGAGACTTTCCACCCTCCTCAGCGCAAACCTCCTCCTGAGCAGGGGTTCCAGCCACGACAACAGTGGGCGGTCCAGCATGTGCGGCTCCAGCATGTGCGGCTTCAGCATTTGCGGCTCCAACATCTGCGGCAAGGGTGACTAATTCATAAACCTTGTCATCCACACTGGCATCTTCGACAGGCTTCTCCAGTTCCGTTGCAGCATCTTGGGCTACGGACAGTACTGCACAATCACATTTGTCAATAAGCCCTCCTCCACTGGCGGCTGTTACTGTATCAACAAGGGCTGTCTTCACGCGTGGGTGGCGGATCCTTGAGGGACATCTCAGATTCAGAAGAAAGTGTCACTTCTTCATGCCGGGCGGTCACAGTTTGTTCAATCACTGGTTTAGGTGGTTTACTTCGACCTGCTGAGGCACCGTCCTGCAGCACCAAGTTAGCTTCGACGCTAGGCAAACCCGTCAAAGCGGCAGGAAGCACCCCCTGAGCGTCGACTCCTTTCTAACCACGGGATGATTGATGCTCCAGCGCGGAGTGAGTTATGGACGGGCTGCCATCGTCCCCCATGTCAGACTTCCGCATGAATTGTTCGAATATGGTCCTCATTTCTTCTGTGGTCGCCATGATTTGCCCGAATTTCCCGTCCACATCCTTCTTCAATTCGTCAATTTGCCGTTGCAGACTAGAATCCTGTGCAACCCCACCCTCGTTATGAAAATAAACGCACCCTGACCTTATGGTCCCCAACTAACGAACTGCAAGTTCCCTCATTGTCGTGATAGAGTCACTAGTCAGCATGCGTTCAGTATTCCGCGAGTACACATAGACTTCTAAGCGACTGAAGCACTACTTCACGACGACTGCGATACGACTACGTCGCGACTTCGTTGCGACTGAGGTGTTACTTCCATGCACCGTGACGCGAGTCCATGCCAATTCTAAGGTACTACTGGATTACTCCCTCATAGGGCAACACCTGAATGGTTAAGGTCCACAAAGCAATGCATGTGCCCGACTTACACGTTCCTCATACTGTGTGTCCACTTGTAGTTCATATTGGCTAAACGCAACTAACATGTCCCAAGCTAACCAGAGTAAATCAAGTGACTTAGAGCTGTAGAAGAAGTACATGGGACAGAGTCACACCTAACATAGGTACGGCCAGAACTCATACAGAAATCAGACATACCTCAGGCAAGGAATTGACTCACATTCAAACTCAACCTCCCAGAACTGAAACTTACATTCCATCTCCCTAAACTGAGATTCATCAAACTTGGGGAGGACTGACACTTAATTGACACTCAGACATAACTGAAAGAGAACTCATTGACACAACATATATTACATGTTCACATTCAAAAAAGAATGCGACAACGGGATTACTTCCAAATGACTGACAGACGACTCTACAACGACAGTGGATTAGTAGCCACCAATAATCCACTGAAATGGTTAATTCCCAATAGTAGTCACGGCATTTCTTTCCTTAAAAAGTTCAGAATGGCTAAACGCACCTACACAATCACTGGAAACCACAGTACAACACATGACTTCAGCAAACAAGGGGATAAGTCGGATTCACCTAACTAATAGTCGAAGGTAATGAGCACTTCAGCATTAGTAATCCAAATACAGAACTCGCATAAGAACCATACAAACTTCCCATAGAAAGGGGCAATTTAACGGAATGAGTAACATACCACTTTCTGGGTTACAAGATCCACGTTGGTGCTCCGCACGACTTTTGCAATGTCGGTAATTGTTGGGCTGATGGACCGTCTTCTTCTCTGCACACAATCAGAAGAAAACCGCACATTGCTATTGAACATGAGGCAACGAAGACGTCCATTACTAGCGGCTACAAGTACATAAACTTCCAGAAAAGGGTAAGCATACATTCATTTCACAATATTCCTCACCAGTGAGGCTTCCACCCCCGCTTTGCCTGTCCTGCCTACCGCACTAAGACCCTTGACGCCTTGACGTGCTACTGCCATCTTCGCAGACTTCTCCTTCTGTGCAGGAGTGTTCCAATACACAATTAGGCGTTTCCATTGCTCGGGGTCAATGTGCACTGGGGTTTCAGCGTGCTCCGGGTCTGGACAGACACTTAATAGCCACTTGCTTTTCAAACGAGACCTCTCCGACTTCATAAACCTTGTGACAGTCGTCCTGAAGGCAGCCATGCTCAAAAGTGACCCAACATATTCAAATTCATTGTCCAAAAGGTCTCGCAGCTTCTGCAGGGTGTGAGGCTTGTGCTTTGACCAATCCAAGATGCTCATATCCAATACTTTTGGAACAAAATTCCGCATCGACAGGTCCCACGCATTCTTCCCGGAGCAGCCAGGATCCACTTCGCCCCCGTCAAGTACTTCCACAAAGTTTGGTTTAGGGGGACCCTCCGTGATCTCTTCTCTCCCGAACTCATAAGCGGTTCGCTTCTTCCGCCGACTTGAGTGCTCAGATGGCCGGTCCATTGCCTCCCCTCGAACCTGCTGAGAGGATCGTCCATGGGTATTCCATGTAGGTTGTCGGGGGGGTGCTGGCTTTGGTAGCCACTGCCCAGGCTGCCACTGCCACCCTGAATCCTCATACTCGTCAACTACTGCGGGTGCGCGCGAAGTCGGCTTGCTTGCAAGCAGCTTCCTTGGTAACTTGAAGGTAGGGTTAGGTTTGTGGCGCTTTGCCCTCCTGTCTACCAGGGGCTCCACTTCCTCCATCTCCTCGGAACTGGAGTCAAACAATGCATCCTCTGCAACGTCGCACAACACAGAATGAGCGATCTTGCAAGACTAGGAATGTCCTAAGTTGCAGAGGCACCCACGTGGGTTATAGTGGAGGCTCAGCTCTCCCACAATTGACCCCATGCATCCACAGCTGTGCAAAACAAATCAAACCCGGGCTTCCGGTTCATAACGTTAGATTGTGCAGAAAATTACGTATGACCCCCCCGAAAAATATAGGCGGTTGCTGTTCTGGGACTCCCCATTGCGGGAGTGGGCAATTCAGATTGCGCTTCTACCTCCACAACGCCACGCAGAAAAGTGGTCGGGATCAATCCCAAACCCTAATATCCTTCAAAGAAAGCGGGAGACAATTTTTACCTGCTGCAGCGTCTTCCAACTTTGAAAGTCGCTCTACATGTGTACAAGCTATAGCTAAATGCATCATACCTCTTGCGATGGCCTCTTCATTGGACCTAGTCGCCTCTGAGGACGAATTGCGGTCGCTACTCATTCTGGAGTCGTCGGGCGCCGCTCCACGACTACGCTTCCCCCTCCCGCTCCGTCCTCAGAGGCCCCGCTGCCTGCTACTCCTACGCACAACCTGTTGACCCTTCTCTCGGCGAATTGAACCCTCACGGTTGCGCTTCTTTCCTGAGTCCTGATCACTTTGCGGCGCAGGTGGCTTAGGGTTCAACATGCTGTTCAATACAATGGCCAAATTCAAGAAGCAGGTGCACAAGCACAAAGGAAATCAAAACAAGCCACCTACAAGGAAAAGACAACATCACTTGCAAAAAAGATAAAGCGCTAGGGTTACGCCTGCCTCCCCTATGCGACTGCGCACTTCCTTGGCCACGCTGCCACCAGTTCCACGTGGCCGAATGGTGAGGAATGGGATTTAAGGCAATTCCTCAGTCAGTGCACTGTCACGTTACTTCCCCACGACTCCCTCGTCACTTACACGAAGTGACACAGAAAATACACATCAGACGCTGAGACTTCAGCACAACTCCGAGATGACTGCACAGTGTCCAACGCATATAGGCGGCGCATTTTCCAAAGCTCATAAACCGCGAACCCTACCACAGCGTCTCCTGCAGAGACACACGGTTTGCACCATGGCTGTGCACAGAAGTACACACGCAAGGCTAGAAAGACAACCATCCAAGTCTCAACTTTCGGATGCGCCGCCAATTTCTGGAGTCCACGGTCGACGGCGAGGTGGAGCACGCGGCGTGGATGACACAGAATCGTCTCCAATTCATGGCGGCCACGAATGCAGGGACAACTGAAGGACAAACCAAGGTAAGGAAGAAATTCACGGCGCTAGTTGCGAGTTGAAAAGAGGCCCGAATTTTGCTTGATTTTCCGCCACACGCTTGTCACGCGCCAACTCGTACTCTCCCTTCTCCACTGCTAGAGACTCCATGCCGCGCCACGCCCAAAATTCTTGCCTACCGCACTGAGGGAGACAGTTTTCTTCCTGCTTAAGGCTGTGTAGGTAAAAAAACAAATTGTTCGGATCGAAGCAGCGAGGAGTGCAAGCGTACGAGCTGCACGGAGGAAGAAGGTCGATGCCAACGTCTGCAGTTTGAAAACAGAAGGCCTCGTCTTCCCTTGTGTTCAAACCGCCTCACTAAGTGTAATTCTTGAAGCCTGAAGCAGGTGTGCATTTTTATCACAAGTAGGTACATCAGGTAGTGGGTTTGATGACGTGCCAAATTTGGCGGCGGGCATTCAATTGCGAAGTCCTGCAATAACTAATGACTTGTCCACGACTGAAGGAAGGATTTAGGGGCAGTATTTGCTGTTGATTTTGTTATGATCGTCACTTGAAAGGGTGACCCCTGACTCATGAAGTGTATAGATCCGTTCAGGGAGGAGCACCCTGTATACATGAATTCACTGGATGCGTGCTGACCTGGAGACTTAGTGAGAACACCTGTGTTGGATGTAGGACTGCGGACCCAACCCTCCTGACAACTAGCGATAGTCACCGATAAGTCGCCTACAACGCTACGATGACTTCCTGGCGACTCGAAGGTGACTTCTTTGCGACTCAAAGGTGACTTCTAAAACCCTGAACCCCAGAACAGGAATTGAAGTCCTCTTCAGTTGCTCCACGACATGTTGACGATGTTGTCACATTCGCTTCTTGAATCTTATGAGTGTCATGTGACAGGGGTGTCTAAGGACACAACGTATGTACTAATGAACATGAATGGCATTCGTGGTTTTGGATTTGAAAGCAAATTACACTGAAAATGAACACAGAAATGATGAAAGAATACCATCCAAAGCTGAAGTCAGTTAGAGGCATATCTTTGAGCGCTCATGCGTTGACGGGGTACCTCCAATTGAGGTCGAAGTTAGGCAGCGCCCCCCAGAACTCAGTTACAGGCATATCTGTGATCGGTTAGAATTTCACGGGGGTGAAGGAAACTGTCAGATCTAGCGGAATGTTTCCACGTTCGTGCCAAGAAGAGGATCTCTGTGTGGCTCAGTTTTTTCAAATCTCTTATTAAATAAAAAAGGGAGGGCTTTGGGTTCTTTGTTTTGTTTCATGTTCATTGTCTTCCTCCTCACATGTCGCACCTGAAGTGCATGTGCTATCCCATTAGTCACGGACATGTGCATGTATGTGAATTGTGGAAGTCAGATGCTTAGGGTGCAATGGAGAGAGGACCGCATGCCCAGTACCTCCCCTCCCCTTTGAATTTGGTTGACAACGCTAGGATGAGCGGGCAATCTGTCCCCAGTCATGACCGAGTCATCTCCAAGTCACTCAGAAGTTGCACAGGAGTTCGCCTCAGCTGGCGGTGTCCACATTCGCAGTTATAAGTCTTTGTTTGCGGCATACTGTACTTGTTCGTGACGTGGTTTTCATATCTGTGCCAATGCATTCAATGCAGGTGAGCTATTGGATTTGGATGGCGCAAACCTCGTGGCAATTATGGATCCAAGACTTCCATACAATGATAGTCGGCGTCAGCGGCTGCGGGATGATAGGCTGTGGAGTAGAGAGCTCCGGAGGGCTTCCGAGCAGCATTTGAAGAGGTTGGCTTGTCCGTGCAACAAATGCCGTGGAGGAAGGAAGTTACTTATTCGTAACGTGAAAGAGCACCTCCTACGAAATGGCAGACATCCAAGCTGTCGGATTTGGAGAGGTCCAGGTGCCAGGGACTCTTCGGACGAAGAATGGGAGCACGAATTCTGGGGACCAGTGGTGGCAGAACCGGTTCAGGTTGACACGAATGTGGACACTGCAGGCATGATCGAACAAGCTTTGCAGCATGAGGATGTACTTGCAGATGCTGCGGACCAAGTGCGTCGTGAAGTGACCGATGCGTTTGCAATTGCCGACTCCGTCCATGCAGATTTTCGGGGGGAGGATCACGACGTGGAGGACACAGCAGAGGAGGAGGAGTGCAGGGACGACCCCAACCCTTCTACGGCAGGTATACCAGCCGTTGATGGAGCTGAGGCCGACGTGGACCCGGATGGCCAAACATTGGAGGATTCCATGCAGTGTTTATATGAAGGTGCCAGATCCAGCAAGATTGGAGCCACAGTATTGCTCATGAATCTCTGTACGGTTCACGGAGTGAACAACCACTGTGCAAATGAGTTGTTTAGTATCTTGCAGCTACACCTTCTTCCACAGAACAACACATTGCCAAAAACGTACCATGCTGCAAAGGCTTTGACCGCAAAATTGGGTCTCACTTACAACACCATCCACGCATGCAAGAAAGGGTGCGTACTCTTCCGCGGTGAGCATGCGGAAGCTGTACGTTGCCCTAAGTGTGGAGGACGCCGCTACAAAGACGAAGAGCGACGTGCTCTACCTCTGAAAGTCTTGCGTCATTTTTCAATCATTCCTCGGCTGAAGCGGATGTTCAGGAGTCCTACCATCTCCAAGTTAATGGTGTGGCATGTAGAGAACCGCAGTGATCGTGTGGGCGGGGACGGCCTTGTCCGGCATCCATGTGATTCGAAGGCGTGGCGGCACTTCCACGAGAATGTGGACCCCAACTTCCAAAATGATCCTCGGAACACTCACTTTGCGTTGGCAGCAGATGGAGTAAACCCGTTCAAGCAAAATAGGTCGTCTTGGTCCACGTGGCCAGTTGTTTTGTTGAATTACAATATTCCTCCATGGTTGACTACAAAGAAGTTTTTCCTCCTCTTGGCCTTGTTGATTCCCGGTAAAGAGTCCGTGACGTTGGAGAACTTCGATGTGTACCTTGCGCCCCTCGTGGATGAGTTGCTACAGTTATGGGAAGGTATTCCTGCGTACGATGTGATAGAGGATGTAGGCTGCAGGTCATTTCAGCTGCGGGCCATGCTGTTGTGGACTATCCATGACTTTCCAGGCTACGGCACAGTTGGAGGGTTTTCCCATCAAGGATATGCGGCCTGTCCTTGGTGTGGTGTAGATCTGGGTGCCGAGCATTCCGTGGAATTGGGCAAGCAGACGTATGCTGGAACTAGGCGTTGGTTGCCCGAAGATCATCCGTATAGATCGCCTGCAATGAAGGACCACTTTGACGACAAAATGGAAACCAGGCCTAAACCACATGAAGTCACCGTGGAGGAACAAATAGAGCATGCAAGGAACTGCGCGGCTTGGAGAGCAGCGGGACACAAAGATGGTGCAACCGGGGACCCTTCAAAGGTGCACGGCGTGAAGCGATTGAGTAGTCTTCACAGATTGCCCTACTAGGAGGTGAGTGCAACTGCTATCTGAAGTCCCTCAGGCATGAAGGCGACTTATATGTGACTTTCACGCTACTGTCTCAGTGTCCCAGTAGTCACATCGGAGTAGTGTGGAAGTTGCGCTTTATTCTTGCGTTCACTTGTCGGTGACTTCTGCTAGTGCTAGCGGGGGCTCCATTTCCCGGATTCTGTCTTCTACACGGAATAAATGCCTACTGTTGGCTGAAGTGCTGAACTTGTCAACAATGAAGTGTTGTTACTAAGCCACTCCACTCTTTGTGGCTACGCAGAAGCTTCTGATCTGGTACACCTTGGATGTCATGCATTGTGAGATGAATCTGTCCAAGAACTTCTTGAAAACAATAACAGGGAAGAAGGATACCGTGAAAGTGAGAAGGGATTTGCAGAGGCGGAATTTGCGCAGACATTTGTGGCTGACGCCAAATCCCCATCACGTAGGGAAGATGCTCAAGCCTCGAGCTGCATATGTTATGTTAGATCACGAATTTGATAAGTTTGCAAGGTGCCTGGAGGCCTTGAAGACACCGTCCGGCTATTCCTTTGACCTGGGCAAGTGCATTCGCAAAAAGAACTTTGGCGGCCTGAAGTCGCACGATTACCACGTGTTGATGCAACAGGTGCTGCCATTGGCACTTAGGGGGCTGATGCAACCTGGGCCACGTCTCGCTATCATGAGAATGTGCAAGGTGTTCCGGCGCTTGTGCACAAAGGTTTACAACCCAGCAGACTTTGCATCATTCGAGGCCGATGTTGCGGAGAGCATGGCATTGTTGGAGATAGAGTTCCCGCCTTCTTTTTTTGACATAATGACCCACCTTCCCTATCATCTTGCGAAGGAACTTGACCTTTGTGGACCTGTAAGCGCCCGTTGGATGTATCCGGTAGAACGTTACATGAAGGTCTTGAAAAACCATGTGAGGAACATGGCACGACCGGAAGCGTGTATGGCGGAAGGCTACTTGAAAGAAGAGTGCCTAGGTTTCATCACAGAATACTTGCAGCGGTTTGAGCCCACACAGAGACGTATTTGGGACGAAGATGAAGAATATGGTGACGCTGAGGAGGTGCTACAAGGCGCCGGAAGGCCCTATGTCATGAACCCCGAGCTTCGAGATGTCGCTCACCAGTACGTGCTAACAAACGTGTCAGTTATGGAGGATCTTCACGTGTAAGTCCTTCATACAGCCTAAACCGCAGGCAGGTGTTTCAGATTTGGCAACAGTCTAAACCGCCGCCTTCATGCATCCCTCCCTCTCTTGGGCAATGGCTTTCGGGTCCACATGGTTGGCTCACAGTCGCCTATGACTGATATAGTAGTGACTTCTTAGTCACTTCTGAGTGACTTAGTAGTCGCACCTCCATAACTTTTCGACTTCCGCGCAACTGTTTCTAGTCAGATTTTAGTCACGCTAGTGACAGCTCCCCTGGCAATGTTCGTCAACTGCTTGACTGTTCTCCCCTTTTTATTGTACCTCGCGTGACCAACTATAGACGTACCAGTGAGTGTGTTTTGTATTTTTGTGCAGGAAATGGCAGACTGCGGTTGAGCAAGATCCATCTACTACTACTACGGCACTGGCAGACTGGATTATGAACACCGTGGATGAAACTGAGTTGAACCTGCGGAACCCAGACGACATGGATCGCCTCTTGTTAAGCAAGAAGCCATCCCGAGTGGCCACTCGATATACAAGGATGTTGGCATTTGGTAACCGGTTTTGAGTTGAGGATGACACATCTACTCGAATGGTGAGCTACAACAGCGGCGTCGCATCGGTGTTTTCACTGCCTGCCGAAAGTGATGAGGCTGCATCAGTTCCATATGTTGGTGTTCTCCAGGACATATTGCTCTTGGATTACGGAGCATTGCAAATGCCAGTCATCCTCCTGCGATGTGAGTGGGTGAAGCCATTCGACAATCGTGGGAATCCAACATACGTCCGAGATGACGACGGCTTCTTGCTTGTCAACTTCTGCCACAAACTCCCTCGCTTGTCGGAGCCCTTCATCTTTGCTAGCCAGGCGACGCAGGTTTTCTTCTCAGATGTTGTCGATAGACCAGGTTGGAAAGTTGTCTTACGCAAAGAAGCAAGAGCAAAGCGGGAAGTGGTTGACACCGCAGACGCCTTCATTAGCACCACAGTGGACAGCGTGGGATTAGCAGCACCCAGGCAACTTCCTCGACCAGTGCAAAGTGTGAACTTAGTAGGCGCTATAGAGTTGTCTGTAGAAGACAATTTATTAGCACAAGGAGCATACTAGTGTCACAGTTCCATAGACGACTAGCACAAACTGTCGCTTAGTCATTACCTAGTAACAATGGAGTCACGTGAAGTCGTATGGAAGTCACGTATTATGTATGACTCCGAGCCTTTTATGTGGGCCCGTTTTGAAGGTTTTGCACTATAAGTCGAGATCTCCATTTCGCCTCGTGGACAACTTCCACCTCCCTTCATTGTGACCCCTCAAATGTCCGCTCCAGCACAATTCTGAGGCACGGCCCCTTTATAGGCATTACATGAATGTGGTATTTTAGTGATTGAAGCATCTCTCTTCGCCCCTCATAGAACTCCAACCTTTGTAGGTGCATAAAGAATGACATCCCTAATCCTTTCTTTGGGGCCCCTCTCTTTGGTAGAATCCTACATTGCGTGCCAGTCGTCCTCAAGTCGCAGTATAGTGTCCTTCAAGTCACGCAAAAGTCGATACGAAGTCACTGCAAGCGACTCCCTGTGACTACTACAGGGTCATCGTCGACTGTGCCAATCCACTTGTTGACTGTCGTGCCACATCAGCACGTTTTCATCGCTCCCAACAGCAGTCGCGGATGAAACGTTACCCCTGAAACCGCAGTTCATCTCGCAGTCACGAGCGCGACTGCTCCGCGACTCGGCCCTTGTGCAGAAAATGAGCCGGTGCAATTACGGAGGTGCTAGTCGCGCGGTAGTCGCATTTTTCCTGCAGTCACATATTGCAGTCACAAATATGGTACTTTTCTTGTAGTGTGAACAAGTGGGTTTCCATGGATTAAAATAACATTAGTTTTTGTGCTATCCCTCAAAAGCACTTCCACGCAAAGATAACATAACTTGTCTTATAAATTGCAATTTATAACTCATTCCTCTATGCTAATTTAGTGTCAAAAGTAACTACACCTAACGACATCTTAATAAATAAATGAGCAATGTTTACATTCTAAATTTCACTAATTTGTGGTTTATAGTCTACATGCAAGACAAAGCAATATTTCTCTTGGAATGAAAATTTCTTGCAATTGAAGTGGCAACATCTTGGGATTACATATGAAAATAAAAACAAAATTGTTTAAGTTTTTCACGTTGAAAAAGAAATGGTAGTTCTAAGAGGTTTTGACAAAAAACAAGCCTTTTTTTACATTTCAAATTAACCTCTGAAAGTTTATTACTCTATTTTTACCAAAAATGCTAAAAAATTGTCATTTCTAAGGCAAGTACCAAATTTTAGAAAAAGAACATTTTTGTACATATGTGGCCATAAGATCTTGTACGTTTGTTTGAGAAGATTTGGAAAAAAACTCAAAAATTTTCACCATGTAGATTGCAAGATATTGGCAATTGAAGTGACAAAAACACTTTTTCTGGGTATGGGAAAAACTGGGTAGTTGTACTTCACAAAGTCAAATCAATATGACTATGAAAAAATGTCCAAAATGGTTGTGATTCTTTTGATTCATTCTTTAAGGCAAGTTGGCTGCATGCTTAAAAAATTTCAAATCATATAGAATTGTATAACATTTAGGTAAAAATAGTAAATAGAAAGAAGTAGAAAGTGATTCAAAGTAATAATTTTTTTATAATTTATCTAAGGAATTGAAAAATGCCAATTCCAATGGTTGTCATCTTGTAATAAAAAATGTTTCACCTTATTTTTTTATTTTTTCAAAAACATTAAAAATTGAATTAAATAAAGGATTTTGAAGTTTATCTTAGAATAGAGATTCCATAACTACTTACAAACTATAACAAACTAAAACTTGTAACTTTCATCTCATTAATCAAAATAGAATGATTCAAAGCTTCCCATGTACATATAAATCTAGAAAATAGTTTTTAATTTTTTATTAAAATGAATTTTAAAAAAGTATTTTATATTGTTCTAGTTGACCTCTAAGCAATGATAACTACATATCATTACAATAACTTTTTAACCATTAATCAAAATGGAATGATTCAAAGCTTTTCATGAATTTTAAAAATCTAGAGAACTAGTATAAAAAAATCAATTTTTATTTTAAAAAATATATTTTAAAAATTTCTTTTTAATTTTTTAAAAATAATTTGATCAAACTTATAATTAGTGAATTTTTTTATACATGTAATTTTTTTTTCAAAGATTCACTTGTTAGTAGACTAAGAATTATTCTTAGAATTTTTAGAATACAAATTTTATCAAATTGTAATTTTTTCTAAGTGACATATGCATATATCTATACATTAAATCAAGTTGTTTGTTTTGTTTATTTGTTTCGTTTGTCACATTGAAATCTCTCGGATCATGCGTCCTCTAATTGCGTGCTTGGTACCGTTGAAAAACCCTTGGCGAGGAGTGCACCGGCTTGGTTTCATGGTGTTCGGACACACGTTGTATAAGTTATGCGTTTTTGAATTGTTTTGGGTTCTAAAAAATTAGAAAATTACTTTTTCTTATATTTTGGTCACAATCTTGGTATGGTTGGAAAGCTCTCGACGAGGAGGGATGCACAAGCTTTGTTTTGTGGCATTCCAACTCACGGTGAGAAAAATATGCATTTTTGAGTTGTTTTTGGTTCTAAAAAATAAAAAAATTACTTTTTCTTATATTTTGGTCACAATCTTGGTACTGTCAGAAAGCTCTTGGCAAGGAGGGGTGCACCGGCTTGGTTTTGTGGCATTCCGACTTATAATGTGGAAGTTATTGAATTTTGAAATATTTTTATGAACTAAAAAATTAGAAAATTAGTTTTACTTTTGTTTTGACTGTGGCAACAGCACATGGCATTTTTTCTTATATTTTGGACACAATCTTGGTATCGTGTGAAAGCCCTTAACAAGGAGGGGTGCACCAACTTATTTTTGTGGTGTTTGAATATATGATGTGAAAGTTATGCATTTTGGAGCTATTTTTGGTTCTAAAAAATTAAAAAATTCATTTTACTTTTGTTTTGATTATGGCAACAATACAGAGCATACTAGTATATACCTTCAATTAGGATGTTTATTTTGTTTGTTTGTTTGTTTGTTTTGTTTATCACGTTGAGATCTCCTAGACCATACGTCCTCTAGTCGCGTGCTTGGTACTATTGGAAAGCCCTCAATGAGGAGGGGTGCACTGACTTGATTTTGTGGCACTCAAATGTATGGTATAAAGGTTGTTGAATTTTGAAGTTTTTATAAACTAAAAAATTAGAAAATTACTTTTACTTTTGTTTTGACTATGACAACGACACAGTATTAACTAAAACATGGCTTCAAACTTTTACTTTTCTTATAAAGCTATTCCTTGAGTACATGTGTGAAAATCTTATAGAAAACAAAACAAAAAATTTCATTTATAATGAGTTCCTCAAAATTGCTAAAGTATCCTCTAGTCCCTTGTACTACTTCCTCTTATCAATGCAAATTGTCTATATGTTTCAACAACAACAACAAAAATTTGTTATGTTGAAAATTTTCGTCAAGGACTTTTCCCTTGATTCTCTGTTTAGTTTCTATTTTCAATGGAAATTGTCCATTTGTTTAAAAAAAAATTGCTATGTTGTCAAAAATGCAATTTAGTCCTTTAGGGGTTACAGAATACAATTCAAATTGTGACCATGAAAATTAACAATACTATGGAATCCCACTACTTCAAGAAAATTGACATGAGTTAAATGGAGGTAGTACAAGCAAATGGAAACTATTGAATCTTTTGAACAAAAAATTATAATAACATATAATATCTAAATTGTTACAACATTGTATCTACAATTTAATTATATATCTTCGGTTGTTTGAAAATATTGTACCAAATCACATTTTTTTCAAATCAATCAATAACATGAACTTAAATTTAGTTATCTTTTGATATCATAAATTTAAATACAAAATCTAGTATAAATTCAACAATCAAATTAATAACATTAATACTCAATCATTTATCTAATCAAATCTAACATATACTAAGATTTATCCCTATACTTTATGAGTTTACTCCTACTAATGCTTTCTTTACTACACTCTATGAACCATCAATTTCTTTGCAACACTCTATAAAGCATCAACTTCTATACCAAC
Source organism: Climacium dendroides (assembly GCA_950106755.1). NCBI lineage: Eukaryota > Viridiplantae > Streptophyta > Bryopsida > Hypnales > Climaciaceae > Climacium > Climacium dendroides. The sequence continues at coordinate 44,083,555 of OX467082.1, read as the reverse complement.
CATCTACCATCTTTAATTCAATAGTATTCTTTTTTCTAATTCTAATGTTCTATGGCCTATTTCTCCATAGACTTTTGAATAAATATCATATACTACCAATGTACACTATTCCCCCAACATTATAGGAACTATCATGTACCAACAATATTTCAAAATAGGTATCAATACAATAAAACTTGCAATTTCAAATGCTACTATTACAAAAAGCACCGAAAACACCAAAATGATGGATGTTAATAAGAGATTTTGGGATAGCTTCTTCACATTTTTCATGGTGAACAATTGCCTCCTTAGCAATACACTATGTGCCTCAAAGACCACCGTTGCGATTGCAAAATAGAAAGAAAGGGTATTGGACACCCAAAAGCTTCCTAGAGATGAATTGTATTCAACATCAACATACTTCTCGGAACTATCAACAAGACATGTTGTAGTGTAGTTCAATGGCGGTTGCAACCATGAGGTAAATGTGACACTAGCAATGAGTGCCGCACCCACAATAATGACATTGGCAGCGTTCACAAAGGCTTGCCGATCTCTAAATCTTGATTTGATTAACTTTTGCACATCATTACATTGGATGAGTGTACTTTCAATGTCTTTGAAGCCTTCTTCATGCGTAATTTGAATTGGTAGTTGGCCTCTATTACATCCTTCATTAAGTTGTATTTTGTCTTTTGACTTCAATAGCTCTTTGATAATGTCTGTCTTGCCTTTTGCAACTACTAAATAGAAGGGTGAAGTTCAAGTACCGTCCTTGGCATTTATATCAATTCCGTTGCAAACAAGCGATTGAATGATTTTACAAATCTTCTCCGTTTCCTTTGCACGTGCGCGAGCCACTATTGAAGTGAACTTGGTTGAATAATACCGACTTTCACGTTCTTTTCTAGAAGAGTATCCACTATCTTGCTCATACGGAGCTCATATTCAGTTCTTAGTGTGTATCACTAGGAAAGTGGCAAAGTTTCCCTTCAATGTCCTTCACTGCACCTCAGTTTTCTGGTGTCCTGTTGTAAATTTGTATATAGTATAAAAAATATTTTAATATGTTTTATTGAGTAGCTTCAAGGTGATGCCGTTTTGAGAGGTATATAACATTTATATAAGAGGACAATTTGCCTTAGAGCTTCATTGAATTCCAGTAGTGGATTTTGTTTCCTACTTTAGAGTTAGAATGTCGAACTGGAGGGTTTTTTCTGAGTCTCAAGATGAAGAGCCTCAACCAGAGATTGAATTTGAACTTTCATTGTCACAACTGCCGGATCAGTCTTTTTTGCTATGAGATTTTGCATTGTCACCTAGGCATCTTCGAGATGAAGTTGGGCCTTCTTGATTGCCGAAGCAACCTCGTGTGGACCAGCGATGGGATGGTAATCTTAAACCTTAAATCCTAAACCCTAAACCCTCTTTTTTGTTCAAACCTAGTAAACAAAATATGGACGGTTGTCTCATGGCACAAGTTTTGGAGAAAATATAAACTTATGCTAAGGAAAAAAAGGAAAAAAAATGTAATGCAAATTGTCCATATCTATAAACAAATGAATAATTTTTGTTATAGATACTGAAAAATATGATATAATATTTTGATTATGGATATTATATAATATTAGGGGAAAAAAAAAAGATTTTAACTTCCTTTTATTTCTTATTCCACCCTCCCACCCATTCAGCCTCTATTATTAATAAATAGAGGTATTTATTTACTTATGTAATTAATACTTCAATTTTAAAGTATATCAAGCAAATATACTAATTTAGATTAGTGGGTGATGATGGAGATTAACCAAACCCAATAAGTTAGAAAAAGTAACTGGCTTAAGGTACCAATTTGGAAATAACAGTAGGGCTACCAGGCAGGGCTATCCCGTCCTTGTAGGCAAGCAAGCCCGTCCTTGAAGGTGACAAACTAACTTGGGCTACAGACTGGGATAGTAAAATCTCCATACTGCTATACAGGGTGCATGCATATAAAACCAAATCAAGCACAAAGGTCATACTAAACTAGTACTAAATCAAGGTTGCTTTCACATTATTGCTTGACTGCTTACTACTGGAGTTTACAGGAATTGAGATGGCTGCATCACAAGTCGACAGAGCCTTTTTTTCTTTCTATTCCATTGTCATGACTTAATTGTTTGTTGTATCTTGTATAGATTAATGTTTTATTTTGACTCTATAATATTTCATGACTGTGATAACAAACTGCAAGTGGACTTAAGACACCTTGTCTACGAATTAACCTCACATTGCTATTTTGGATTGATTCATGGGACAAGTGAGGTCCACTACTTTGAGGACTATTTTGTCAATATAGAGCTTTCAGCAATTACAAATAACCAACTTGGGGATATGCAATTCAAGTCTATATTATACACATATATATTTTTGTGATTAGACTAGAATTGAGACAGACATGAGGAATAGGTTAGAGGCAAACAAATACTATGCTAAATCTAGGATATTGCTATGAAAGATATGTTGATACAAATTTGATAAAGATAGGTGATGGTGCATTATTGATGGGATTGATTTTGCTTGGTATATGTGTTATATGGAATGTAAGAAATTGATAGGAATGGCCCTAAAAAGGGATGTCTCACCCACCCTCCCGAGGGTCCCCTAAACCCATCAAATATATTCTCAATTTTCTGCAGATGGAGTGAAGCTTCAATTAGAACTCTAGTTTTTTACTTCTTTTAAGCATTTATTTGATGTTAGTTTCTAATTTTTACTTTGAATATTTTCTAAAAAATCACAGTGTATGATTATCATTGTGGTAGGGAAGTTGGTGATGAAAAATTAGTTAAGAGGTTTGAAACAAGGAGTGAGTGTGAATGGGGATGTAGTTGGAATCTTAGGTGAGGTCTTGGTAGGGGCATGGGCTGAAGTGCCCCGCTTCTCACTTTAGGTGGAGAGAAAAAGTAGAAAAATAGGAATTTTGTGTGTATATGGAAGGAGAGAAGAGTGTGGGAGTTTTGGGGTTTGAGAGGCCGAATTTTGGATTGATGTAGCTTATGGAGCATGAATTATTGAGAAATGAAACTTTGGAATCAGATTCTTGATACTTATAGCTTCTTAAAAATTATTTGCAAGTGAAATTTGGAGTTGGGATTCAAAAGTTATTAAAGTTTGAAATTGTGAAGACTCAAGGACCTCCATTGAGAAGTCAAAAGCTTCTTCAAGCCATAATTTTTGGTGTATCTATTTTCTTTCTTTGAAATTTGGAGGGTGTATTTTTTTTCTTAATATCTTTCTAAAAAGATATTATATGTCTCATTTGGAGTTTGGAGCAAGAAATTATGGGGTACTAAAATCTAAAATGAAGTTTGGACTTCTTGATTGAGAGACCAAGGCTCTACCTTTCATAACCTTTGGACAATATTTTAGAATCTTGTAAAACTTTCACAAGTTGTAGATAAATGTGAGATTTTCTTAAACTGATGTCAAATTTGTTATTTGAAGTCTTAGATAAAAAATTATTGAAGATTAAAGAAGTAGTGGTTGATTTGAGGAGGGAGAAGAGGATCTCTACTTTATCTTTTAATAATTTTGGACAGTAGTTTGAATTGGGCTGAAATTTTTGGAGTGGTTAGGTTATACTATTAGTTCTTAAAATTGCTATAGTAATTATTGTTTGGATTCCTAGAGCATCTGTGGCACTAGTTTGAAGGTCATAGCTAGTGTAGAACTTATTTTTCTTAGTTTTTCTTAGAATTTTTTAAGAATTGACAAATGAAAGATGACTTTAAGACTCAAGATTGAAGATTTGAAGTTCAAAGGTGAGAAGATTGAAGACTCGTGTGTTGTGGCTTATTGCTTGTTGTTCCTAGACGAATTTGAAGGCCCATTGTCTTTATATGTTATTTCTAGCCGATTGGGAGGCTTGTTATTGTTCAATTTCTGCATTGTAAACCTATTGCGAGATGTGGTTATTCAGTAAACGTTCTATTTTGTGTTTGTGGCAACGAAGTGGGATTAATGGCCCACATGGTTGATCTTATATGTTGTTCCCACCGGTGAAAGGTACCTCCTAGTCATCGTGGATTTGAGGTTTAGGAGCCCATCATTTGGATGGTCAGTTCGTGTCTAATTGTCCCGTTTTACTTGTCTGAGGACTTGTTTTTTATCACCCACCTTTACCCTTAATCCTTTTAGAACTACCACATGATAGAATAGTTGAAGATCGGGTGAAGATCAAATTTGAAGATTTTGAAGACCGAGTGAAGATTCAAGTTTTAAGATTCTCCATCTACACTTAGCAACTTGCAACCAAATACCCCGTGTATTCTCTAAACGTGCTTCTCTCTACCCGACACCGGTATTCTTCGTCATTAGGCTTGGAAGTAGACTCGGCATAGTCAGATGGAGGAATTTGGAGCCCACCAGTATACAACTTCCGTGAAGTTATTTGAATGGAATGGATTACTGTATGCGCAGACCTCAACAATTCAATTGCTCTAGGCCAATAGTTGCGTACAAATTCTGATCTTTTAATTTTTATTCCTAAATGCCCGAGGTACCAAATTTTGGTGTTGAAAATACTTTAAAGTTAAATTAAATCTAACTAAGTTTCTATTTGAAGTAATTTTTATTTTAGGAAATTTTCTTTTGAAGTATAGTTTTAGCATCAAAAATGTTTGATTATAATTTCCCTACTCAAGATTTTGTGCAAGGGTGTCCATATATATCTTGACTTTCCATAGTGTTGAGAGGTCTTGGAAATGAGCCTCAAATACACTAGATCTAAGAGAAAAATTCACATTAGAAATTCATTTAAAAAAATTGATGAAGAGTTTTTGAGAAAATTTTAATTGATCGAGGTTATATAAGTTTTGTCCTTTAACCTCATATTTTTTTCATAACCAAATTTTTAGATATCACTTGTGCAAAGAGGATTGAAAGACTTCCAATTACTTTTACAATTTTGACACTTTCATTATCCAACATTGTAATCTTTTAATCTATAAGTCATATTGTTTTTTGTTTTTTTTCCTACATGATCTCTAATATATCTAGTTTGAATTTATATGGTTATATTTCAAAAAAAGTTGATATAACTTATTTAAATGTTTGCTTTTTGTTCAATTTAGAACAAATTTCTTAGAATCTCATAAAAGGCCTCAAACATTTAGGAGTTAAGGGACATTGTAAGCTCCACAGGTATTTTGGAAGTCAAAATTTAAAGTTTCACATAGATCTCAATTTCTTATGTTTTTAAGGTTATCCAAGAAAATCTAGGCTCAATATTGCACTTCTGTAATCTAGATTTTTGCTTCAATCCAATAACCCAGGACTATAGTATAGGGGTTCTAATTTTAGGGAATGATCAAATAGTCTAATGTATTGTGGCTGAAGTCACTTGTTTTCTAGAATGATGTGGGATTTACAAACAAATATTATCTAATTACACAAACGAAGGGAAGATATATAGATTTCACTCTTATTCCCAAAGTACAATTTGGTTAACAGTCCATTAATAATGCTATTGGACGCATGAGTGCAGTCCTGATCCTGCCTAGTATTTTAGGGGTGTATTGGATAATTTGTCAGGATTTTGAGCAATTTGGCATGCATGATCTAAACTTTTAAATGAAACGTTCACATTTATAATAATAATATAGATTCCTTAATTATAATAAAAAAATTTACCGGGCAATTTGTCTAGTCACTACTTAGCTAGCCTAATTATTAAATTATCATGAGTATCAAATCGGTCCCGATCCTAGGGTAATTTGTCTCTATCTAATGCAATGGGAATGAGTGTGTTATGCAATTTGAGTTCTCCAAACTTCACTGCACATTATCAACAATTTGTTAAAGCCTAGGGACACAATCCCAATTAATTCTCAAGAATATTAGTACCCATTTATATATAATTCCAAAATTAAAATCAAATTGTCCATGCAAATAGAATTTTAGGCAATCTCCCTATCAATTCTAAATTACTACCTAATACCTGGACAATTTGTTCATCACATTATTAAATTCTTAATCCATCAATAAGGATATAAATAAATAAATAAATTTTTATTTAGTTAATATTTTAAATTAAATTCAGAATTTGACAAATTGACTAGTATTCATACTTCAATCATTCCTTCAGGCAACACCTACAATTCATAGGATGACCCAAGGATCTATATATATCAACTGCTTCTAACTCTAATTCAGGGCAATTTGTCCGTGACTGCATAGACAATTAGTCCAGTCTACACATTTATCTAAAATCCACCCAACCTTCCCCACTGTTCAAAAATTTGTTCTTTGATAAATCGCCCTATTCTTTTGTAAATTCTATTTGATAAAGAAACACGTAATGAATAAACTATTCACACTTTTGCAAACCGTCAATTTGTCGTTTCAAGACTTAATTAATCTTTGATCAGAATTAAATCTTTACATTGTAGAAACTTCTAAATTTTAAGAAACTCATCCATCACGACAATTTGTCTAAGTATGAAACACAATTGTAATTTAATTAATACTAGAACTTATGATTTCACATAAAATTTATCCAATTCAATTCACACAAAGAAGCAGGTTAGGCAAATTGACTGGCAGCCTTCACTTGGTCGGTAGTATTGTCCAACGACCAGTGTTGCTCCTTGGCAATTTGTCCTATTGGCTCTGCAACTTGCAGATGCATTTTGAAGTTGTTTCCTCAATATATGTTCCACAAATCATTCAGACAATTTGCCCTACATACTCACTCTAAAATATGGGATTTATACTCTAGACCCAGTCACTGGGCATCAACTTGGCAAATTGACAAATGGCTAATTCACAATCTTGCATTGACCATGTTTCATTTAAAACTCTCCAGTGATTCAAGAGAACTAGACAATTTGCCTACTTGAACACTTCAATTAGTCCAATCACTAGACTCACACAAATTCACAATACACATAGAATCAACAACAATTTCACACATAGAACAAATCCAATCACTGGATAATTCAAAGTCAAATTGCCTAATCTAATTTGCCAAATTTACACACCAAAATCCACTCACTGGATTAAGAAAGTAATTCACAATTACTCAACAACATAAAAGCAATTTGCCTTCAACAATAATTTCCAATCACTAAAATACAAACAATTTATCAAAATTGATAATGCACAAATTAACAATCCAATCACTAGATATACTTAAGACAATTTGTCTTTTATCAATTCGGACGAGCTCCCACTCAAAATCCAATCTCTGGATTGATGAATTAATTTACAAACACACAATCACAACCATACAAATTGCTCACAAGTTAAAAATCCAATCATTGGATTCACAAATAAACAACAATTTGCCCGAACTCCAATTCACAATAAATCAATACTCCAATCACTGGCAGGATAAGAGACATACAAGAAATTGTTATGTTCAAGACAAATTGTATTAAAAGGAGGTGCACTGTGCATATAGACAATTCGACAAAACAAGATGCTACTTAAGACCGAGAGAGTGAGGGGGGAAGAAAGTCAAATTGCCCGATTCTATACTGTCACAAACAAATGACAGACTATTATTTCAAATCCCAACCAGTCAATTTGCCTTGCTTTGTATCCTGCCTATTGAAACCTTCAAAATCTCTTTACAAAGTCAAATTGCTTTCTTCTTTATACAATGTGAAACTAACATCACAATTTATCTCTTTTTACACTACACTAGGCAATTTGACTAAAAACAAAAATTGAGTCAGTCTACAACTTCTTACTCCATTTGAATTTTTCTTAAATTATTAAAATTGTAATTCTTGTGATGCTTGGAAAATAGCATCATTCTTCAATGTTCAAGATACACCACTTTCAAACTTTTCTATCAAACTTCTTTTGGTGTCAATTCAAAAAATACAACAATTACACAATAATGTTCGTCACTATTATTTTCATTTTTAAAATAATTTTATACTATTTAAAGCAATTCTTTAATTATCATGATTTTTTTAATGATTTATAAAATCATGAAAATTTCAATTTGATGTTTTCAATTATGAAAAAATGTGATTACATTTTAGGCATATGCTATTACATGTGAAAAATATTAGAATTCTAAAATGCATGTTTTGGCATAAAAATGTAATGAAGTTTGCCTAAGCCCCAACCTAAAATGTTCTTTAACCTCTAAATGACACTACAACCTTTTTTCGGCCAACAAATGACAAAGAATCTTTTTACGTACAATAAAAGTGCAATTGCTCATCCTCAAAATTTTGTGTACAAGGGGAGATTTTGCACAGTATTTTGACCTCAAATGAATACTTTTTTAAATGGATGATGTCACACAATAGCAAAAGGGATAATTTCTATAGTTACCAGCTTAGCATTTTAGGGTTAAAGGGATTAAATTCAATTCTCCCTTGTATTTGCTTTTGGACAATGTATATTGCTATCTTTATGTATGCCTACATTCACATTCAAAGTTAAAGATGTAATATCCAAAATAATATCTTCAATAAGTTTGACAATACATTTCTTTTCTCTTTGGGAGCAATAACATCCCCAATTTTTGCAACTATTTTAGCCATTGATAAAGAAAGGTTCACCTCATGTACAAAAATGTTCAATTATTTTCAATAATATCATTTAGAAATAGATTTATGCTTACAATTTACGCTCATGTGTTAGACAACTTTGCCCCGCAACTTGCATCAATACATTACCATTTTCATTTACATGATGGTTTGGAATTTTTGCAATACTGCATTACTTAATTTTTTTAGTGATATCATTACCACAATTTGTATGTGAAATTATATATACAAAAACATAGTGCTAAAAAACATTAAAAATTTTAATCTAAAACATTGAAAATGAAGATAATTAACTGTTAACATTCCTTTTTTACTTTCTACTTTCATTTCTTATTCCACTCGGTTGAAAAAGTCACTACTCTTTGTTCGTTTGTTTAGTTATTGATTTCTTAATAATTTTAGTACCCACTACAGTTCTTAACATCCTGCAGTTATTAATCCTTTAGGTTCCAAAGACTTTTTAAAATTAAAAAAAAAAAACACTCAATTCTAAGCATACAAGGCTTTTCATACTACTACCTTGAACATCCAATTCTTTAAATGTGTAAAATATTTAATATTCTTTCTATTTTAATATTAAAAATAGAATGATATATGATAAATATACTATGCTTTTCAATAATATTTATTCATCTCTAAATTTATTTTTTTGGTATTTATAAATTTGGAGCCACTATGTGCTTCTTTGTTGTGCTTAAGGAATTTTGTCTTGTATAAATATAGAATAATACTTTGTTCACAAACAAATAACTACAATATTTGATTTGACAATAACCTATGAATCCAACTACTATAACTATTCAAAAACATTGCTTATGATGAAGATTGTTGAAATTTCATTAGGTGACTAGTGGTTGGTGCTTGCTATGCTACGCATTCATCATTAGAATTTTATAAGAATTTTTATGTATTGGATAGAATGTAGAACAAAAATTTCAATAAATCTTCAAATAAAAATGACTAAAATCTTTGTATAATTTTTTTATAAGTAAGTATATATTGAAATGTACAATAGAAATTTATTGAATGATGAATGAAACATATGCAATGGTAAATACTATAAAAGATACACAATACATTATAATGCATTAGAAATTTGATTCCATTGTTACAAAAAAATGGCAACCCAAATTGAAGAATTGAAAAGAAGAACTTATAAATCTCAAAAACTTTGTGAACAACTTAATTGTTGTGGAATCCAAAGTCGCTTCAATTGAATAAATTTCTCAAAATCATTTGGTAGTAGCAATAAAAAATTGAAATCATGAAAGCTCAAAAAGCTCACAAAAGTACAAAATCATAAAAGTGCAAAAAAGTGTAAAGCCAAGAGAAGCAATGGATTTGCTACCTCTATAATATCATTCATTGGATCCTCTTTAATATCACCTTCATTGCAACCACTATATTATTTCTATAATATCACCCTTTGTAAAAAGTGATATTACAAAAGTGATTGCAAACTGCTACTCTATTTCTGTAATATCACGTTGTATGAAAATACGATTTCTATGTATGCATGATTGAAAATATTTTTATAAGATATTTAAAATAATTATTTTAAAGACTTATTTAAATCATTATCATGCATTCTATTCAAATATATCAAAATTTTATTAATATGTGATATAATGAATGCGTAGCATAACAAGCACGAGCCCCTAGTATTAATGGTAGCATTTATGATATTACAGAGGGAGTTATGATTTTAATAGTATGATGATTGGGATGATGTGTTAAGAAAAAAACTTTTCACAAATCCATCTGCTATTTTTTTTCACCATATATTGTTCTATATTCATCTTCTATACTTTTTCCTTCATTCCAATTACCCAATACAAAAATTATTATGCTACTTCACAATTTGTAGGCCGAAAGTAATCAAAGAATTTATTCTTAGTCTTTTTTTGATTTAGTTGTGCTATCAAAGATTCATATGAATTTTTTTCATTTCATTTTAATTGATTCATCTGCATTGCTATACAAAACATTCTTCAATATTATATTTTATTACCACAATTGGCTAATCAAGCATTTATGATGTTAAAAGCTTATTTGTTTCAGTAGAAATGCATTTATTTACAAAAATGATGCTAAATACTTTTCTTCTACGGTCTATTCATCGATAGATGAAACATATAAGAAAAATAATTAACATTATGTAAAAAAATATTGTAAATTGATCACAACATTTGTTATTCATATATTTCATCTCTACAATTTAAAAGTTTATCCAAAAGACTTTGTAATCATACATACTTCAAAATTTTCTATGCTCTTCAATAATAATTATATAAGTTACAACATTTTAGGACGTTATCAAATATCCTATGTGAAGGTTAGATTCAAACATAAATGAAATATTTTTGGAATGTTTGAATATTTGGAATATTAAAAGTAAAATTCCAAAAATGTTGCAAAAAAATTTCATCCATATTGCTTAATTTTAGAACATTTATGAAAACCTATAGCATACCCTAAGCTCTATATGATAGACTTCCCAAACAAAAAAGCCAAGTTGACAAACGTAGAGAAATTAATACACTGAAATGTCAAAACCCTAACACCAATAAATCTAGTTGCCAAAACCCTTTGTACAAGAAAAAAAAAGTATTTTGGCACTTAGTTGCTGAATTAGACCTTCACATATGGTATGTTATTTTTTTAAATTCGATTCATCTCCAAAAATATAGACAAAAAATATTTATTCTACATTACAATTTTTAATTTACTAAACTAACCACAAGACAAATAATTTTTTTTTAAATGGATTGATTCCACTACTTGACCAATTAATCTACATTATACATAAAAAAGTTTTCTCTTTTTTCCATTCAAACTTCAATACTATTTCAAAATATTTTTTTGCACTTCTTAACATTAAAGATGAAAACCTTTATAAACTATAAAAAATTATTTTTCATAAATAGAAAAAGAAAAGAATGTCAATATGAATTAAGAGCTTCAAAATAACCTGTACAAAACTCTAATTTACATCGCTAGTTTCTGGCTCTAATATGATGTGAGCCCCTCAAGTTGATATTGAAAGGTGAGTATTCTTGTCAATTCCATGTATTGCAACAAGTGTGTAGTGTTCTTAAGACATGAATAGAATTTGGTGCTACTATGTACTTGGACATTGTGCTTAAGGAATTTAATCTTGCATAACTACTAAATAGTATTTGAGTAAAGTAAAAATGAATACAAAATTTGATTCAACATTAATCTATAAATAAAAGTGCTATACCAATTCAAAAATATTGCATGTCAACAAGGTTGTTCCTAATTGGGATGATTGGGATTAAACATTTAATTAAAAAAATAGCTAGTTATTTTTTCAAATACATCTTTCATTGCTTTTAGTTAATTCAACCAAATCGTTTCCTATGGCAAAGATCTTCATTCAAATTAACTTATATAAGAACTGTTATGCTACTTTACAATTGGTAGGCTTAAACCATGCATTCTTATGTTGTTCAAAATTTAGATGATGAGTCTTCAAAAGATTCTATCCAACACTCCCAAGACATTGTCTTCATCCAAAATGAATGAGAAGTTCCATTTCGTCTACTACGTGCAAAGTACTTCACAGATTCTTTTTGTAACATAACTAATTGTAGGGACTTGCAGTACACTAGTATATAATCCTTTTAGTATATAGAACTCATTGTAAACTCTAACTTTGTACATTGGAAAATATTTGAGTTATTATTGTAAACAACTCTGTTTTTTTGAAACCTTGCATTACTACATATTAAGGCTTTGAATTTGCTTACTTGATAATTTATGTAGTATATGCTTTTAATTCAAAAATAATTTTTTAAGCATTCAATTCACAATTCTCATATCCTTAGTCCAAATTTCCTATCTTTGCTTAGATTACATGTGCACAATAGTTATAAACCTCTTATTTAAACTTCCTAAAGGTCTAAGAATCTTTAAAATATAATGTATGTTCTAAAGAATGCCATTTGTTTATTCATGAGCTATCCTAAATCATACTATGAGTTGCATTGAAACTTCAATATTCCTTCTAGTGATGAATTTTTGACTTATTATTTTATTCAAATAGATTTCAAATCCCAATTCCATTTTTCAAAAAGATGTAAACACAAGGTGAACTTGGAGTGTTAGCAAATTTTTTATTTATAGATTTACTATATAATGTATACAAATTCAATTATAGGTTTAAAGAAACTTAGGACTTTTAGAATGTGCTTGAAATATTAAAATAATATTTTATTTCCATACACAAGTTTGGCAACAGTAACATACGTAAACATCCTAAAATGGTATTCAATTTGAAAGGGAGGTGCGTCAAATAAGCTTGAATTTTTAATTCTTCTTCTTTTCCAAATAGCAAATTTGTATTCAAATTTTTTAATTTTTATCATTAATGGCAAACAAGAAAATGAAGCATTTATCCTTGAGGACAAGTGCATACTAAGTTCCTTAACCATGACCGTAATAAACTAGGAAAAGTTAAGAAGATAGATTAGCATTCAAGTACTTTAATGTCCAATATAAATATGACAAACGCATTGTAAATCATTTATCTTTCTCAATAGTGCTTTGATAGAAGCCCTCCTAATTTGTGAACTTACTTTACCAAGTTTTTGTCCTTTTCAATGGTTGGATTTCTTGTTACTAAAGTACATATTTTTCTAAAATTACAAATGCGGTAGCGTGTCAAAGGATTGACAAAGCCAATATTCAATTTACTCTAGTTCAAAGTTGAATTTGTGAAAATGAGGTCAAAAATTTCATGTCTACAAAAATTAGAAATCATCAATGTATCATAAAAACCTCATTCCAATTCCATCCCAATGAATTTTCTTAAAAATGACAATTTCAAGCTTATAATTAAATTTGGACATCATTTGAAATTTGTGCTCGATCAATTTATTTTCTATACCACTCTAGAATGATTTGCAGCCTCTAACTATACATATGAATTCAAAAATTTTAATTTTTATCATGTGTGGAAAATAAAATAAAATCTAACTTCCTCCCTCAAGCACTACCAATCAATTAGTTCCTTAACAAATAACAATGCCCCTACTTAAATAGGAGAGGTATAGAGGACAAATTAATCTTCAAGCATCTTGACATCTAATTTAAGGATGACATACAAGAGTCAAATCATTTGTGTTTCTCATTACAACTTAGAGGAAAGCCTTTGTGATTAGTGTACATACTTTATTATGTTATTGTCTTCTCTAATGGTTGGATTTTGTGTTACTATAGTACATATTACTTTCAATTTATCAAAAAGGACGTATGCAAAGTGATTGACTAGCCAAAATGCATTGACTTCAAATCAAAATTGGATGTACGAAAATGAGGTCATAGATTGAATGAATAGAAAAATTGGGAAAAGTCATTGTATCAAGAGAACCTCCTTTCAATTCCATCCCAATGAATTTTCCTAAAATTTCTATAAAGTTTATTTAATTTCCAATCTCTAAAAAAAAGTTTCAAAAAATCATGTTTGAACTTGAAATTACACAAGCCTACCAAGAATCCCAAGAGTCTCCCGTAGGATCACTAGGACTTTAAGGGTTAATTTTATGAAAATAGAATGCTAAAAGTATTTTAAAGTAGAAAGCAAATTGTCCTCAGTTCTTGAAGATACTTCTAAAATTGAGGTTCATGTACTTATTTTCCAAATATATGCTTAAGAATTCTTCATATATGAAAGCAAACCAATTATTGATCCATTGAAACAAATTCGTTGGAAAAAATCGATTCCTAGGATGTAATTAATTATGTTAATATATTTCTAGTTGAAAATGATACTCACCTATATTGGTAATAGAAATTGTAAATATAGTCTTACAATGTCAATCATTTATACAAATATACAACATTTATACAAATCAACACTATATGAAATTTGTCCCTTTTTAATACAAATATTATTAATTTGTCTTTGCAATGTAAATAAGGTTTTGTAAATGAAAGGCCAAGAACCAATGGGTCATGATTAATGTTGTAAAATCTTGGAATATAATAGATGTACTTTAGCAAATAATATATATTGCTAAACATTGACTTTGTATAGAAGCACAATTTGTAGGGAAATGGATGTAAATTGTTTTAGCTATCATTTGAATAAATGAAAATTTATTATCTTTTAAGAAATATTAACATCAAATTCCATATGTCTTTAAGATTTGTTCAATGTTAATTTGTAGATAAATTTGTTAATAAATAAATGAAATCAAAATGCCTTTAAATATATATTTTGTACTTTTATTAGAATTCTAATAAAAGCATAGGAATAAAGAAAAGTCATTTTAGCAACCTTTGAAAATTGTTTATTGAAGTTTTTCTCGTTAACCCTTATAGGGTTTCAACTATGTTTTCACCCAAAATTATTCAAAATTGTCATTTCTAGTACAAGTGCTCAATTTTATGCCAAAAATATTTTTGGACACATGTATTTGTAGGATCTTGTAGTACATTGATTTGAGTAGATGTGCCAAAAAAATTCAAAAAATGCCATTGTGTGGAGTACAAGATATTAGCGTTTGCATTAATAAAAATTTATTTTGAGGCCTTGTTTAAAAAAAGGGAGTTCGACTATAGAAGGTTACAATTTTCTTGGGAAAATGTCCACAATGGTTGTGCTTCTTTGGATTCATTCTTCAAATGAAGTTTACAACATGCTTAAGAACTATTCTTCTATACATTGAATGTCTATTTTGATAAATTCACATTTAGTGTTTGTTCTTTTGAATTTGTCTTGAATGATGCTTAAGTGTAGGCATGGCTATATCTTATGGCAAATTCCTTCTTTATTATATTAGTACCTTCTTTAAAAATAAAGATGATTAAGTAGGATTCAAGGAATTCTATGTGTGCTAATGTAAATATTTATAGATATATTAGTTGACTTCCACGGCATGCAAAACACTCACAAGTGAATTAGGCTATTTAAGTATTAAGGCAACCTTATTTTACTATTTAGTGTCCAAGAAGTGCATATAGAACAACTTAGAGATTTTTCAAGTGTTGTTTCAAACATGTGAAAATATAAAATTATACTTTAGTTAATAATATTAATATAGAGTTATATTCCTAAAATTTTGCGAATTCTTACCTTAAAATTATAATTTCTACTTACTAAAAGATCTTGAGAAAACACACTTAAAATTAGACTAGTGTACCTTGTGTCATTGCTTGATCAATTTATTTTCTATACCTATCCAAATTAATTAGGATCCTATAATAATAAATATGAATTCAAAATTTTCAAATTTTATTATGTGTAGCACATAAATAAATTTTTTTAGCGTTTTTCTTCAAAGACAAGTGAGTAGTCAATTCACCATGACCCTAATAAACTAGGAAAGGTGTACAAGATAAATTAACCTTGAAGCTCTATGACGTTCAATTTGAAGATGAAGAACAGATTGCAAATCATTTTTTCATTCTCATTATTGTTTGGATGAAAGCCATCCTAATTTGTGGAATTACTTTATGAAGTTCTTGTCCTCTCTAATGGTTGGATTTCATGTTACTATAGTATATATATTTCTAAAAATTACAAATGTGGAAGTGTATCAAGTAGTTGACCAAGCCAAAATTGCATTGACTCTAGGTCAAAATTGAATTTTCAAAATGTGAGGTCATAGATTTAAAGAACAAAAATATTTGAGAAAATCACCATACCAAGAGAACCTCATTTCAATTCCATCCCAACAAATTTTACTTAAAAAATGACAAATTTTTTCTTGATATTGAATTTCAAAGTAATTTTGAAATTTCCTTTTCAAAATTTATAGAAAAATATTGGACATAAAAATGATAAATCTGACCATACAGATGGAATCTAAGTCTAAGGTAGAACCATCCATTACTAACCAGTACTTCATTACCAACCAATAGAGTAACTAGGAGAAATGTGGCAAGGGTTGACACTCATTTCAGATTTGGGGGGGGGGGGGAATGGTTTAATAAAGCTTCTCAGTTGGATGACATGACACATGGCATTCTCATTACCAAATTGTATGACACATGTGTCTCGTTTTTATGCCTAAGTTAACATGAAAAAGTTTCTCTGATTGAGTGATTTTGTGTGACTATAGTTTGGACATGGGTCCAAGCCCTTTGGCACCTTCTATAATTCCTAGAAGTTTCATATCAAAGTGAAAAATTATCAAAATTTTGGCAATCTTCCTCATTTCTATGTTTGCAATTATGAAAATTTTCTTCTTGCCTCATAGCACTTCAGATCATGTCTGCAATACCTTAACTCCAAAGTGACATTCAATTTCTGGGGTTCAAAAACATCATTGCTTTTGAAGCTTTATGGATCTAAATGTCTTCAAGTTATACAAATCTCAACCATACAATCTTGTAGTGTATATGTTGTAGAGGACATGTAGAAAATTTGAAGTCATTTGGCCACATAGATTGCAAGATCATAATGTTTTAGTGTTGAAAATGGATGCTGAAATTTTCCCAAAAACACATTTGGAGGTGAAATTTGATTTCTAAACCTACTCAAATGTAAAAACTTTACACTACAAAATGATTCAAAACTAGTATACAAACACATTGGTGAAAAAAAAATTCATTCAATTGACTCATTGTGTCTACAAAACGGCTTTGAAATGTCAAAAATCAACAAGAAAAATTGCAAAAAACACATCTAAAGGTGAACCTCCTTCTACTAGAATGCTTCTCAGTCACTCATTAATTCTTGGATTAACATGAAATTTTAGCCACACAAACTAGACTAGTATACGCAACTTTTCCAAAAAGAATTATTGAAAATAAACTTTGTATGAAGAAGAAACAAGCCGCCAAAGTTCACTATACTCCAAAAATGGCAGGATTTTGAACTTCGAATTGGTCCCAAACATTCAAAACAACTTGGATTGACATGAAAACTTTTCCACAATAACTATACTCTAAGCGGAACAAAACCCAACAAATTTTATTGAAAATGAGCAATGGATGAAGGAGATACAAGGCCCCGAAGTTGCAGCCCTAAAATGCAGTTTGGTGAACTCAAATTGAAGTTGTGAACTTCAATTGGCTTCCAAAAAATCAATAAATCTTGTATTGATCTGAAAAATTTATCATACAAACTAGAGGGGAGAAATCAACATTCCCAACAAGTTTTATTGAATTTGGACCTTGGATGCAAAAGTTACAGCACTTTGAACTGGACCTTAAACTGTGTGAGGACACTTTCTGTCCTCTTTGTCACTTTGGGGTTAACTGGTCGACTATGGGTGGTTCTACCTTACATCTTTTATATATTCATGAATTCCAAAATATGCTTCCAAAGAGTACTTTATGATGATTTTATAAAATCATCAATTGTGGAGAAGACTCTGGACATTCAAAGGGTAATCCACCCAAAACTAAGGGGTCTTTTTTCTACTGCAGACCTATATTAACTTTGGCTATACAGACTGGCTTGATATGGCGGACGAGTGGCGGAGTAGTTCAGCCAATCCCGTCTTCTTTAGGGTTCAGCATTTCAGCAATTCGTAACCTGAGAAATTCACAAATTTTGCAGCCGATTTACAAGCAATTCAAATCAGACTGCATGACAATCTGGTAACAGTATTCCAACTCACTATTGAAATCTGTAGGCGGAAGAGATTTGTAGGTTGAATTAGTGGATGCTTATGCTTAGACTGTCGTTGCGATTAGTGGAATCCGTGCTTGCTTTGGTTGCCTTGTGGACGTCTGTGGCTCATCGTGAACAGTTCTTTGGGTTTAGCATTTCGGTCTACTCCGCTTCATTGTCGTTTTTGTGAAATGGGGTTTGCTTTGGGAGGTTCGTGGATATGGATCTCTGCAAACTTTGCAAAGAAAGTTAAACTTGAAATGATTTCATCAGTTTTTCTTGAATTAGTTTTCATGGATTTATGTCGTCAAATGGCTTGTCAACAGCTACAAACTGGACAGCTGCACTATATGAAATGCCATGTTTTAATTAACGATATGAACTTCCGTTCTAGTGCAAAATTTAGGGATTAATTTTTGAGCCTCTCTCTCCCAGGCTTAGGGCCCAAAGCACGGTTGTTGGAGATTGTATTTGTACAGGAGTGACATCCGGGACCAGCAAAGAATGTGCAAGGGCATATTCTTTATGTTTTATTTGATGAGAGTGCTTGAAGATGAGAATCGTTCTTGGTGGTGAATAAGAAGTTGTCCCGGTACATTGGGCATGCACTAAGATCATGGCATCCAGTGATGTTTCGGGTGCGATCCTTGTGGAGGGCTTATCAGATAAGGTGATTATTTGGTCATGAGCTTAGCCCTTGATGTGCAGTCCGGTAGTAATCAGTAACAAATTATGGTGACTGTAGTTTCTTCCAGTTTCAGAGATCCAAAACCATTGTCAAACAATTTTTTTATCCAGCAAATAGGCTAATATGGCTAAATGCACTAAACAGGTGTTTGTCATGAAATTTACGTGCCCGAGAATATCATATGCAACTGTGGCTGCGTATCGGAATGGGCAGAAGAAACTTGCTGCTCTTCTTTTAGACTTCTGGACACGTACTTCTGAGCAGGTAAATTTAAATTTTCGGGGTTTCAAATTTTCAGTATGCATGTTGTTTGAGGGAGCTAAATTTTCACTTCTTGGTGGTGTTCTTAAAACTTAGGTTCCTCTTTGATAAGTATGGGTGAAGATGAGAGAGCACTTGTTAAGGCCACTGAGAGTGGCAAAACCAATCTAGTGTTTTTTTCAATTCTTCACATATGGCGCCAAGTGAGTTTGGATTACCCAAACTTGATGTTTAAATTAAAAACTTGTAAGCTTGTTGTTATGGTCCTTGTACATGCTTTTGAAAATAATTGACATTGGTCGAAGTAGAACTCTCGTTGGACTAAATTTTTACATGCAGTTTCGTAATGCATAGTTTGGAATCCTGAATATATCTTGGTAATGTCACAAAAACACGTTCTTCAGAACAAATGTATCTTACAATTATATTGTTGCTATTTTATGAGACTACTGTTGATGGCCTTCGCAGAAACCTTTGCCAGACTTCTTCCGCATCGTTCAATCGAAATGGACCACTATGTCTATTTATTAGATGGAGTCCTTTCTAGAAGTAAAGTTGTGTAGTATTTGGGACTATCACCGATATGGCTTTGAAGCTGGGATGTGTCTCTCTAGGTTGATGTTTTATCGCGAATGCACCACAAGAACTTGGTGACCTTGGTGGGATACTGCCAGGAACGAAGCAAATGCTTAACTACAAATACGTGCACAATGATTCCTTATTTGATCACTTATATGGTGAGTTCCGTTCTTCTGCTTTGGGACTTTGCCAAAAACATTTAATCGATTTGCTTACATATTCAACTGACATGGGTATGATTCGTAAGTAACAAGTGAAAATTTGAAGCATGTTAGTAGTTCAAGAATTCAAACACCTACATCCAAATATGAATAATAGACAGTCAAATTAAACTAAGCACTGTATCAACCCAAAAAATCCTCTTTCCAAAACTAAATTATATACAGTTTTTGTCAAGCAAGTGTGGAGTCCTACATTGGAGTATGGTATAGCTAGAGGGCTTTGAACTGTAAACCCCACTTTGTAATGGTATGGTGCACCTTGCAAGCCAACATTGCTTTTGAAGGTCACTGACAAGGCCCTTGCGAAATGGATCTTGCGATGATGCAGGCAGCTCAGTGAATACTGGCATCCTAGATTGGAGGATGCACCTCAACATTGCCCTGAATGCAGCATGAGGTGAAATTTCCAACATTGGCCTGGGAAGTTGTTTCTATTCATTTGGTTACTGCATAACATTGAAACAATTTGCAAATTAATTTACTTCTCTATGGACATTGCAAGCTAATGTCAGAATGTTAAAATGTCAAAATATCACATAGAATGCCACCAATTTAACGGAGTTGACAATACTCTACCCTGAATGACTTGTAGCCCCGTGATGTGGTTCTCATTCCATATTTGAATTGCTCCATTCAGAGCAAGTTGCTTGACAAGCATTCCGATTGATGCATGTTTGATGCACTTGCAGGCTTGGAGTATCTGCATACAGTGTGCAGGCCAAGCTTCATTCACCGGGATGTGAAGAGCAGCAACATTCTACTCACTCCTCAATTCGAGGCTAAAGTGGCCGAAGTGGCCGACTTTGAAATGACAAAGCTTTTGGATGAAGCTGATGGCACAAGAGTAATGACTAATAATGTCATGGGCACAGCAAGCTACCTCGATCCAGAGTAAGAGATCTACTGGCCATGTTTTTGTCGACGTACAATCACACATTTTCAAGCATTGAAGAAGGTATTCACCTCCTGTTCTAGCACTGTATTGGTTTCTGAGCCAAGGAGACAGTAATGGTTGTATTTACTAATCGGTGGTTCAGTGATTATCATCGCAGTGATAGTTAGGAACTCAAGAGAATAGAAAGATAATGTTCAGGGTATTGCAAAGGTAGACATAATGGGGTAAAGCAGGCTCGTAAAAGAGTGCCAAATCACGTAGAAGACAATTGTATTTTTCATCAATATACAAAGCAATTTTTCATCCATTTCCATCCATTTAATATTTGTAATTTCATCCATTCAAAAGCATATTTTTCATCCATAACAATCCATTCGATATTCATGATTTCATCCATCCTCAAAGCAATTTTTCATTCACATCCATCCATCTGAGATGTGTGTTATCATCCGTCCATATATCAAATTTTCATCCATATACATCCATCCAATATTTGTGATTTTGTCCATCTCCAAATCAAAATTTTCATCCATGTTCATCCATCCAAAATTGTGATTTCATCCATCTACAAAACAAATTTTCATCCTTTCTTCGTTACATTACAACCCTGTGAGTGCCAATCTTCCCTGTGAGTTCCCCGTTATGTTTTTCCCGGTGTCCGTGTGAGTTTCCCTGTTCGCTTCGTAACAAAGAGAAACACTAGGAATTTTCCAAGTTTCCCCCACTGGAAACCCACTATGAGACCCAAAATATTTTGTGTCAAATTCAAGGACTTCTTATTTGAAATGAAACCCAACACTAGATCGCAAACGACACACCTATAATGGTTTGTTTCACATTTGGTCCACACATTCGGTCCGCAACCTTCTTTGAGTTCAAGAATCCATCAAATGGTCTGTTGAGCTCACTCATGGACGACAGATGGCATGAGAAGGTATAGTCGGAGAAGATGCTATCTACTGTTCCATGGATTAGACATCGATAGTCTTCAGTCTTTATATTGCAATTTTCAGTTCAATCGAATGCGCTTCAGTGCGATAAACAAAAGCTGTGAGGCGATCGGTCAATGGGAGTCAACAGTGATGGTCTCAATTACGTTCGAAATGGTCAATTGGAAGCAGGTGATTGAAGTCGTCCAAAACTAGACTCTCTTGTCCCTGAGACAAGAAGTTCTAATAATACTTGGACTTGAAGCCCCAGATAACTTCACATTCTACATACTTGAAGACAACATGAGCGCAAGAAGGTGAACAAATGCCATAGCTCGTAGAAGACTGCAAATCAATCCTTCTCGATAGACTAGTTCACCAAAGGTTGTAACTTCAGTAGGAATAAGAAGGTATCGTTTTCCTACTCGGATACGTTTGGTTTGCCATTCAGCACTTCGTTCTGCAGCTATAGAGTTCATGGATACTTCCCTTCTTGCCTCAATGCGTGCTTGTATGAATGCATCATCTAAAACTTGCTCACTATTCATTGATTGAGATTGTTGTTTCTCCAAGTTTTTTTTATGAAACCGGTGTTGAATTATCCGATAATAGTGTTATAAGAATGGAACTTTTTTTTATCATTTGTACCTGCATGCTGTGTGTGGTGATGGTAAGCGGCGCGGCCTTTGCCGCATGGTCGCTATGTTCCATTTCCTTGGCATGACCATCTG
Organism: Climacium dendroides; assembly: GCA_950106755.1. NCBI lineage: Eukaryota > Viridiplantae > Streptophyta > Bryopsida > Hypnales > Climaciaceae > Climacium > Climacium dendroides. Next base: position 44,061,131 of record OX467082.1, on the reverse strand, counting down.
GATAAACTGTCATACCTCTCTACAAACCATGGACCGTGTTTCACTACCACATGCTGTTTACACACGATTAATGTTAGAATTAAATAATTGATGAAAACATGCAGCTGTAGAACAAACAATTGTAGCCACCAAGTAGGGAGTGAAGAGCTCCACTTTTGAGCATGCCAAATCCGAGTATCAAAGCTATGAATTAAAGATCCCAGAGATGCAAAAATGTTGCAAACGCTGCATCCAAATTTGATCATGCAGATCATTATCCATTAAACCGCACCTGCAAGTCCGAATATAATTATCAACAATTCAATATTTGCAGGAACATAGTTACAAGGCAAGTCTCTCTAATTACAATTGATCAACTCTATAAATGTCTTATGAAATCCTAATAAATGCGCATGAAGCGTCAATTTCATTAAGTGGGTGATGTTCCACAAGCTGAAAATCGTGACATATATCTTCACAACGGTTTATATTGGCGGTTATAACATATATCTTCACAACGGTTTATATTGGCGGTTATATCGGTTATATTGAAAACGTTGGCAGGGGATACATTAATAGAATGGAGAAGCTCTTGAATGAGTTCTATTTGAGTCAAAAATGTTAATCAGGAAAAACTATTACCAGTAATCAATATCAATCAATTAGACTGAAACAAATAAGCACATATACTCGACGGCAAATAATAATTATAAGACCGAGACTGAGTACCAATACCACTCTGTTATACATGTAGAAGCATTAACAAACTAAACTGTCAATCTTCCAGCACTTCAATATGAACTATAACTGAAACTTACTCTCTAATAAGGAATCCCATCTGATAACATTCAATGGCTTTATCAAGGTTGTCACTGTCCTTGTAAATGACACTCAGGTTGTTGCAAGCTTCTGCATAGAGAGGATTGAAATGTAGCCCCATGCCAGCTCGTACATCACAACAGCTTGTGGACCAATGCTTGTTAGTACAGACTAAGACGTGGAGTGCCACATTCGATCAGAGCTGCTCTCAGGAACTAGAGCATTAGTGATAGTAGTATCATCATAAATTTCCAATAGAATCTCTTCTATTAAGACAGCATGTTTGTTTTGTTTTGTTTGTTTTGTTTGTTTTGTTTTGTTTGTTTTGTTTGTCACGTTGAGATCTCCTGGACCGTCCGTCCCCAACTCGAGTGCTTGGTACCATCGGAAAGCCCTCGGCGAAGATTACTTTTACTTTTGTTTTGATTGTGGCAACGCCACAAGGCACTATAGTAGAATATAAATATGACATGAATAACAGCTTAAGACAACTGGAGTGGAATTGAAAAATTACTATGTCAAAATTACCGTTAAAAGTCACAACAACTTTCAATTTGTTTTCAAAAACTAACCCTAATTCTAAATCTCATACCTGGAATGAATGTGTATGCCAGTGTAGAATCACGTGGAATGGATCCCATTAACTCCAAGGCCATATACAATGCCAAAAGTGGAGCTCCACTCCCTGTTGATATAGAGAAAACAATAATGATATGAAGTCATGAACTTCATGCACTTAACAATATAGTTTTGGCTTACCATATAATGTGTCACTGCTTGCTCACCAAAGCAATCAATGAACAGTCAGCCTCAATTTTCGACAACACTTCTGAACTGCAAGGTCTGCTCTTCAGTGAATGTTAGGCCTGTTAAGTACTTTCCTAGCTCACCAGTAGCAATCCACAATTCAATCCTTGCTCAACGACTTGCTCTGTTTTCAAGGAAATTGTGCTCAGCATCTAGAATGTCCATCCAAAGGGATCAAATGGGATTGCCTGTTGCATCGAAAGGAATGGCTTCAGTGGACGGGCTTGGTCCGAATGTTTTTTTTGACATTAGCACCGTTGAAGGATGGTTTATTAGCCACGCTATTGGTCTTTCCAGATAGCTCGACATCTTTGAAGATTTTGACATTCCCACCGTGTGCGCCACATGCAGACACCGCCATGGCCTTAGTTGCCTTCTCTTGCAAAGTTTTGTCTTTAATTCACTAGATAAATTGGAAGTGCAAGTGCACAAGCTTCTCTACCATTCGGTTTATCGCATGAAAAGAACAGATGTGAACTCTGTCAAGGGGAATGGGAAGAACCGGTCTCCAACACTTCAAGTTCGTCCCCTTTTGTACAAGTGCACCACAGATGTGACTACAAAATAGCCCGCCTTCCCAAGAATGACACGTTTCTTCAATTCCTCCGCTTGTTTCAATGTGTAGCAGTTGCTTTTTTCCTTGTTTGTATGCAATAAATGCATGAGTGTATAGCGTTCGGACCAGACTTCAACCCGTACATGCATTTCAACGTTTTTATGTCGGCGCTAATGTGCCATTCAACAACAAAACTTCCAATCCCACTTACTCCAAGTAACTAACCAGCCTCTTGTGCTTCAATCAATTGTGGAATTTGGGTTTGATGAAAGACCCACTTTAAAACTCTTCAGTGACTTGAAAAGTGCTGTAGGGAATATCTCGCGTTCAGATTGTATTGAAAAGTGCAAAGGACTATTTTTCACAATGTCAGGCCTCAAAGCGCGATTCATGAGAGTTAAAGAGACATGTTCTAGTTGTGGGCCGTGTATTATTTCACCTTCACGTAGCTTCAATATAAACATCAATGGCTTCCCTTCAACTTCTACAAAAAGACAATTGTCTATTAGTTATTCCTGCTCTGTATTAGTATGTCTAGAGAACAATAAGCAAGGATACCAAAAGGTGAAGCACCAACTCTAACTGGGAGAGATGTGTGAATATGAAACTCAGAATTGCGAGCAGATGGATGATCAACTCGATCGTGAAAGATATATCCACGTAAAAAGCACACAAAGTAATTTTCAAACCAACAGAACCATGTACCCGATTCCACATATAAGAAGAGAAAAATCCAAAGTAGAATGCATTCTTTGAGTGCAACCCAACATCCAAGGACACCCAGAGGATTATTGCATAAATGAGCTAGATTGTGCATTACTTGACAATTACCTTAAGTTGTTGCCCTACCAAAGATGATTAAATGCAGTCAAGCAGTCAATGAATAAACTTGGAATTTTTTTGATTGAATGAACCCTAACTAAGCTTATTATGAGAAGGGAATTAGAAATTTTAATAACTTAAAATTTAATTTATTAAAACAAATGGAACAAGGCAAGTGCATTATGTATCTTCGGGTGTGATTTCATACAAACGTACCATCGTCCTCTGCACAACTTCCACATAGATAAATATTGGATTCATTTCATTCAGAATAATCTATTGGGGCTCCTTTTTGATTTTGAGAGAGGTGGAATGACTATACTATCATCAATGTGGTAGTATTCACCTACAAACTCACGCAACTTTGAATTTAATCTAGTCCTCAAAGTTGAAATTGCATTAGGTGTTGGCAAACACCCTATCTGAACTCCATAGCCTAATGCTTTGACATTGCACTTAAACTTCTTATAAACTTTAGTAGAATAGGCCCATCTTTTCAAGTTTAATACAAAGAATTACTTCAACTAACAACCATGAAAAATAACTCCAAACATTTCCATTAAATTGCAATTTACATCCCACATATTTATATGTATTATATATAAATATACATAAATTATAATATTCAACAATTAGGTTCAATGTTTTATACTATCCATTCAAAAACAATAGCTAAACCATTTAAAAAATAGGTTGGATAAGTATCATATCCAAATTTGTATATGTAAACAAGTTGTATTCTCTAATTTTAATATTTTGTACAAGTACATATACCACAATGTAGATTATCCTAGATCTCTTGTTAACATGGATTGATATCGATATTTGAATTCTTGGATTTTGAAAAAATAATTAAAAAATTAAACTAGGATGTATGGCTTAATTCTTATTAATTGAAGCTTGAAACATTGAGTAATACTTTCCTTTCAAAATCACAAGTCATTAGAATTATTTCTTTTCATTTCTCTACTTCAAGGAAATTTTGGCAAGTAGATTTAATATTCTATGCTCCTATAATCAAACTAACTCCAATTATTGATTCTTCATTCATAATGATCTTCAAACCAAAATTGCCTTTTTAAATGTTAATTATTATTTCTATTATTATTATATATTCCATGTATGAGAAGGCAATTTGTAAACCTAAAGTGCTCAATTGATTAGATGTTCAAAACAATGCTAAGAAAGTGTATTTGGAGGGGGGGAGGGGAGAATTTTCCTTTTCCAAATGCATAGAAACAAATATAAAACCTTGCTCCTTATTTTATAGTGATTAATTTTGAATTTCATGACCTCTAATACTCAATTCAAATTCTATGATTTCAAATATGAATTAAAAACCTTCAAATTTATCATCCATGGTAAATATTCTAATCATGCATTTTTTCCAAGGTAAAAATTTGGAGCAAAATTCAAAATATTTTCCCTCAAAGAACCCTTGTAGAGCTACTTTGGATATGTGCACTTATAACTTACTAATTACAACTAAACATAGATACTACTATATATTAAGTATAATTTATTTCTATTAGATTGTATTGGCAAGTGCAAGAGGATTCCAATGTTCTTTGGTGTGCATTATTTGGACACTATGAATAAGTTATGAATTCTTCAAAGTTTTATTCTTAGGTTTATCAAAAACCAACATTAAGTTCTCATAGACTTTCATATAATTTTGATTGTGTACATCTTATGTAATCAATATTGAGGCTTTTTGGTTCAAATTTAGGTGTTTCATTTTAGGCAATGTTGATTATGCATAATCAATCATCAATCATTTTTAAGTTGGAAAATTTGAGCCAAAATCTTACCTTGTTTTTGCTATGACTACCTTAAAAAAAATTTAAATGGTTGAAAAATTAGATGAAATCAATGTTTAGACAAAAATCAATAATAATAGATCAATAATGTTGGACCATCACCAATGGCATCTTTGGGGAGAAAGGTAGGGACTACCAATAATTTGAACCGTTCGTAACTGAGATCGTTTCATGGACTATTTTGTAGGGACACCCAATACTATTACTTGTAATGTGTGTCCATTGTGACATTTTCCAACCCTAAATTACGTAATCAAGCTATTGGGGAAGACTAGAAAGGCAACAAACAATTAACATGTTATAATTGGCCAATGGCCACTTGTCAAAAATGACTAACGTTGTATTTGAATTTATTGGCAAAAAGTGCCATGCTACTTGTCATGGACATTACTAATGCTTATGGCCATAGACAGTGCTAAAAAGGCATGTAGGATATGCTCTTGTCACTCTTTGACTTAAGCAACCAATCCTACATGTATTATTGGCACCCCTCTGTGGTCATTATCAAGTTCATGATAATAATAATAATGAAGTTGGACCATCACAAATGACATCTAGTTGGAGTAAGGTAGGGACATCCATTACTATAGACCATTTTTATAATTAGATTTAGTGACGATATGCAAAAGTTATGAAAAGATCAAAGTTGTTTGGTGGATGTTCTAAAATCATTTCTTTAAGAGTAGGTACAGGTTACTCCTTTTAGAAGTAGATTTTGTGACGATAAGTAATCATTTTGAAGATCATATTTTCACAATAAAAACAAATATATTATGCAAAATACATGACATTCTAGATTCCATGCAATTACTTTCCAAATCATCTTATCATCTTATGAAAAAAATAAAAAAGAACCAAAACCTAACTCATATAAAAAATTTGATAAACAAACAAGAGTCTCTATTCTAACAAAAATCTCTAGTTTTAGTGGACATCATTGATCTTGTCTTTTGTGCACAATCATGGAATCTAATGTGAATAGACTCTTCATTTACAACATTCATTTGGTTGTAGTTCTTTTTCTCTATAGAATCTATCAATTATTGTACACATTTCATTGTACAACTTCTACATATCAAGTTGAGAGCACATGTTACATTCTATTTAGGAGTCTAGAAATTAACCCTAAATGGAGCAAATTCATTATTAGAACTAGATGTTCATGGTGGCATTCTCTAAGAATAGACAATATTTCAAAATCTATAAGGATTTTTGAAGATGATTGTCACTGTTAAATCTAGTTTTAGATCAATTTCAAACCAAATGTAAATAATCAAAACTCAATCAAAAGATTACCAAAATAGCGTTGAAAAAGCAAAATTCTTTGGGTTGCACACTGCTTTGTATAGGTAGTTTAAGCTTATTAATTTATGACTCCAAAATCTCATTCTATATGTAAAAATGCAAAAGTACTATTAAAACTTAAAGTTTGTGTAGGACACAATGCCAAAAAATCAACCCCAAATTCAAAGCGTTTCTATTAGACCAAGATTTTGCATCAATAAGAGGCAAGACATAATTTGGAAATCAAGACTTCAAGATTACTTGATGACAATCATTGTTCATTGGCCCTTATTTGCTAACTTTGCCTTCAATTCAACCTTCAAAATCTTTTACACAATTCCACAAAGAGCTCACAAGATCTTCTCAAACGAAATATCACCTCCTCAAAGATCCAAAAACACAAGGGAAATGCTAATCTTTGCATTTTCATAACATTTTTTTCCCTCAATACATTCAAGTTCCAAATGGCTTGAACTTTTGGGATAATTCAAAAAAGTTAAAAAATTTCCTACAAGATAGGATTTTTATTTATATTTGAAAAAAAAATTCTATTTGAAATTAAGAATAAAATATTAATTGCAACCATTCTTATCTAATCCATCCATTAAAGGTTAAACCACTCTTGAGATTGTGCCAATAATAATGTTTTTAAGATTTCACTAGAACAAATGCCACTTTATAAATACTCATACTATGCATGGAAGCAGATTCTTGAGCAATTTCATCATTGACTTTTGATAAGGATCACATCTCATATACTTACAAATGTGAAATTACCATTGCACAATTTTAAACTAAAGAAAAACATGCAAAAATCTACAAACAATTGGGTTCATACAAAACTAAGTTTTTGTGGTCATCGGGTCTCAAGTTGAACATATTTATGTTTATCCGTTGCTCAAAATAGAACAGCTGAACTTCAAAGAGTTGATAGAAAAAATATTAATTTAAGCATGTCCAAGATACAATAAAGGGGGTGGCAACACAACTTGTATTGAATTAGTTTGAGTTCATTTAGGAAATACAATGTCATAACTTTTGACAATTCTACTCATGCATCCAATTATTGATATTTTGAGTTGAATGTTTTGAATTTTTTCTAATCTATAATTAATACATGCATATGAACTTTAGGAATCAAAATCCTTCGCAATGTATTGTGGTATAAACCATATTCTTCTATCTTTCTACAATTAGAAAATCAATAGACCGTGAGTATGGAACCAAAATTCAAATTGCTAAGTTTACAATAAGATGTTCAATTTTAGGAAAATTTAAGACTTTCAATAGTAATAGTAATATCAATAATTCAAAACATAAACTTTTAAAGTAACACAATCTATTCATAATTTTTTTTGGAAAAAAAAATTAAATTTTAGGATGTATTACATGTATTACATTTTCCGCCACACGTAGGTTTCTAAAACACGGGGAGTGTCCCCCGTGAATGTGTTATGTACATTTAGGAACTAACCCTTAAACTCATATAGAGCCAAGAAAGTGACTCTAGGATGATTTTAGATTAATTTTTTTGGATGAAGGATTGAAATTTTTCATTCACTATTTTTTCTTAGAATTCTTTGAATAAAATGGGTGACTAAGGATGTTCTTTTTGGGTATTTTGGCAATTTATACATGCTTGCTTGTAACTTGAATTATAGACATTAAAATGATTTTTTTTTAATTGAGCCCAACTCTTGATATAAAGTTTATAAAGACTAGTTTCAACTCCAATTTGAAATTTTGTGAAATATCTAAAATTTTATTGCAATTTGAATTTTGAGCCTGTGATTGCAATCTATTGATTTTCTAATTATCAAATTTAGTGTATGCCATGATGTTTCAAACAACTACAACATATAGAAATTTATGGTGAAACTCACATATTTAATAAATATTTTGTAATTGATATAAATATATATCACTTATTCTTTGTAGATTCATAATAATTTCAATTTTTCATCAAAACTTTTGAAACTTTTAGGACATGTAGAAGATATTGAATTTCATCTCTAGGAAAGATCTCCACTCATATTTTTCTGAAAAAATAGAGCATGCAAAATCAAAATTATTGCAATTGAGAACATGATCATATGGGACATTGTTTAGGGGTTTAAAAACTAAGGATCTTTGCATGATGGAAATAAATTCCTAAAATGCTTGGCGAGTGACCACAAAGTTGGAGGATAAATTCCCTCATATTATATGCTTCCATTTAATATAGACTTGTGAACTAATGTATTTTTAAAAATATTTCAAAGATGAAATTATATGTCTTCTTTACATCACAATATTTTTAGATTTTTTTGGTAGAAAATTGATTTTCTTGAGATTTCGAAGAAAAAGTGAAGGATAATCATATGAAATGAAAAATTATCTCAAAAAATCTGAACATTTCACTGCTTTCCTTTACTTACTGCTCATTTTCAAGTGAAGACAAACACTGCTAAAATTGCAAACACAATGGTCTTCGTAAGTCATCATGAAGAAAAAAAATTGAATGAAAAAATGCTTCCAATTTCTATCCACCTCATTTTTTTTTATTGTAATCCAAACTCTAAATAACAACGGCATTCCTTGGATACATGAGCCCATTCAAAACTCAACACTAACAGAGTTTTGAGCCTCAAATGGCTCTATACACCAATGGCAAAGTTTCTAGCAAAGCAATGCTCTTCTAAATCAGTAGAATGAAATGTGCAGGTAGAGATGCAAGCAATTTAGAAAAATTCTATGAGTCATGGATGAAGAACTTTGGTTCAAAAACAATGTGAATGAAGACTATGTTACTATGCCACATTGTGCTAATTATTACTAGGCACACTAAGGTAGTCTGTTCTAAAAGTGTCCATGCTCTAAAGCCAATCACAACACAAAGGTACACTCTACTTTCTTCAATGTACCAAAAGTGTACATTTCAGGAGGAGGTTGTTTTTAGTGACCACTACTGCATTTTGACTTCAAAAATTCATAACTATTTCCATGAAGGTCCAAAAAATATGAAACCACTTGGGTTACATACCAATTTCATTTTTCTTGTTACAAAAATTTACTAAAAATTGTTTCAAGGACTTTAGCTTCCTTGAAAAGACAATCAGATCTTAAATGGTTGCTTTATGAGCACACTACCTTATTAGTAAAGCTAAGGATGGGAAGAAGTTTATATTGGCGCGTCGTCATCAGCGGTCATTTCCGTTGAAAGGTTTTGCAAGAGAATGTAATCGGACATGAGCTTCCTCAGCCATTCCTTGGAAGTTTTGACTCCATTTCCTCCAACGTGATTTTCAAACAGATGGGCCTTGTATGCAAAGGATGCTCATCAGTGACGAGCGCTTGCGGGATTTGAATGGCCGATTTGGCAGGGGAGACGCAAAATAAACCACAGACATCCTTGCCTCGGTTTCATTCACCACTACCCTGTGCTCCACACAACGGAACCTTCCATTGATCCAAGCCTAGAAACCATACACACATTGACAGTCAAGAATGAGCCCATGACATGAATTTTTCATGTAAATTTTCATGCACACAACAATCAAGCTACATGTGCAAAAATCCAACAAAAATCCAACAGAAGGGAGGTGAAGGAATGACTTGTGAGAACATCCATAGGTGGGAGGTCTAAATGTTGGTATGTGAGTCTTCTCGTGGTTGCCTATACATGATAAATTAAGATCATATGTTTTCAAATGGAAAAAAGTAATTTGACTAACCTTGCCTCCAACATGTCCTTTAAGGAAAACCCAATTAAAGGGAGATTTTTCCTCGTAGATTTTTGTATGAGACCCTTGGCATAATTTTAAACCTCACTTGGTTTTGCAAGTTTCAAGCACTATTGCTATGTGAGAATGGAATATGTTGTGGTCCACATGAGACAACATCCAGTTGTCTAGAAGGAAAAATAGGGTCACTTGAGCCTCTGAAATAACTTTTTTCAAACTAATAATAGTCAAATTCTAAAGGCTCTAAAGACTAATCCGACTGATTCTTCCCCCCACACAAATAGGCTCTAATACATGAATTCTTGGACCACAAACAAAACATTCTTCTTGATTTTCACCCCAAACCATCCTAACCTCAAGTTTGAAAAATTGATTACGTTACAAGTAGCACAAGTCAAGGGTGTTGCTAAACATCAAACGGATGTAGATTCAAATATCCTTGACCTCCAATGGTGTCTCAATTAAATCAAGGTAGGATTGGGTACCTAGCTACAGTTGATAAATTACTTGATTCATGGTGAAAAAATTATAGGTGGTGAGATGTATTTAAGAGATTCTAATTTTAAATGGATAGAATTTATTATTGTCAAAATATTTTCCACTTCTTGATATTAATTTGCATCCACTAAAACTTGTATAAGAAGATGTACCAACTCTATTCAATATAATAGGTTATAGTTTAATGACCAAAGTGAAAAAGGTAATGCAAATTGATTTGCTAACGATGATAATGGTGGCATGTAGAACATGTCATTGTGTATTTTTGAACAACATGCTATTTTGGCTACTAAATACAAGCACATAAAGGTCACATCTTCATTGATTAACCTCTAAAGTTCCATTGGTCCTACAGGGACCAAAATGAAACCTTAGGTAGGCTTATACAATCTCAACATTCATTGAAATTTTTTAAGAAGCTAAAAAAATATATAAGCTTCATAGTAATATAATTTTGATTTCAATCTAAGACCAGGAACAAAAGTTATGGCACAAGTAGCCAAAAAGGGAGGTCGTCAAGCAACATTAAAAAAATAATAAAAAGTCAAAATTAAAATTTTGAGTTTTTTTCTTAAAATATTATATTTTTTTCTACGTGTGAAGCTTTGATTCATTTTATTTGGACTAGTGATGAGATGGTCATGGACAATCTTGTTTTTTGTGCAATCTATGCATCTTCTTCAAAAAATAACTTATAGAATTCATTTTTGAATGCAATTCTCACATTGAAAAAATTAATTGTTTGGCATAGTTAAGTATGCTTGCTAGAACAATCTCACCATTGGGTTTGTTAAGTAGAAGATTTTTCAATTCCATTGTAAAGGTATTAATAATTTAGTCTTTCTTTCAATCTTAGACTTACTTCTACTTAACAATTTTTTAGAGAATGAAAATCAAGTGTTTTTTTAAAAAAAAATTTAGACTATTCTTCAACATAATAAATTTTAAATTCAGAGCGTGTAGTGCAAAAAAATTCCACAAATTGTGGTCAGAGTCATCTAAAATTGCTTGCCTGAATTTTAAAAAATTATTTTTTCAACTTTGAATGCTAATATCCTCCAATCTCTATGGTCAAAATTCATGAAATTCTTACCACTTGATCTTAGAGAATTTGAGTACAAGATCCTATGGTTAGATTCTAAAAAAGTTATTTTTTCTATTTTATTAGACAAATGCCAGCAAAAATGGCAATTTTAAGTGTTTTTCAACATAAAAATGGCCTTAAGACTTTTGTGGTTAATTAGTTCCAATACAAAAGCATTCAATCAGTTCTACTAAATGACCTTAAAAGTGAAAAGCTAAAAATCTCTCAAGTCCCGATTCCCAAATACTATTTTTAGTATTTCATGGATCTGATGATGGAAGATCTTGCTAACAAAGTGGGTATTAGACTCACTGTTGCATGGCATCCTTGAAAAATTCAGAGCATTGGCAAACTATGTTTTGAACAAGCTACACTCACTTTGTGGCTATACTCACACGTTGATTGATAGGAAAAAACCACTCTCTATTAAAACAATGTCCTTGACGAATATCATTTGGAGTACCAGTGTAATGAAGTGAATATTCAAACCCATAATCTTAAACTCAATCACAATTATCAAAATCCAGTTGCAAAGAAACAACATTACTTTCAAAGTTGCAGTCATACAATGTTGGAGGTTGCACTCTCTATGGAACAAGTTTTCTAGCGAATAGTATTCCACCACAATAATGAAGTGATGAATCAAGTTATGTCTTGATCACAATGATCAAAATCCAATTGCAAATTAGAGAGACAAAACTATGTGCAATGTTGAAGTCAATGTATGTAGGCCATTGCAATCCTTATCAAACTCCAACAAAATAAGCTAGTTTCCTTGACGACTTGAATGTTATACCACCGCAAAAAAAAAGTGAAAAAATTGAGCCATGTATTGGTTACAATTATCACATATCTTAATTTAATTGCAAATATATAGTAGTATGAGTTGTAATAAGTACATCAATTATATACCTCAAAAGTATCACCAATATTGAGGATGAGCGTGTTCAAATTAGATCTTACAGAAATCCATGTCCCATTCTTGCACACTTGCAATCCGCCCACTTTGCATCAAGTCAAAATGGTCAAGAGGTTGGGATCAATGTGTCTTCTAAGGCCCAACATGAGGGAGGAGAATGGGCATGAAAGGTAATAGTTCATGTGAGCAACACAATCCCCAACCAAGCCATTGAAAGGCTTTGTAAACGTGTCTTATGCCAACCCCAATCCTTGAGCACAAAGTTGCAGAATCTGAATTGCCAAGTAGTCCAAACGATCATTGTATTCTTCAATGCTATTACTACACAATAATTCAAAAATAAAACATTAGAATATATTCCAAAAACTAACATTATACAACAATCACAAATCACTCCTAAACTAATAAACATTAAACAAAAATCAACAAAAACTATTATTGAGCAAACATCAACAAAACATTTTATGACTATCGAATAATCCTTTGATGAGTCAAAAAGCATTTTCAACTGAGGCTTCACTAATAGAAAGGTGTGTTAATAGTATACTAGGTGTATACAAGACAATGTGAATAGGACAAAGCAAATTAAGTTGCAGGGATCTAATTGAAGAGTTGAGAACTTGGAGTACCTAAATTCTTCAACTTTGTATCAGATGAACACCTTCTCCACAAGCTCTTGAATCTCACAAATGAAGCTCTATCTACATTGAAACCGATCAATCGAGAGCTTACTTGCATAGAAGAAGCCACTCTTGACACCATAGCCAAAGCCTTCATGCTTGTTCACTTGGAGCTTTTGGCAACATCCTTCTCCTTCTGTTCCAACAGCAAATTGAAGAATTTTCTTGCTTCTGCGTGCATTTTTTCATTTACCCCTATGGACATACCATGTCCAATCACTTATACAAACCCCTATTCCAAGAAAGCCTTCATTGTACTCTCTGCCATCTTGCCTTTAGCAGTGATGTCTCTTGTTTATAGAGTTGAGAGGTCTAGCATCAAAAGCTCTTGTGCCAAGTGAAAACCGTTGTAGGCAACCAAAGGCCATTGGTCTTAGGACACGAAGCAAATTGGACTTCATTGCTTTAGGTTACAAGCCGCATGAGTAATTGTTGCTTTGTCTCTAGTCACTACAAAAAATTGACTTTTTTTTTGTAATTACACCAGACTACAAATGTTCACAACACTTGAGTCATTCTGCAATCATGATGTTGACTATGGAATGAAGAAATGATAAACTCCAAGGTTCATCTAGATTTTTTCGTTGATAGTGCCATCAACCTTTTGGCAAGGAATTGGGGGATCCGGTGTAGATGCTTTAGTCATAAACAATGATTTGGATGTCATATAATTGTAGGGATGTCATATAATGACTTGTAGGAAGCCCAACAATGCCGAAATGAACTACCACATAATTGACATGAAAAACAATGTGCCAATGAAGACGTTGGTATTTTGTGCCTTTTTAGGCCGTGACTATGTCCACTACAAGATGACTTCCACAATCAAATTCAAATAACATGCAATCATAACTTGTAAGTGGAGAGGATTGGGATGTGACAATGACATTATTTAATCGTCACTCGAAGAAGGTTCCTCAACGTGTGTGAAATTTTGATTGTGTAGGCCCTTGCTTAGTTGGGCACTCGGGTAGGACTAACTTGCACTCATAATTGGAATGTGATTGTTGGAAGAAAAAGCCAAGGGACTGTTGTGACCATTGAAGATAATGAGTCTTTTTTGGTAACCACTACATACTACAATTTTAGGACAAAATTCATTACATGTGACATGGGAATGAAGACACCGTAATGCCATTTTTTTTAACCTAAACCTCAAGGTATAGACTGTTATCCATACACTGTCACTACACTATGATTAGTAATGAAAGTGTGAAACATGGGAGTTAGTGATTGAGCATCCACTAGTAGAAAAGAGAATTAAATATAACTAGTGAAAATAATGATTATTATGACTATTAAATGTTTATTAAAAGTGACAAAACAAAGACTACCAGTAATTAAAATGGCACCAAAGTAGATGTGTTGTGTGTTGCAGTCATTGATAAAGAGTTCAAATGACTAGTGGATGATGTTTGGATGAGATCAATAATGAAAATTAGTTTCATCTACAATTCAATCTACATCCTAAGCCTCCGTCATTAATGTAGACTATGCTTGAACACCGGATCATTTTTCAATTGCCTAGTCGTAAATTCAATGCAACAACTAACCACAAAATAACTAAAGTTTGACTGTTATTGGAACAATTTAGAATTTGAAGTACATAATTTCCACGTTGGCAAGTTTGCCTAAGATTAGCCAAAATTTTGTTATGATTTAGTCATTATTTGCTAGTCATTGTAATTGTAATGTAATCATTTTTTAATAACAATGGATAGTCATTGTTTAGTCATATACTATTGAGTTAGTGCCATTCAACATGTAGCAAGCTGTAATAGCATTTTGCTGACATATGAACGGCTCAAATGAATGACTTAGATGAACTACTTAGATGGATGGCCCAAATTACATCTTGACAATAAATGAATGGATCAGATTGTTACATTTTAGGTTAGTCGCCTTTCCACTGCTATAGCAACTAGCATTAGTCATTGACTAGTCATTGTATAGTCATAAAATACATTGTGACGTGGTAGTTGCAAGTTGCATCTATAATTGCTGAAAGTGACGGTAAAGATTTCATCTCTGTCATTTACATTTAGGATTTAGGGCCACGTTTAGCCGCCACCTTTTAAGTGCATCTTTTCCTTCTTCCTTTATTTTTTTCTTGTTTCTTCTTACTCATGAATTTGTCACCTTTCCTCTTCTTGTTTTTGCCTCAAGTCTTCTAAGTGAGGGTTTAGATTAGCTTCCACCTCTTGAATGTGTTAGTTTACATTTTTTTTCTTATTGTTTTGTTGTATTGTTGTTTTATTGCCTTACAGACTTGTAGTTGTGTTCTACTCTTTTGCAATTTACTATCTTGTTGTTTTGCTCTTTTACTATTGTGTTATTTGTTGTCTTGTTTCTTTGTAGATTTTATTATTAACTATTTCAATTGGTGGTTGGCTATAGTTTGCAACAAACCAAGAGACAGAAGGAAATTGTAGTGTGGAAAAATAAGGAGTTTGAAGTGTAAAGCATCCATAGTGAAATCATAGTATAGTCATAATGCAATTACAATGTAGTCATAATGTAGTGACAATGTAGTCATAATGTAATGACAATGTAGTCATAATGTAGTGACAATGTAGTCATAATGTAATGACAATGTAGTCATAATGTAGTGACAGTGTAGCCATAATGTACTGACAATGTAGTCATAGTCTATTGATACTACAGTCATAGCATAGTCATAGTGTAGTCAAAGCGTAGTCATAATGTAGTCATAGTATATCATAGGCATCCACCAATTGTACATGAAGCAAATCAAGTGAAGATTGGGGGACCTCTACCATATGGGATAATGGGACCAGAAGTACATGAAGTTGTGTACATGAAATGACCTATTGTAATTTGCTTCCTTGCATGAGGTAGGGACTTCTGGAGTTCATGGGACATTGCCATTCAAACTTTGCCAATATAAATTTTAGACTTCTAAATGCAATTATGGCTTCTAAATTCTTTGCAATAACTATCTTGCTTGCAATTGTTGAGATTGAAGGGTATGAATTGAATCTATTAGCTATAGTGGTGTCTTGTTGTCCCTTACGGTCTTGTAAAAGCATAGTCATATCTTGATACCATCTTGAATGTCATAGTCATGAGTCAATGATTCTGCAATCATATATGTCTATTGAATGTGCATATCCCATCTATCCTTCAATATGCATGCAAACTACAACTCTCTTTATGGAGCCTACTCAATCATTGAAACCCCATAAAGTCAAATTACATGATTAGCTTGGAACTAACAGTTGTCTTGTCTGGGTCATGACTTCAGAATGACTGCAATCAAAGATGAGGATCTTCAAGTCGCATGCTAGTTCAAGCAATGTAACTAATTGATAACTTGAAAACAAAGCATTTGTCACTCGAAAATGACTTGAAAATGACTCCCTAAAACTAAATTCTAGAATTACACAATGGCTTGCCACATGTCAATCACCAACAAATGTAACACAACTACCCCATGACTTGAAAATGACTAACAAGTTTGTTGACATAGGCATCCAGATTAGCTTCAAGAGGATAGAGTCTTGACTAAAGAATGATTCTATTGATGTCGACACCCACGTCAACTAATTTTGGCGCAGAAAAGGCAAATTGCCCGGCCTTTTCCCAAAATTTCCTCATCCAGCTAATCATCCACATAGACTCAGTCATCCATTCTTCATCCAAGATAAAATTATATTATGACATTATAAACGCAATCATATAAAGAATGACTTGTCTACTATGATTCTATACTAGATGCCAATAAACCCTGGTGCTCACAAATTGCATGAAACCTTGAAGCGTTCCCTTGGTTTTCACCACCTACTACAAGAAATGGGGAATATAAGTAATTGCAAAAATGACTGCCTCACAGTCATTCTAGACATAGAATGACTGCAAATTGACTTAGGGCCTGAAGAATGACCTATTTCACAACTAGTCAAGATATAGAGAAAATTGATCACTTGAGTGGTTGTAGTGTCATAAAGCAAACTACAACTACAAATTCTTCCCCAACCAATTTTTAAATGCTATTCTTTACTTAGATAGGAAGACATGAAGGAGTGCATACAAATGTTACGAATATAATTAGTTTACAAAGTTTTGATGGTGCAAACAATGAAAAGGACACTACAAGCTCCTGAAAACGTTAGAAGTGCACACAAAGAAACGTATAGGAAGTCATACCCGCGGACCTTTGGACCAAAAAGTCCAATCTTTGAACACACTCTATATTTGGAAAAAATAGACATAGGTGACTTTGACCTCTTGAAAGGCAAGATGTGATGTAACTATTTAGACTACAAAAAACAATCCAGGTGTATTCAAAATATAATGCCCCTTCCAAATCCCAAAATTTATAACATCTGCCACAGATGGCTATAATCACTTGAAAGGCAAGATGATTATGATGCAACTATCTAGAACGTAAAAAACAATTCCAATGTACTCAAAATAGAATGCCCTTTTAAATCTTGAAATTTATGACATCTGCCAAGCAATGTATTCAATCTCTTGCGTTCCATAAGCAACCCTAGGATACGGATTTCATATGTACTTAACCTACTCAATCAACAACACTCCACAATCAAACTAGACGCATTGACCTTTTATGGTCCGACCCTTGAAACAAATACACGAGGGAAAAAATGAACCCTCAAAGGGAGTTGTGACTCTACAAATAGGAATAACATGGGAGACACACCAAAAATAAATTCATTTTTTTGCCAGTGAACTAGAAGGCTTGATGAAAGCGGGACAGTTCACTTAAATAATTTTAAAAATATTTCTAAAATTAATATTTAATTTAATTTAAAATTTTAAAATTTTAAAAATATAATGTGGAATTAGCGAGATGACATTAATTTTTTTAATTAAATTTTTTTAATATTTAATATTTAAAAATATGGACACTATTCATCATTGATAATAGACAATGGCTATTGTCCATCAAAGGGGATATGAGTTCCATTGAAGGGAATTCTCACTATAAAGCAGCCCCTTGAAGGATTCATTTTTTTTCTAATGCATTAGATGAGATTTTAGAGTTGTAAAAGGTTGCAAGTTCCTAAACTATTGAGAATGTAGGAATTGCGCCAAATTAATGCAACTACTACCATGCAACTACTACTAATATTTAATTATTCTAAATATCTTTTTGAAGAAATATTTTTTTAATTTTTAGATTATTTTTAATTTTGGCCAGCAATGACTAGATTCATGCATGGAGAATGAGACTAAAATGGCCCTTCAATGCAACTAAACAACATCTCATAGTTAAAGGATGCACCTTGCTTGCATGATCAAAGTAGTTACAAAAATGATCTAATTATTACATCTGTAGGTGCATTCTTGGTTTCCAATCATCTGTAAGACACTTTTTGGCATGAGTGTCATTTAAAATTAAATGTTAATTATTGGACATTTGCATTGAATTTTTTGAAAAAATGACTACTTTTATATAAGATAATAAACTTAGGCTTTGCATAGTTGTTACTTTATAAAGTGGCTTGGTTCTTGAAGTGAGTGGTTAAGATTGGTACAAGATATTTACCAATGGATGAAATATGGAAGTAATTTGAACCTTTATATCAATTTTGAGGCCTTAAATTCATTTACATATTCAGCTAGCACTCAAAGTGAATGTCCAATAAGTATTGTAAATATCAATTTTGTTATTCATTATTGTAATTAGTTTAGGGTAATGTTTTTTATAACTATTTTAAATATTGTTGATAACTAAGAAGTGGATTAGGATGACATCATCTATAAAGATATTTATAAGTAGTGTCATTTGTAAAGTTATATACAAAACACTATATTCCATCTATTATATTAAATGTATGGTGTCATGACTCGATATCACAATATCAATTATGTAAATACAATGGCAATCTTGTTAAGTTGGCGATATTCTACTTTTTATTTTTCCATTCAAATTAGCTCAATGTACCAATAGATGTGCAAATTAGCATATAAATTGTTTTTCATTCACAATATTGTGGTATACTCAACTTAGATTTCCACCTCCATCCCCCTCTCATATGTGTAAATCATTACATTTCCTTCCTTTACTTAACCCATTAAGGACCAGGTCGATGACAAGAAATGAAAAAGTGGCTGAAATTGACATGTTTTCATTAATATCCAAAGTGGCTATTAATGAAAACATGTCAGTTTCAGCCACTTTTTCACTCCATTCATTGACTTGGTCCTTAATGGGTTAAACATCCAGGATGCCATTTCAACGGAACTACAACGAATATAACAAATTTGGCATCATGGTCACATATTCATTCAAATTTAAAAGCACTATTAAATTTAACTTCCAATTCTAGCAAACTAAAAGAAATACTCTATTACTTATGCAATAGGGGCTATTGCTACAAGTATTATTGCAATAGTTTATGGTTGTATTACAAGTGTAATACTAAATTCAATTTTTAATACATTAATTTTTAGTAATAGTGAGGAGAACAATTTATCACATAGATTTTTTTTAATTTTTGTAAAAATTGTCATAGTATAACAATATTGCAACACGTTTTTATTATGAGTAGTTACAACTTTGACAAATTAGTATTGCGTATACAATAAGAACTATTAAAAAAATTTATTCTTGAAGAAATTGATGCAATATAGTTTATACAACAAGATTTCAACTTGTATTGATTTTAATTAGTGTGACTTTGGTTAATTAACCCTTAGATTTCTTACAACAAAATTGTGGTTCTAGAGGTTTTGATCAATTGTTGCAATTTGATTTTTGATTTTTTTGCCACAAAATTACATTTTGGGATGCACATTTTCGATACAAATTCAGAAAAATTAATATGCATGTAGCCATGCACATACAAGTTTGAATGCATTTTCTATATATTTGTGTGATTTGGCCTCAAAATTCAATTTTTGTAATTATTGAAGGACTTGTAAAGAATTGAAGGTAATTGCAAGAAAAATCATTGTTAGCCCATAAAAATTGTATTGTTAAATATTTTTTTCAAGTTTTCATTTTCCTTTCATTTTGTTGTTATAATCTAATAATCCACTATTTAGACTGTTGCCAAAAAGACATTTGTGCAATTTTGATGAATTTATTGATGTTTTGGATGTTTTATTCTTTCAATGGGTTCATAGAAATGCAAGGTGCTTAAGTTTTTCACAAAGTAGATTCAAGTTTTAATTTTTAATATGCTAGTTTCCAACCCCAGCATTGACATTGTAGTAATCATACTTAATGCAATGCAAATTGAATTCAACTTCTTCTAATTCTCATTGAATTTTGAAATTGCTAGTACTCCTACATGCATGCAATGAAAAAAAATACTTTCTACTATAAGCATGTAGATCTGACTTACAAATTGGTAAAGAATTTGGGTTTGATATTTTTGTATATATTCTATAAAAAAGAAGTGAGATTAAGGTCTTACCAAATGGTCACAACTATCATTGTTCATGTTTTATTTGGTTTGAAATTCTTGGCACAAAAATGACCATTTTTTGTGTTTTCAGGTGGCAAAATATATAGAAATTTTGGAAATTAATGTCACCTACAAAATGAGTGTCACTAAATTTTTATTTCAATTTGTGTGACTTTAGTAAAGTAATTATCAGTGTCACATGCATTGTTAAAAAAAATCAATGTAGAAAAAATAAATTGTTCGTTAATTTTAGAAGGATAGAAACTATCAATATCAAATAAATTGAAGTTCATTAGAATGAGTCAAGATGTACCGTAATTCAGATATTATTGTTACTTACACAACAAAATGCTCATTCAATCTTATAGGTGAAAGCATGAAATACTTGTACAAGTTGTTTACATTTGAGATTTCAACGACTCTATTTTGGAGGACTATAAGCGCTTGGAAAAAAAAATTCCAAAAATAAAACAAAAATACTAAATTAATAAAATCAACTACAAATATATTATTTTCAAAATTTGAACCATACAATTTTTTTACAAAAAATAATGCATAAAATTTTTTAAAAGGAGATTTTTCAAAAAAATAGATATTTGTCTACTAAATTTGTTAAAAAATAATAAAATCATTGTAAAATCAATTAAATAAAAAATAAACCAATCATAACAGTTTGAGGGTGATGAGATTTTGCTAAAGAAATCATGCCGGAATGTTTTTGAATGTCTACAAATTAATGTGCATACAATGAAATCTCCTTTTTCTTTTTGATGTTTTTTTATTTTTCAATGACTTTAAACCACAAATGTAGGCCCAAAATATACTCTTAGAAGATGATTTCTAGATTTTTAATTTTGGCTACTCATCAACCTTGATGATAATTAAAAGTGTGCCAAATTAACAAAGTTGCATTTGATATAGTAAATGATACTTCAAAACCCTAAATCAATGAATGCATGATTAAAGGGAAACATCTACCCTTTACTATAAATTTTGACTTCATGAGCTCATTACTTCAAAAGGTTATGATAAAAGTCTATCAAAGCACATTGTGCAACTATGAAATAGCACAAGTATTTTATGTTTTCATCAATTCTTGTTATTGTATTTTTTTAAATTAGTTTTAGAGGCCCCTCAAAACTCATTTTTGATGGATCTAGAACTCATTCCACTAGAAGTTGATTGCCAATAAGATTCAACAAAACTACAACAAATGAAATTTAAAAACTCTATTTTCATGCTTTGAGGAGCTTTTATAGATATGCCTACCTTCAATTGGAACCTACCTTCCTAACAAGGTTTCTTCTTAGAATGAAAATTGGCTCAAAGGTGAGACAATATTTCTTTAATCCCTAAAAGTCCAATCAACCATTTTATTTTTGTTATCCAACTTCAAAGACTACCCAAATTTTTAAAAAAAATAAGAATAAAAATTTGTATTTTGCTTATATAGTTTGTCAAGTTGTCTTTCTATAGCCAAATAATTTTTTATTGGACAAAAAATTTGCCTTGAATGATTTTTCAAAGTCAAACATTCCAATAAATCCTTACTGTAGATTGTCTTGGGAAAGAAACCTAGCCAATCCAAACAAAAAAATCTCATGGATGGGTAAGTGGGCAATGGGCTAATTGATTGGAGTATATAGTGATAAGTCATTGAAGATAGTCAATTGAATTTTTTGTTTTTCCAATGTACCTCACTTGATTGCAAGGCTCTGAAAACAATCTTTCATTATTCTAATCCTTGTGAAAATTGACATGCATGTTCTTTACTATTCATAATTGCATTTGATCAAAAATTTGCAAACTTTTTTTGGAGAAAATTTGAGATATGGCCCCCCCAAATCATTATGCTTAGGATAAACAAAAAATTTCAAAATTGAACTTTGAAGAATATAGTTCAAAATTCATATGTCAGTCTTTGAAAATTAAAAGGTAGACTAGTTTGATAGTGATGAAAAAGATCCTGCAATTTTTAAAAAAAGAATGAATCTAAAAAAAATTATTATTTTGTTTTAGAAGCTGCATTTTGGAGGTAATTTTGGAGGGAAGACCCCTAAGCATTTAGGGGTTAAGCGATAATTAACAATAAATTACTAATTTTTCAATGGATGAAATTGCTAAATTGCTAAAAAAAATTGAAATGGCATTGATTTCTATAGAGTGAATTTATACGATTGTCGATGAATAATCAAATTTTCATCCATGTTTTCCATGTGTTATCTATGCCTATGAATGCAAATAACTCCATGACTTTTGTGAAATTTTTTTTTTGCATTTTCAAAAATAAATGAAGTTAGAAACTGTATTTGTTTCTTATCTAAGGAGAAAAAACTTTTTGAATATGATCTTGTTCAAATATTTCCACATTTGTTAAATGGAAAGTTTTTTTCAATGCAAAGATTCCTTCTTTGGGTACAAAACCTTTAACCCCTGAGCGCCCAGCACAAATTCCAAAAACAAGCTACAAATTGCCATTCAAGTAGACCCCACCGATTAAAAAATAAGATCCAAGAGACATGACCGTTTAGATTGGAAGAGAAGTAGGGAGGACATCTTTGGAGAAATTTGTGGAAGTTTTCACCATATAGCCTAGGACATTATGATGGTCAAATGTCTCATAGTAGGAGGCCACATTTGGGTTGCTGGGGCGCTCAGGGGTTAATGCAAGGTTTGAAGCAAGGCTTTTGCGCCATGGTTTAGAAGAAATTTCACTATTTTTTAATATGACAATATTTACACAAGCCTATATAGAACCCAAGCCTTTGTCATGTACACATGTAGCATGCCACTAAAAAAACAAAATTCAACTTTGAAAGGTAATTGAAAACAACAACAATACCTCAAAATTTTCAAAATCAAGGAAAAGGAGAACTTTGGGATATACTTTATAGCCCATTATAATGTACTATATTGGTGTTTAGGATCAACTATAGTATATTTTAGTGACGCATTTGATGTTAGGCTAAAGTATATTCAGTACCAAGACATGATTGCATGTACACCTCTATGGTTGCTTTGATTAACCCCAAAAGGTTTTTGCCTGTTTTAATCACCAAAAATGCTCCAAAATTGCCATTTTTAGTACATGTATCAAATGTTTTCTTAAACAACATTTTTAGACACATATAACCATAGGATCTTGTAGTAAGCTAGCTTGAGAAGATGCGGAAAAAGTTTCAAAAATTTTCATAGTGAAGATTGAAGATTATTAACATTCGAAGTGACAAAAATTATATTTTTGTCCCTGTAAAAACTTAGGTAGTTGCACTTCACAAGGTCAAAATATTATGAAAAAATGTTGAAAATGGTTGTAACTCTTTGGATTAATTCTTCAAGGCAAGCTAGCTACATGCTTGAAAATTTTCAGACCATTTGGAATAGTACAATGGGGTACCAATAAAAATGGCATTTTTGAATTCGTAGTGAAAGAAATTTTAGTGCTGCCAACTTTGACAACCTCTCAAGAGTTGAAAAATTGGTGTTTTACCATGAAATTTTTGTCACAACTTCATCTTTATGTTAATAACATGTGTACCAAATTTCAAGACCAAAAGATTCACCAAAAAAAGATATTCAAAATCTACCAACATGTGTAAGTGTAAAAAAAAATTCACTACTACCAACTTGACAGCCTCCCAAGGATTGAAATTTTTTTTACCATGAAATTATTGGAACAACAAGTTCTTTATGTTAATAACATATGTTCTAAATTTGAAGTTCAAAAGATCAATACAAAAAAGGATATTCACAATCTACCAACATGTGTCGTTTTGAGAAACAATTGTAAAAACCATTTCACTACTGTAAACTTTGACACCCTTCTAAGGGATGAATTTATTTTTATTTATTATGAAATTTTTGTCACAAAATAATTCTCTATGTTAATAACATGTGTGTCAAATTTTAAGGCCAAAAGATTTATACAAAAAAAAATATCCACAATCTACCAATATATGTCCTCCATTTGCCACAATCATTGCTTATAACCTAGAGGGCATAGAATGACATAATTGAAGGAACTTTGTACCACTAATTAACCTTCACTCTCTTTCAATAACTACTTTCAATTCATCTAAGTTTTTAGGGTATATTGAGCTATGTTGTACAACATCTTTCAAAATCTTCCAAAAGTTCTCAATTTGATTTATCAAGAGAATTTGCAAGCATATCAAGCTTTTCTAAAAGGCATGTTTGTCTCCATTCCTCACATAGTATTCTATGATGAACATGTGCGCCATCTTTCCATGAGCAATTCCTATGGCACTCTACCCATGAAATGAAGCAATTTACCATTGTAGACCACTTCAACATAATCCTTAGCAAAGCGTTGATTTTTAGGCATAAAAACAAGTTGTGGCTTTTGCATGCGCCCCAAATCATCAAAGAAGTTCTCCCACTCTTAAAAGTTAAAACTATACAACTTGATAAATAGTATTTATAAGCATTTCTCTAAACATGAACTTATTTAGAATTTTTTCAATTTCAAAGGTAGACTCATTTGTCCAAACAACTCACTCCCATTCTTCTACACTCCACCCACAATACTTTTGAGCAAAAATCAATTGCTAAGATATATGATGAAGTGTCAAGAAAAGTTTTTTGACTGCAATTCAACTGAAAATGTCACTCCCATGTAAGGCCCTTTGAATAGTGCTTGTAGATGCTTGAGTATGACATATACTAGTAATCTCTGAGAGCATCGAGTGACAATGAGTTTTTGAGACACATTTAATAACATAAACATCTATATCACTAAGCTTCTTAGTGTGACTTCTACCACAAGGTTTGCACTTATAGATTCCATCTTCTCGAAATTTCTTCACCAACCTTTGAACTATTTTAATAGGGACTTCAACAATAGCTACAATGTCAACTTTTATCTTCCCTACCTCACTCTAACGTACCTACAATATAAATACAAGTTTCATCTGAAATAGCCATCATCTACAAATTTTAGAATGCTAATTGAATCCAAAATTTTTTAGTAATGAACCTCATGCACTCATCATTCAAACCTTAATTAGTGATCATCCATGATCCATGATCCAACCCTCACTCATTCACCACATAGCTTCACTCACTTAATCACCACATAACCTCACTCACTCAGTCACCACATAACCTCACTCACTCAGTCACCACATATCCTCACTTAATCACTCATGATAGAGCCTCACTTAATACATAGCCTTGACTCACTTAGTTATCACATCCTTCATGCACTTAGTCATCACTTAGGCTACTCATATTTACAAACCTAAGTTCATGGTAAATGAAAAAAAAATAGATCTTGAGAGGGTGTCAAAGTTGGCAATATTGAAATGGTTTCTTACAACTATATATGTTGGTAGATTTTAAATATTTTTTTTTGTGTGACTCTTTTGGCCTTGAAATTTGGCACACATGTTATTAACATAAAAATCATTTTGTGACAAAAACTTCACAATAAATAAGAAATTTTTTAATCCTTGGGAGGGTGTCAAAGTTGACAGTAGTGAAATGGTTTCCACAATTGTTTCTCAAAGTGACACATGTTGGTAGATTGTGAATATCTTTTTTTGTATTGATATTTTGACCTTTAAATTTGGAACATATGTTATTAATATAGAGGAATTGCTATTCCAAAAATTTCATGGCAAAAAAAAAAAATTCAATCCTTGAGAGGCTATCAAAATTGACAACAATGAAAATGTTTTCACACTTAACACATGTTGGTAGATTTTGAATATCTATTTTTTAGTGAATCTTTTGATCTTGAAATTTAGTACATGTGTTATTAGCATAAAGATGATACTGTGACAAAAATTTCATGGTAAAATACCAATTTTTCAACTCTTAGGAGGCTATCAAAGTTGATAGCATTGAAATTTCTTTCACTGTGAATTCAAAAATGCCATTTTGATTGATACCCCACTATACATTGGAAGTCACAATTGAAGTATTGTCAATTTTGTAATCAACCTATAGTTGAAAATACAATGACCTATATAACAAGAATAGGTTGAATGGAATCCTCACAAAAAAGGTTCATAACAATTTTGTTTTTGAAGGAAAAATTGTAAAAAACCATGAAAGCCTTCAAAAATCTATTTCTCTAATTGGGGAATTTTTCCCTCACCATATCCATACTTATGCAGATATGCTAAATTGCTGAAGCGATCAGAAAGGGGTCGGCTACCTTGGTAATTGACGACGCAAAAAGCCCACTAATCCAACGCACTTGGATTATGGAACCAACAGACTCTTGATTCACGCAATCTCACCGCCTTCGTAAAAGAGAAAGCGCTTTGACCTGTCCTTTGTGGGAATGGCGTGGTCGGATGGACACCGTGGCCCTACTGCCGGCTTCAGTACAATCGGATATCTATGGTTAGTCATATATTTTAGATACTTCTGCCATTGGTTGGAGTGCAGCTCGCAGAAGAAGAAGGCCCATCAACCTTGAATCGATGGGAGGTCGGCGCACTAGAGGCGCTTGTGAAACATTCTCAGTGACAGGCGATGAATCGACGGGGAAACTCATACACTTACGGATTTGTGAACGATGTCTCCTGCTTGTAACAGAAACTTTAGGTATGTTCGCACTCGGTGTTAAAAGAGAGTTGTTACTGAGGGTCTTAAGAACGAATCTAGACCTACTTCTGGATCGGATTCACGTTGCAAACATCACCCCTAACACCAAGTGTGAACATACTCTAAGTACTAGCATAAGTTGAACCTTCATTGACTGTTTTCCGTAAAAGAACTGAAGGTATGGAACATGTGACTCAGCTCTTGGTACAAGTCATACATTGAAGAGTTGTATGGCCATCAAACTGTTACTTGTTTCAGATAGACCCCTAGCAATACAGCGATGCACTGATTTATGCAACCATGTCTACATCGGATTCAGCATTTGACAGAACATAATCATGGTAGGCGGACCGAATATGTGCAGCATGAGTCATGAAAAGCTGACTTGGGCCGCACCACTAAAATCCTGGCGCCCAGCCAAACTCCAGCCGAAGTGAACCAGAAATTACAGGGGTCGTTTTGTCTTAAGTCCTCTTCAAAATAGCCGGCGTACAACGAGAAAGTCATCATCCAGCTGAGTTGTAAATTCTGCTGCAAACTCCAAGGTGGTCAGCCCCTGTACTAACAACGCTTTGCAAGCACATTGATTACAATTAAGCGAAATGCTCACGCAATAAACAAACAAGGAGTGATGTTGCTCAAAGAAGCCATATCTGGCAACCGTCTACAGCCGAGGCAAAGTTGCAGAGATACTACTGTGATCCTGATTAAGAGGTAAGTTGTATTATCATTAACTTCCGAGTACCACTAAACAGCAGGTAACCGCATTAACTCAGTACGAGTCACTATCCAATAGTAGCTTTAAGGCCCCAAAGTGCTGGAAGGAAATCCTCTCAGCATTTTGGTCTAACTTTCAAAAAATGAAATGAGATCAAAACTCCATTGATGGCACCGTCATCTACTAATCCAGAAGCACAACCCAACTGCGTAACGTCTGGACCTCTTACAAATCCGACGGAGAAGTGTAACCTACAGTTGATGGACACTAGGTTCAGAGTCTCAAGACGGTGGAACTTGTTCATAAGCCACATATTGGAGCAATCTTTTCGAATAAAAACCATTTCCAGAACTTACTTTTATCCCATGACATCAATCCAGGTGCAATCTTGACAGTTGACAACTGAAGTAGCTTCCACGTACGGCCAATTCTTGTTCATACAGACAAGCTTGTAGCACTAGATTCTCGTTCCAGATTTTTCCTCGAGAAAAAAACATTTCCGTGTACAAATAAACCCACCTACTTGACATTAAAGGTAAGCAAATAATGTGAAGCTGAACATGGTAAGTGAAGTTGGGAAAACTGACGTCACTTACCGATATAAGAATATTGATAAATAAATGTTGAATTACAGTGGGAAACCTCAGCAGGTGTTTTTCTTTACCAGTGTCGGTGCCAGTATTCGAATTTGGTGCCCGTGAATGATACATCAGTGGGATTCACAGTAAACCACTCATAAATTTCAGGGAATGGGGTAATGGTTTACAGTGATTGCCACCATTTCAATTGGATTCATATAACCAATATCCTCTTGATTTCAAACCAAACAGGTTTGACGCAGTGATCTGCAATGAAACACTAAAAGCTTAGTTCCAAAACGTACGTGAACACAGAAGTTTCAAAGCACCTGGACTCCTTGTATGATTCATTTCTCCACTCCAAACGAGCTTACAATCGTTAACATCTCTCACCACCACCTTCTACCTACAGCCGCATCAAACGTAGCATTTCTCAGACATTATAGCTGATGACATTTCTCAGACCTAATAATGACAATGGGAATGCAAACCTACAATGCAACGTTAAAGCACGTCTAGTAAACTAGACATGTTGTAGGAGAAAGTAAGAATAAAACATGGAGTGAAAGACGGCTTACAATAATTGGAGCTGTGGCTATCTCTGTCTCAAGAACGTCATATTTCTGACCTGCCACTAATGCAGCTTGATCTATCGCAGCCTGAAAACTGGAATTCATTCTCACGGTCCTTGCGTGTGGGATTCAAAGTAAGGAACACCGAAGCAAGCAGAATTCCAAGAAATTTGATATGAGTATTTCCATACTATTTCCTCTACGAATCGTTATCATCCATATGGACTCAAGCCAAACAAGACTGGTGATGAGTAAAACATCCGGAAACATCAAAGCCACTTCATAAATCAAATGGCGCATGGCATAGCTCCCAAATACCAGATGAATTGCATAATCAGTCGCGGTTGTCCTCACTCTAGTCCCTTGAAATCAGATATTCCGACTAGCGTCATCCACACAGAGTTTCGGTAGACTAAATGTGTCATAACGGCGTATATGTAGTGACAAAAAACTCCCGACTAAGGTTCGTCAATAAATGGCACCTTTATGACACCCTAGACCTTAGTTCAATATCCCCTTCTAAAGAATGTAACAAAATTGATTATCCATTGACAGAGTACTGTGCAGTGCTCAAAGATACATTGGCATTTTCCAATGAAATAAGAAGTACATCTTTCTCATCTGGCATGAAATTGACGACAACGGCTGCGTATACAGAAAAGAGAACTGAATAAACTTAAAACTATCGTAAACTAGCACGCTGATGCACTTCTAAGCGTAGTTAACCCGGCATTCATTGCACGCAACTCCCAAAACTCTTCCGATTCCACAGCGAACATCCAGTATGACATCCACAAGGAATAACCAAGAGATCAAACTGGGAAACAAACCTCGGTTCCTCCAACTACATAATCTTTCAGCCTCACAACTCTGCCTGATGCAGGGTTCTGTACTCTTCTTCACATCTTCCAATTCCAGGTGTACCCCGGGGCCTTTAGCGGTAGTTGAGGTCCAAGAGGTCCAATTGGGGTTCCAGTGAATTTCGATTCGTTAAATATTGTCGGTTCACATTGACAGTAACGGCCGGAAGGGCCTGCACGACCCTGTATTCAAAATAACCAATTATTGCTATACCTGGGTATTGCGTTCGGCTTCTGGGCATATAGGTTATAATTTTGCGCTATAATTTGAAACAGGAAGACCAGAGGATACACAATTGTCATGCAAAACGTATATTTACCAAAAAATAGAAATAAACCATTTATTATCATACACTGAAATCATATAACTGATTGCACCAGCCTGTAGCTATGAAAAGAAATGCTACGGCAATGCAACACCCGTAGTATTTCTTTTCCAAAATCATCAAGAGTTCGAGTCACCTTTCAATACTGAAACCCTAGCATCTCTCTTCCAGTGTCAAATAGCACAAAGTGCCCTAAATACATGAAGGAAGAGAAACTCAACAAATGCAGATGCGCGATTCTCAAGTCCAACTTGACATTGTACAGCCAAATCACTCAAATCTCAGAGACTAAAAGAAGAAGGATGCAGTCATCTCAACGAAACCACATCCCTCGCACTGAATATGTACATACTCCGCATCGAGATCAAGGGAAGTCAGCAGACCGTGGTTTCTTCGGCGGATTTTGTCCGGAAGGTTGCGTTGCAGCTGCCCCTGGCATACTACGGCCACTAGAATTCGAAACAGGCCTGGATGTCGAGTTGATTTGTTCGGAGTTCACTTCTTGGAGATTTTCAAACACATTCGAGAAGTTGGTCGACAAGCTCGCGTATAATTCCACCACCTTACTAATGTTACTGTTGAGTTGCCGAATGAGAGTCACGTTCCGAGTCAGGCCTTCAGGAATTTTGGATTCATGGTTCAGATTGATCTCATTAATGAGCAAGCAGTTGTGGTCAAGAAGGAACTGCACTTGCCTCGACACATTGCTGAACATGGATGACACTCGCCTGTCCATATTCGGAGCTTTATCACCTCGTTCCCCGTCCATTGTATCCAACGCTCCCTAAGAAAAAAAGAACGGCAACAAGAACGCTCCAAACAACAGCCAATGCACCTGAAAAGCCAATCCCAGCCAATTCACGCCACAACGTCACCGCATGCAACCCCAAGTCCCGACTGAATTTCGATGAGGCTCCCGAAATGCAAAATTCTCCAGCTCTGAAAATTGCGCACGCCAGAGTGAAAAATCGACCTCCAAAGTCTGTGAGTCTGTCTTGCGCCCGACGGCGAGAAGCGTGCTGAAGGCATGAGCTAGGGTTTGAGCAGGCCAGAGGTATGGGAGCGAGGCTGATCAGGCAAGGCCTGTTGCGTTTCTACCGATGCGACCGGCGGTCGGTGAGATAAGGTATCGTTAGATATGCCAATTGGGGCATTTTTTAATCAACGTTCAAACAATATTTCTCTAAACCATGAAAGTTCTTTGACATGAGTTTTGAAGTTGAAAAGAAATTTGGAAATTGAGCTTGAAAGTTGTTACATTTCTTTCATTCAAGCAACATCGGTATGAAACATGATTAGAAGAAAAGTCTTGTTTTAACCCCTAAAGCACCATTGTCCCTTTGAGGGACAAATTGGATTTCAGGTAGGTACCTATGGGCTGAAATTTTGTCATGATTTTTTGAAACTTTTTTTGAAGATAGAAATACTGATGAGCTTTGTGAGAATATAATCACATTTGGTGCCCGGAAACAAAAGTTATGACCATATAAGCTCAAAATAAGGGACGGGGGGCAATCTGGGCAGCAAAAAAAAATTTGCAAAATTTTGAATTTTTTTTTGAATTTTTTTTCTTGAAGATTATATTTTTTCTACATGGGAAGCTTTGATTCATTCCATTTGGACTTATTATGAGAAAGTTATGGACAATCTTGTTTTTCGGGCAATTAAAGCATCATTCTTCTTAAAAAAATAACTTAAAGAATTCATTTCTAAATGCAATTTTTATAATTTTTTTGAAGAAAAAATTTTACATGATTTTGTTTTCTTGCTAGAACAATCTCACCATTGGGATTAGTGCATTTTAATTCCATCTTAAAGATATTAATAATTTAGATTTTCCTTCTTTCTCATACCTACTTCTATTTAACAATTTTCTTAAGCATGAAAATTAAGTGTTTTTTTTAAAAAAAAATTCTCCTAGACTCTTAACTCAATTTCACACAATAAAGATTTAAATCTCAAAACTCTGTAGTGCACAAAATTTAAGTTAAAAAAGTTCAAAGTCAAATAATCTAGTCCCGCAAGGTGCTGAAAAAAATTGTTTTTTTCACTTTAAACGCAAATATCTTTTAATCTATGTAGTCAAAATTTCTGAAAGTTTTTCCACACATTTTCATACTAGTAAGGTATAAGATCCTACGGTTGGATGTGTAGAAAAAATAATTTTCAAATTTTTTTACTCTTTGCATAGAAATGGTAGTTTTGAGTGTTTTTTGGCAAAAATAAGGCCTTGGTCCTTTAGCGGTTAAAGGTGTCAAAGAATTTAAAATTCATCACTATAGCCTCATTTGGCTTGGCATGCTAGTGGGCAATAATTTTAATCCACCATGAGATCCATTTGTTTTCATCTCATGAAAATATTTGCTCAAGATCTTGGAGGGATGCTAAGGGAAAATAAATATTTTGGACACCTGATGGAAGGTTCATGAGGTAGGCACTACCCTGAGGTGTGTGCAAGTTTTAAGACGTCCCAATTTCCAAATCCACCGAGGGGCTTTTCAATGCCTAAAGTGTTTTGGAGAGGTCACTAAGTCGCAACATACAAAGAAAAATAATAATAATAATAATTTTTTTAAATTTGGAAGTTCTAAACCCTAGATTCCAAGAGGCCTCTTAAGGGGTCAATTTTTAAAAAAAAGGAGTTTTGAGAGTTCCAAATTCCACTCCCCTCTAAAAAGGGCCTCTCAAGGGGCTAAATAATTTTTTTAAAAAGATTTTGGAGAGTTCCAAACTCCACCTCCTCCGAGGGGCTTCTTGGTGCCAAAAGAGGTTTTTGAAGGTGACAAAGTCAAGGAAAAAAAATTTGAAGGTTCCAAATTTTAAGACCTCCAAGAGGCTTTTTGAGTGAGGGATTTGCAAGAAAAGAATAGAAAAAAAATTGAAATAAAAATTGAAATAAAAATTGGAAAAAAAAATTTGAAGAATGAATTTTGAGAGTTCCAAACCTCAAACCATGCAAGGGATTTTTTGGTATTGAGAGGGTGACAAAATCCCTCAAAAAAAAAGTTGGAAAAAAAATTGAATTTTTTTAGAGTTCCAATCCTTAGACCTTTCAAGGGGGCTTTGGATGTCAAGACAAGTCTTTGATTCTTTGGGGGTGATGGAGTTGCATCTAAAAAGGAAAAAAATAAACAATAGACAAGGTGTTTTGAGAAGGTGTTTTGAGAACATTTGGAGTGTCTCAAGCCTATTTCACACCAATTGACATATTCTCTTTAGTTCACTAGGTGTAAAGATTCAAATTCAAATTCTTAAACCACAATCATAGGTTCAAAATCCAAACAATATATTAGATACCTTACAAATTTGAGGCTCACAAGCTCAAGGGCTTACATTCCAAGACTTACAAAATAACACACTTCCAATCTTAAAGGTAGGTTTTTTATCCAAATTAATGAAATGTCTATTCGAGGTGATTTTAAATATATGTAATGAGTGCCTCTTTTGACATCAATACATCAATTTCATTTTAGTGAAATTTTGATTTCATTCATTTCTTTTGATCCTATGAGAATTTCTAAAAAAAGCCACTTTCTAATAATCCACATTTTCTAACTTTTATCTTCATTTCAATGGGCATTTCAACTTTCAAAAGGCCCACCAAATGATGATGACTACTTTTGCTCACTAGATGTGAAAATTATTGTAACAATGATTATGCGATGGAAACATGAAATTGAATGAAGAAAAAAAAAATGAGAACTACTAGTACTATAATAGAAGTTGGATATACTAAGGGTGGCTAAACATATATCCAAATAAACCTTTAGAACAACATGTTTCAACTATATTTTGAAAAATCTAGTCAAACAAAGATATGAAATTGCATGAAGTGCAACTACATAAACAATGTAATGTAATACTAAGTGGTGATGGAGTTATGAAACTCAAAGTACAAGAGTTCAAATAATGTGGTGTATCATTCAAATGGGTGATTGAAGTGATGGAGGTATGAAACTTGCACCAAGTACAACACTTCAAATAATGTGTCGTAACATTCAAGTAAGGGTGATATAAGTGATGGAGGCATGAAACTTATACCAAGTGTAATAGTTCAAATAATGCGGCATTACATTCAAACTAGGGTGATGTAAGTGAAGGAGGCATGAAACTATGTAAACTACACCAGTGCAAATAATTTGACTAACCATTTAAGCAAGGGTGATTTAAGTGATGAAAGTATGAAATTACACAAGTACAACAATTCTAAAAATGTAGCATAACATTCAAGCAAGAGTCATTTAACCCCTAAAGGCCTAAAAACCTTTGAAATCAAATTGTAATTTTTGAAGTTTTGGTAATTTATTGTGGACTTGAAGTTAGACTATTGGCTTTTCCACATACACATTAAAATTATAAATTTATATTTTTTTCAAATTTCAAAATATAATTTAAATTTCATGCATTTTGGATACATTTTGGATGCATTTTCTATGAATTATTGAATGATTTTGCCTTAAAATTGAATTCATGGAATTATTCAAGTGCTACTCAAGAACTTCCCACTTGATAGTATTTTTTGACACTTCAGGTCATAACACTTCAATTTCTCCTCCAATCAATGGCCAAAAAAATCAACTTTTGACCATAAAATTTATTTTTTAATTATTTTTTTGTCTCTTAATATTTTTATTTCAATGCAACAATCTATTGATAGGTTTTGGAATCACTCTTTTTTGAATTTTTTTTGAATCTATGAATATTTCTCAATGTTTGTTCTTCACAAACAATAATTTAAGGTGTATAACTCCTACAAAATGAATTTGGGTTTTGATTTTTGGAATAGTAATTTTCAATCTATGCATTTATATCACACTAAAATATGCAAACTAACTATTTTGAAGATGTTGGGTGAAAAGGGTTTGCTTTGGAAAAACATTAGATTTCTAAATGCAACTAGATACAACCCATAACATGAAGGAGTTCCACAATCATATCCTCATATACATTACATACATATATATATACAATATTATAAAATCAAAGTATAGTCTTACTTAATTCATACAATATGTATAAATCAAAATATATTTGTATTTGTATATATATATAACATATAAATCATATATAAGAGATTTGAGGCCTTGAAGAGATGCTTCTACATTAGTAATCTCTAAATTTACATACAAGACAACAATTTACTAGATTATGACAAAATTATGGTTGCTAAATGTTGATGAAGACTCATGCAAGGAAGTTTGGCCTTTGGAGCTTGGCCTGTGGAATATACATTGTTGTATAGAAAGGAGAATGCTTTAGGAATATGTAGGGTATCTAGTTGCAATTGAGAATAATTTACTAGGGAATTGAGTCAAATCTTCTAATCTTTCAATCTTCAAGTCTTCAAATCCTTCATTCTTGATCTATCTTGTAGTGGCTTTAAATGGATTCAAAAGTAAGGGTAGGTGATAAAAAAACCACAAACTTTAGACGGGTGAAATGGGATGGCCAAACCACGAGCTAAACCATTCAAAAGATTGGCTTCTAAACTTCAAATCCTCAATGATTAGCAAACAAGCCTCATCATGGGAACACCATAAGTTTCGACTATGTAGGTCATTACTCCCACTTTGTTGCCACGAACACAAAATGAGACTCTTATTGGATATCCACAGAGCCTGCAACTAATTTATAGTACAGAAATGAAAAACAACAAGCCTCCCAAACCAGCTAGGAATAATAAAAAAATGACAATGAGCCTCCAAAACCAGTTAAGATTAACAAGTTACAAGCCACAATACACGAGTCTTCAAATCTTCATGTCTTCAAATCTTCATATCTTCAAGTCTTTTACTCTTCATGCATTGATTCATTGAAGTCTTCAAAATTCTAAAAGAAAGAATTTAAAACCAAATTCTACTCTAACTGCTACTTTCAACTTAATATCTCAGGTGGCTCAAAGCTCCAAATGCTAAATGTGATAGCATTTTGAAAAGTTAAATTAAAGTTCTAATATTCTTTTCAAACTTCAATTCAAGCTAAGTTGTGACTCAAAAGTTATGAGCAAAGAAGTTTTGGCCTTTCATAACCTTAAGGCAATATATCTCTCTTTACACTCTTGCTCATAACTTTTTCTATAAACTTCAAATGCTTTGAATGAAATCTTTTCAAAGAGTTATTAACACCTTCTATAACTTTTCTATATTTCAACTTAAACTAAGTTCTAGTACAAATGTTATGAGCAAGGAAGCTTTGGCCTTACATACGTGCTTACATATTCTTAAGGCAACAGACCTCACTTTAATATATAGAAAGAACCGGCAGCTAGTGTAAGATGAGCCGATCAAAATTGTAACTTGACTGATTGACATTCAAATCATGAAGCAGTAAAACTGGTTTAAATTAAAAGAAAGCATAAATTAACCAAGTAATAAAAAATTAGGTAGGAAATTAGCTCCACTTCTTCACAAGAGAACAAAAATTCATTGTTTGAAAGTAAGGAAAACCGGATATTAGAGGATCTCCCGAGGGTATGCCCGGATTTTAGTTGAAGCACCCCCAAGTAAACGATTATAAATAATAGGATCAATTACAATATTGAAATTAGGGTTAGCCACCAACGGCTACACTCCCCACCTTCGTAAATCAATTCCCGTCTACTCTCTGTTTCTGCTCCCGCTCGCTGCTCCCGCTTCCGTTTGGCTACTCCAGTGTTCCCGTTGCGCTCCTTCCATTCTTGGTGTGTTCCTCCCACTTTTCCTGCTCTTCTCGCAGTCTTGTTCCTCCATTGCCCCGCTCCTCTCCTCCTGCCGCTCCTCTCCCTCTCTCCCCTTTTCCCTCTCTACTCCTCTCCCTCCCCGTTGCTGCCAGCTCCCCGTTGTTGTTGGCTCCCCCGTTGTTCCAGCTTTGCCGCGGCTCCGCTGCTCTCCGTCCTGTCAGCTCCCCGTCTTCGCGCCGCTCTTCTTGTTCATTGCTCCCTGTTGTTGCTTCCGCCGTTGCTCCTGTTCGATGTTCCCCACTGTCGCCGCTCTTGTAGCTCCCATTCCTGCGACTGAGCAGCTTCTGTTGTTGTGATTGAGCGGCTCCTACTCTTGCGGTTCTTGCTCTTGCTCCTGTTTACCTCTCTCATTCCTACTTTTGTTCCCGTTTAAATAATTTGTAATCTGATCATGGTTAAGCATCAAAAGACCATCAAAAATATGTTGCTATCCAATCAAAAGGATAATGATTTGGTGTTAGTTGAAGCATCACAATCTACTACTTCATTTAACAACAATAAAACTTTATATTCAATTGAGTTAGTATTAAAATTATGGAAAGATGTATGGTATACACAATTTGATTGGATTGAAATTGACACCTCACTTGATAAGGTTTTCTGTAAGACATGCAAAGAAAAAGGTGGAAAATCTGTTTTTGCAAGACAAAGCTCAATAAACATAAAAGTCTCAGGCTCTCAGCTTTTCAAGATCATGCAAGGTCTGATGAACATAGGAGGTTAACTTGGGCCATCCAATCTGGTCAAAAAATCATGGAAAAGATCATCCTAGAAGCTAATAAAACATGTGATGATGTTGTCCTTGCTCTTTTCAAGGCAGCTTACTTCATTGGTAAGGAGACATTGTCTTTTTGTAAGTTCCCTAGTTTATGTAAATTACTTGTGTCTTTAAATGCATGCATCACTAAAAAGTTGTATTACGATGAAAAATCATGCTCTGACCTAATTTTTTTAATATCAAGTGTGATTCAAAAAATAATAATTGATAGAATTAAAGACTTTAAATACTTTGGCATTATGATAGATGAATTAACAGATATATCTGTCACAGGTCATATGGTTATTTTTGCAACTTTTATAGAAGGGGGAATGCCTATATGTGTGTTTTTAGACTTGATAGAATGTATATATAGAAAAAAAGATGTTACTTTCATATATGATACTCTAATATCTACTTTAAAGGATTGAGGATTGGATTTTAGCAAATTTTTAGGCTTTGGATCAAATGGAGCATCTGTAATGGTGGGATCTAAATATGGAGTTGCAACACAGCTGAAAAACAAGGTAAATCCACATCTGATTGTTGTGCACTATGTTGCTCATAGAACAAATTTGGCCTCTTTAAAGGCAGCTAAAGGAAATGGTTGTTCTTTGTTGTTTAATGAAATAGATAACCTTATTAATTCAGTGGCTTCACATTTTAAGAAATCTTCAAAAAAAAAGTTCACCTTGCAAACTTTACAAAAAGAATTGTTTGACTCTCAAAAGACTCTTAAAAGATTTCATAAAATCCGGTGGTTGTCTAGGTGGCAAGCAATTCCAGCTCTTTGTGATAGTTTGGAAAATGTTTTGGTATATTTTCGTAACACACCATCATCAAAAGATGATGGTACTAGCCTAGTCTTATTCAATAAGTTGCGGTCTTTCAAAATTATTTATGTTTTACACTTTTCGGCTGATATTTTGCATAGTTTGTCTCTTCTTAGTAAAAATTTTCAACACAAATTTGTTGATGTCTCTTGTATTGGGTCTTTAATTAAAACTGAAATTGCACAAATTCAAATGTTGTTTGTGGATGATTCTACTGATTTGAATGCTACCACCTTTAATGAGAGTATTGGTTATCATATTCTTCCAGATTTTGGTCCACCTAGAGGTTATATGAGAAGATTACAAGTTGAAATTCATGGTTCTATGTATCATGGTGTAGAAATGATAAGGGATAGGACAAGGGCAGATTTAGAATCTGTCCTTGCCTTTCAAAAAAATTATGTTCAAAATGTTTGTCTTGCTTTAGAGAATTGTTTTACAAGTAATGGAATTATAGATGCTTTTAAAATTTTAAGTCCTTCTAACATGCCTACTAGACAAGTAGGTTTAGTTAGTTGGGGCATTTTAGAGTTGGATGTATTATATAGTCATTATGGGCAGGATTTAGAGCTTCATGGGAAGAAATTTGAAGCTTTAATCAACCCCTCAGTGGCAAAGAGGGAATTTTTTGCTTTTAAACTTCAAGCAACCACTGAATGGTTGAACAAGGGTTTTGGTGACTTGTGGAGTCATATTTCTTGGAGCCTTTCACTTCAACTTAAATATCCTAACCTACTTATTTTTGCTGAAATTGCTAGAATTCAATGTGTTAGTACTGCCACATGTGAAAGGGGGTTTTCTGTCCAAAATTCTATTAAGTTTAAGGTAAGGAATCATTTGAAAACTAAACATCTTGAAAGTGTCATGCGTGCTGCTTTAGAAGGTCCAAATAGTGCTAGTGCTAATGCAATTTTACTTGAGGCCATTGTTTTTTGGAAAAATTCTCGAAAATTTAGGCACTTGTATTCAAGACCAAAATTATATCTTGCTGGTGTAAGTGAAGGTCTGGTGTAAGTGAAGGTGAGGCACCACAAGGTAACATTGATATTGATGACTTTCAATTTTGATTATTATGATACATATAGTAGATAGGAGCCCTTCAAAAATAAAAAGCCCCATTTTTCTTAAGAATGTGAGCTTTGTATTTTAGTAAGGTTAAATCTTTGGTCCTCAACCGGTTGAGGAGTTTCCAGGTTCAACTCCTGCCAAAGACATTTCTATTTTGATAAGGTTTATGCATGTGTATGTATAAATTCTTTTACAAAAGAAATTTTAGGTGTTGGCTGATTTAAGTTAGTTATGAAAGGAAATATAGTTGATTCATTGGCTATACAAGAAGGAAACTAGCTGATTCATGTATAAGATGAGAGGAATATTAGCTGGTTCAAATTTACTACTAAAAGCAAATGATTGCTGTTATTAGATGGAAGAAGACAAGAACCAAACAAAATCAAGACTTGGCTGGACCTACTCTTCACTAGCTAGCTTCTGACCTAAATTTTCAAAATATTTCCTGGACACTGCCTTACTTCACATTCTTGCTCATATCTTCTTCTATACAACTTCAAATTTTATAAATAGTATCTGCATAAAAAACTAATAATATCTTTTAATATTTTTCTAAATTTCAAAGAGAAAGAGTAAAAATACAACATATGGTGGCCACTTGAACCTCTACTCCTCTTCTTGGGGTAGCAACAAACCTTCTTCCATTCTAATGCTTAAATCTTCTTACTCACAACTTCAAATCATTAATTAAAGGTCTCTTTGAAACGGCAATGAGAAGAAAAACAAATCCTCAAATTTTCATTCCAAATTTTGTTGTACATCAAAAGATATGACTACTTGAATATATGGATTTCAAACCCTTGTACAACTATACTCCACCCAACATACATACCAAACTTCTAACTAGAAAGGAAAAAGAAGATGTCTATCTAGTCTCTAGACCCCTGAGGTAGGTAGGATCAACTTATGTACACATCACATGGGCCTCCAAACATCCATTGGTTCAAAGAAAATATCCAAATGTAAGTTTTTATTCACCTTTTAAGGTCAAGGAACCTCAAAGGTTAAAATCACAGAATAAACTACCTCTATCTCCCTAATTCTCAACTTCTAACATACAATCAAAGTACAAAACATTAGTATAAGCTATAAAACCTCAATCAAATCCACAAAGAAGCAAAAACTGAAGCCATGCAAAAACTTGAGAATGCGCTTAACCATGTTTGCGATATAAGTTGTATGTTCATCCTTTGTTAAAGGATTTACTGGCCCTTTTAATCAATGTTGATGACCAATGCTTCTCTTGATTGGCCTAATCATGCAATAATATTGAACATCGTTTAGACCTTTAAAACTTTTTTCAAATATTACTTCTTGAGTTCCTTCTTCAATACGTTCTAGTCCCTCTTCAATACGTTCTAGTCCCTCTTCAATACGTTCTACTTGAAGTAGAATCACCAAAGCACAAGCGTCTCTTTGAAGATTACCATGCCAACATTGTTCCACATGAGATTGCTTCAATGAATGAGTTGATCCAGCCTCGTCTCGCAAATGAATTAACAATGGTTTAGAAACCATCGATCGAGATAGTTGATTGGGCAACTATGACAAAGAAAGCTCTAGTTCAACCTCCAATTGAGGCTCTAGATCTTGCGACTTCATAAAAACCCTCCAGTTTGATATTGTAAAGTCAAACTTCAATCCAAACATAGATTCTATGAACTCAAAGAATACTTTAAGGTTTTGAAATTTATTTAAGGTTTTTTCCCTTTAAACAACTTCTTTGGCAATAAACTTCATCGTGAAGTTGTTCAAAGTGTGATCTTGAAGTCATTAGAAACGTCACCAAGAAATTTATCTTCCAAAACATAGAATTTCTTCTTATTACAAAATTAAGCATACGTTTATGTAGTGTACGTATTTATAACACGACAACACATCACTAGATAAGATGATGATCAGACGCAAAGACCCATATTATCCTTCACAACAAAGTATACTTAAGAATCTTTAAAATGGAGTATAAAGATTTGGGATTTAGCAAACTTTGTTTCCATGTTTATTTCTAATTTTAAAATTTATTGTGGAAAATCCATAGCAACATAAAGAGCACTTGCAACTACAACTCAAAAAACCACATTAGTGTACGATGTGGTGTTAAATTTATTAATAGGCCATGAAGAAAAGGACACATCAATACATCATAATGATCTATAATTATTTTACTTCTATTAGACTAAGACGGGTCATAATTCAAGACTAGAAATGTATCCCATCAAACCATCTCAGAAGTGTACATGTATTGATTATGTGTCCCCTAACATTGTTCTAAGCTAGTAGTTGAAGCATAGGTGTAGCATTATTGATATTTATGATTACTAGAACTCACCTATATGCTTATTATGGGGTCAATATTTAAATCAAATTGACAACTTCAATTTCTATTTGCAAAGAGATGCATCAACTCTCCATACTTTTAGGAAAGTTAGACAAAAACTTGAGGTCCATGATTAGAGAAAAATTTGAGGTCCATGATAGAAGGTGAAATCATTGCATTACATTGATCTTGTTCAAACATTCTATGTTTTATGAGTGAGTGCAAAACCTACATTGTATATCTTCAAATTTCACGAGATGTATATTTGAAGTTGTATCAGAATTGGATGACACCACTAATTTCTTCCCCATAGTAAATGCTTGAAACAATGTAGTAGAGTACGTGACATTCAACATGAGTCCATGACTGAATAAGATTTTATTTTATTTTAATTTGTCAACACAAATGACTTATATAAGGTCATTGCATCACTTTAATTGGGAGGGTATAATACAAATACCTTTACAATGGCACATGAATATTGGGAAGTCAAGTCAAGTGATAGAGCTCTTCTTTAATTAGAAAATGAAATAATTTTGATTTCTTTGACTTGCGATGTTGAATTGTTGATCATCAAAATTCTCATAGGACACCTCACTTGAATTTTTTAGACTTCTTTACTATCATGTTGGTACATGCCACTATCATTCCCAATAACCCCTTTAGTAAGCACATGTTGCCCATGCCATTTGAACAAGATATCCAATATCATTGAATGTACTACAAATAAAAATTGAAAGATTATATTGGCTATACGCTTAATAAACTAAAGAGGCTTTTGCACCAAGTCCAAGAATAAAATGCAATAACATAACCTATTGTCATGCACTACATTCTATAGTCAAACAACTAGATTGGTAGATCCTTTTCCGTAATTTGAAAATTGAGCTCTAAGCTTCTAGATGAAACAAATGATTATAAAAAGAAATCAGATATCCATGAGTTGTTCATTCTCGCTTGTAATTGACATAGTCATAATAAAAAAGCCATGGGGACCACAACATGAAAATCGATCAATGTATGAATACGGCCTATTAATTAATCAACCTTTGAACTCTATTTGAATTTAGCACCTTTGCATATCAACTACAAATTGTTACTTTCAAAAATGTATGTATCCACAGAAACTTCTTTAGTGAACTGAAGTTGATCATCTTGCAAGCTCGAAATCTTGAAATGCAAGTTCAAAGCTCATCATCTTTTGTCATCATTTTGCAAATTTGATCGCTCTTGTTTGTGTAGTACCTAAGTCCAAGAATTTTCACCCAGCTCTTTGCACCAAAAGATCATACATCAACATTAGCGCCAATCACATCAAATATTGGATATCCATTATCATCTTCTTGTCCAATATTTTATTTCACAAATTTAGGATATAGGTAGATAGTGGGCATAATTGAAAAACCAACAAATAGTGGATGTGCCATTATGCTCATTTCAAGCAAGTAGGAGTGGCCTAGTAAGGCAATAC
The DNA here is from genome assembly GCA_950106755.1 of Climacium dendroides. NCBI lineage: Eukaryota > Viridiplantae > Streptophyta > Bryopsida > Hypnales > Climaciaceae > Climacium > Climacium dendroides. The sequence continues at coordinate 44,017,947 of OX467082.1, read as the reverse complement.
TTGCACCTATGTTGTACTATTTGAATAAACATTTAAGCATGTTTTTTTTAATTAAACTATGTAAGTTGTTGTTGGGACTTGTTGGAAGTCAAAAGGGCTTTTAGATTCTTTTAGATTATATTTTTTGGACACCATATTTGTAGACTTGAATTTTGAGTGTACTCAAAATAGATATATTCAAAGGTGAACTTAAACTTTCATGAATAGTAGATGTATGATTAAGACAAAAATACATAGAGGTCATTTTTGTAAACATGTCATAATTTGGTGTAGTTATTTATAGTTATGCATTCAACCTAAATTGAAATCAACATTCTGAAATCGACATTCCTTGAATCAATGAGATCTAAGCCATTGTATAATGATTTGGAGTTCACAATCTAATTTTTGAATGACTATAAGCTTAAATACTAAGAATTATGAACTTTATACTTTGGTTGGTGAATTAAGTGCTCATAGGAATATTTTGTCCCAATAATTTTTCATTCATCCAAAGTAATGCTTGAATCTTTTTTAAAACAACCCTTCTTTATGACTATTTACTATAGATGAAATTGAATGAAGCAAATAGTATATAAGTGAAAGTATGCAAGAATTTATAAAGTATTTGGGCTTTCAAAGTGTATTTGGACTTAATGGCTACATTAGGAATTTCTATCTTTTTAAATTCAAAATCATTGCAAAAGTGGCTATTTTAGCATATGAAATTGTTGTATCAATTTTAGAAAAAATATTGTAACTGTTTTAGATGAGTGAGTCAGATGCAACTTCTTTTTGTCTTTCAAAGAAAATTGAATGAAAAATATTTCGAAGATGAAACCCCTGATCACTGTTTTGACGGACACTTTATGAATGAATACCTCACCTAAATTCCTAAGACCCTCACGATTACCAACATACCTTCAAGATTCCGCAAAATTTTGCAAAATTTTGCAGAACAATTGCTAAAAAAATGCAAAATTATTTTGGAAAAATTGCGACTCGCACCTCCATCTCGCCAGAGCTGCTCTCATTCAGAGCTGACAGACTCGCTGTCTCCAGAAGAGAGAGGGGCCGGAATTCATCATGCAGAGAACCAGCAAGGAGCAGAACTATTGGATTTGGAATTGCAGAATGGGTTACCATTGTAGCTCAGGATTTACGTCCGCCATGTTTTTCAGACCTCGGCAGTGACTATTGTGTCTGTTTGCACGATGGGTACAAAATTTTATGCTCTGGTTTTGGTTTTAGGTTTAGTTTCAAATATAGTTTTCCTTGGATCAGTTTGCGCATTGCATGCTTTTCAGCGCGTTGACGACGACGCTGTGGTGGTGGAACGGGAGGATGTTTGCGTTGTTGGTCGGAATGCGGTCGAAGCTCGTTACTGTGCTCACTTGTCTTTGAAGGACATTGGCACGGGAGAGGGTTTCCTACGCCATTTGAGCTGGTTGCGCCTCGAGAATAACCATGCTCTGCTGCAGGTAATGTTTGCCTATTCCGCTTCTCATTGTTCCTCGTTTTCCTGTATGTTATAAATTATACTTGAATTTTGGAAGCAGTTTTTGATTGGATATGGTGAGGGGAAACGAATTAGGTCATGGAGTGTGCCATGAGAAGTAGCGGGATTTTGCAATGCTGGTGATGGTTTGTATGGCTTAGACAGGCTTGCTATGAGAGCCTGAAAGTATCGCTAGGAGAGACTTCGGGAAGCATTTGTGAGAGAATTAGGGTTTTCAATACTCGGATTGCGAGCTTACAGGTCTTTCAACTCGGCCTACGAGCACTAAAAGAAACACTAGAACGGAGCTCGTAAGAAATTGATCAAGAGAGCATTTCCCTAAATCAGCGCATTGATATTCTGTATTCAGGATGAACCCCTGTACATTATGGATTTAGGTGTATACTGGAACGGCGTGTGCAAAAGTCCCTGATTGCACTCAAAAGTTCAACTGAGATTTCGTGCTTAATTCTCAATCAATGTTGATTGTTAGAAGGCTACTGAAAATGTGCTCATGATGTGCGATGATACGCCTCCTAACTCGAATTATTGAGACAAGCAGTTGAAGGTGAATATGACAGCAGATTGCACATAGAGTCAAGAACAACCTGTTATTTTGAGATTTCTTGCTCATTTCAGGGTCAAATCATGTGATTGATAGCTTGCTGAAAAAATGTCAACGATTAGCTTCTAACGAGCTATGATTCATGTTCTGACTCACAATATTCAACTTGCAGCGACTGATTGAAGTTTGCTGGTTAGAGTATCTAATGACGACTGCAATGCTGTTATCCCTGCCGTTCCGGTTAATTGAGACCTGTGTATTTGGTTTGCAGGGGGATGCAGTCGGACCTTTGGGTACACGCATGGTAATAAGTGCCAAGAATGCTCTTGCAGACTCTAATGACACGTCTCATGCGCCGAGCAGTCGGGCTGAGCTACTCACGATGGATTTGGCCAGAATGGAGGTACTGCTCAAGGAGATTGTTGGCGGCGAAGCAATCGGCTGGGCCCGCCCCGGACCTTTGGATGTAGACGCAAGAGTGGTAAGGGAAAGCAGCGAGGCTCCAGAATTGCGGTTTTATTCTTTTTTTTGGTGTATACTAAGTTACTCTCTGTTTTTGAGTAGAAGTGTTGCTTCATTTCTTCATGTATTTTGTTTTCATCTTGCTTCCCGTGTTAACCCTTAAAGGACCAACATGACTGTGATCAATGGTGATTCAGGCAGGGTCAAATTTAATATTTCACCAGAATCAGTCGAGAACATTGTATATGTTTGTAATGAAATAAGTACATGTGAAAATAGGAAAGTCCCCGTATGATATACTCAAAAGTGCTAATAAAACATGAAGCTCAATTTGGGCTTCTTGTCTTGATAGTGTGTCTCTCGCTGCTGTATTGGGGATTAATCACGTGAGAGTGACTTATATATGTATCTAGTTCTATTTTATGTTATCTAACATCGTTTTGTTCTCTATGGAACCATATTGCGCAGATCAGGTCTCCTTTTAAGACCATGGTACTTCAAGGTGGGGTTGGGCTTGGACCTGAAATGAAGCGCCTTATACCGAAGTCCTTTGAGGACTTCATTCCTGAAATTAGTGCGAAGGAAGGGGAACCAGTGCCATCTACATTAGGCCTTTGGCATTGGCTTCCTGGAACAGGACTGCAGAGACACGATAGCTGGCCTTCATTCTTTTCGCTTTTAGGGGTACCTGCATCAAATTCAAAGGTGGAGAAAAGGCGCAGTTTCTTGTCAAATTGGCTAGCAACTCGAGCACCTCTTTGGGCCCAGGAGCTGTCTTCTTCGCAATGGCAGGTTATCCTCCCCCACAAATTCGTAGAGATGTTTCAAAGAAAAAAAGTCGGCCCTGATAATACCGCTCGCTATTCAGCTGTCTCTAAATCTCCTCACTTTCTATCTCTCATGATCAACTTATTTGAACTGCAGTTTAGAAGAATTAGACTTTCTTTCTGCAATGGCTGCTTGTATTGTGTTACTTATGAAACGGTCAGTGGGTTGCTAGGTTCACCAGCGGAGCCTCATCTTAGTTCCTCCACAAGACAAACGCAAAAGCCTCTCCTTGACGTACTGTGAATCGGCTCTTGCCAGTTCACCGCCCAAGTGTGCACTGGAGACTGATGCAGGAAGAAAGTTTGACCACCCAGAAAATTCGCAGCTCCGAGTGAAGCTGGAATCAAAAGATATTGCAACCTGCGCATTGTCGGGAATTGAGGCTGAAGGACATTGGGTTCTACAAGATTTCCAGAGGAAGCTTGTGGGAAGCGGTGCTCACCGTTCTTTAATATCTGTGGTGACTGTATCGTCTTCTAGCGTAGGTCAGAGAATGTTTGAAACTTGCCGATTGAGACTGATGGAAAGGCTGCCAACTGGGATATATGCTGATCAATTTGAGCTGCAAGGCATTCAACGGCGTGGAGGTATTCTTGAAGCTACCAAGAGTCTAAATAATTCTGTTTATGAGTCCCATGAGTTTACCTTCCATCATCTTTTGCTTTCATTGTGTTTCTGTTCTATCTTATTCCAGATACATTTTGAGGGGTGTAAGTCCTTTGTTTCGATCGCTTTGTCTGTCCCTTGTTTGATTTCTGCTCGCTTCCAGTTATTGCTCAAATTGTCATGAGATTTGCAAAATCTCTATATAATGAAGGTTGTGGCGGCCTGATTTTTCTTTTTCGTTTGCAAACAGGGTTTATGGAGGCTCGAATTTACGGGGATGGAAATCTTGAACAACCTGCCCTCCTATCTGAACAGTCGATTTTGGATGTCCATGTGGCCTTACTCAAGGTTGAGAGTGACGGAAAAAATGGTTCAGCGTCGTCATTGCAGGCTGAAGTGACCCTTCCTTTGCATGCTCGCTATCCGGTAATTCAATCTTATATCATCTCTTTATGGCACTTAGATTGATATTGTCCGATTGTCTAAGATGCAGAAAAGTTATTCTTTCATTCAGTGTATACAGTGTGTTTCTTTCATCTGTTCAGGTGCCAGTTGGCACATTTATTTTTCCGAGGAGGCAAATCAAACTCGCTTTAAAGGAAGAAAACTCTTATTATGCTTCAATTTGATGAATTGCACTTCTTCACAACCCCTGTAACTTGGTACCGTTGCATTTGGGAAGTCTATTACAGCGTACTCTCCTTGCATCAGTGTAAGTGCTCAGTAGTAATTGTTTTGCTTTGCATTTTCCTGGCTGACTGTGTGCCTGAATTGATCAACTGTGATGGTGTGCATGCAGCCTCTTTCTGTTGACAGTCACAGCGTGGTGCACATCCCCATGCCCCACATGTTGGTGTCTTGTCAAGATGTTCAAGAAGACACAATCACACTCCCGGTCACCGAGCAGTGGAAAGAGGTTTCTTTAGGTAACGTCAGAGAGCCTGAAATTTTGCCAAGAGTGCTGGACTGGATGGTTCCAGCTGGGAATCCGGCAGATTATAGTTTTGTGGCCCGGTTCACTGCCATTGCTGCACTTTCTGGTGTGTTAGTCGTCTTTGCTGCATCTGTAGCTGCTGAACAACGCACTTAAATTTTGCTTGCAGCGTGGAAAAGGCTAATACCATCTGTCTTCAAATTCTTTTCGTGGTAATTATAACCTAGCCTGTACCTCATAGTTGGTCTGATTGGGAATTTGAAGGCACCACTTGCATAGTATTATGTGAGTTGTCAGAAAGTCTCTTTGAATGTTTGTATCTTCATACCTGGAAACTCAGGTTTGCTATCAATTTTGATGGGATGATGTTTGCATACTCTAACCTCACCACAATCTTTAACCCTTAAAACGACATTTCCAACCCCTTGGGCATTCCTACATTGGAATAATCAAAATTGTCGATGCACTAGTCAATGCTTCCTTGATTGAGGGGGGTGTTGTAATTGTACTTGCACAAGGATCACATATATGTTGTATTGGTGCAATGCAATGCATTTCACATTTCTTGATTTGTATGAGGGAGATTGGATCATGTGAAGCTTGGAGATGTTATTCATCGAGAGAGTAGTGAATAAGACATGAGCATAAATTCCCCTTGTTTCCTTGCCTTTGTTGAGAGGTTGTGCAATTGAGTGGCCAAGTTTTGTTAAGAGTCCAAAGAAATGAGCAATAAATAGGCAATAAATGATATGAATTGGAGCCTTTGGCCAACTATAGTGTAAAGCCTTCAAAGGTTAAGCCCAAAGTCTACATTCTTAACAATTTAATGGTTGAGATCTTGTCTTAAGTCAAAGGCTTTTTCAGCCATAGTTTGGGTCTCCATCTCTAGCCGACCGAGAATTTATCACCATATAGGCAATTTATTGCCATGTAGATAGTTGTAGGACAATGGCCTTTGGACTTGTGCCTATTTGCCCAAAGTTTCTTCACCACTTTCAACAACAAAACTATGTAGTCAAAAGTTATAAAAATTGTTGGGTCTTAAAAAATCTCATCCACATGTTGTGTGAAAATTTCAAAGAATAGAAAAAAAACTCCATTTACTTACATATACTTGCAAAAAATTGCTATGTTGGCCAAAAATACATAGCATACTCCTTTAGAGATTACTAGTGGTTGGCACTTGCTATGCTACGCATTCATCATTAGAATTTTATAAGAATTTTTATGTATTAGATAGAATGTAGAATAAAAATTTCAATAAACCTTCAAATAAAAATGACTAAAATCTTTGTTTAATTTTTTTTATAAGTAAGCATATATTGAAATGTACAATAGATATTTATTGAATGATGAATGAAACATATGCAATGGTAAATACTATAAAAGATACACATACATTAGAATGCATTAGAAATTTGACTCAATTGTTACAAAAATGACAACTCAAATTGAAAAATTGAAAAGAAAAACTTATAAATCTCAAAAACTTTTTGAACAGCTTAATTGTTGTAGAATCCAAAATCTCTTCAATTGAATAAATTTCTCAAAATCATTTGGTAGTAGCAATAGAAAATCGAAATCATGAAAGCTCAAAGCTCACAAAAGCACAAAATCATAAAAGTGCAAAGAAGTGTAAAGCCAAGAGAAGCAATGGATTTGCTACCTTTATAATATCATCCTATGGATCCTCTTTAATATCACCTCAATTGCAATAACTATATTATTTCTATAATATCATCCTTTGTAAAAAGTGATATTACAGAAGTGATTGTCAATTGCTACTCTATTTCAGTAATATCACATTGTGTGAAAATATGATTTCTATGTATGCATGATTGAAAATATTCTTACAAAATATTTAAAATAATTATTTTAAAGACTTATTGAAATCATTATCATGCATTCTATTCAAATATATCAAAATTTTACTAATATGTGATACAATGAATGTGTAGCATAGCAAGCACAAGCCCCTAGTATTAATGGTAGCATTTGTGATATTACAGAGGGATTTATGATTTTAGTAGTATAACTAGCGGTTGGCGCTTGCTATGCTACGCATTCACCATTAGAATTTCATTAGAATTTTTATGTATAAGATAGAATGCAAAGCAAGAATTTCAATAAATCTTTAGATAAAAATTACTAAAATCTTCATATAATTTTTTTTAATAAATAAGCATATATTGAAATAAATAATATAAATTTAATGAATGATGAATGAAATACATGCAATGATGAATATGGTAAAAGATACACATACATTAGAATGCATTAAAAATTTGACTAAATTGTTACAAACAATAGCAACTTAAATAGAAAAATTTAAAGGAAAAATTTGTAAATCTTAAAAGCTTCATGAACAATTTCATTGTTGTGAAATCCAAAATCAGTTCAATCTAATAAATTTCTCAAATCATTTGGTAGTAGCAATAGAAAATTGAAATTAGAAGCTCAAAGCTCACAAAAGCACAAAATTATAGAAATGAAAAATAAGTATAAAGTCAAGAATTGCTACCTTTATAATATCACCATTGGCGATTGGCGTTTGCTATGCTATGCATTCATCATTAGAATTTTTGTAAGAATTTATATATATTAGATAGAATGCAGAACAAAAATTTCAATAAAATTTCAAATAAAAATGACTAAAATCTTTGTATAATTTTTTATATACGTAAGCATATATTGAAATGTACAATAGAAATTTATTGAATGATGAATGAAACATATGCAATGGTAAATACTATAAAAGATATACATACATTAGAATGCATTAGAAATTTGACTCCATTGTTACAAAAAATGGCAACCCAAATTGAAGTGTAAAGTCAAGAGAAGCAATGGATTTGCTACCTCTATAATATCATCCTATGGATCCTCTTTAATATCACCTCAATTGCAACAAATATATTATTTTTATAATATCTCCCTTTGTAAAAAGTGATATTACAGACGTGATTGCAAATTGCTACTCTATTTCTACAATATCACATTGTGTGAAAATATGATTTTCATGTATACATGATTGAAAATGTTTTTACAAAATATTTAAAATAATTATTTTAAAGACTTATTGAAATCATTATCATGCATTCTATTCAAATATATCAAAATTTTACTAATATGTGATACAATGAATGCGTAGCATATTACCAAGCATGAGCCCCTAATATTAATGGTAGCATTTGTGATATTACAGAGGGAGTTATGATTTTAGTAGTATGATTAGGAAGATTTTAGCTCTATTACTATGCGCACCTATGATTGTGGGATAGTGCCAACACACATATCATGCTTGGCTTGGTACATTGGCAGGCAACAACTTCAATCCATCTCAAGTCTCATTTTTTTGCCTCTCACAAAAACTTTTGTTTAAGTTCTTGAAGAGATTTCAAAGGAAAACAAAATTTTGGACAATTGACAGAGGCCACATGTAATAGGCACCATCCTTGCGGTAAATACACATTTTGAGAGTGTCTCAACTACCAAATCCTATGAGGGCTTTTCTAGTGCCCAAAGGTTTTTCTAGAGGTAATTACTCCAACCCCCCTAAGGGGCTTCCTAGTATTGAAAGGGTTTTCTAAGGTAATGGAGTCATAGGAAAAGAATTGAATATTATTTTAGAAATATTTTAGAGTCCTAGACTTCAAAAACACCAAAGGACTATCAAGGAGAGGGATTTGCAATCCAAAAAATCCCTTGAAAATCCTTGAAATGAACCCTTGGAAAAAAATTGAATTTTTTTTTTAGAATAAAAAAAATATCAAATATTTTTAAAAAAGAAAACTAATTTCTTTAAAGTTTTTGAAAGTCCCAAACCCCAAATTCTCCAAGGAGATTCTTTGTACCGTTTGGGGGGGATGGAGTCGTGACAAATAATAATAATCATAATAATAATTTAAAAATATAATTTTTTTTTTGAAAACTCTAAATTCTAAATCCCGTTCAAAGGGACTTTCAAGGGTGACAAAATGAAGAGAAAAAAATTGAAAAAAATTGAATTTAAAAAAAATCCAACATCTAGATCTTTTTAGAAGCCTTTCTTGTGCCAAGAGGGTTTTTTGATTTTGTGGAGGTGGTGGAATCACAATTGGGAAGAAAAAAATGGACTAGGTGCTTGGAAAACATTTAAAGTGTCTCAACCCTACTTGAAGCCAATTGACATATTCTCTTAAGTTCACTAGCTATACAAATCCTAAATTCTTAAACCATGGTCATAGGTCCAAAATCCAAACAATACACTAAATATTGTACAAATTCAAAGCTCTGTAGCTCTTAGGCTCACTCCCCAAGGCTTACAAAATAACACTCTAGATGTCAAAAGTAGATTTTACATCCAAATTAATGAAATATCTATTGGAAGTGGTTTTTAATATAAGTAATTGGTACCACTTTTGACATTAATTACTCAATTTGAATTTGGCGAAAACTTTTAATTTCATTAATTTGGGCCTTTTATCTTATGAGGATCTTTATAAAAGGCTACTCCCAAATAATCCACATTTTCTAATATTTTTCTTCATTTCAACTTTAAAAAGGCCTACTAAATGATGATGACTACTTTGCCCACCAAATGTGAAAAACGTTATAAAAATGATTATGCAATGGAAATATGAAATTGAATGAAGAGAAAAAAAATGAGAGCTACTAGTACTACAATAGAAGTTGTTGAATATACCAAGGGTGGCTTAACCAATATCTAAACAAACTTGTAGAATAACTTGTTTCAACCATATTTTGAAAAATCTAGTGAAACTATATAGAATTCAACAATTTAAGTAATGTATGAAATTGCACCAAGTGTATCGCCGATTCAAATAACATGGCCTAGCATTTGAGTAAGGGTGGCAGAAGGGATGGATGTATACAATTGTGCTAAGTATATATATACATTGCCAATTTCAATAATGTGGCCTAGCATTTGAACATGGGTGGCAAAAGTGATGGACATATAAAACTGCACCACATATGTATACTACCAATTTCAATAATGTGACGATACATTCAAGCACAGGTGGTAGAAGTGGACATATAAAACTGCACCACATATGTATATTGCCAATTTCAATAACATGATGTTACATTCAAGCAAGGGTGGCAAAAGTGATGGAGATATGAAAATGCACCAAGTACACTACCAATTTCAATAATGTAGCATTACATTCAAGCAAGAGTGATGGAAGTGATGAATATATAAAGCTCAAATAATGTAGCATTACATTCAAGCAAGGGTGGCGAAAGTTATGGAGATATGAAATTGTACCAAGTACAATGCTAATTCAAATAATGTAGTGCAACTTCAACTACATCAATAATGTGACATATCTTTCAAGCAAGGGTGATTTAAGTGTTGGAGGTATGAAACTTGCATACTCTACAACTATTCAAATAATGTGGTGTATCATTTAAGCAAGGGTCATCTAAAGGATGAAGGTATGAAATTACACCAAGTACACTACTTGTTCAAATAATGTGGTGTACAATTCAAGCAAGAGTAATTTAATCCCTAAAAACCTTAAAAATCCTTGAAAGGATAAACTCTTGGCTTCTTAAAAATTTGATTGGTAGAAGCCTACAACCTCTTGATCTTTGGCCATGGTTTAAAGTGGCCCTTAGTTGTTGACCTATTCCATTATCTATACCCATGTTCTTAAATTTAATGCAAGATTATTTAGGTTGCCTTTCTAGGAACAAAATTGTCCTTTAAGGGATATTACCTTACTAAAACAAGAACACATAAAATGATAAAATTGCTAGGGTTTTAAAATACAAAATATGACTTGTTAAATGTTCAATTGGCTATAGCTATCTCAAACTTAATACAGTAGAAGGATTTGGATATATTCTATACATAACATGTTGATAAAAAAATTATATTCTTTCTACATGAAAAATGCATTCAATAGTAAAATTATTACACATAATATGTATAGAAAGTGTCACATTGCATATATTGTGTGGAAGTAGAATTTGTGGTTTTTATTGCAAGAATTACTTTAATTGATGTATGTTAAAGATGCAATAATTAAAGTAATTCTTGCAATAAATAATTTTTAGTGTATTTTAAATATAAAAACTATATAATTATATATTCCTAGGTCCGACACCAAAAATTAGTAACTTCCCATCTCTTGCCATTTTGAATGTCTAAATTCTTGCCTAAAATGACCTCCAATCAACATTATAAAATGTTTATTTTAGGCAAGAATTTATATTAAAAAATCAGAATTTTTCTTTCAACTTCCAAAAATTGATAACAAGATTTGTGATCATATGCTTACGTGAATGTTTTTAGGTAGCCAACCATTCAATTGTGGGATAATCATTTCAAAATTTCAACAAACATATTATTCTAGCTACAAGCTTGTGGAAAATTCTAACTACAATATTCGAATCATTTAATCATATTTAATTCAAAAATGATTATAAAATGATTATAAAATTTTAATAATAATAATATATTAATATAGTTATTATAATTACTACATAAATAAATATAACATCCCAAAGTTTGTAGGAATTTGATTACAAAACCAATTTTTTGAATCAATACCAACTAATTTGATGAGTATGTTCATTCCTTACTAGAATATATCATTCACTTTGCAATGCCTTCTTGAATATCTTCCAACTTTACACACTATACAATAGAGTTGTAAAGTGATACAACCTTTTGTAAGTGGTTTTAGGTTCTTGTAAAAAACTACAACAAATCACATTGAAATTCGATTTCAAAGGTGCACCTATTTGACATATTTCATTTCAACATTTTTAAAAATTCAAAGAAATTACCAATGCTATCTCAAAACATATTTCTTTTTTCAAAATTTATATAATTTCCATCTATCTAGAAGTTAAAAACAACCTTATATTGTAATTTTGTTTCTAAAGCTTAAAGGTAATATTGAACGGTTTTAGATACTTCCACCTTTCTACAACTGAAATTTTACGACTGAGGATTCCGTCGAACCTGGAGTTCGTCTGATTATTCGGAGCTGTCAGACACCGACAATGGCAGTTGCCGCATCGCTCTCGTTTCATACTTTGGTTACCCCCGCTTCGCTATACGCTTAGGGTTTGCTTCCTTCTTCTCTCCCACGCCCGGATCGCCTTCCCAGCTTTTCTCCGGGTATGGCGCATTCTCCCGTTCCATCTTCGTCATGTTGGTAAGAAGGCCGCATTGACAGTTCAATTTCGCATTGAGCCGTGCTGTATGGGAAGTTTTAGGAGGCATTGGAGGGTTTCATTTGCTATTGGAGTTTAAGCCATGGAAGCCAGCGAGGGAGCCAAGGAGCCCGTGGAACCGAAGGCGCCACGCCCGTCGTCAATGCTGTGGGTGGAGCAGCTCCGCAAGTATGTTGGATCGGGCGAAGGACTTGGCTCTGAGGCTGCCACAGGTTGGTTGTGTTCGGTAGTTTTAGCGTTCACTTGATTGTACATTGACCAGGTTTAATCGGAGTTTCTGTTGATAGGTATGATGGCAGGGTTACGGGAGAACAGAATAATATGGACATTTTATTCTACTCGCCAATTTTTAGTTCAGATATAATTTCAAATAATTCTCACATTTTTTAAAATCTTTTTCTGTGTACTTACAGCTTAAGAAGAGGTTCTTAAAAAAACGGAATCTAGAATGAATGTAGGCTAAGCCAAAGAGCTTGGCTCTGAGGCTGCCACAGGTTGGACTGATATTCCAGAGGATTAGCAGGGATGGAGCATTGGTTGTGCTCGGTCGTTTGGTCGTTCGCTTGCATGTATATTGGACCAGGTTTCATCGGAGTTTCTGTTGATAGGTGTGATGGTAGGGTTACTGGAAAACGGAAGAAAATGGACGTTTATTCTGCTCTCCGAATTTTTTGTTCAGAAATTATTTGAACTTGTTCGCGTGTTTTAATCTTTTTATGTGTACTGATAGCTTAAGGAAGTTAGTGTTAAAGAACCAGAATCTTAAAGGACATAGTCTAAGGGCAAAGGGCTTGGGTTCGACAGGTTGGAATTGGAGGTATGGAGCATTGGTTGTGGTCGGTAGTTCGAACATTCTCTGACATGTCTATTGTTCTCTGAGAACATTGGATCGGAGTTCTACTCTAATAGGTTTGATGGCAGGGTTGCGGAGTAAAATCGTTTTATTCCGTTCTCCGATTTCTAGTTCAGTAATAATTTGATCTCCTTATTTTACTTTCTTCAACCTCTGTGTATGTGCGTACAGCTTAAGAATAGAGTCTTTATGCAGCAGTATCGTAAACAGAATCAAGTATGGATCGGGCGATGGACTCGGGTCTGAGCCTGACACAGGCTGACACAGGTTTCCAAAGCAAATGTCATTTAGGAAGGATGTAGCGTTGGTTGTGTTCAGTAGATCGAGTTTATTAGGCATTCTCTTACATGTCCCTTGTTCTCTGAAAATCCTGGGGCAGATTTGACGGCAGAGTTACGGGAAAATTGTATATAAACATTTTATTCCGTTCTAGTTCAGTAATAATCTGAACGCATTTTCAAGTTTCTCAATCTTTGTACGTGTAGTTACATCTAAAAACGGAGTCTTTGAAAAAGCAGAATCATAACAATCACAGTCTAAGGCAATCAAGCAAGCAATTAAGAAATGGAATAGAACGAAATGTTCCGTTTTTCCCTAACCGTGTTTGATGGGAGATTGTGGATGAGAATCCTTGCTAATTTGGCTTCGTCGAAATTTGGCGGGGGAATCATATTTTCTGGTTATTGAGTACCTACTCCTATTGTTGTTTGTAGAGATGGAGACGAAGAAAATTCTGCTTGAGGCCTACAAAGAGCGTCAGCAGAAAGCAGTTGCTGCGGGGGCTATTCCTAGTTTTTACAGAAAGGTATTTCGGCCATCTTCTTAACTTTTGTTTTCCAAATCCGCGCTATCAGAATAAGCTGTCTTAGAGGCTGAATGTATATCTTAAATTACTACTCGTGACTGTATGCTTTTGTAGTGAATTTGAATCTATCTCATTGATTTGTTGTTTGGGTGATCTACAGAAGCCTTCAGAAAATTCTGCCGGTACGAAGGTGCAACGTCTTGCGAAGTTCCGTTTTCTAAAGGTATACTGTGACCAAGTTTCCATGCAACATTTTTCTGGTGTAATGGAGAGGAGGCGGTGTTCGGTATATAGTGGAGCGAATTTCTTAAAGTCCCAAGTGATGCTTGTTACGAGGAAGTGATGGTTGCAATCTATTAAGATTGGTTTGATATTGAGTCTAACGCAGAGCCTTGATAGAGATACGAAGTTATATAGAATTTTCTCATTGGTTATTGTCTACCTTGTGGATTAACCTGTATATTGTGGAATTGCAGAAACAAGCGGAGGTCCTCTTGAACGCTGACGATCTGGATACCATGTGGGTCTTGCTGCGTGAGAATTGCAGCATTGACGAGGCTACTGGTACAGAGAAGGTTATTTTTACCTGACATTCTCTCGACTGGTTCATTATACAGATTCACTGTGTTTATATACTAATGTTCGATGTAAGTTGGATTTTATGTCACATATAAGGTCTTCGTTGAGAATTTGCCATGTTCTAACAGTGCACCTGATGCGCAGATGAATTATGAAGACTTCTGCCATATTGCAACTCTCTGCACGGAGCAGATTGGACCGAAGTGCAGGAAATTCTTCTCAGCGTGTAATTTCTTGAAGTTTGAGAAGGACGATTTTGGACGCATTGCAATCCTTCCGTTCTATCTCTATGTCATGCGTACAGTAAGTTCATAATGATGTTGCTGTTCTTTTTTTTTATCTTGAAATATTATTGGAGATCTGCATTACCCCTATTAGTATGTTAGAAGATTGTCTATTAATGTGTGTTCTCACTTAGTCTTGTTTTTTCTTGCTGATAATGAGGAAATAAACCATTAGGCGCGACACTGATATGATGTTCGTTCCGTTGATAGTTTCCACATTCCCTTGCTAGCTCTACATTCCCTTGATATTTTCTCTTTTTCCTATTGAAAAGGATTTACCGTGAATTGGATTATAGCCGTAAGAATAATCTATCATCAAATTATTCATTCTCTTAACCCAAGAAGTGAGTCTGCCAACTTTATTTTTTTAATGTATTCTTAGGTATGTTATTTTCGTCATTGTGCAGGTTTCATTGACACAAGCTCGAATTGATATGAGTGAATTGGACGAGGATGGTGATGGTTTTCTTCAGCCGCAGGTCTCACACATTGCTGCTGCCATATTACTATGAACTAATTTCCATCTAGTCATTCCCTGAATTCTGTCGTGAGTGATGTTAATGACCGTTTGTTATGTTGAGCCGATATAAATAGTGAGTTAGAAACAGAAGGAATTGACCTCAACCTTGTTTGCAAGTGTTCTTTATTCGCTTGTGCTTTATATTCAGTGATAGCATATATACGGAGTATATAATATTGTTGACCTCTGTTTGACTGGACTGCCTTCACGTGGCACTAAGATTAGTAATAGGTGGCTTGTGGCTATGTCTTAAAGTTATATTTTGTCAAGGGTTCCACAGTGAGTGTATATCAACATTGACCTGTGTGCTGAGTCTTGAAGGACTGATATTGTATTTCATCTTGAATTTATGGCTGGAGTTAACAAGAAATTACCATATTGAATAAATTTGCCTCCTATTACAGAGTTTTCTACAGTGTATCAGTGATTGCTAATTACTGACGATCTCAGTGTTGTGAATTCTAGGAAATGGAGGCGTACATACGAGGACTCATTCCAAATCTTGCTCAACTACGCAACATCCCTCCTCCTTTTCTGGCCATGTATAGTAGAATTGCTGCTCGGAAGTTCTACTTCTTCTGTGATCCATTGCGACGAGGTTTGTTCACTCCCGCTACTTATCTCTCTCTCTCAATGCTGAGCGTCTAGTCGATGACTCATATACTTGGTGCAGCATGGTTTGGCAAGCACACCGATGAAGTCTCTTACACAGCCTTATACTGTGACTTCTAGGGTAGCCAACTTCTTGGAATCGCTAGTTTCAAATTTGAACATGAAATCGCATTGTGCAGGTAAATTATGTATCAAGAAGGTCCTGCTCAGCAATTGTCTAGCAGAGCTTATGGAGCTTCACCAGGTATCACTTCTTTAAGAGTGCAGTCTGATCAAAGCGTGTATTTTTGTAACACCTGGACGTGACACGGACAAGTTCTTTTTAGTGAATTGATGGTAGGTGCATAGTGTTTGCACCCGTTGTTTATGTTATTTAGTTTGGGTCGAGTGTTTATCTTTGTTGCCGCATAAGCTATTTATTTATTATTGCATTTGTCTGTTTGTACTCTGGTTCTCAAGCGTGCGCTTATTGTGCAATCAATCAACTTTAAAAGTAGTTATACCTGTTGATAGTAGTGGAGATTGTTTAGGCTGTCCTCATAGTGTGGATGGTGGGAGGTATTTTAGGAAACTGAAGAGGAAGGCGGGGAACCTGAGCCTGCTGATAACTGGTTCTCTCTTAGCAGTGCTCAACGCATTTGTGGTATGCCCTTTACGCTCTTGGTCTTATTGAGTTGTTGAAGTGTTGTATTAGTCTTAAAAGGGTATTACCTTTAGGTGAATGATTGTATTTAAATAGTCATGTTGCTGTCAACCTTGTGTATTTGCTGTCTATTGATTTCTTGGAAGTCTTTCCCTTTTACTTTCATAGTTTTGGCGGGCTGCTCTATTGTTGAATCGTTTGATGCAGATACATTTCTGGGTTTGGATAAGGATATGAATGGCACCTTGAGTAAAGAAGAACTGCAAGCATATGCTGATGGCACGTTGACAGATATCTTTATTGAGCGTGGTATGTTTTATCCCTGCAAATTCTCAGCAGCTGGTCTGTTTTATTAAAACACTGTCCTAATTTTGCTGTAATATACATAGCTGCAGAATTAATGCAATGCTTTACACCTGTTTGCCGGACAATAACACACTCCAGGTTACACTGACGTTACTTGATACCAGATTGCTTCTTTAAGGCACTTTGCTAATAATCAGCAACTGGGGGCTCTCGTCCTCAAAGAGTGTTCTATTTGTACAGCCTTGTGAAATTTTACAACGGCCTGTCCATATTTGTTCAGATGCACTGTAAAGAGTTAACACATCCTACCATATCATTTGTAATTTTGCAGTTTTTGATGAACACGTGAGAAGGGGTGGCCGAGGCAGCGGGGGTAAAGCTCGAGAAATGGACTTTGAAAGTTTTCTAGACTTTGTCTTGGCCCTGGAGAATCGAGAGACTCCAGAAGGTTTGACATATTTGTTCAAGTGCTTGGATCTTCAGAACCGGGGCTTTCTAACAACAGTAGATGTCCACACTCTTTTCAGGTCTGTGCTCACTCACCAACCCAGGCGACCTGTAAATAGGTCTTGTAAAGCACGTCACCCCTTGCATAACGTTTTGTATCTCGGTTGTATTAGCTGTAGTGGCAGTAGGAATATGGGCATATGGAAGAAAAGAAGAGTGGAAGCTTTCGAGTCATGTTGGCTACTCGATACTCTCTTCCTACAAAATTGTTTACACTGGGAATTTCCTGCATGCGTTCCTTGAGTTCAGGTTTGCAAGCCTCATTATTCCCAGACATTCAAACAATTTAAACCTAAAGGCTCAATCTTGGGTCATGTAGTTAAATTGTTTCTTTCGGAGCCTCCTCAGTCAGCTTCCCCTAGTTTCAGAACTTCTGTAAGGTAGCCTTAGCCCTTAAACGTCCTAACCGTTCGCAGAATCGTCCCGTACCGTGATGGCCAAATTTTTGTTAGTCCTGAAATTGCAACCTTGTCTGATACAAAATGAAAGATCTAGGTCAAACACATTTAAAATATCACTTTAATCACAAAATATCGTCAAAATGCAAGAAAATGCTCAATATTTAGAATTTGGAAAGATATGAAAAGTTAAGTACACACTAGACTTTGATAAACTTCTTGTTTGGTCCTATAAGGGTTAAGAAAATGGAGTTTGTTACAATTAATGTGTCAACCGTTTGCCTCACATTTGAGGCACATGGCTGAATGCTTTCCAAGTTGAGTGATTGATCAACCCAGAATTGTAGATTGCTTCGATAACAACTAACCGGTTTCCACAATTATCTGCTCGGTATCATTCAGGGATGTTCACCAGAAGTGGATTGAAGGTGGAAATTATGACCTATGCATTGAGGATGTAAGGGATGAAATCTGGGATATGGTCAAGCCTGCTGATCCCCTGAGGATAACATTAGCCGACTTATTGGCTTGTCGACAAGGAGGCACCATAGCCAGTATGCTTACAGATGTGCGTGGATTTTGGGCGCACGACAATCGGGAAAACCTTCTTCAGGATGAGGAAGAGACAGCCG
Organism: Climacium dendroides; assembly: GCA_950106755.1. Taxonomy (NCBI): domain Eukaryota; kingdom Viridiplantae; phylum Streptophyta; class Bryopsida; order Hypnales; family Climaciaceae; genus Climacium; species Climacium dendroides. The sequence continues at coordinate 43,999,745 of OX467082.1, read as the reverse complement.
AAGTTCCAGAGGAAGAGTAAGTATATCGAACCGACTTCTCCCGGAAGGTGGGGTGCCTTGATTGTCAATAGAGAAACGTTGCAGTAGTCAACAAAATTCTGGCTTACTTCATCTAGAAACACCTACTCACACTGTTGGCCCAGTGAGCATCAAGGCTGAAGATTTGGTTGGAACCCCCTTTGAACACATGATTACTTTAGCACGTGAAGATAGGTGCACAGTTTGGTACTCTCCTTGTACTGTAGGTTATGCATGTGCTTCCTGATGAACTTTGTACTACAGATATCTCATCACCAGTACCTTGGGCATCTAGAGATGTCACTCTTCTGTACGATTATAATCTCTGCTGGGTCATGGTGAAGTCAGCATTGCCTGTTGGATTTTTGTAGATTGATGTCATGCCATGCCAAGTCCTAGGTGACAATGACAAACCTTGACATTAGTAAATCTATTAAGGTCAAGGTGGCCCATAACCGATCACTTAAGTGATTTTGCGCATGATCTGGAGTAGTATAAAGGCAATGCAAATTTTCCCATGTAGAAAGATAGAAATCATGGGGACTGCAAACTTGTTGGTAATTTTATTCTTGGAATGAAAATTACTATGAACTTTTGGAAGCCAAAAGTTTGTATGAACCCATAACCAATGTCTACAGTGTTTCATAATTGTTCATTCATAGACTAGGTACACCCAGAATTGCCACTTTTTGCTATTGAGCCTACTTTGTATTATTAAATTGGTCAAATTTTCATATGTTCTTGCTGGCAAGTGAAAGGAGGTTCCAATGCACCAGAGAACGTGGCATTTGGGTACTGTATGCAAAAGTTATTAAGGAACAAAGTTTGGTTCTAAAAGCATTTCTTCCACATAGGTATAGAATTGATTTTGGAGATGTACATACAGTATAGATGGCAGTTTAAGGTCAGTGGCACATTTGGGTGTACCTACCTTACTTCTTGTTCATGATGGCCCTCTAAGAATTGATGGTTGGGAACCATCAGGGGTTGAGGGTAGGAAATTAACCATAGCATTCAATACCAGGAACATGTGTCATGATAGTACTTTCTAAGAATTGATGGTTGGAAACCAAAAAATTGGTGGTTGGAAATCAATTTTAGCATTCAAAATGAAGGACATGTGTTATATCAACATTTTAAGCAGCGTTTTTTTTTGGAACAGTAGAGGTTTGCATGCCCTCACACTAGTGGTGCATTTATGAAGGGATTAATTTAGACAGGCTGGAATCGTTAGACAACAGTGACAAATCCCCAGAAAAAAAATGGTTGACTCTAAGAGTTGATTCGTTTGTCAGTAGCGACAAATCGCCACAAAACAAAATGTTGACTTTAAGAGTTGATTCGTTTGACAGTAGCGACAAATCGCTAGAAAACAAAATGTTGACTTTAAGAGTTGAAAACAAAATGTTGATTTTAAGAGTTGAAAACAAAATGTTGACTTTAAGAGTTGATTCGTCTGACAATAGCAACAAATTGCAAGAAAAAAAACGTTGACTTTAAGAGTTGATTCGTCTGACAATAGCAACAAATTGCAAGAAAAAAAACGTTGACTTGAAGAGTTGATGGTTGGGAATCAAAAATTGATTTAAATGTATAGGGTAAAATATCATGAATTGAATTTCAAAGTTTTGTCTTCAAATTTTACAACATCCCTATTTAGCTCTAGGAGATATATATTTTAAAAGCATATTTGGTTGTAGTCAACATGCATTGTTGTATTATATCACCCACTAAGGTGGGTCCCTAAAATGTGCTATTGACTGTGTATATCTCCAAATCAATTGTGTACCTATGTGGAAGAAACTATTTTAAAACTAAACTTTATTCCTTTGAAACTTTTGTAAATAATATCCAAATTTCATGCTCTTTCGTACATTAGATCCTCCTTCCAAATGCCAACAAGAAAATACAAAAATTTGATGAGTTAAACACACAAAAGCAAAAAGTGGCAATTTGTGGGTATCCACCTCAATCCACTATTGCAAAATAAGCCAACACATGCAAATTGCCTATATATTTGAGTGTAGAGTGAATAATTATATCTTTTCTAGTCCATGAATTTTCATATTTCAAGAATCATGTAGTAAGAGGTTGAATCTAAGGATGCTAATCAATAAATGCAAGACAATGTATATGTATCTTTATCCATATCTATGACCACATTGTATACACATTGTATTATAATTTGTATTGGTATGTTTGTATTTGAAAATGTATCCATATATTCATGTCTATATATAAATACACTTTAATTTGTCTCCTATTCTAAAATTGAACTACTAGACAATTTTCTGTAGTGTTTTTAAAGCAATAGTAAGGTAGAAGGTTCTAAAAGCGCACAAGCTCTAAAATTGTTTACCTCTTCAAATGTATACTATTTGTAAATATTGCTTTTTTTTTAGCCTTTAGCAATGTACAAACAATGTATATTTGAAGAAGTGGGTGTTTTAGAGTCCTATGCCATTTCAACTTCAAATTTTCATAACTAATTCCGCAAAGCTCCAAAAAATATGAAATGACTTGGGTTAGATGCCAGTTCCACTTTTCAGCTCTTCGATGGGCAATTTATGGACCTCCTACCCTTAAACCCCAAAAGATAAGCTTACTTAGATTGAGGTTTGAATCTCTCAAGACTCTCAAGAGCATCCCCCATAGCAATGCACCACTAGGACTAGACATGGCTCACTAAACTATTTAAAAATCCTTTTGATCCCACATTTTAAAAAGATTCTCTTCAAAACAATAAAATAGTAACTATGAGTGGACATTTGACCACTTGAGGAGTCTCCCCGTAGGGCGGTGACTCTTCAATAAAAATGGGCTCTTGAACAAGGCACACCAAACCTCCAAGATTGCTGGTTTGGCGCCCTCGTTTGGAGAGCCTACCGTGGGGGTGCCCTCAGGCTTGTTATGAGTACCCTAAACTAGCATGCCTTTTGCCAGATGTTGCAACTGAACACCTGCATGGCATCACTAGACTAGTCACTTTACAGACTGAAGCATTCATGATTTTCAACATGATTTTGAACTCTCTTGTTGCTTCTCCTGACACCTCCATGATCCAACATGTACAATCTGCAGAGCTGCCTACTGCAGGAGGCTTTCCTTGGAATGGAAACTATCTCCATTTAGTTGCCACCTAGTTCTAAATGAAGGAGAGATTCAGATGCGACTTAGGCAGACAGGCACGCGTCTCGCGTCTCGCGATCTCTCTCTGAGCTGTGCCTCATGGTGGTCTGTCTGTGCCTCGTGGTGGTTTCCTTCGACTGATCGTCTGTCTGGTCTGTCAGGGGGTTGGTTTTCCCCGTCAGGCCACTTGTGGCTGGGCTGCTTTGTATTTTCATCCCTTTGTCCGTTTCATTGTTTCAAAATTTTAAAATTTTAAAATCCTGCTTCATTAGTTTCAGAAATGAAATGAAAAGAAAAAAGAAAAACTGAAGAAAAGAAATAGGGTAGCATGATTGGGTTGGGTATAACTCTTACCTTAGCTCAGCTAGGCACCCCTGGTGGGAGGTTGGTGCTTGGAACCTTGGGTGACAGAAAAATTCTCTTGCGTGTCTCCCGAGGTCCTGCATCTGATCAAAAGTCAAGTAGGGTACAGAGCCAGACTTCTTGCAACATCTCAAGCCTGTCATGAAAGCCTTACCTCACTTTTACTTACTGGCTAGTGACCACAGTCTTGGCATCATATCATCTGCAAGGGGAGCAGAGCAGCGGAGACTGGAGACCTTGTGCAACCTGGAAAAGTTCAATCAAATTACATGTAAGTTAAAGGAGTATGGTGGGGAGTCCATAAAGTGTCCTTCAAAGCCGTTTCATTTCCAGAGCAGTAGCAAGCCACATTTTCTCAACAACATTTTAATCTTGAATGATGAACGGTGAATAGAATGTGCTTTGATTCATACTTTTTGGATTCTCAAAGAAACAGTTGAGTTTTTTAAAGTTGAAAAAATTGGGGGATGGATTGCTTGAAAATCATCACACATGGAATGTTCACTAGAAGTACTAGGAAAAACACTTTTAGAAAGCCAGGGGCTGGCTGGGTAGTTTTAATTACCACACTCCAATTTTAGAATCAAATTTAGTGGGTTTCGAACACTTTTCCATCATGTAGACCTTTCTGAGTATTGAGTAAAAGTCACCTTCAAACTAATCTCTACAATAGAGTTTGAACCCCAATTTATACTAGGGGTGTTAGAGGAAGGCTTGACTAAGAATAGTACAAAAAAAGCACAATATCAAACTCCATCACACCCTAGTTTGGGTGCTTCAAGGAGTTTAGTCTTATATTTTTCTCAAACTTAGGTTCCTGGTCCCTCATTGTACGCACTTTGTTTACAATTAAGTCTGATGAATGAGAGTATTTTAATGGTTTTCTGAAGGAAGGTAATAGGTTACAGTCTGCTTGTTTGGGCTGTGTATGAAGTTTCAGTAAGAAAAATTATGTATACTCCCCATACCTGTAACCAGATCACATCTGCACCAAAAACATACAAACAAAGTTGAACCCAATCTGGAAGGATGGTCAAGGCTTCATACTTTTCATGTAAGTTCCTTACACGCCCCTGCAAGAATTGGTCTTATTTTGCTGATGGTTGCACTCATTATTCAAAGTGATCAACACTTTTTTTTTCTTTTTTCTTTTTTTTTCTACTGCTGAACTTGAGTTGCTGCCATTGCATTATATTTGGAGAGACATCAGGGTATTTGTTCCCTCCTGCCAGAACTGGCGCCATCTCGCCCCCCCAAAAGCGCTGAAAGTGACCCTTCCTTTCAACTCAAGGGATTATAAAACAGCCCACAGAAGTTGTGTGCAGTGTAATGACAGCAAAGTGAGTCTGTAAGTTAAGTTAGTACTTACTTGTACGCAGCAATTCTATTCAAAAGGGGCTCTGACGATCGAGAGAAAAAGCTGCAATGTACACACACCATGGCAGACTGATGACAAACTTGCTGCTGACATTCCAATCCTCTGAGCAGCACAGTTGCTCACAAAATGCTTCCTTCTCGAATGCATTCTCCACTCCCCTTCTCTTCTCTGTCAGGAATTGGACTTGCAAAGAACGAGCCCTGTGACGCACGTAGTCAGCTAGAAACTGATCCAGGCAGTACGGGATTGGGATCAGTAGTCATTCATTGGACACTTTTTTGTTGCAGGGTTTGAAAATCCCTCGCATGGAGAGGAGCCAGCCGGGTGGAGTTGCATGTTCTCGGGGGTAAAAGTGAAATCTTTGCCTACAAAAGCATGCACAAAACTCCTCTCATTTTGAAATTTGGTAGGTATGTAACTTACGCAAATGCCAAAAAATAACCATGTGTAGTGTGAAATTTTCACTTTAGGAGGAGTTAAAGTCTATTGGCCTTGTTGGGCATATATTGTAGTATATATGTTGCTCATTGGTAACTAGTCTTTTGAATGGATAGTGAGGTAGAGGTTTACCCCAACCCCCAACCCAAATTAAATATTATTTTCAATTCCCAACCTGAATCCAACCCCAACCCCAACCAAAATCCAAATCATCCCAAACTGAAACCCAACCCTAATCCAAATCCTAACCCAAACCCTATTCCTATCTCCTCCCCCCTCCAATTTGTAATTTCAAATTGATATGGGATTTTGCAAGTGATATGAGATTTTATACCCCTTGTCTATATTCATAGTATGTATCTATATATGTCTTATGTAGCCATACTCATAGTCATATTCATATCCATATCCATATTTGTTTATTATATTCATATTTGTACCTATGTATTTGTATTCATATCCTAAATCGATAGCTTGAAGATTGGTTTTAGTTTTTTTTCTATAAGAAGATCTATGGTCTGAGATTTTTGAAAATCAAAAGTGAGAGGGGGATAGGGCAAGATGTTTGTATCTTTTCACTAGATAGTAACATATATGTTAAACTTTTGTGTACATATATATGCTGCAATTTTTGGTGCCAAATATTTCGACACTTTAACAAAATGGCATTATATTGTATTGGATCTTACAAATGAAGAGAAGGGACATCAATCTTTTTGAGGATTTGTTTTTTTAGACCTCATTCACCTCTTACTACAAGTCTATTCTACACCAAGCTTTTAGAAAAAAGAAAAAGACAAGAATATTTTTGGTTATCACTATCACAAACCTACTTTATAGCAAGAGAGGATATGCATTTAGTGGAAAACATGTCTTGTTATAGCAAGAGCTAAGACCCATACTTGATTGAATTCGTCATGATATAGCAAATTAGACCTAGCTTTAGTGTTAGTGTTTGGTCAAACTGTACGTATTTTTTTATTTTTATTAGTATTACACGTTTAAAACTCCATTAAGGTAGAGACAAAGAAATGTGTCAAGTGTCTAAAAGCAACACTTGATGAGATGTTCTCATTATGTACATCACAGGAAGAAGCATTCTTTACCAAAAGTGTTTTGATCCATCATAACTTTTGACATGGTTTCTAAATGATATATATTTAAATCTTTTGAACTTTGAATTTTCCTTTAATTTTTCAATTAATTTTTTTTAATTGGTATAATAATAGATATTGTGCACAATAGAAAAATAGTGCTTGTAGGTGTCCCTACCTTATGTCAAGTGTTCTAAATGCAATGGACTCCTTCCAATCCTTTAACATCTAATCTTTCTAAACTTTTGCATATAGTTACTTTTTATAGCTTTGTACAAATATACTATTTACTTCAATTTCACCAAATTGATCCTAAAAAAAAGTTCTTCAAAGATTCAATTATTACTTTAGAGAGATAAGAATTTATTGCGACAAATACTGCCATTAGGCATTTTATTCATCATCTTAAATGTGTTCATGTACTATTAAGCATTTAGGAATTAAGATAATTACATCTAAAATTTACTTGACAAATATTTAAGCATGTTTTGTAATCCTTTTTGTAGGTTTTTAGAAGATATTTGGATCCTTCAAGTGGCCCATTCATTTAACTAAAATTATACATCTCACCAAAAAGAATTTCATCCTTCTAAAATGTGTCTTAACCCTTTTGGGGTTAAAATATTAATAATTGTTTATTCTTCTTGGTGAGGAGAATCTTGATAAAATCATTGAAGTTAATTAATTCAGAGTATAATCAATGTACATAAGTCTAAAAATGAAGCCTTGCAACATTTATAAAATCTACTAAATAACATGCTACTCTCTTCAATAGACTTGTATGAAAATATGAAATAATAAAGCAATCTAATATCCCTATGTTCTTTTAGATATTCAAATTAATATACAAATTGCATTTTATTCATAAGCAATGTGCCCCTTTAAACTAAGGTTTCTATCAATAACATCCATTTAACCAAAATTTTATTAAAATGACAATATTCTCCAAACTTGGCACTTTTATGTTTAGACCTTGTGTTCTATAATTTATGCCAAACCAAGATTTTAGAACTGAAGAAGGGAATGACTGAAAAAATGGTGTATGGAATACCACCATTTTAATGAAATTTCTATATTTTGGTTAATTCAACAATATTTCAATACCTTGGATGTTTGGCCAAAATCTCTATCATTTCTAGTTTGCGGCTTGAAATTAGTCCATTGTAAAGATACATCATATATGTCACAAATTTTATTTGTGTGAATGTTGCTAATTTAACAAAATTGACATTCTATTTCATCAATCATATCATTTGTTTCCTTGACAATTCAATTCACCATTTCTACATGGACATGCCAATATTGACTTTACATAAAAAAAAAAGCCCCCTATCATTCTCATATGATATTAAGTGTATCAAATTTGATACCACCCTAGATGCAAATTTAATATGTAAGAACTCACATTTGAGACCATTTGAGGTCATTGAAAGGCCTTATAGAGAAGCCTTGGGCAAGAAAAATTTCAAGAATACTAAGGTGGGCATACTTCTAATGAAGATTGTTTGTAGTAGATAGCCATTCAAAGGTTTCTATCTCATGTGTTATTGGTACTGAGGCATGTACCTCCTCTACCTATATGAAAATGTTGCTAATACATGCTTCCAAGATTCTAGTCATGTTGAGTTTAAATAATGAATGAATTGGCTCTTAGGTAGTATAAGCCAAATTCTCTTTGACCATTAGTGTGGTCAATTATGTTATTCATTGTTTATAATATTATAGTTATTCAAATTAGAACTATTTATTTTTTTGGCATGTGTACAAGAAAGTGAAGAAACTCAAGCACAAGGCCGTTGTGAATTGCATTGTTACCAAAAAATAATCCTACTTTATAGACATGACTAAGTGCAATCACAACCTCCAATTGCATGCATTCTACATTGTTTGCTCTCCAAACCTTCCTCATTGGTTGCACTTAAGATTGAAAATTTTGAAAATTTTGAATACTCGAGTTTAGGAAAAAAATCCTAAAATTTCATTTTTCTTTAATTTTTAAAGTTGCAAATTGTATAAAGTTAATAAAACTTCAATTAATATAAAAGTCATGTGAAAGTTACTCAAATTAGTGATACATTTGATTAGAATGTCAATTTCGTGAAAATAGCTCGATTTTGTCACCAAAATTACGACATATGTATATACATAACAGTCTAAAATCTAGAACAAAAGTAGATATATATTTTTGACACTACTACATATGCAACCCTTCGGCAACAATAAAAACTTTGCCTATCAATACTAAAAACCATCTGAAAGATTCATAAAAATACATTGTCAAACTTTGCTTGCTCATTGGAAAAATATTGCTCCAAAACATTGCATAGGCTCATATGTAGTACTTAGTGAGAACACCTGTTCTGAAAGGTGACGAAGTACTGGAACACAACATTTGATCGAAATTGGCGTTTTTGCATCTAGCGGAGTATGAGGTTGATTGGGGGAAATTTGAGCAGCATGTGCTACACAGTGATGACATAGAAGTCCAACGAACATTGCTTGAAAGGAGTTCGTGCTGTGGAATTAATGGCAGAGACAACGCTTTCTGTGTGATCATTCGGTAACATTCGGTAACAGTTTCAATCAATTAAGTGCCTGGTTGCCTAAAGGGTGGATTACATTACAAAGTTATTGTAATACTAGAAGTGTAGAGAACGTACAGATTAGTATTCGATTTCAAAACTTCAGCTATCAGTCATTGGCCGCAACTTACAAGCTAATTATGTGAAATGACAAATGTGGTACACCACAATAAAAATTACCCAATCAGCTATGAAGGGAGATTCCAAGTGATGTAGATGTTTAGTCTAACACATTAAATTTTCGTCTTTCACCGAAAACCAATCAGATTTCTTACTGTCATTTTAGTACAGACGTGGAGATGATGAAGCTCAAGTGGACATTTGTAATGAAGAGTTCAATCACGTACTTCAATGTTCACAACATTGGGTACATTGCAATTCAGAAGACTTAATGAACCTAGCTGGCTGTTAATTATGATATGACAAGACCATATCCAGGATCGTGACAAGATACAATTCAAACAAATCATCAAAAGGGCAATAATAGTCTGCACAGAAATCCATTCCATCGAACCAGGCTTTCGAGAACTGACTCTTGGAGGCACAGAAAGAACCGGCCTGCTGTGAACAGAAACGTGGGCTTCAAATCATCATAGGATCACAGAAATTATAATCATTTCAGTTAGCACTTAAATAGCACTTTAGTAGATCAACTGCAAACTATGTTAGTGGCTCGTCCTCGTCTCCGGCCTACTTGCTTACATAAGATCTGATTTCCAATGCAGTTTTGCAATTCCACATTAATTAAACTGAAAAACTTTTCACATTGAAGTGTACTTTGAAGTTGGAAATGGTTCAAGAAGTACTTCGGGTGCATGCACCTACTTAAGTACTTAACTACTACGTACCAGCTTGGTTGAAACTGGCAAAACGTTCCATCCAAAAGCATATTTAAAGCTTAAGATTTAAATATGCTTTTGAATGGAACGTTCTCAGATAACAAACACGATAGAATCATAATAAAGTGTAAAATACAAACACTTCTCTATATATGATACAACTCGTGAAAAAAACATATTGTGCAATATACTTCGAACTCCTGTACGTTGTTTGTTGTCGCCACTTCAATTCCGCTGCGTTCAATCTGAGTACCGGTCCATCCAAGTTCTCTGCAGGTTCTTGGAAAATTGACTTACTCAATGTACCAAGTTAGCATACCCGATAGGACGAGGAGCTAAAGAATTGTTGGTCACTCTGCAAAAAACCTGGACGTACTCTAGGAAACTGATGCGTTGGGAAAGTGATAAGGTTTGTATACGTTACTTGTACCGTTGTACGGCTAGCCGGACAACCAGCTAGAATGGAAGTCTTTCTAGTAGGGATATATTCTGATTGTATAACAACAGTGGGAGATTATCCTTGTTTCCGATACGATTGTATCAGAAGTTTTAGGGATGCTTATTGGCACTGGGAAAGGGGAGAAAATCAATGGCACAAATTTTCCCTGCTGGCAACACGTGCGTACGTAATGTAAGCAGGAATGCAGTCCAGGAACCCGAGATTTCCAATGTCCCTCTGCTACTTCGGTGCAACTCCAAACCGCTGAATCTCCTGATGTTGGGTTGCAAATGGCAACTAAACATATATATTGTATTTTAATTGGGATCCTTCCCGGCCCAGGAAGAAATGAAGATGATGGAGCAGCACGCGATAACTGTACTCGTCTGAAACATGAATGAAAACAAGCCAAAAATGTGATTATGAAACCACTGTGAGTACTAATCGACTGAAACGGAGTAAGCAAAGCCCACCTGGAACTAGATCACAGCTATGGATGTTGTCGACGTCATTCTTGTCAACCTATTCTTGGAAACCTCGAAAAAAAAAAACACGTTAGTGAAAGAAGTACGTGACGCACGACAATCAGAAAACACAGTAGCTAGCATACTGTACGTACCAGCTCCGAGCGAGCTCCTCCAAATTGACCACTTCCTTTGAACAGTGATGACGTTGCATCGAGTCACATCGCCGGCATCGTGGATTCAGTCCCCCCGGCCCGACCCCTTTCCGGTGCGTTTACTCGTCCGCACTAGCTGAAAGCACTTAATATAACGCAGTCCACACAAGTATGCAACTGTAATGGACATACTGAAGAGCCTGGCCTGCGTCCACTCGACACCGAACCCGCCAGAGAGAGCTAGCTAGAGACAGCCACGCACACAAACAAGTTCACTAATCGATGGCTGCTCCAAGACCGGCGCTACTCACGATGATCTGTGCACAGAGGCATCATTCGATCCCGAAGGAGGAAGCCCAAGGAGCTAGATCGACTGGGAGATCGACGTGCTGCTGCGAGACTCGTCACTCTGTCCATACACGTTGCATACTTGTGCACACCCGCGTCCATCGACAGAAAGTTCCTTCAAGCTTCCGACGCCAACAGTTACGGTTCTGCGGTACTAGTGGCAAGGGCTGATCGATCGAACCGATCTATATTGGCGGGGATTTTGGCGCCCGGGCCCATCTGAATCTGATTCAGCTCTCTGAGAGTCTAGGAGTGCCGCCGGACCATCACACACGAGGCATCTGGGAACCCCGCCTGCCGTCGTTGGGTTGGTAGTAAGTCCTCAAGTATGCCGGAGTCTTGTTACCCAAAGATATTTCGCAAGTTTTTACACTGTACTTTTCTACTGGAACAAAACTTATTTCCAAAAGGTTCGGGTAATGACGGACTTCAGGTTAAAGAAGGGTCTCACTGAAGAAACAACACTGTCTCGCTTCTGGAATAAGGTACCTACGCAAACTTCATGGTTTGTCTACGCAAGCTTCCTCCACCATCGATCAATCCATAACATTCTAAAGCCAGGCATTGCTCCTAAAGGATTGGGCTTGGCTGAGGAGTCAGATAAGACAATTTTGTTCACTGTTGCGCCCTCTTTTCAAGGATGCAAAAGGACACCGCCTTATTGGGTTTGAATGTTATGATCTGGAGCCAAGAAAAAACCAGCTACACTGCAGGTCTGTCCCCGTACTTCCGTAGTACTTACTGTTTCTAGAATAAGATAGCTACTTCCTCAGGGTAGCTGTAAGTGGATGCAAAGCCTGCTCTTCTCAGGTCCACGGCCAATGCCAATGGACATGAAATGGTTTCTACTAGAAAAATGAAAAATGAAATACTTAGTGTGACTGGTAGTAATGGAATTAAACTTAGCTTACTTATCGAGATTCCGAGAGTGCTTAGAGTGCTGCGGCGTGAGAATCTTCGTATGGACGTTCGTTCGGAAATCGGAAGCGGGTTCGGAAGCCGAACACGACGCGATATTCGTCCGGTGGCAAAGCCGCCTGCGACTGATAGTTTGGGATTGTTGAGTGTTCTCCCCTGGTCAGGTTGGCGGCTTTTACTTTTGTCCTATCCTTTGTTTAGCTTGTTAAGACCCTGTTAGAAAAATTTAGATGATCCAATTCTGAGAGTTAGTTTAGGGGGGGTTGTTTTTTAATTTGAAAAGCGAAGCCGAGAAATGGGAGGGGCGGGAGTGACCCAGGCTTTGGCCCACTTGCTGATGCAAGGCGGCTTGGGTTGTAGGCTGGAGTGACGCATTGGTCTCGGGCCTGGAGCTTCGAGGCTTCAACATGGAACTCTGGATTGGATACCGTGCACTGTGTGTGCATTTTTGTTTAAAAGAAGAATATAAAAATGGTTTTACTCACTTTGAACACGCCAACCGAACATTTTGGGTGACTTCCCAGCTTGACTCTGTTGAGTTACGTAACATTGTTAACCAGCCCCTGGCACTTTACCCTTGGGTCCCAGGGAGATTGGGATAATCCACCCGGGGATGCCTAGAAGTGGATTGAATTTAACTCCTAATGATGCAAGGGGAGTTTACTTTCTAACTCCGCCGAAATTGCCAAGAACTTGAGCAATTTGTTTGGTCATTTTTGTCTTGAGATCCAATAGAATGTAACCAGATAACCTTGAATTTTCACATTGAAAGTGAGCACCCCGAAAAATTTCAGATTATTTGACTGCATGGTTTAGGAGATATTTAAGTTTGGAGTTTTATTTGGGTGAGCGGAACAATAAGGCAACACACTTTGAAGGAGCATATCTTAATGAGAAGATTTTGCAATGATGACCTTTTCGTGCTCATCGAAAGACAAGAAAGTTGAGAATGTTCATTTAAAATCTCACAACTTTTTGAGCATTTTTCAATTCATGGTGGAGCTTGCAATGCAACATTGGTCACTAAAATGAAAGTAGTGTTTGAAAGAAAAACAAGAATGGAACACTTGTCTTCTCCTTGAGCTCCTTGTACTTGCCCTTTTTGAAGTAGATCTGAACTTTTTGAGGTGGACAACAAACACATTGGTTGGCTGACTTTTTAGTCCATGCCTAAAGCAAAACCCTAAAAATGAGTTGTGAAGTTTACACCACTCAACTTTCAAAAATTCCACAAGGTGGAGTTTAATTTGAAATCTGATGAAACCACCACCATTGGATTTATAATGCAGCCTATTTTCTAAAAACAAATTTATTTTCAAAAAATTCAGAATTTGAGAATGTGCAACTCAAATTAGAGGGGAAGCCACTAGAAAATGGTTGCTTGGATCAATAAGGTAGAACCATTCATACCCAATCACTTAAGCAATTTCAACACAAGTGAGGAGTAATGCGAGGCAATTGAAATTTTTTTCATGTAGAGAGCTAAGAAATATTAGGATTGTAAATTTTTGTAATTTTATTTCTAAAATTTAAATTACTATTAATTTTGGAAGCCAAAAGTATTCCGAATCCATAGCCAATGTCTCGAATGGCTTCTAATTTTGATCCATCAAGAGACTAATATTTGAATCAGTACTTCTAGCATATGTGTCTAGGTCTTATTAGTCTCAACCTTGAAAACAAGAAAAGAAAACATTTTAAGCTTGGATTTAAAATTTGTTCTGGCTTTGGTTGGAAATAGTTATACCCTACATGTTGAGTATGGCTTTCTAGTCAGGAATGGGTGATTCTACCTTACAATAGGGGTTAATATGTCCAATGTCATTGGCAAGCCAGATTTGTAAGCTAGTGGCCAACTTACATACAATAGCTAGGCTTCTACACATAGTTACCAATGCTAAATAATTCTTAGAAGGTCATCAATGTTGGCTGTCGAACTTTATAGAGCATGTGAATAAAAATAAAAATCAATAATTTCTCAGTGGATTGGAAAGTTGCAACATTAGGCGGTTGGAGGTAGCAAAAGGGACTCTAATATTGGTTAATAATATTATATAAAACAACAAAAAATTGATCCCCATATTTTTTTCCCTTAAAATTGTGTAAATTGTTGTTTGTTTACCAACAACCAAAAAATTTGAATAATTTGAATTTCATATTGGAATCAAAGCCCTTCAAGTATTCTAAAAAATGGCAAGAAATACAAAATCAATCACTTCAAAATAGGGTGTAGATTTTTATATTTATGCTTGGTTGTAGTAATGAGAAGGTCATTCTTAATACTTTGATTCTACTACTGTAGCCATAAATATACACTAAATATTTAGTATGGAATTTCTAGAATAGCTCCTGATCATAATCTATATCTAACATATCATTTTGATAAATACTTGAAAAATTATTATTTTTTTTAAATTTCTATGTCAAAACACACAAAAAAACTAAAAATCAAGTAATTCCTATGTGAGCTTTGTAGTTGTCACTTAGGTTTTGGAATTTTATTGTTGTTAGTAATTATAATTAAAAATACCTAAAAAGAATGTTTGCATCATATTTGGTAGAACTGTAGAAGTCCCTACTAATATAGTGAGTTAGTCCCTAAAAGTTTGGAAGTGCCCTATGCACTTCCATTTCCTACTTCTAATATCTAAATAGGTGTTTAGAAGGTTGATTAGGAGTCTGAGATAGAATTGGGCTCTAATGGCCAAAGTAGTATAAAATACCTAAATTAGATTATACTAGGATAAAAGTCATAAAACCTCTTAGTGCATGTAATGAGATTTAGGCTATAAGAATTGATAGTATATAATTGGAAGAGTCCTATTAAGTTCTAGGAATGTATTCAACTAATCCACATACATGTCACCATCCAAACATAAGAATTGAAAAAAGTCACTTTGCACATGTAGGTAAAATCCAACCAATTCAAGAAATGCATGATTGAAGTAAATTTTAACGTTAAAATTTCACTAAAAATTATAATGTTTTGTTTTATCATAAATAAGAACTTGAACAAGTTTCTTGACATTCCAATATCAACAAGTACCAAAATCAATGGCAGCAATAAATTTTAACTAAATTTGAAAACATTTGATAGATTGTTTAGGGTACCATGAGCTTATAATGTCCAAATGAATTCAAGTTGATTTTTTTCTTACTTTTTTAACCCTTCCAAAAAACCCAACCTAATAAAATTTTGGGAAAAAGTAAACTTCAACAATTGGATTTTTTAATTTATTTTTTGAAATGGAATTTTTTGGCTTTCACAAGAAAAATGGCTTGGAAGTAGGGACATAGGGATGTGGTGACTAACTTGGGTCTTCCAAAGCTATTGGTGCAATCCATTTGCAATGTGGACCATTTCTCCAAAAATTAGAGCAATCATAGTATCTGATTAGAATTTGATGTAGTATTAGTTAATTTGAGTTTTTCCTAGTCAATTTTAGGTAATTTGAGAGGATAAAAGGCCTTAGAATAGTACAAAAGGCCACTCCCTCCTCTCACTTTGCACCCTTTTCTTATTTTTGTTATTTGGCTAGTTTGCAACCATATTGTTAGAATTTTGGTCATTTTGCAAAAAAACTTGCTTTTGAATTGCATTGGAGCTGTTTTTCTCCCTTCTTATTGAAGTTTGAAGCTCTCTTCAAAGGATGTTGGTGTCCCTTTGAAAAAGCCTTGTCATTTGATGATGGTTCATTAACCCCTAAAAAATTTTGACTATGTTTTCACCAAAAGTGCTCCAAAATTGCCATTTCTAGTACAATTTCCACATTTTTGGATAGTCTTTTGTAATCATAGGATCATGTACTACACTCATTTGCAAAGATGTGGAAAAAATTTAGGAATTTTCTACCATACAGATTGCAATATATTAGAATTTGAATTGACAAAAATCATTTTCTTGGCCTTACAAAAAATGGACAGTTGCACTTCATAAGGTCACATTTGTATAAAAAAATTGACCAAAATGGTGGTTCTTCTTTGGATTCATTCTATAGGTCAAGTTGGCTACATGCTTGAAAATTTTCAGATCATTTGGAATTGTACAACGTATAGGAAAAATATAATAAGTGGAAAGGTGTAGAAAATGATTCAAAATACTAAAGTGTTAGCAATTTATTTAAGGGGTTGAAAATGACAATTCCAATGGTTGTATTGTTGTAATACACAATCTAGACCTAGTGTTTAAACTTTTTTTCAAAATATTAAAAATTGAGTTAAATAAAGGACTTCAAAGTTCATCTTAAAGTAGAGATTTTGTAACTACTTGCAAACTACTTGCAAACTAGAAATCTTCATAACTTTCATCTCATTAATCAAAATGGAATGGGTCAAACCCCTCCACGCTTGTTTCCATGTATATATAAATATAGGAAATCAATTTCAATATTTTTTTAAAAAAAAAAAAGAAGTTTTAAAGAAGTTTTTTTGGTTGCTCGAGTTGCTTGCCGAGCAATGAAAACTACATATTATACAATAACGTTTCAACCATTTGGTCAAAAGTTATAAAAATTGTTGGCACTTAAAACGACTCCTTGAGCACATGTTGTGTGAAAATTTCAAAGGAAAAAAATTAAAACTCCATTCGTAGTGAATTACCCAAAATCGTTGTGTTCCAAAAAAAAATGTAGTTTAAAGCTTTAGGAGTTAAATCCTCCGCATGGTAAAGCTTTTAGTATATGTCCAACTTTTAGAGTGTTCAATTTGAAGCTAACTCCCATAAGCAAAACTGTCACCTTACCCCTAACTTTTAGGTATCTGCTTATTATTTTATTTTATTGTAATTTTCTCAAGAGAAAAAAGGAGTTACCAAAAAGTTGACTACATTAGGTTTGGACAATTAAATTAGATCCAAAATCCAATGAGCTTGGGTCCCAATACAACAATCTAGGTTCCTTTCATTTGCATTAGCAATGTGAAAGTTACAAAGCTTTTTGTTTTGTGGAAAATCTCAACAAATTCTTGAGAAAATAATATATTAGATTCATTTCTTGAACTCAATTTTAACCCCTCAAGGCTTAGGGCCTTTTGGGGCTTAAAAACATCATTGCTTTTGAAGTGGTATATTCCAAAATGTCACTTAGGTATAGAGATCTCAACCATGCAATCTTATAGTGTATGTGTTGTAGATCAAATTTGGAGTCATTTGGCCTCATAGATTGCAAGATTATAATGTTTTAGTGTAGAAAAAAAGATATTGAAATTTCCAAGCAACACATTTGGAGATGAAACTCGATTTCTAAACCTACTCAAATGAAAAACTTAAAAACTACAAAGTGCTTCAAAACTAACATATAAACACATTGATGAAAAAAAATGACTTTGAATGTCAAAAAATAGCAAGAAAAGTTGCAAAAAACACATCTATGGGTGCACCTCCTATTAAAATGATTCTTAGTCACTCATAACTTCTTGGATTGATATGAAATTTTAACCACACAACTAGACTACCGGTAGTATGCTCAATTTTATCCAATTTGTTTATACTGGAAATAGGCACTATATGAAGAAGAAATAGGCCACCAAAGTTCATTTTAATCCATATGTTTAGATTTGAACTTTGAATTTCTCCCAAACATTCAAAACAACTTGGATTGGCATGGAATTTTTTCCCACAATGACTAGACTTTAAAGGGAACATCACCCAACAAAATTTATTGAAAATAAACATTGGATGAAGGAAATACAAGCTCTTGAAGGTGTAGCCACTAAAGTACAATTTGGTGAATTCAAAGTTTCAAACTAGAATAATCTCACATTAGAAATACTGTGTTTAATTTCATCTTAAAGCTATCAACAATTTAGTTTTCCTTCCTATCTCTTACATACTTTAATTTAACAATATTTTAAAGAATGAAAATTACAAGTTTTTTCTTTAAAAAATTCTAGAACTTTCAATTCAATTTTTCAACATAAAAAAATTAAATTCACAATCTTTAGAACAAAATTTTTAAGTTAAGAGGATTCAAAGCCTTATAATCTAGTTAGGCTAGGAATAAAAAGACTTGTTTTCTTCACTTTAAACACTTACATCTTGTGATCAATATGGTCAAAGTTTTGAAAGTCCTTTTACACATTTTTATTCTAATCTAGTGCAAGATCCTACATTTGGATATGCAAAAAAACAAATGATTACAATTTTTGTTGTTTACATTGAAAATGACAATTTTGAGTGTTTTTTAACAAAAAAATGGCCTTGTGACTTGAAGGATTAACTATAGAAATGGATAATTATGCTCAATTGTTGGTTTAGACACAATTAGATGTAGTTACTCTAATTTAAGAAAACCTCATGTGTCTCCAAATTTTCTATGTCATTTTAAACCCTAAAAGACTAGGGGTGTATTCACAAAAATATCCAAGCTCTACTTCCTATTGAGCATCTATTTTCTATTGCATTGAGTATAATTGAAATACGAAAATATTTTCTAAAATTTTGAACCTGAAAATTTGTACTAGACTTCCCTAGGAATGTGTTAAAAAATTTCAGTCCATTTTGACCTTGTAAATTGCAAGATTATAACATTTCAAGTTAGAAGAAAAGAAAATTTGGGCCCTACCCATCAAGGTCAACATAATTTGACTCAACTTTATAGGCAAGGAGGCATTATTCAACTTTTGTAATCAAGACCATTAATTTTGGTGGGTAGTTGTGTTATTATTTGCATGCCAATTTTCAAAGATAATAGAGGTATCTAACATACACAAAAAATCTTGCTCTAAGAGGATGTCCAAAAAAAAGCAATTACATGAGCAAGATTTTAAATTTTTTTTGAGAATTCATTTTTTGGAAGAACCAAAATTCCAAATTTCAATACAAATCTTCTCTTCTCTTAATCAAGTAAAAATAAATTTAAAAAAATAAATCTCATGAATTTACACAGACTAGAATTGTTCTAAAACTACCAATTTTTAGTTCTAAAATTGTTCTAAAACTACCATTTTTAGTGCATTTGAGTGAAAATTGAAAAAAAAATGTTTTATTTACATCTTCAACTACGCATTATTTTTCAATGCTACTACAAGAAATTGTGGAAAAAATTTCAACCCATTTGGCTTTATAGATTGCAATTTATAAGCATTAAAAGTTAATGAAAAAACCTTCACAACTTGGATTGCCTAACCAATAGCTCAACTACTAGCCCTCTTTATTAGCAAGCTAACCAAACTATCCCTACACTTTTGAGCCCCTAAACTTTTGACTTGGACACCCTATTGGAAAAAAAATTATATTTCTGGAAGCTTATAGAATTGTGCATCTTTGGTATGAATTTTACTTTCATCTTTTCAAAATTGACTTCATAGTAGATAGTTGTCCTTTTGGGGATAAATAAGAGATTATTGGAGGGGCAAACAACTCACCTACCGGTAAACTAATGTTAATTTTTTGATGATGATGACATACTCTTGTAATTGTGTAGATTCTTTTAGTCAAACAATTTTTATTTGGATGCACTAGAATGACTTGCATCTTGGAATGTATACACGCAAAAGGAAAAAATGGATAGAATCCACATGTGCACTTTCATCCATATAATTATGTATTATAGTTAGCTTTCATCCAAATATTAACAAATTTAGTTATTTTTGGGAAGGATTTGGCAATTTCATCCAATTTTCTAAAAAACAATTTAGCATTACAAGAGCCACTAACAAAATCATATAAGATTTTGAAAAAAATTTGGTTGTAGCTATGAGCCCAACATGGCATGAGTTTATTTTAGCTATTATACAAACAACATATCCAATTCACATTTATTAGGAATACAAATGAAACAATTTTCAGTGTTAAAGACACTTAGATATTACTATTTTGTGAAGGCATCTTCAATAGACTTTAAAATTTGCCCTGCTACAATTTTAATTTTGTACTCTTTTGTAATTAAAACTTGAAATTTCTATCATTGGAAGCACATTCAAAAGTATTTTGGATAGGTACAAAAAATTCAAATTTAGACATTAGACTAAGAAAATAAATCACTTTGAAAACTTTCTAAAAGATAAAACTTATAGTGGCCTTGGCAAATCACAATTACCAATGTACATTTCACCCCAAATTGGATGCAAATTAAAGGTTGTTGGTAGCGTACATGTCCACTTTTACTTGAAATGAGAGACTTCCTACACATATTTTTTGTTTGAATAGAGTTAGACTCCCACACTTCAACATATCATTAGCACGTCATTTCCTTAAAAAAAGTATTAAGTTTGACTAAGAAGTTGCCTAGAACCTTAAAAGTATTAATTGCATTTATTAGATTTAATTATTGTTATCCCATGCAATTAAAGATTAGGTAATGTGATCCACTTTTTATGAGAAATAACATAACAAGCGATAGTAGTGTTATTTCTCATATTAATAAGGTTTTGCTTGAATTGTATTACTAAACATAGCCTCCATGTTGGATGGTTTGATCTTGTCAATGTTGCTCAATTAAGGGTCCACAAGAAGGGCCTTATAACGCTAAAGCAACTCCAAGTTATGACTATAAGAAACCCACTTTTTTATGGTATTATGAAAAAACAGGTCATATTTTCATTGACATTAGATTTCTACAAATTCTAAATCTGTGGGAGGCAAATTTCTTCTAGATGTTTGGAAAGACATGGGGATGACAGAGCAAAAATATGTGGATGAAATATAGGAAGTATATGTTTTTTCTAGACATCAAATAAAACATGGTCTAGTTTATAAGAACGTCATTGAAAATATAGAAGTGCAACATTAGCTAGGGGTTCTAAATTCATTGTTGATAAATTTTTGTACATTTTTGTGGGTTGGGGTAAAACACAAACTAGATGTGAAAATATAGGGGAAAGGAAGCCATGCGACATGCTGTGTAAAGAAAGGAAAATAGATGGATGTATACTATGGATGAAAAGAGAAGTTCTTTATACAAGTGGGATGGTACGAAGTAAGACAATCTATATAAGATATGTAAAGCAAGAATTTTGTTCAAAAAAAAATGTTCAAAGGAAAAACTTCTACACATGTTTAAAACAAAATCTAGTTATCTAAAATAATGTCCACATGTTTGAAACAATGTCTAGATGTAGTGCAATCAAGTTTCCATCTTTGAATTATCCTATATCCTTTGTCTAACCATAGATAGACAATGGATTTCAGTATAAAATTACCTTTCCACCCTTCATTCTCATTAAATGTCAATAAATTAATTACTTGATTTTTCCATAAAAAATTCTCTTGATGGTAGATGGTAAATTTTTACTAAATTTAATAGTTTTTCTTGTTCATTTTTTACTTTATTTTAAATAGTTATTTTGTACTAACCCTACCCTATGAATATGGTTACACCAAATGATGTCTCTTAAAACATCTAGACATCTAAGTTAGCATTGCTAAAAACTTTATTAAAATTCCAAAAAGACATGAAAGTGTGCCATCTTAGGTGCTACATGCTTACATCATAGTTGGGTTGGATGAAAAAAATCCCATGTGTTACTATTCACTCGGCATGCACTGAGGTGGAATCTATATGGCGTATACATCAAGTATTTTGGAAAGCTCGGAATACTTACATAGAGATAGGATAACATCACTTTTTTTTTAAATTGGACATTATCTAGTGAAACTAACTGTAATGGGTTTTAGGTGACATTACATTTGATGAGTCTTCTATTGAAAAAAAACATACTCACACTTCAAAAACATGATCACAAAAAAGGGGTTTCTTCTAATGTATAGAAGAAAATACACCTCTCATTATGCAATGAGAGACTTCCATCTATCTTGAAATGGATTGCATGGTACAAACTATACTATATACATTTTCTAAATCAATATGGTGAGGACACACCATGATGAATGTTGACACCATGGTAAGACTAACATTCATCATGGTCATATCCAATGGCTTAGAGAATATCATATACATTTTCTAAGCCAATGATTGGGTGTAATCCATCTAAAACATGTCATCATTATGAGGTTATGCCATACAATATATAGAGATAGGGGAAATGTTTTACTATTTTCTTAGAAAGTACATTTTAATGAGTTTGGGAGGGGGCTTTTTAGATGTTTCTTTGAGGGTGTATTTTTTCCTAATGCCACTAGCCTCCTCTTAAATGGTCATCTTTAAAGCACAAAATGCTTCAACTCCCATTGGTAGTTCAAAGATTGTATATATTCTTCAACTTCAATTGGTTATTTACCAAAACTTATGGTATTTTTGGATGGTGTTGGTAGCCATTTAACTCTCAAATGTAGATGAAATGATAGACAAAATGGTTATGAAACAGTCATAGCTTCACTTATGATAGAATAGTCTTGTGGTGTCAAAACTCAAAACCCTATAGTTTCATGTCATTCACTTCAAAAAACTTCCTATTGTTGCTCAAAAGTCAAAAATTGAAAATAGATCCCACACATTAATACATAAACAACTCCAACCTCAAGGTTGTCACTATAATAGTAGATTATGATAATTATTCTTAATACGTGAGAAAATATTTATAATTAATATAAAATGAATTTTATTTCACAATTTTAAAGAATATTATAAATTGCAATTTAGAATAATGATTAAATGATGTATTCTAAAGAAAATTTGGATAGTATGATTCACCCATATGATTAGATCTACTATACAAATATCATAAGGGGCCCAAAATTTCTTTGTCAAACTATGAAGATAAATAAATGTGCAAGAATTGACATGTTTGACATTTTAGATTTGTCAATGTCATTGGGGGCCCTGATTCCAAATTCAAATTCAATTATGCATCTATGGCCATAATTTTTATTTTAGGGGATGCACTACAAACGAAGTTCATGGGTGAGGAGCGATCAAACCCTAACTACCCATTTCTACTTTTTCTAATTACTTTATAATAAACTATAGTTTCAACCTACAACTTTGAGCTTTGTTTAATAATGTCTATAGGTTTCTATTGCCAAAAATTTCAATCCTAAATAACATGTGATATATTGTTTGGAAAGGATTGAAAAATGAACTAAAATGGCATGTTTTTCAACTATAATATTTATAGAGATCACATGAAGATGCCTATTGTATCAATATTCAGCCAAAGTAAACTTTCAGTAGAAAGCTATTTTATAGATTTTTTTTTCATTTTTCAAAATTTTTTCCTTATATAATATAGGGGTGTGAAAGTTATTTTTAGCTTTATAATGTATCTTCTATCTTCTTAAATTTGTAACTAATTATTATTAACATAAAAATACCAATAACTTAGACATAAACTTTCAAAGTAGGAAAATCTATTTATATTTTTTTTTAGAAAAAAAATAAAATTTTAGGATATAATATAGGGGCTCCAAAATTTGGTTGCTCCTCACCTATGAACTTCTTTTGTAGTGCACCCCCTGGGTTTTTGTTGTTGAATGTTAATAACACAAATGAAAGTCTAATAGTGGAAGACCATGTAAGCGAGATATAAGAATGTTGAGCCACAAGTAGTCTAGGCTAGTTGCCATGATGTGCATAACATTTTATAACCAAGCAATGGTCTTCCTTATGTTGGGAAGGTATGATACCTACCTAGATGCTTGCTAGGGACTTATGAATTAATGCAAGGATTGCAGTTGAAGAGCCATATTAGACAATTTTCTTCAGAGTAGGGAACTTATTCCTTTTTAACCTCTAAAGGACCATCATGTTTACAAGCCTAAACTTGCTTCAAAATACTTGTTCCCAAAGCAAGGTCAACATCTTCATCAATATTTATTTTTTTAACAAAACTAACTGTACCATCTTTTGGTTAATTTATTCAAGTATATTGTCGAAAATTTTTAAAGTAAATATCCCCACCAATTACATGTTCAATGTGCCTAAACTTCAAAATGTAGGCTTTTCTAGTCCTTTGACAAGGTGAAGTTTTGTTTGTCAACATTCTAAGGAAAAAACATGTGTGTTCTAAAACTTGTGCATCTTAGTTGATAAGTTGGAAAACAAGTTTAAAGTATATATTAAAAAATTGAACCAAAAAAAATTTCATATTTATTTTTAAGAAAATTGTAAAGTGGAAAGTATTACTAAAGAAAAGATATAACTAAAATGCTAATAACTTTTGGGAGAATTTCATAATTGTTAATTCCAATGTTGATAATTTTCTATTAAATAATTAATATACTTTATTTTTTATTTTTATTTGAGAGCACAAAAGGACTTCATAAGTTTTTTCTACCTTCATTGCCCACAAATTAAAACTCTTCATAACTGTTACCTCATTATTTTGAATTCAATAGTTCAATTTTTTTTTAATCTCTAAAATCTCAAAAATATAATTAATTTTTTTTAGATTATATTTTTTGTTGTCTTGTTTGACATTGAAATTTTAAAAAATCCTTCTAACTTTTGCAATATTTATCGGAATGACATGATACAAAGCTCCACATGTACATTATGATGAGAAGCTTCGACCCGAAAAGAAAATTCATGCAAAAATCCCAAATTATGAAGTCAATAGAGCCTGCCCAAGTTCTCAAGAAGCCCAAAGTGGGCTCCTTGGTCCTTGAGGGGTTAAAGATGCAAAAAAGGGATCCTTGCCTCATTGGTAAACCATATTACGGTGGATCTTGTCATGGATTGTTTCCTTGGTCTACAAATGACAACTCACAACTTGGGACAATTTAGACCATTGCCGCTTTTGAAAGTTACCGAAAATCTGTTAGCAACTATTACTTTAGCTTTTACAATGGACTTTTTGCTGTAAACCTGGGCAGGGTTTATTGACTGCAGGTCTCACCTGCACAAGTTGTAACTTACCAGAACACCGGTTCACCCGGTCATAGTATAAACATCTGCAATATTATGTTTTCTTCCCTGGAAATTGAACATAAGGTTAGTTAATCACTCAATCTACGTACTCAGGGCTGGTCTGCCTTTTTCATAGGTTTCTGTGGACAAAAGTATTTTTATACCATTTTTCAGAAAAATAAAAATAGACATGGAACCTAAAACAAGTGGTTTTGTATTTTTTCAACCATTTTTGAATTACTTATAAATTTTCAAAGATTAAAGACATAGGCACTTATTTGTGACCGTAGGTCTCCCAAAAATCAAGTGCCTACGGTCACAAATAAATGCCTATTAAGTGCCTACGGTCACAAATCCATCCACTTGCAATTTGTAAAGAGATGTGCAGAAATCAAAGACTATGATTGACTCTTGTAGTAGAAAAATATTTTTCCCTAAATGCATTCAATTGCCAAAGTGGTCCATTCAAGAATCACCTCATCTCCACTCTCCCCCTAAAGCTAAGATCCATCTAAAGGAGAGGGTCTTTTTATAGCACACTACCTTAAAGTCCGAAAGACAGAAGCACTTGAGTTGTACATTAATAATTTTTTTTTATTGAATCAATATTGAATTAATAAATAGAGATCACTCCATCTAAAGTCAGTGATAAGCCCATCACTAATGAATATTGGAATCAAAATGTTATACAAATACTCCCTCCATCCCAAAATGATTGTCTACTTTAAATGTCATGTTTTTTTAAGTTTTTTTAAATCCCTAAATGTCATAGGTATCAAATTTTGGTATTGACAATACTTTGAAGTTAAATAAAATCTAACCAAGTTTGTCTATTTTTTGTAGTTTTTATTTTGAAAAATTCTTTGTGAAGTCTAATTTTAATATCAAAAATTCAATTTTGGAAATGATAGATTATGATTTTTCTAATCAAGATTTTGTGCAAGGGTGTCCATTGCAATCTTGGCTTACCATAGTATTGAGGGCTCTTGGAGATGAGCCTCAAATACACTAGATCTTAGAGAAAATTTTTTAAATCACTTTATCTTCATAGTTTTTTGGTAACCAACTTTTTAGATTTGACATGTGAAAAAAGGATTTTAAGACTTCAAATCACTTTTGCAATTTTAACATCTTCATGGTCAAACATCATAATCTTTCAACCCATAAGTGATATTGTTGTGTTTTCTTTTCCTATGTGATCTCTAACATGTATAATATGAATTGTACAATTACAATTAATAAAAATTGATACAACTTATCAAAATGTTGGCTTTTTGTTCAATCTAGAACATATTTCTAAAGCTCAAAAAAGGCCTTGGACATTTAGGGATTAAGTAGGTCAAAAAAAAATTCCTTATGGCTAATTTATTTAGGTTTCAATGAGCACATGCAATGTTCTTCATTGATTCTAATGATATAAAATTTGAAACCTTTCCTTATTACGTTTTTTATTTTTCACAGTGTAGTCAATGAAATTGAGTCAAAAAAATATCAACAAAATTCTGGACAATCATTTCGGGACGGAGGGAATAATTGTTTCAATATTGAATTTGCACTTTGTATTCAACAAACGACGGTAGCACCTAATATTACTGAATTTTATATCTCTTTGACCGACTTCAATATTATATTAATATTGAAATACCTAGGCCTACATGCAGAATTTGGTCCCATTTCAATATCATATATTGTTTCAATGGTGAACTCCAGGACCGAGGACTTTCCCAATGGCCAATGTGACTCTGTTTTCTGGTGCAAAACCGGCATGTGAGTCCATTTTAAGTTAGACAAAAGAACCGACTTCACTACAGTTGAATAGAAAAGAGACAGTGGATATACCGCCAATTACTGTATACAGTAATGCCATTACTGTAAGTGGCAAGTTTGACGGCTGACCAGGAGTGAGGAACATTCGCAGCTAGTTCATGAGCATCTTCATCCGAGGTTTCCATAGAAATTCACGCAACTTCTTGTGTTGCACTGGCAAGATCCAAACAGTACTTAACCTATTTGTTTTTGCCCAATGTCTAGCAGGTGAGTGCTCCGGTATTTGATGCACACAAGTCGACGCAGTAAAGAAGAGTAACACCGTCTGGGGACTGGCATGGCGTGAATGCAGAGTCTATTGGGGATAGCTCAGTGATACACACAAGTCTCTTGTCGTTGTGCAGCAAGTTTGTTTCCTTGATTCGGACCAGAGGGGAAGCTTTCAATTGCCGACTTGTAGTGGCTACATATGGAAGTTTGATTAGGACCTTATCCTACAATTGCAAGCCAACTACGTACTGTTACAAGGATAGAGCCGCTCGCAGCGTAGCCGTTTTTTTTCTTATCGTGTGACTGTTTGCGTGCTGCCCTAATGATGAATGTTTTTCAAGAGCTTCAGTTCATGTAGAAGCCCTGTGAAGCGGATGAAGTGCATCCATGCACGCTAAAGAACAATTTAATTCTTCACGTTTTTTCTGCAAGGCTCGGAACCAGTTCATGTCTAAATACTGTGCATATGAAGATTGTCCATCTGGATTGTTGTCAAACCCATAATTTCTTTGATTAAAAAGCTCCAGATCTATACCCCCTGTCCTACTAGCAGGCTTTCTTAGTTGTGAGTTTACCTGAGATCTAGAGTTCCTACAACTACGTACATCATCTGTGGCCGCAAAGAGTACAGTTTGTTTTGAGTGCACTAGGAGGCTACTGTCGTCTGTGATGAGTGAGTTTCTTTTTTTTACAAAATTCTTTTGAGCAAAAGTGGCAAAAGTCGTTTTGCATGGTGTGCATTAGACTTGGCAGTGACCTTCTCCAAGATTCATGCATAACCG
Source organism: Climacium dendroides (assembly GCA_950106755.1). Classification (NCBI taxonomy): domain Eukaryota; kingdom Viridiplantae; phylum Streptophyta; class Bryopsida; order Hypnales; family Climaciaceae; genus Climacium; species Climacium dendroides. Next base: position 43,972,018 of record OX467082.1, on the reverse strand, counting down.
TTGAATTTGCTCTCAAGATCCTTCTATTGTTCATGAATGTGTTGACTGAAGATTGATACAACAATATCTTCTTTATTGACTCTCCAATCGGGGCTTCGCCAACTTCTAGATAGATCGTGTAATCACGACATGTACTTGAAAGGTGTACTTTTATCATTCATTGAAAGGTGGTTTCTTGTTATGTAGCTGTTAGTATTTTGTGTTACATATATGCATATATGATATGGTGAAATTTTACAAATAAAAATCATTTTAAAAATAAATAAGATTTATTGATAATTTTTTTTAATAAAATTAAATTTAAAAAAATTATTTATTAAATATAAATTCAATCTTTAAGTTATTTGAATTATAATGTAATTTTTAACTTTTTAATAAGTATTAATCAATTAATGATGATTATAATATTTATATTTTTTAAATATTTTTAAAAAATATTTTATACATGATATTTCATAAATAAAATTTCACCAAATCATATATGCATATATGTACACATGATATTAACAATTATTGTACAAGAATATTTTGATTCGTCGAATCAAATTCATCTCTAACAGAAATGCTACACTCCATATCGCACTATCTTCACTACTTTTTGTACTTCACAGTACAAATGATAAGGCTGGCGTCTGCAAGTGAAGACTGAAGATCAATAGAGCTGCAATTCGAAAATGGAGGTGGTGGAAAAGGAAGTGATGAAATTATTCTGGTTATTGTGAAATTTAAGGATTGAGAGTGTTTTGCCCATTGTATTCTCCTTCCTAACTTTAATTCGGTGTTTTGCATGTTGGTGTGGCAGGCTCTTAAAGTGCATCACCAAATTTCGATATATGGCCGGCTCAAATTGAACAATGCTATTACCGGTATGTCCACTTCGTTTATACCAGTCCTAGTTTTTGAAAGCTTTGTGCAGATGAACGTCAAAAAAGTTGCAAATTGGAGTTCAGAATCGTACCTGCCAATTCAAAGAAATTGAAGACTTCGATATATTGACGCATTTTAGAACTTCAGAATTCTCCTATTATCTACTTTTCAAGGTGCTGACATCTCCCTTTCAAAGTGACATTGCTGTGTTCAAATATATATCCTCCAAGATAACGAAATTAGAATTTTGATGTTTCACGAAATGCAAGCTGGACCTCACCTGCCCAAAACTAGCTAGTATCTTACAAACTTTGCAGACCCTTTGTTGCAACAATTTCAGCAACAACAACACTGGAATAGTGTTTTCAATCTTGTTCTTGTTTATAAAAAACAACAGTGAAATTTGAACTTGTGCATTCATTTGTTCCATGCAGTTCGAAAGGAAGAGCCGAAATTAAGCTGCTGATTGTTGGAGTGTGGCAGAAGGTTCTGGAATGTCCCGACTCCCGATAAATGAACCGAGTACGTCAAGCTAGAATTGAACGTACAAAGGATACTACGTAAGCAAAGACGTTGCTCCTCGGAAGCTTAAACGGGGAACCATTCACGTCTAGTACTCTAACAACAGATCACCACACTTGCCATGCGGTCTACAACGTTTAGGTACCTTGAGTGATTACACGGTTTTCAAGTTGGAATCTGGAAGAACCACAAAAGTAAATGTCCGTGCGAAACAGTATGCATGGTTCAAAAGTCGATCGAAGTCTCGAAGCTTACTAATCTTTCAAGGAAAAAAATAATATAGAAATGCTACAGAACGCTCTAATCAGGAATTATTTGACATGACTGGACTCTATTTGGGCCGGATATTCAAACATGTGTTGGTAATTAAGGTCAACGGGTCCAATCAAGAATCATTAGCGTGTGAAATGGTCTAACGTGTTCCAGAAGTGCATCTGTTTCACTTTGGTATAGTAGTCTAATTTAAAGGGCCTGTACAGGGGCTCTGCACCCGCCCTCCGAAGAAGCTCTGGGGCAGCTACAACATCAATCTCTGCTGAAGGCAAGAACAGGTATGCCAGGGACAGACGAGCTTCTGCTTTGTTCACCAAGGCTCTGTGGGGCACACTTTTGAACAGTCCATTTGTCAACACCTGCAAACCGAAAACCAAGATTTAATAATTGATTGAAGGAGGAACGGACACACCTTGCAATTGAAGTTTCACATAAAAACTCACTACTGGAATTTGAAGGGTTCTGCTACGTTTTTCAGAAACGTTTTTAGCTACAGGATGCAACGTTTTGGAACATGTATGCGCAAACAAGCAAGTAAATTTTGGATCATGCTTAAGCAAAGTAGCAAACATGCAACGTTTTTCAGCAAACTTTTTCAGCAAACTTGTTCACTGCTCAAATTTGCATGTGTCAGACTTTTCTGATTGGGACGAAGATGATATTAATCGGCAGCTCTTATTGGCTTCTTTTCAAAGATGTAATGAGTTGAATAGAAGAGTTTTGGAGATGCCCGTTATTAATTAATTTGGATCAGGAAACAGAAGAAAAACTCTATTTTGGGATTTAGGAGTTGCTACCCGAGCGAGTACTAAAATATTAGGTACACTTGTCACGCCATTATCAAGTATTAAGGCCTTCTCAGAGAGTCAGAGGGACCTTCTACGATTGAACGACAAAATGGAGTATTCTACACACTAGCCAAACTGCCAAATCATCATTTGACTGTACCGCACTTGTCACGCTAGCTCTCAAACCGTAGCGAAGCTCGTTTTAAGTTTCAGTTTGGGACCCCGGGCAGTAGATTAATTCAAACAGTCAAAGGTGTACTCGATCTCATGAATGAACCATCAGTAAAGTTTCAGACTGTTTGAAGTTCAGGGATCGAAGAGTTCGATCAGGGTACGTGTACACTCGTGATCGAACAACGAGAGCCGGAACTTGGGAAGAGTGCATGCAGTTCAACTTAGGAAGAGTGCAGGCAGTTCAATGCCGAAATGGTGCATGGAGTATCGCCAAGATATTAACGGAAAATGACGCTGTTAGTAACCAAGGGACAATGAACATATTATAAGACAATATTCGGATTGATCCAGCATGCATTCATTGTCCATTGCTTTATAACAGCATGATTTCTGTTAATTATAATCCCACTGCGATACAGGTTTACTTCTTGTTTCAAAATTTTGTGACTGACCAAAATTGGGAGGAATAGTGTTGCTTCTTAGGGCCCAACCGCGCAATGCAGTGACAGAATGACATAAGTTAGTGGGGTTGCCCCAAATTAAAGCAACTAGCTTGATCACATAATCCAAAACTCTCCACACTTCCTCAGTTCCGATTCATTTGGTGAAAAGTCATATAATCAAAAAATTTCATCTAATGACATTCTCTAATTCTAAAATACCTTGCACACTTGCCACCTTATCATTCAGTGTAGCAGACTTGTCTCAGACTATTTGACCTTCTACTACGAACTGCCTCAGCTCCCGGTCCAAGCAGTCAGATGAAATGGGTTCGAGCGAGTTTACCTGAATCATATCTCCAATGTTGATAGCAAATGTATCACGGCATGGTTTCACAGCAAGCCAGTCCCCCTCTTTCTGCACTTGCAATCCACAAACATCGCCCAAGTCCAGGATGGTCAAGAGAGTGAAATCCGTGTGGACCTTCATCCCCAACGTCTTCTCTGGCTCCGGGCACGCCGGATAAAAGTTCCAGCGAAACAGTCCGCTTGCAACACCGTTTGAATAGTATTTCTGGAAAGGAGCCATGTCAGTGACATCCAGAGACTCAATTATCATCCCCGTCAGTTGATGGCACAGCATCTTCATCTGTTCGTCGTATTCTTTGTAGGAAGCCCTGGGTGCCACCAATCGGACCACCAATACGATTCCGTGAGATCAAACATTCGAATTTTTGGAGAATGGGGAAGGAAAGTAAGTTATGCACGTGTTTTTAACTTGCAACAGCTAGTAGCTAGTCAACAAATAGATAGATAGACCCTTTTGAATACACGCTACATCTCCTCATTCAGTCAAGACGGACGACGTACTCGATAACTAATTGTCGCCTGTTTGCAGAACTGTCCCATCTAGATTCTTTGCCTAAAATATATCGTCTTCATAGTTTATGTATATACAAGTAATGACTAAACACTTAAAGATTCTTGTGAAAAATGTACATACTGTATGTTTAGGAGAGCCTCAGGCTGATTTTGAATATACCTATGTTCAGCACTTTCAAAGTTCATAATCTATTCATCCGGAGTCCAACAAGTCCACTTTTGACTACCAACAGGCAAGATCCAACAAAAATTTTCACAATTCAATAGTAGGAACCATTCTCAAATCTTTATTTGGACAATATTAAGTGAATAATAACTCATCCTACAAGACAAGAAATGAATAATAACTTATCTAGTATGACAACTATGGTTGTTACCTTTTATAAGTTAGTTTTGTTTTTACAGCTTCCAATGCTCATGGCTTGTTTGCCATGCATAAAGTTAATTTTGTTAAATTGACAATATTTGCACAGCCAAAAACTGTGACATATATCTTTGTCAAGGTCTAATTTCAAGCCACAAACTAACTAGGACCGGTATAGATTTTGGGTTCAAGCTTGAACCGCACCAAATTTAGCATCGTCAGTTTAAAGAAATTGACGTTGCATACAGTTGATTCGTGTAAGTTTTACATTGTACTTCCAGTTACGTTCCCGAATGTAAGTTACCGATATGTATTTTGTGAAGTGTATGATCTCCATTTTCTTCGTTCTACTCTGTTGCATTAATTAAATGAGGTCAATGCTTTCAGAGTTTTAATAATATTCACTCCATTGCATGTGGTCTATTCACAATACTACTGCAGTCAATCCCCTTTCCCGTCCCCTACTCCCCTTCGATCTTATCCCCAACTTTTCAGTGACAAAGGCTGCATGTGTTACAAGTGTGCTACAAGCAATGATGGTACAATGGTACAACAAGCGAGATATTTTTGAATATAATAATTTAAAGATCAGTTGGATATTATTTAAAAGAGAAAGAACACCCGCATATTTTTCTACACGGCTAAAATTATTTCCTAACACGATTGAAGAGGCAAAACAAAATTATTTACGTCACTCGCTGTTACTGATGCTGACAAAAAGCTAAGAATGACGAAGAAACTGACATTGACAGGCTAAAACGGAGTACAAGAGGAAATCAAAGGTAAAATCAGTAGTGGATTGGACAACATTGAATATTTTAATGTGATTGAACTGTGGACCAACTCAAAATATGTTTTTCTACATGAACAAAAGAATGCATTTTGGCACACCTTTTGGACCATAATACCAGATTCACTTTGTTAAAATCCACTCCTAACACCAAGTATAAACACCCGTGAACTTGTGAAGGCAGTGAAGCTCAATAAGCATACCACTATCAAACTTAGCTGCGCAAGCAAGCATGCTTTCAAGCAAAACATCGATTGAATCATTGAATGTGCATGTATACACGGTCAGAGCTTTCCGCAAATCAGAACTCGATAATGCATAGAAAACAGATCGAGAAAATAGCATTTTGAAGGCAATTTTCTGAAACATTCAGCACGCTTCAATTCAGAAATCAGAACAGAAAGCTTACCTTCACAATAGAATTAAAGCTGTAAGTGAGACTTACGCAAACTCAGGGTTATAATTCTCAGGCCAAAGCTCCCGAGCTGCATCATCAACTTTCCCAACGTCATTGAGATAGAATCCTTCCGCCCAAGGTTGCACTTCCCCATCATGGACAGTGGCATGTCCAAACCCAGTGAACTCGCCAGGTAGCTTTGCAACTCGTCTCTTCACATCCAAAGGAAGACTAAAAAACTCCGACGCCTGCTTTCGTACACGCTCCAGCAACTGCAAGGAGACGCCATGGTTAACAACTCGGAACATCCCCCACTCCAAACAGGCTGCTCTCAGTTGAGAAAGAATCAATTGCTTTGCAGCAGAGTCTCCCGTTTGGTAACAAGCCAAATCTATTGTATGAATGTCCGCATCAGGGTACTGGTCGAGCTGCAATTGCGGACGGCATTCTTCAGGAAAAGCATGCGAGCTTGGAACTACAGCGTGTCTCTCCCATGAACCCATAGTTTCCAGCAATCCCCAAACTAGTAGAATTCAGACAGTGTCCGAATCAAGCGGTCGGAATTGAAGCAACACCACAACACCGTACCACTCCGTTAATCAAGCCATTCAAGCAACTAAACTTGAGGCACTGTATTCTATTAGCGAAAGCCAATCAATTCTGATTTAATATTCACGATCTAGGCAATCAAATAGTAACACTGGTTCATGCTTTCTGTACACGAGTGACTGCGGGATTCACTCTTGTGAACAAGTTTGGCATGGGTCATGGAGGTGGGGTGGAAGATTGCGTGTTAAACTTAACTAAATCTCTGCTACGTACGTGCTTCCGTTTTCTCAGCTGCAATTTTGTTGTGCGCGTCAGTACTTGCCTTCACGCCAAACTGGGTGTGCGTCACTCTTGCTGTTTGCTAGGTCAGTCTCCAACAGCCTTTAATTGATTGCCCATTTTTATGTGCAAGAAGGGTCTTGGGATCATTGGTGAAGTTCCGTGAGGTTTTATTAATTGTAACTTAATGTACAAAGAGCCCAACTGACTTGATTCCTCAAAAACTGGAGCCGTTTCGGATACTCTTCCGTTTTCCCACTGCTACATTCCTGTCGAAAAAATCGCGTCCAAGTTGGCACCTGGTTTGCAACTTTCGCTCAAAAAAAATTCTTGAGCAGCCAGAGCGCGGCTTTCCCTTCCACGCCTCCCGCTGGCTCTTACAATTTTTAATTCCTCTTGGGTTATAGAGGTCAACAGCAACTTGTTGACTTGTCAGGACACTCCTTGCTAAGCGGGCATGGGTGGGTAGATGGGTTGGGAAGGTGGAAACTCTAGGAAGGGAGAAAGTATGGGCTGGAATGCTGGATGGGACCAAGGCAAAATTCTTGAATGCAAACTATCCCCCATATCAAGGGATAGCACGAGTGAGAATGTTGTTATAGAAAAGGTACCATGCTCTTCATGGTCAAGAATATTCAGGATAAATTTAAGGATTTAAAAAATTATTTGAATTTGTCGTCGAATCATAGTAGTTATGGTTCAACATACACTCGTGGATTCTAGATGACTGACCTTTTTGATACAATTTTTTAAATGTTTTCGGTAATCAACCAAAAATGATCAAATTCCTAAACAAATAGGCGCACAAATATCTACATTCTTTGGTTTTACAATGATCCCCACAAACATTCATTGAACACATTTTATCCTCATCAGCATTTCAACCTCTTAAAAAAAATGAAGACTTGAGATTTTATTATTATTCAATATTCATATATTGTACAATAGTCATTGATTACACTTCATAGTTGAGGTTCATGGTTCATTTAATTTAATTTATTTTATTATAATCTACACTTACAAAAATTAAATGAAAAAATAGATGTATTTGAATAGACATCTAACTTTTATTTATATGAACAATGTAATAGAAGAAATGGTCAATAAATAAAATGTTTTAATCAAAGCTTCATATAGAAGAAGTAATAGAAATCAACTTTCTACTATTTGAAAAAAAATACTAGCTACAACCAATAATTTGTAAAGTGATGAATTGATGTTGTAAGAAGTTGATGTTATCTTCTTACCCTTTAACCCCTAAGCACCCCAGTGCCTCAAATATGGCCTCTCAAAACTCAAAGATCTTCTTGTTTAACCATTATAATCTTTTCAATGGTATGGTCAAAGGATGTGTCCCTTTCCCTATAGCTCCAGCCCTATCTCTACTATCAATTAGTACGGTCAATTTATGTGGATTTCATTTTACGTGATAATTTGATTGGAATGAATTGAAAAGGGTTTGGATTTTAGCAAATATGGTCTGGGCGCTTAGGAGTTAACTCCTAAAGGACTAGGCATTCAAAATTTGAATAAGGTGGCAAATGAATGCAAATACATTCTAAGCACATTAAAATGCATTTTTCCATCCATCAATTTTTTTGAAGACTCTTATATTAGTTTTAAATTAACATTTTGTACCATATAGATTTTGAAGACATTGCTTTGCAAATATTCTGTTATTCAATAGGTATTAGCAGGTCTAATCTAAAAAAGAAACCTTTTTAGTTCAAAAAATGACCCTTAAAAACAACTTGAAAAAAAAGTACAATTGAAATCTTTAAAAATCACTATGAGTATGATTAAAAATTATCATTTTGAAATTCAAAGAAAAAAATTCTTATGAAAATCAAAAATATTTAATTTGCAATTGATTTTGGAAGGAATTCTCAAATTTTGGCTTTAAATTTTATTGAAAAATATTGATTTGTATACTAGTTGATCTAACCATATGCATGGTTGTCATACTGGACAAGTTACTATTCATTTTTCGTGCTATAGGACGAGTTATTATTCATCAAATGTACTTGAGAGGTACATTTGATGAATAGTAATTCGTCCTACAGGACAAGAAATGAATAGTAACTTGTCCAATATGACAACCATGACCATATGGATATTATCTATGAATCATATTTTACACTATTATTTAGCATCCATCATTAAATTATTCTTCTAAATTCAAATTGAACGTCATTTATAAAGTGGTCAATCATGCCCTTGAATCTTTCATCATCCATCTTATCTTTCATCAATCCATGCTTATTGCTTAATTTTTGAAGTTTGGATTACAAGTTGTAGAATTTGATTTCAAAGTCTTCTTCCTAAAGTTTCCCTTCTTTCTATTCCTCCTTTTTCTTTTCCATTACTCCTTTTTCTTTTACTTTTATTCTATTCAATAATTGAAACACATTAGTTGCCTTTGCAATGTAATATTTGTTCAAATTTCAAGACAACAATGCAATATTCTTGCTTCCCTATCCAAAGTCAATAATTATCAAATCCAATTTCTAAAGGATTAGGATTTCTTCCTAATCTTCTTAGATGTCCAAAATACCCCACTTCTAAATCAACATTTCATTCTATCATTCCTTCACTTGTTTCTTCTTTAGAGTTCTAACTTTGAGAGATGCTCAATTTGAGGCAACCAAGAGAAACTACTTCTAAGAGAAACACTTTTTGTGTTAGTTTGTTTTTACTTAATTTGGAATACTATAACTTCATATAAATTTTGTTGATGTATCTATTTCTTTCTATTATCTCCTTCCCTTTTAGTTCAAAGCTTTGCCACCATTTTGGTTTAACACAAAAACTAAATATCTAAGACCTTGGAAAGTCAAAGCTTTGCCAACTAAGAGGGTAGCAAAAAGGGTAAGTATGGGGTTTGAACGAGGCACAAGTAATACAAACACATTAATACAAAACAAGTTAGTACAACCAAAACATAAATCTTGGGGAATTTTACACTTAAGGAATTCCTACTTAGTATTGTACAACTCACAAAGATATACTCTAGAAAGGTCTCTTAAGCAGCATTGCTAAAGTACAAAGGGGAGTGACTCCAAGATTAGTCGAGAGATTAGTACAATTAAACAAAATAAAAATTAGTGCAAAAAAATACAATAACAAGTGAGTATAGACACACTTTGAAGGGATCCCAATGTTATTTAAAGATTGCTAAAAAAACAAGAATAATGAAAAAACAAAAGCTTCAAAAACAATTGTTTAGTAAGTTCACCTAAAAATGGCCCAAGTCCACTAAAATGGACCCAATGGTGTTTTCAAGAGGGAAATGGGTGCCATTATATACTCTTCCAAGGAAACACCCTTCTTTCTCATTTTTCTAGTGGTAAAATTATCAATTATGATTTTCATCCTAATTTTTGAATTTTCAGCTTTCTATGCTTGTCCTAAACTTTAACTTTTGGAAAAAGACTCCAAATGACAAACAAATTGTGCCATTAGCCATAGAAGGCCTTTCTTCTTTTCAAAAACTCCCCTACCCTTTTTCCTTCATGAAAAAGTCATCAAATTTTAGCACCAATTTAAAAATAAAAAGGAAAGACAAAATGGACTTTTGGAATTTATTTATTTTGAATAAAGTAACTAATCTACACTCTTTAAAAGATATAAGGGAGTAAAAAAGACCCCACTTTGAACTCATTCCAATTTTATATGCTCTCAAAATGTCAGTCAGCTTTGCAAACCATCTTCAATTTTGTCAATTTTAAAGAGCCTTGCCAATTTAGATATTTTTAGATGTTGGAATGTCATAAAATTGTTTCAAGTGTGTTATTATCATAAATTAATTAATAAATAATAATTTTTAGTGAAATTTTACCATATCCTAAATAACTTCTAGGAATTTTTCATTGTAAATTTTAGTGGTTGACTGTTTAGAAGACAGGGACATGGAATCTTCTAAAAGTAAAAAAATTACGAAACTTTTTATGGAACCTCTTATAGAATTTCACAAAAGATTTGAAAGCTCATATTTTTACTTCACACATTTGAAGAAAGAGAATAAAATCCTACTATCTCCTTTAATTATCGGTGAATATGAAATCTTCTATGTGAAAGCAAATCTTAGCAAACTGATTTTACCATTGAATTCCTAGTGTGATTTCAATCCTAGAACAATATCTTTCTACCATATATGCTCTCTATTACTCCGTCATGAGTTTGTGTCACTTGTAAGCTAAGAATTGGAGTTTCTACCATTTTTCAAAATTAACTAGGAAACTAAAATCTATCCTTGAAAATTGATTTAAGGATTTCACTAGGGCAACCTAGGCACCATTTACTTTGTATCTATAATTTTTACAGCTTATGAGTTTCTACCTTATTTACTTGTAGGATTTTGATTTATTTTAGGCATAACATTCTATTTTGGACCAAATATCATAATGGCATGTAACATACCTAATTTGGTTTTGACACTCTTTTTTGAATTTTTTTGTATAAAAATTTGACTTAAAATTATAAAAAAAAACAAAAAAAAACAAAAAAGTCCCAAATGGTAAATTAGGATCTCACAAGTTACACACCAAAACTCTTAATTCTAATATAAAATTCAAGTTGCAATTTCTTCTCATAATGCTCAATGATGGAATTTGACAATGAAAAAGTATGTAATTGTGGTCAAATACTCCCTATCTATCTAGTCTATGAATTTACAATATAAAAATGCATATCCATGATTCTTTGTTTTGTTATCCCTAATATAATTTTAAAAATACTATAATACTTAAGGATTTTTTCCCTCAAATACTACATCACAAGTATTCTCATCAATATCTACTACCCCAACCAACAACTTGGTTTTATTAGAGGCAACAATAATTGATGAAGTAGCCATAGGTAGAAGAAGAAAAGAATTATTCTTAAAGAAAACTAACCAGAGTTAAATGTTGGAGGTATAAAGTGAATAAGATTTTCTAATTCAAAGCAAAAACAAATAGCAAAAAAAATTGTAGTGCAAACGAGCAAAAATTGCAAAGATGAGATGTGTTACAAGCATTAATATACAAAGTGAAAGCAACCTACTCCAATCGGTATATGTTCTATAATTAAATCTATTCTAGGGTTGGATTTAGGATTCAATGTAGATGAAATTCTAGATCTAGAAGGTCTAAAGATTAATTGAATGGCAAAAAAACAAAGTACATTAATAGATGGAGATATATGAATGTGAAAACATAATGCAAATTATATTTATAGACACAAAAGATATTTCATATTGTACACAAAATAATTTAATTGAGGATGAAAATTTACCTATTGATAACAAGTACATACTCATACTTAAGAATAGAGGTGTGAGAATTTTTTTATCCATTACAAAACAAAAAATATATAATGAAATATTAGGGACACGACATCCCCTTGTAGTTAGCTATGTATTAATTTATAGAAGTGCAAGTCATGTTGATAAGCTAGAAACCAACAATACAAAGCATAAAAGTATCCACAATGGCAAATGGAATATTGGGAGGATGGAAGAGCTTAGGTGGGGCAAGAATTTGTCAATTGTTTATATAAAGATGGTTGGCCCCCATCGTGACCTTAAGTTTTGCAACTAATTAACCAAATGTGCACAACTTTTGGAGTGTTCTTTTCTCAATTTCAATTGTACTCTTGTTTCTATTCAACCTTGCAATTGATTTTCCAACAAATTGAAGCTTTGAAATAAGGGCTTGTTGGAGTCTTGAATGGCTATGTCAAGTTTCCATTCAAAGTTTAGCAAGTTTGAATTCCCATGTTTAGTTGGCCAATAAATGGTGTAGTAAAAAAGATAGATCAACCCTAACCATTTGTATTCTTATCCCTCGTTTTGTCTAACAATGCAAATTTTTTAAATGAATTAGAAACTCAATCTCTAGTCTAGATTTGATGAGATGGTCATTGTCAATAGAGCCCATTCATGGTTAGATGATTTGGACAAGGAAAGAGATGTTTTTTTTCCACAATTCATAGTTGCTTTACCATTATGATGTCTTTTTTTTGAAGTCCTTAATTGAACATCATTGACGTTATATCTACTAAAATGAAAGTAGAGTCTTATTATGAAAAATAACATCCTTCACCAATTACACATTTCAACATATTATTACTCATGACAAGACTTTACTTTCACATTATTTAATCCATTATAATTATGAAGGCAACTATACAAAATATCTAAAATATTCTAAATACATGAAGCACATATAAATGGTTCCTATTATTAAACTACCTTAGTTTTGTTTGGATATTAAAAAAGGATTGGCTAGATTCCCAAAGCATGTAGTTTTGGGACACCAAATGAATTTTCAAAGGGTCAATAGGTGCACCCAAAATTGACCCTAGACTCTCATGTCCAAAATATGTACAATGTATGCAAAGAATCAATATTGGTCATAATTAGATGAATTACTTGATGACATCCTGACTTCCCAAAAGCATCATTCTAGCAAAATTCATGAGAATCATTATTTATGGTGATATGAAAATCTGGGGTTTGACTTTTTCTAAATGTTAAAAAAAGAATCTTTTAACACATGAATTGCATAAGTTTTAGAAGTTTAGTTTTAGTTTTAGTTTTTTACACAAATTGAAGAACTAATTGCGAATAAAAAAGTAAACAAACTAATCTCAAATAAGGTAGAACTACCAATTACCACACAAATTTGCCATCTAAGTACTTTGTAGAAACTATTTGTCAACTCCTATATTTTTTAGAGATTGAAAAGTTTGAGAAAAGTCAATTGCAAAAAGAATGAAGACATTTTGACAAGAAATGAGTAAGTTTTCTATGATTTTTCTAAACGAAATGTTAAACTGTGAATAGACCATTGCTAAAGCATGAAAAAATCCTTGTTGAAGCATGAGCAGATCCTTGTTAAAGTGTGAGCTAATGAATCTGCTCTCTAAGTGCATTGCCATCATGATAATGGGTTGTAAAGATAGTGGTAATAGATGGGACACTGACAGAATTGGGAGGATCTTGTAGATGGTGGAATTGGATAGATGGTGGTATTAGATAGTTCTACCTTACCCATTACTATTCTAGAAGTTTGTTTCACATTTGCAGATTGACCACCAATAAAATAGTCAATGCCATCAACTTATAATTTTGTATTTACAATTTCTAATCACAATGCATAATATCTTTTCTTTTAGTGCAAACTTTAAAAATTTGTACAATACATAATTGTACATCAATATATTTTGTCAAAGATGCCTTGAGATTAGGGTTTTAAGGGAAATGTAGTTAAGGGACGCACACAGCAAAAACTGCCCTTTATTTTGGACTATGAGTAGGCCTTGGAATTTCAAGGCCAATCACAAACCTTGCACACCTACAAGCACATGACATGTATGCACTTGCAAAAGACAAACTCAAGTTTAAGGGATAAACACCAATGGAATATTTTTTTTATTGCAGCCAATGAGATAATAACTTACCATAGATTATTTTATAACCTTGGAGTGGATTGTGGAAACCCTACCTTAAATTAGGTTGTTCAATTTGTTTTGTTTTGATTGTTTGTTATAGTGAGATATCCTCAATCATGCGTCCTCCAATTGCATTTTTGGTATAGTTAGAAAGCTCTCTATAAAGAGGGAAGCACAATTTTGTTTCATGGCATTGGAATCTACAACAAAAAAGATATTGAATTCTGAAGCTTTTATAAGTTAAAAATTAGAAAATTACTTTTACTTTGGCAATTTTTGTGGCAACAATACATGGCACACTAGTTGTAATTAGGTAAGGTAGTCCATATATACAATCCATAGCAAATGAATACAACAATAGGATTTGGACTTCCCTCAAATATAGATTCTAGAAAGTCCATGCATTTATAAGGTAGTTTGCTGTAAAACTACCCCACTCCTTTATATTGCCCCTATTATTAGCTAAAGAATGGAGATGAGGTGATTCTAAAATGAACCACTTTAGCCATTTAATTAATCAAAAAAATTAATTTTCTATTGCAAGAGCCAATCATTGTATTTGATTTTTGCACATATCTTTACAAGTTGCAAGTGGATAGATGTTAAGATACCTACGGTCACAAATAGGTGTTTATGCCCTAAATCTTTGAAAATTTATTATTAATTCAAAATGTTTAGAAAAACACAAAACCACTTGTGTTAGGTTCCACATCTATTTTCCTTTCTCTAGAAAACAATCTAAAAAATATTTTTGTCCTTTGAAAATGTATGTAAAAGGTGGACTAGCCCTTAAATGAAGGTGGAGGCAAGGTCAGAAGCCCCAATTTTGATCCTTTAGGGAACATACCACAATCAATAATAGAGTTAATCATAAAGGTCTCTCCAATTTGTAGAAAGGGTGTCAAAGGGAGGTTAACTAAGAATAGTACTCTATGAGATCCAATTTAGATGCTCTAAGAAGTTTTGTCATGTGTTTTTCTTCAACTCTTAATCCCTCACTTGTACATATTTTATGATTTAATTCTAATGTTGATAAAATGTTGCTTAGTAGTTATCCAATTGACACCTTTAATAATCCTAAAGCCTGGTGGCATGATTTCAAGTCATTTTCTACTTTTGGACAAGCCTTTTCCAGAGCAATATTTGTTGAATTTTGGTGAAATTTTTACCAAAAGTTTATTTCAGTACTAACTTGATGCCTAGAAAATTTTACAACAATCCGATCATGGTTTAAAATCTATACCTCAAAATAGACATTTTTTTGGAATTAATGGCAGTTTAGGTAGTTATGATAGATAAGTCCAACTAGTCCAAAATGTTTTACACATAATCTCAATAAATTTTTTTAATATAGTCCTAAAATTTGAAAGGTAGAAAAACATATGATTTGGAATTACAAGCCTTTAGAATGGGACTATTTAATTTTTGGACTTTCCTCAAAGGAAGAAAATTTATTTCAAAGGCTATCGAAAAGACCATTTCAAAGGCTTGTAAGTCCAAATCATGTACTCACATGCCTTGCAACTTTGAGATTGTGCTAAAGAGTTTATTGAGATTATATGTAAAAAATTTCAATCCAATTGGACTTGTTTTTCATGATTGCCTAAACTACAATTAATAAATGTCTAAGCCCTCCACCACTTTTAAAAACTATACTTGATATTAGGAAAAGTTGATTAGTTTAAGCATTACAAAAAATTTGGGGCTTCAAGTGGGCTGCCAAACTTCGAACTAGTTCCCCCCAAAGTCCAAATATAAAATCAATATTTTTCCATTTTTTTTTCATTTGGACTATCATTTGGTTTACCTCTAGTGGCCTTGTAGTGACGCCATTTTTTCTCTAATGGTTCAATAAAATCACAATACATATTGGTAATTTGTTGAGGTACACTAATAATGAAATTTTAATGTTCACCACACTAATTAATTTTAAAAAGCTATAAGTTTTTATTCTCGATGACCCCATCTTTGAATAGTATTGATATCTCTACTCTTGGTTAAAATCTTCATCAAAAGAGTAAAAACTTATACTCCATAGTATTTTCAAATCAATTAGTGTGGTAACACTAGATTTTATTTTTAGTGTAGTGAAATGGTGTTTTGCTTGATTTTTCTGAGCATCATTCACAACTCCTGTGTGCAGAGTTTCTTATTGGAGTGTTTGGGAGAGTCTGAGTTTTACAGAGTTTGCAGAATTGGGGTGCTTATCGTTTACTTAGCACTTGTGATAGCTTATCCAGGATTGTAAGCGCATGCTAATCTTTCGGAGTTCAGCGTTAACCTGCCAACCTATTGCTCGGTGCTTGATCTTTTGAGAAAAAATGATCGCCACGTAGATCTGAATCATCTTATCAGCAAGGCTTACACAAAAAATACAATCTCAACAGCATGAAGGTGTCTGATAACTTGCAAGCTTGTTGGATCCCTTTGAGGAGCTTCAAAATTAATGAACAGGAAGATGTGTACGGTACACTTGCAAGATTGTTGGAAAATCAATCAAAGTTTTATGTACTGTTGTTGAAAACGCCCTCATTACGTACAGTAAAACCTCTGCAATAACGCTGAAATCTAGATTTTATAAAGATACTACTTTCCGTAGAACTGCCGCTACTTGGTTGAGGTAATTAAAAAACGCTCATAAGAGTGGTTGTAGAAGATGCCACAACACCTGCCAGCTAGGTTCGGCGTTTACCAAACAACTCTGGTAGGAACACTCACAAAATGATATTGCTGATAGTACTTCCTAAGGGCCTCCTTACATGCTCACCCGGTGGGCAAAGAAAGCACTAAAAGAAAGCAACTAAAAGACAAGAACAGTGCTACCGATCCCGGTGTGTTCCACACTGTAGAAGTAGCATAAAAGTGCTTTCTATATTTCGACCCTGTTACACTCCTCCCACCCACCGATACATGTAAGGAGACCTAACACTCCCTAAGTCCAGGAGGGAACGGACTCCAAGAAACGTAACCACATGAAGCAGCAATTCTCGAGAGAATTATCCTCGAATCCCTCCCAAGATTCCTGCATGGATTACACAGGGTTATGTCATGCTACCATCATAGGATGTCATGCTTAGATCAACATTCTCTCTGCAGGAAATGATGCAAAAATATGTCATTGGCAAGACTCGTCGGAAAGATTGACTGAAAAAAGATTCTCATCAGTCTGGAATATTGACTGGGGAGCGAATCTTACAAAGTTCTCGAAAGTTGGAACCAATTACTTTAGCTGAGTTAGTTACATCATACGCGCGGTCAAGGGGCACTGTAGGGTTAGAATTTTAAAATTGTGAAACGTTGGGCAAGGAAGACATAACATGAAACACTATTCCAGTCAAACTTACGAAGGAAACATATTTTCTTTGTGAAACATTTAATGCCTCAAGAAAAAATGCGGCGTCCAAAGACGACTGTACGTTTATCCAGAGATCTGAAAGGAAGAGCAATCAACCATTACGGCGAATTACAGGTCAATTGGCGCGGTAACATTAATTAAAATAGAATGAATGAGCTGATATTGTTGAATGTCCGACTGTCTGCTAATGTATGTACCACTCAGACTCCTAACTGTTGTTCAGTCTCGAACTAATAGTGCCACAAACTTGCGAGTGATACTGTAAATGATATCTACATATGAGAACGTAACTGAACTGAACATAGTCGTCATATACTAGTTGCAGCTTCAAATCCGGTAAACTATAATAAACCCTGCTATGGCGGCGTTCAAGCATAGACGTGTACCATCTGGAATTCAAACATTTGACGCTGAACTAATGAATTCAAAACTTCTAAACTAATTCGCTGGAGTTTCTCGCGCAACCAGATCTTCAATTTATTCAACTATAAATAACGATGTCAGCAGGCAAATTGTGCATTGACGGCAATCTAGCATGGTTTTCTAGCTGAACAGATTTGAACTGTGGCTCGATCCCTTCAACTTCCACCATCATCCTTTCTTCACATTGCATAGATCCATTTTGCAACAGTCGCATAAATAGATCGAGTTTGTGTACCTGAACTTTTCCGTGTTCAAAAGGTTCGTCGTGAAAATGGCTCCAGAAGCGCTCTTGCTTCCTCCAACTCAGGGATTCAGTCCACGCTCGGTTCCAAGTCCGTCTCCCAAGTACAGAAACGCAAAATCCTCCCTTGATCAGATTGTCACGCCACGCTCTTACGGTGCTAGTGCATGGGGACTAGAGAATGTCACCCCTCGCTCAAATGGCCCCTCGTCTCCGTTCTCTCAGCTCGGCAGTCCACTGCCACTGAACAGGAAAGCATGCAGCCCACGATTCTCATCGTCATCGCCACGAGACAAGCTGGAGCACCTCCCCACTCCTCGATCTTTCAACTCAGCATTATCAAGCGGCCCGCCATCTCCCTTCCCGCTGGGTCCCCTGCCACCGAACAGGTTGAGAGGGAGCAACAACACTGCAAGCGCTGCTGCAGCTTCAATCAAAGCCGTAGATAGAAAGAAAGCGGTTTCCTTTGCATACGTCTGGCCTGTGCAGCACCGACCGACCGTTGAGCACGATGACTTCACTGACCTTGAGATTCCAACCGTCGACCTAAGTTCTCTGAACTCAGACGACGAAGCTGCGAGGAAGCAAATGGTGGCTAAAGTGAGAGCAGCCTGTCTGGATTGGGGTTTCTTCCACGCTATCAACCACGGAGTTCCTGGAGAGCTTCTGGAACGGGTGCAGAAGCAAGCGCAGAAGTTCTTCTCTCTGCCGAAAGAGGATAAGTTGAAGGTTTCCAAAGCACCCGGAAGCTCCGCTGGCTACGGACATGCCGCTGTGAAGCCCACTGATAGCCAGCCATGGTCGGAGGGGTTTTACCTAGCAAATGACGGCAGTGTGGAGGGCTTCGAAGAGACATTGTGGCCTAATGGTGAAAATAAAGACTTTGGGTAAGGAGGCATTGGAATTAAATCCCACAAGATGTGAAAGAGAAAAGTAAACCTTCAAGTGTGTTTAGGCTGTGTCTTTAGAACATAAACTGATGCGCAGTTACCATGATGGCAGGGACTCGTACAAGGAATACAATGAGAAGGTGGAGAAACTCGCCAAGCAGCTGATGGACGTGATCATTGAGGGCTTGGAGGTGAATGCAGCTCACTTCCAGCGCTATGTCGACAAAGCCTCGGGGCTCCTGCGTTGGAACCATTACCCGCCTTGCCCTCAACCGCACAAAGCTCTGGGCATGTCAGCACATACAGACTTCAACCTGTTGACAGTGTTGCACCAGGGTGACATTGGCGGATTGCAAGTGCAGAAAGATGGTGAATGGGTTGCCGTGAGACCGCATCGAGATGCTCTAGCAGTGAACATCGGTGACACATTACAAGTAAGAAAAAAATATCTTCATATCTGTAAGTAGTACTGCCCAAACTAATGACAAAACATGTGCAGAAAGACTTTGATAATTATAAATTATAAATGCTTTGATCTGATGCATTCGATCTTATTACAGGTGTTGACAAACGCACTCTACAAGAGCGTTCCACACCGAGCAGTGGTCAACAGGGCTCAAGCTCGGATTTCTTTGGCGTACTTTTTCGCTCCTCGGATGGGGCTGGAGATTGTTCCATCCCCGGAACTCGTCGACAGAACAACCCAATGTAGCAAATATAAACCCTTCACCATAGAGGAGTACTTAACTGTAAAGAAAGGCCAGCTGCTCAACACTCTTGAGCATTTCAGTCTTCAGCCTCTTCTGCAGCTTCTAAGTCTTCGTTCCGAGGATCCTACGCCGGTACCTGAATAAGTCTCGGCTGCATAAGTCCGCATAAGTCTCGGCTATTAATCGTCAACTGAACAGATTATATTACATCCTTATGTAGAAATCGTGAAATAAGCAGAGTACTTAACGAGAGGCTGTAGTTAGACTCCATACTTGAGGACCACGACCGCGTGGATAGCTGAAGGTTTTATTTATCAGTAAGTTGTTGGGATGTTTTCAAACTGCAGAACTCAATACGAGTATGGCATAACATGCATCTTAAATAATCTGAGAGTAACCTCAGTTTGGGTGCCCTGGAGTTTGAGAGGAAAACACCAAAACATTAAGAAAGTGTAATAATATTTCGCAACTTCTTAACGACCCTGTGTGCACCCTAACCCTTGGGAACAACTATTTTGATACATGCACGAGTATTGATTGTCTTGAGGAACTCCATAATTCAATGTCACAATACATTCCTCACAAAGCCCACGGTATTTTCGGTACGCTGCACCTGCTTCCAGGTTGGGCTACTCGATTGTTGGGCACATGTGACGTATCACAAACATCTACAGCGCAGAAAGTCTCGATAACAGCATCTATCAGTGACCGCATAAACAACACTCACAGCAAGCAGTCAGAAAGTAGAATCGACGCCTTTCTAGAATGAACACGTTAAATTGTGGGATTCACCTGAAAGAATGTTTCTTGTATACAATAGATAATTCATAATGAGTAGCACTCAGCAGGTGACTCGGTGTAGTGCTATTAATGTTGAATTTCATGAATGCTGCCTCTTGCGCCAGGATGATGAACTTAGGTAGAGCTATCCACCGATTAGCACAATAGAATCGCCACAGCGTCTAGCAGAATCGAATGACGTAGAATTCAAAACCAATCCTCAGAGACGAGGTGATCACAGCTTTGTGATACGAGCCTCAAGATACTAGCAGATTTCGGAATACAGCAGAATATGTTTCTCCATCATCTTTCCAAGACGTCTCATTAGAGCTTCTTGAACCAAGCAATGTCAGTGCTGTAGGGATATTGCAGCACTTGGACATCGCCTTGAGTGTCCCAGTGAATATCTGACCCCGACAGAATATGATCCACTTCTTTCTTCAGCTCTGCCTTCTGCTCAGCCGCAAGAACTGCAATGTAACTCTTGCTAAGAACTCGCTGCCATACAGCGTTCTTACTGTTCGACACAGAATGATTCACGTGTCGTTCTTGAATTGGCAACTGAAACATTTTGGAAACACTCTCCGCCATCTCAGGCTCCTCAAAAGGTCTGCGCCACAATCCCAACCGATACTGAGGAGTACCCGCTTCGTGCTTCTCGTAGGCCTCCCGCAATCGGGCCACCCAAGCAGTTTTCCGGTCTTCCAAGTTCCAAATCAAGACCACCGTTCCTTCTTTCTTCAACACGCGGTGCATCTCCGCCAAAGCAGCCACATTTGCAAACCAGTGAAATGCCTAGCAACAGACTTTTGTCAGGAACATGGCCAATGCAGAGTCCGAAATAAACAAATTCGACCAGAACGAATTCAAAGACATCCGCAAAGAGATCGATTTCAAATGTTTTTGAACTGTACTAAGAACTACATACATTCATTTTTTCTCTAGTTTCATTATAGCTTTGAATTGTGTAAAGATAACCAATATCAAGTGAGATACGAGTGTTTCAAATCTAGACTTTAATAGAACTTTGCCTACACAAATTTTTGTTAAATTATGATTCAAGAACGTCTGTGAATTGTTGATCCACAATGCAGGGTCTCACACCTGCGCAATGAAGACGACATCCACACTCGCATCCGGAAGTGGAATTGCAGTGGCGGAGCCATCCAGGACGACAACACCAGGATACAGTCGCTGAAATTCTCTGCGCATGCCAGGCGAAGGCTCGACAGCCACAAGCTGGTCAATGCCACAGGGAAGAAGCAATCGCGTCCACTTCCCAGTCCCAGCGGCGAGATCCAGCACCGATAGAGTAGACGCGGTGGCAGGAGCACCAAGAGAGGGCACAATCTCTCGTTTCACAAGCTCCAACACCTCGGGCGGGTAACTTGGCCGGGCCGATTCATAAATACCCTGGTCGACATTGAATCCCGAAGCCGCCCCGGGATGCACTCCGCCATCCAAAGACGCTGGATCATCTCTTGCCATAGCCGACTGTGAACTCGAAACTCTGCCACAAAAACACATGTTAACCCTAAACACGAAGAAAATTTGCCGTAGTCCACTAAAATTGTACTGACAATGAGCGAGGGAGGTCACTCTGAATCCCGTAACAGCGTCGAATTAGGGTTATAAATTTCACAGCATGACTTGCTAAATTCGCAACACATAGTTTGCTCTAATTGCAAAAAATTAAAGAATGAAGAAAAAAACAGGAACCTCAGTCTATTGCAGGACTAATACAAAGGCATAGTGCGAGGGAGGTCTCTCCGGATCCCGTTCCAGCATCGAATTAAAGCAAAAAAATTCACAGCATGACTTGCGTCAGTTCAATTTAACAGAATGGCTTGCTAAATTCGCAACACAGAGTTGCCCAATTTGCAAATAAAACGAATAAAGATAAAAACAGGAACTTCAGTCCAGTGCACGACTACTACAAATTGCAACGGCATAGAGGACAATGAGCGAGGGAGGTCACTCTGAAAATCCCGTTCCAGCATCGAATTAGGGCAAGAAATTTCAGAGGAACAAAAATTCGAACAACACTGGCTTCTGAAGATGCAGGGTTGATGAGTCTCACCGAGAAAACCTTGAAAGAAAGCTGTGACACCCTGATTTCTGACTGTAAGAGTAAGCTGAATGCCGTGATGTTCTGAAAGGAGAAGATCTTGAAAGCATTGGTACAAATTGGGGAACTTGTCTTGAAACAGCGTCAATGAAGTGTAAGTTCAAATCACGTGCCTGTAACGCCAATTCTTGCAGGGGCGCTGCGTTGAATATTACTCCGTCCATGAGTTGGAATCTGTAAGGTAGAAGGTACATAGAGAGCCCATTTAACCCTAGATGGACTGAATAATGCTCTGCAGCAGGGACATCTACTAGTTCATCATAAGTGTCTGCATGTGTACTTTTTGCAAATCTAAAAGTGTAGAAAGAGGGTTTGCTTTTTGAGTTATAACGCTTTTCTGACTATCCGCTATGCAATAGAATGATGACAAATTTGTCAGACTTAGCATGGCATACGAGAATCAGGCAACACCTATTTTGAGGAAAATTGGTGTAAAATCACCATTTGATAGTTCACAAATTTCTTGCAAGAACACAAATCCCTTCAATCTATTAAAGATGATCATATCATTAATTAAATTATTTTTAATAAATTATTTAAATACAAAAATCCAAGTTCAATTGGACATAATAAGTACAAAAACAGTTCATAAGACAAGTAGTCTTGTTAACATGTCTTATTAACAAGTAGATTTGATTGTTAGTTATAGCATCCCAAACTATTTTACTAAACCTAAACTTATTTTTAACCCCTAAGGGACCAAACAATAACGCTAGCATATGAGCTTAGAAATGTAAGCCTATGGGCCTTAAGCTTAAGTGTAAGTAGGTTACACTACAACCATTAAAGGTGCCTTTAACATGTGCACTTATAACAAAAATACCCTATAACCATGGAAGGTGTCTATAATATAAGCACCAAAAATATAAGTACCTATAACTATTGAAAGTGCCCTATAACATAGGTATCCTATAATTAAAGAAGGTGTCTATAATATAGGCATCAAGAACACATGCACCCATAACTATAGAAGGTATGTATAATATAGATATAAAAAATATAGACACCTATAATCTTTAAAGGTATCTTATAAGATAGGCACCCTATAACCATAGATGATGTCGATTATATAGGTATCTAAATTCCTAGGCTTATGGGCTTAAAATCCTAAGTTCACATGCTAGCAACTATAAAGGACCAAACAATATTTTTTACAATGTAGCTAATCTAAGAAGCTCACTACAAACAATTTTTTTTTCTTTGAAATTTTCAAACAACATGTACCCAAGAAGTAGCTTTAAGGCCTAATAATTTTCATAACTTTTGACTACATGGTTAAAAAGTTATTGTGGAATATGTAGTTTTCATTACTCAACAGGTAGTTTGGGCAAAAAAAAAAAACTTTTTTTAAAATCACCTTTTAAAAGTTTAAAATTGGTTCTCTAAATTTATGTAAATGTGGAAAGCTTTGAATCATTCCATTTTGATTAATGAGATGAAAGTTATGAAGAATTCTAGTTTGCAAGAGTTTGTAGGTAGTTATGGAATCTTTACTTTGAGATAAACTTTGAAGTCCTATATTTAACTCAATTTTCAATATTTTTGAAAAAAAATAAAAACATTGGGTGTACATTGTTTATTACAACATTCCAACTAATGGGATTGGCATTTTTCAAGTCTATAACTAAATTCTTGACAAGTTAGAATTTTAAATCATTCTCTACTTCCTTCTACAAACTATTTTTTCTATATATTGTACAATTCCAAATGATCTAAAATTTTCAAGCATGTAGCCAGATTGCCTTGAAAAATTAATCTAAAAAGTAACCAGTGGTTTGAACATTTTTTTATACAAATGTGACCTTGTGAAGTGTAGCTACCCATTTTTTCACAAGGCCATAAAAAGGATTTTTGTCACTTCAAACATTTCAATCTACTAGGTGGAAATTTCTGAAATTTTTCCTGCATCTTTTAAAACTAGTATACTACAAGATTTTATCATTACACGTGTCCAAAAATGTGTTTTTTTTCTAAAATTTGGTACTTGTATAGTTTCAGAGTAGTTTTGATGAAAACATAACCAAAAACCTTTACAGGTTAAATCTAATCTAAAAATATCCGTGACAACATTTTGATTGTAAAAATCTATGGCACACTCGCATACACTCATTACTAGGTCCAAAATATATGAAGCTTGTATTGTACCAAGTCTCATACCAAGTTGGAGAAGAAGGAAAGAAAAACATTGCCCATGTCTAGTGTGACACATCTACACTAGTTGCCAATCATCACAAAGACCATAAGCATAGGTAGCCAATGCCATTGTATTGTGACCTTGTTAGAGTTACTTCCAAGCTACTTCACAGACTAAGAATACATAATTGTAACAACATTTATATATAAGCACAACAAGAATATATTTTTTAAGTGAAAATTATATATTTGGGAAATTTCATTAAAATGAAAAATAATTTGTGACTTTGACATCCCACAGTTCAGACCGGGCGGTCTGAAATCTAGTACACTAATAGATTTTAGACTGCCCGGTCTAAACTGTGGGAATGGCACACTGTGAAAAATGACACATAGAATATCGCCATTTTAATGAAATTCCCCATATATATGTACTTCAATTTTGATGTCACATGATGTTATGAAAATTACCTCCAATTGCATAGAGCCTTCATAGCCTAATGGAAATTGAATTAGAGACTTTGAAGGGTACATGCCAAGTACGCTTATCCAAAAAAATCTTTCCATTTAACCCCTAAAGGACCAAGCCCTTATTTCTGCCAAAAAACACTCAAAACTGCCATTTCTGTAGCAAAGAGTAAAAAAATTTGAAAATTATTTTTTTTGCACATCCAACCATAGGATCTTATACCTTACTAGTATGGAAATGTGTGGAAAAAATTTCAGAAATTTTGACCACATAGATTAAAAGATATTTGTGTTTATAGTGAAAAAAACAATTTTTCAGCACCTTGCGGGACTGGATTATTTGACTTTGAACTTTTTTAACTTAAATTTTTTGCACTACAGAGTTTTGAGCTTTAAATCCTTATTGTGGGAAATTGAGTTGAGAATCTAGAAAAAAAAAATTTAAGAAAAAGATTAATTTTCATGCTTAAAAAAATTGTTAAGTAGAAGTAGGTATGAGAATGAAGGAAAATCTAAATTATTAATATCTTTAAGATGGAATGAAAATGCACTAATCCCAATGGTGAGATTGTTCTAGAAAGAAAACAAAATCATGTAAAAATTTTTTTTTAGAAAAATTGTAAAAATTGCATTCAGAAATGAATTCTATAAGTTATTTTTTCAGGAAGATGCTCTAACTGCCCGATAAACAAGATTGTCCATAACTTTCTCATAATAAGTCCAAATGGAATGAATCAAAGCTTCCCATGCAGACAAAAATATAATCTACAAGAAAAAAAATCCAAAAAAGAAAAATTCAAAATTTTGCAAATCGTTTTTGCTGCCCGGACTGCCCCCCGTCCCCTACTTTGAGCTTATTTGGTCATAACTTTTGTTTCCGGGCACCAAATGTGAAAAAAATTATATTCCCACAAGGCTCATCAGCTTTTCTATCCTCAAAAAAAGTTTCAAAAAATCATGACAAAATTTCAGCCCGTAGGTACCTGCCCGAAATCCAATTTGTCCCCTGAAGGGACAATGGTCCTTTAGGGGTTAACTTCTTGCTAAAACAATGGAAGCATGCTCCTTCACTTCTACACTTTAGATTGCACTTTAGTTATTAATACAAACACTTATTACTCAATAAATAATAACACAAACTCTCTTCAATAAAATTTATTTGATTTTACTTCGATCCCTTCCATTTATAATTTTTTATAATTTTATAATTTTATAATTTTATAATTTTTTTTTTTCTTAACAACTAAAAATTCATTATAATGTTATTACATATTCATTCAATTTTTATAAATCAATCTTACATCAAAATATTATAAGAAGTTATATATTAAAATAATATAATATTCATAAAATAATTACTAATGTATATAAATTTTACAAAAATGTATTGAATATAAATTGATAGAAAAAAGCACTTCATTTAAATTTTATAAATGAATTGTATTGCAAATATTATAAAAAGATGCATATTAAGATAGTATAATACTCATAAAATAATTATATATATATATATATATATATATATATATATATATATATATATATATATATATAATATTATATTAATATATACCTCATAGAAATATATTGTGTATAAATTGATAGAAAAATTGTAATGCTTTAAATTGATAAATATGTAATTAATATATAATGATTTTAGTAGGATTATAAAGAAAGTAAGACTTCCAAATGAACATTAAATATACAAATTCATTGGAAGCATGCTCCTTTTAAACTACCTTGATACACAAGGTAATAATAATAATAATAATATTTTATTCTATTTATTCTAATAAATGGTCTTGTTAGTTCTCAAAAAACATCTATAATGATATATATGATGCGCCACTTTGATAAGCTTAAAATCTTGAATCTTGACTATGACTCAAAACATGCTCTAAATTTTTTTAAATATTCTTTGAATCCATGCCCAAAATACTGTAGAACCCCTTATCTTTGAATATATTCATCATCTTATACTAAATACAAAAATGTAGGCCAATTTTGATTGCAACGTCTTAAAGGGGTTAAGAGTTGAAAATTAATTTGAACAAGTTAGACTTCTTGAAATATTTTTTAGTAAATTTTCCTTCAAAGACAAATGGAACTGGCATCTAATCCAAGCCATTTTAATATTTTTTTTAAACTTTGTAGAATTAGTTTTGAATTTTTAAAGTTGAAACACAATTATTACTAAAAGTATCCACCTCCTAAAATCTATATATTTTGTACATTGCTATTGCAATCAAAAGCAAAATGTAGAAATAGTGCACATTTCAAGAGGTGAATGCTATTAGAGTCCAAATACTTTATGGACTTCCTTCCTATACAAACCATTAGAAAAATACAATGTATTCAATTGACTAGGTATTGCTATTTGAAATCCAAATTGTGATTTTCAAAAGACAATCAATAGGATTTCTATATGTACCCCAAATTGCCACCTAAAATGTACAAGGGCATTTTGAGCGCGATTCTAGGTGATCACATGTGATATGTGCTAAGAGCAAAAATTATTTACTATTGAGGTGACAAAGTGTTGATAAACAATTATTGATTATTCGTAGGGTGTGGTTTTAGTAACATGGCAAAATTAGGTGTAGTTAGAGCACCCTCAATGAACTCTAAAATTTTCCTTGCCAAATAGAACTTTAACTTTTGATTATTTTTTAATTAGAACTTAGAATTTCTATCATTAGAAGTGCATTCAAAAGTACTTTGAATAGGTGCAAGGAAACTCAAATTTAGACATTGCACCAAGAAAATATGCCACTTCAAAATCTAGATAAAAGACCAAAATTATAGTGGTATTTGGCAAATTATCACATTTACCTATGCACATTTCATGCCAATTTGCATCCAATTTGGGGTGAAATGTGCATTGGAAACCAAGAATTGTCAATACCACTATATTTTTTTGTCTTTTATCTAGCTTTTGAAGTAGAATATTTTCTTTGTCTAATGTCTAAATTTGAGTTTTCTTTCACCTATTCAAAGTACTTTTCAATGCACTTCCAATGATAGAAATTCTAAGTTCTAATTAAAAATGAGAGTTCTATTTGGTGGTGCAAATTTTGGAGTCTATTGAGATTTGAAAATGTCCTTGGAACACCTCTACTCCTCTAGTGGTCTATCAATTGGATCCACTTTAGCATTTTTGGAATGAAAAGTCTCGTGAAAAGTATGTAGTTAATGTTTGAACTATGTAAAAGATTATTATTGGGATGACAAAAATAATTTTATATTTTTCTACAATAATGGAAAAGAGGATTTCTTTAATGAAAACTATTGTAATATAATCCAACTCAGTAGTTTCTATTCATATTTGAAACCAATACCTAGAGATTCTAGACTAAATCGGTAAATCCATTTAGATAAAGTAAACATACTCATTATAGATTGTAGCCTAATTTGAAACTCAATTTTTGGACCCAATTCAATTTTGTTTCATTCTAATGTAGTTTTTCATTGCATTGAGTGTGCATTTGAGACTTAAAGTTGTGGAATTGGGGATGAAAGGGTTGGAATTGGATTGAAAAGATGTGGTCAATGAACTTATCCATACTATGGTCTATAGTCTTCCAATTAAGAGGCCTAGCTTGTGTTTTTTGAAAATACATGCAACTACAAGAATGGGGACAAAGTCAAGGAGAATTTTCAGGGTTTTAAAAAATTGAAAGTATAGAGATTTCCCACCTACAAAAAGATGTGTTTTCTTGTATTTGAGGATATATATAGCTTACAAACTAGAAATCTTGTGGAAGTACTCTATGTTAGATACAATGATTCTCAGACAAGCCAAGAGCATCCTTAGTCCGGCCTCTATGGAAGCACTACTAACAACGACAAGTTTTGTGTGGGTTATAGAAAAACAATAAAAACTCTCGTAAAAATTTATTCTAATGCTAATTGCACCTCCCACGTTACTTTTATGAACTTGACACTTCTTGTCTCTTCATGACATAATTTGATCCTTTGTTGTACCCTCCAAATTCCTTTGCACTTCTTGGTCAACATTAATAATGGTGATGATTCATCTTAAAGAAAGAAGAGCTTTATTAGCAAAGCAGTGGCCCAAGTAGTGGTCAAGTAGTTGTTGAAATTCATCGTTGAAGTCAAAATCCTCCTGCCACTATATTGTTGTAGAGCTAAGTAGAATTCCAAATACCATTGTTGCATTGAGGTGCTTGAGATAGGGAAAGCCACAGTGGATAAAAAAGGGATGGAAATACAAATTGCATGTGAGGAAGGAATCCCATTCGTGATCACCTCCGCATTCTAGCAATGTAGGCTACTCTCTTTCCGCGCAAGAAGAGATGAACAGTGATTAATTACAACACAGTTCATGGTGTAGTTGTGGCACATTGTGATTGTTCTACAAGCCTCTCAATATTGCAACCAACCCTTGGTGGATTTTGCAACTAGCCCTTGGTCGGAAATAGGAAGGTCTATGTGACCAGAGTGGGAGGAATGGAATCTTTCGCTCAAAAATTCACACTAATTATGTTTTGAGAAATAAAAATCTGAAAAATTATGGAAACCTTCTGAACTCTATTGTTATACACTAGAAAATTTACCCACATAAGAACCGTGTCTTGCATATAGGTGGAATTGCTCAAGTGGTGAGGAATGGGATTCCTCCCCAACCATTGCAGTGTTTTTATCCGGGCGTAGCAAATGATGCTCTAAGCCAATGAATGAGAGTTCGCCGGTACGTCCCAGAGTCCGTTCCAAACTCGACAACATTCTTCACCGTTGTCGGGTCCAGTGGCGCTCACTTGATCAGGTTCCATCTCCCAATCCCCTGCAATACGAATTAGTAGATCCAAAGCTTGATCAATATCGATCTACTTGAGACAGGCATCACGACTCCCCGCAGCTTGTGGGTGATTGCGACCATGGCTGTGTTGATGAGCGTGGCGCTGGTGCCCATGCTCGCCATGGTAGCAGACAAGGATCCACTCCAGGACCTCTGCGTCACATGTGCAAAAGAAGAAGAAATTAGCTCATCCATTAGGCAGGCTCTCAATTACGTACAGCAAGCTCTCAGTTACAGCAAGCTCTCAATTGCAACAGCCCCATCCTCTAATACCATGGTTACAACAGAATTCCAAGGAGGCAAATAGCCCTGATCGTCTTGCCTGCCACTCTATTCCGCATGCCCATTCATAGTTCTGTCCATGCAAGTTGGACGTCCTTCACAGTGAAGTTGAATGTAGTCATTGAATGTCTACATTCTTCCACAGTTTTTGTATACAACATTTTTTTTTAGCTTGCACAATCTTGTAGCAAATTTTTTTGAGAAAATCACACTAGAAGGGTGCATTCCCAGGCAATCTCACAAAAAATTATAAGCTAAAAAAATATTTTTCACTTCATGCAAATGGGCTTTGTATTTGGAAGTTGCAGCAGTATCCGGAGTGTATGATTTTTTGAAAGCATAGTGAGGCAGAGGTTACAGGTGAATCCAATCTAAACCCAATTACTTTATTTTTTAATTACCACCCCCAAACCCCAACCCTAACCACCACCCCTATTTGTAATTTCAGATTGATATGGGATATGCAATCAATATGGGATATTGTTGTATTTGTATTACATATCCGTATACATCTTTCATATCCATAATCATATCCATGTTCATATTTGTATCCGTACCCCAAATTGCAACTAGGGGATTGCTTTCAATTTTTTCCTATGAGTAGATCAATGGTCTGCAATTTTTGAGTATTGAAAGTGGGGGGAATTAATCAAAAACATGTTGTTCCCATCTTTTTACTAGATAGTATAAGTATTGCTAATATCCTTTGGGGGTTGATAAGGATACTACAAGAATTTTGGGATGAAATGTACACAATTATTGCTTGGACATGCCAAAAGATTCTCTACATGGCAAAATTTGCTTACTTTTCAAAGTTGGCAACTTTTCAAATACTACTTTTTCTTCTACAACCACTACATTGACATAATAAATGATGAAAATTCCTTTTGCATTTACACAATAGGATTCTTCGTACTTGGCAAATGTTTCATGCTATGATTTGATGAGATTTATATGATTTTTGTCTTTCAACTTGCTTTTGTTGCGATCTATTTCAATCATCTCATTTTTAAATTCAACTTTTATTATGTCTCATAGTGATTTTTAACCACTTTAAGGACCAAAGAACCCACTTTGGGCTTTTTATGAACTTTGGCTAGCTTCATTGACTTTGTTATTTGCAATTTTTGCATAAATGTTTTAGGATGGGTGATTTCCATCATAATATACGTGTGAAGCTTTATTTCATGTCATTCTAATAAATATTGCAAAAATTAGAAGAATTTTTTTGATTTCAATGTCAAAATAGACAGCAGAAAATATATTCTAAGAAAATATCAATTTTTGATTTTTTTCTAAAAAAAATTATAGATTGATACCTACTAAAAATTTGAACCATTGAATTCCAAAAAATGAGATAAAAATTATGAAGAGTTTTATTTTGCTAGCAATGAAGGTAGAAAAAACATTAAAATGTATCTTTTATTGTCAATTTTGCAAATTTTCAAATAAAAATAAAAATAAAGGATATTAGTTATTTCTTTCATTTAATAACACCTACACTTAAAAGAAATCTAAAAGTGAATATGAAAGGTTTTTTGGTTAAATTTTTTAATATATATTTTCAACCCATTTTGCCTAAAATGCACAAGTTATATGACATACTTGTTTTTTCCTAAAAATGTTGAAAAACAAACTATACCTTTTGGAAGGATTAGAAAAGCCTACATTTTGAAGTTTAGGCACATCAATTGAACTTACAATGAGTCATGAGTGGGGATATTTACTCTAAAATTTTAAAACAATGTATTTGAACAAGTTGAACAAAAGATTATATGGTTGGTTATATTAAAAAATAAATATTGGTGAAGATTTTGACATGGCTTTGAGGACAAGTATTTTGAAGCAGTTTTGGACCTCTAAACACAATGGTTCTTTAGAGGTTAAATTGCATTTAATCTAAAGTTCTAATAATTTCACGTCAATCAATAGTTAATATTATATGTCCTCAATTTTGGGAGGCATTCTCTTTTTAGTTGTACTTTTGCTTTGACTTGATCTTGCCTTTTCTCTCTCTTCAAAAAAATTAATAATAGAGTTAACCCCTTTAAATGGTTGATTTTGGGTGCGGGCAAGACGTTTTCTAGTCTTAGGTTGAACATAAAAAAAATATGAACCTGTGATGCATTCCAAAGATTTGACCATACTAATAGAATTGGCGTGAATGCTTAAGGCTTTGGAATAAATGCATGACAAATTTTGCATTGACTTCCATATTGATTTTTGTATTTTCAACTAGTATTTTGCTTGTTTTTAAGCCTTAACCTCTAAAGGCCCAAACACCATTTTTTGGCACTATAAATATTTTGAGCAGCTCACTACAAATGAAATTTTTATTCTTTTTATTTGAAATTTCACACAATATGTGGTCAAAGAGTAGCTTTAAGGCCCAAAAATTTTCATAACTTTTGAATACATGGTTAAAAATGAGGTTAAAAAGTTATTGTATGAAATGTAGTTTGTTTGCAAGGTTGGGCAATTTGGGCAGATTTGAAAAAAATCACTTTTTTAAGAAATAAAAATTTGAAATTGGTTCTTTAGATTTTTACATAAGTGGAAAGCTTTGAACCATTCCATTTTGATTAATGAGATGAAAGTTATGAGGATTTTTAGTTGTGGGTAGTTTGCAGGTAGTTATGGAATATCTATTCTAAAATAAACTTTGAAGTCCTATATTGAACTCAATTTTCAATATTTTTGAAAAAAAATAAAACCATTGGAATTGACATTTTTCAATTCCATTAATGAATTCTTAACAATTTAGTATTTTGAATCATTCTCGGCTTCTTTGTACTTATTGTTTTTTTCCTATATGTTGTACAATTCCAAATGATTTGAAAATTTTCAAGCATGTAGCCAACTTGCCTTGAAGAATGAATTTAAAAACGCACCACCATTTTGGACATTTTTTCATACAAATGTGACCTTGTGAAGTGCAGCTGCTCGGGTTTTGGCAGGGCAAAAGAAAAGGATTTTTCTCACTTCAAATGCTAATATCTTGCAATCTACACTGTAAAAATTTTTGAAAATTTTTCCACATCTTTTCAAACAAGTTTACTACAAGATCCTATGTTTACATGTGTCCAAAAATGTTGTTTTCTAAAATTTGGTACTTGTACTAGAAATGGTAGTTTTGGAGTGGTTTTGATGAAAACATAGTAAAAACATTTAAGGGTTAAAATTGCATGCTAGCACATATTGTCCTGATTCTTGTCTCAATGCATTTAGTTTTCAATTCCCTACACCCATCTCCTTTGGTTTGTATTCAAATTCATTCTAAAACTCCTGGCTCCTAATGAAAAAGTGTCAATCTTGACTAGAAAGTGGTCAATCAGTCTTTAATGGGTTAATCATAAAGTGTGTGAAATGAGATGAGGAGCTAGAGTTTGAGAAAAATACAAGATAAAACTAGGGTCTCATTGAGTTTGATGCTCTCTTTTTGTTTGTCACTAAGGTAACAGGTCCAGAAATTGCCCACTTTGGAGATGTCTGAGAAGCTTATTGAAATAATTTTTGGTAAATTTTCCTTGAGAGACAAGTGGAATTGGCATTTAACCCAAGTCGTTTCATATTTTTTGGAGCTTTGTGGAATCAATTATAAAATTTTGAAGTTGAAATGGCATTGGGCTCTAAAATCGCCCACCTCCTAAAATGTACACAATTTCTACATTGTAAAAGGCTATGAGAAAGCAACATGTATGCGCGGTGTACATTTTAAGGATGTGGGCGGTTTTAGAGCCTGTGCGATTTCAGAGCCTGTTACCTTACTCTTAGTTAAGCCTTCCAGTTCCTCTGACACAACCGGGGAGACCTTTACGATGAACTCTACTACGAATTGCCAGTCTGTGTTTACTCTTCTCAAATGCAATATTTTTCTACAATTCTTGACTTCCTAACGCTTCAAAGCCCACTGATGATTCCCCCCAAATGACGTAACTTACCTGCTTAAGCAAGAGTAACAAACCTTGCCAGCTTGTGGAGAGTGGCTGCCGAGTTGCCGCGTTGAGAGCAAGTGCAGACGTGCAGCACTGCAGCGAGGTTGAGGCAAAAAGGAGAACTGAAGGTTAGCAAGAAGAGGCTAATTTTGGAGACACAGGGTGTTCGCAATGGAGATGCCGAGCTGACTCATGATTGATGGAGCCAAATGTCTGCAAATGGAGGGTTTCGCAAGTCGCAGGGCTAATTTAAAGCCAAGATATTAGTATCAGTTATCTTTAGCTCCCTGCTTCCTGCGGACGGTGCGGAGTCTCCGTGAACTTCTCATTACCACTGACCTGCTTCTGCGCTGCCTGCCTGCAGTCCTGCACTCGTGCAGACGACGCAAATAGACTCACCCATCTTCCACTTTAGTTTTCCTTGTTGGCTTGAATTGGCTCATTGGCTGTATTTTCACTTTTCGAACGAAACTACGCAAAAAGGACGGAGGACTTGAATGACCGACTCCAAAGAAGAACTTTTTGGGGAGTCAACGGAGGATACGGTAGCCCCGGTGAATTGAACAACCTGATGAATAGAAATCCACTTGAAAAAATGACCAGATCGGCTGCACTTCGAGTCTTCAACATCCTGGAATGGATACGGCGGGAGCAGCGTTTGGGAGGTTGGAGTTGCTCCGGTAATTTGCCTCCACTTTGTAGTAGGAGCCTGGGGAATTCGAAGCCTCCAAGGGCACTATCACAATCTCCCAGTTCATTTATTCTTTGTATCAAACTTTCAGTAGCCATTTTCATTCAACTTCAAGTTTGCAAAGACTATAATCCTCCTCTTTCAAAGACATGTTGGTTTTGAAACTAAACTCCAAATTTCATTTCATTACATTGGGTAGACATGAACAACGGAATAAGGGTTGGCCACCACAACCAACCTCAATAGAATCATCATTAGGCCTAGTGGCTCAATATGAAAAGAACAATGATAAAGGATAAAAGAGACAATGGCTTAGTTTGAAAGAGCAATGATAGTAGAATAGATGGTTCAACAAAATAATTACCCACCAATGAATTGTTTATAGGTTGTTTTCAAGCTAAGAGAGACTTGTAAAACTAGCTCTATTTTCAAGCCCAATTGCCTACTTGCCTTGCAAAGCAAATGACCTCTTAACGTGTTCATCCATTTTTAAGCCCAATGGACATACTCTAAAATAATAGTTGCCTCCACCTTGTCCAAGAACTTGGGTATTAGCCTTGGATTTTGAAATGGCAAGTAGCTAAAATCTAACAATTTTGTGAATACATCCACCTTTTATTTTTGCACACCAGTTGATTGCCAATCCTACCAATTTTTTGGGTGATTCTGAATCCCCCCTTTTTACATTCCAACTAGTTATTTTCCTAAAGGCACCAGCTAACAATTAACTAATTGGTAGTTTACTCCAAACATTGGGCAGTAGACAATAATTGCCACAAATTTTTTATTTAATTTTTGGATGCAAATAAAAGGAAGAATTCATTGCAAAAAATGAGAGTACAACAAACCCAAATTGTGATGTTTTTCCCAAGGACAAGGTAACTAAAACTATACAACCTCCATGGGCTAAAGGCATACAATTAGAAATACAAGATAACATTTTACTAATAATGACATTTTAGTATTTGCAACACCGACTACAAACTCTAATACTAAATGGTAACAATGCCACTAAGATAAAAAGATTCAAAGTCATTTTATAATCTAGTCACACAAGATGCAAAAAAAACTTAATTTCTTCACTTTAATTGCAAATATCTTGCAATCTATGTAATCATATAATTTGTAGACTTGTATAGAATTAGTTATGATATTTTTGCAGTGAGAAGCAAGTAGCTTTTTAATTAAGTCCACTTGGAGAGGTAAAATACAAGTCTTAGTATTCTTAAAAATGTTCCTATGCATTTACTTTACATCACCCTCTTAGAGTTTATGAAGTGACATTCAAACTCATAAAACATCTTTCCTTATAAAAAGTGCAAAATTCTTAGACCACTACATTTGTATTTACTTTGAACTCCATAAAAGAATGACTCTACTCATACTATGAATGAAGCACCTTGTGATAAATATACCATTCAAGGAACTCAATGTGACTCTTTTATCCATTTTTATAAAGGTGGTTTTAAGAATGAGGTTAGTGTTGTCCATTTTCAAAGTGTTGAATAGTTAAACTTAGAATCAACCCTAAGCTCTTACGTATGGAGCCTAGCTATGAATTATAGGCAACGATCTAAAAAGCGTTGAAATTGAATTTTCTCATCAAATTATGAAAAGATATATGTTAACTTAGACCAATCATAAGATTAGAGGTAGTGTATTTCTCCAAAAATGTCATAACCCTTAGAGGATCTGTCCATAACTATTTCAAGCCTCATTCCTCACGGGGCCTCACCATCTATCATTTTCTTTGCTACAATTGTGCAACTAGATATGAATGAAAAAAATTTATATTTGCCTATAAGAGATGAAGTCATGTGTCTATTACAACTCAAAAAAATTAAATTGTTTTGATTTTCTTTAAAAAAAATGAAGAAAATTCATATCAAATATCAATATAAACAAAAAATTTGAAATTTTTACCGTAGATGTATATTATAGTGTGTAACATCATGGTATAAACCAAAGTTACTGTAAACATCATTCTAAAAATAGAATATCAACAAACCATGGTTATAGGTTCAAAGTTTGCATTGCTATAAAGTGTTGAAATTTATATTTCTACTCAAATTTTCCAATTAGAGTAGAAACTAAGCTTGATAATATTCATTTTATTAG
Source organism: Climacium dendroides (assembly GCA_950106755.1). Lineage (NCBI taxonomy): Eukaryota > Viridiplantae > Streptophyta > Bryopsida > Hypnales > Climaciaceae > Climacium > Climacium dendroides. The sequence continues at coordinate 43,935,286 of OX467082.1, read as the reverse complement.
TTGAAATCAAATTCAAAAAGTATCATTTTAATGAATAAAATTCACATCAAGAATAAATAGCAAGAAATGGCCAAAATACACTACTAATAAGGGTGATCCGTGGATTAATCCCTAGTGGGCCAAACTACCAAGAACTTGAGCAATTTGTTTTTTAAATTTTTCTTGAGATCAAATATAATATAACTATAAGATCTTATATTTCACATTGAGAGTGAGCACCTAAAAAAATTTAGATGATTAGATTGTACAATTTAGTAGATATTTAAGTTTGAAGTTTTATTTGAATCAATGGAAAAACATGACAATATACTTTGGAGGAGCGTATCTTTGTGAAAATAATTTGAAATGATGACCTTTTTGTACCTAGTTAAAGACAAGAGAGTTCAAAATGTTCATTTAAAATTTCACAACATTCTAGTCATTTAGCAATTTTGGATAGAGCTTATAATGCATTGTGGTTAGTTTAGTGAAAATAGTTTTGTAAAAAAAACAATAATGGCACACTTGTCTTCTCCTTAGACTTTTTAGATTTTCTTATTTGGTGGTGGACAACAATTGCACTAGTTGGCTAACTTTTCAGTCCATGCATATCCAAACTAAACCAAAAAACATGAGCCATAACCCATACCACACCACTCAACTTTAAAAAATTCTATAAGGTGGAGTTTAAATTGAAATTTGATGAAGCTCACACTATTGGATTTACAATGTAATTTTTTTATAAATAATTTTTATTAAAAAATTTAAAATTTGAGAATGGAAAGCTCTAAAAAGAGAAGAAGTAACTACAAAATGGTCATGTGGGTCATTAGGGGTTAAGCATCTTCTTTTTAAAAAAAGTCAATAATACCATAATGGAGGACTTTTCAATACTATTCATTGAAAATGTACTTAAGTAACTTCAAAACAAAATAGGATGAAAAAACGGTTATTTTCCATCCTATAGATTTAGGTGTGGTCATCTAAAGGATTAACTAAATTTGACCTTCATATAAGGTAATTGCAAGATGTTTGTCCCATTAAAGTATCCTTGCCTTTTGCAACACAAATTGTTTGTCATGAGCTAAAATAGAGTTATTTATAATTGCTTATTGATCCAAATATGACAAAGCCCTTGCTCAATTTTAATATTAGTTTTTAAAGGAACCAATGGAAGTTGAAGAGTTATTTGAAGAAACCAATGAGAGTTGAAGCATTTTGTACTTCAAGGATGTTTAATTGAGGTTTAGTATCAATAATAGGTGTTCCTATGACCTAAATTTTGAAAGCTTGTAGTATATTCATACAAACTATAAAAATTCTCAAACCAATTGCATTGACTTTTGCATTCATTTGCTATTAATGTGATATTATATTTTTTCTGAACTGTATTCAAAATTGTTTGTTTGAAAAAAAAATTCTTTTATAGGTGTATCTTATTTTGGAGCCAATAAAAATTGAAAAAATAGCTAAATTAAATTTTTTTAAAACTAGTGTGTGTCTAATTTTTTAATTTATGAAAACTTCAAAATTCAACATCTTTTCTGTTGAAGATTCAAACACCACAAAGCAAAGCCCATGCACCCCTCTTTGCAAAGAACTTTCTGACAATACCAAGAATATAATTGGAGGACACATGGTAACATGGTCTAGGAGATTTCAATGTATCAAACAAACAAACAAACAAAATAAACAACTAACTTAAGGTATAGATTTAAAATTTTGAGGGGTCATACATATGGCTTGAAATTAACCCCTAAATATTTTGAACTATGTTTTCACCAAAAACGCTCCAAAATTGCCATTTCTAATACAAGTACCAAATTTTAGAAAAAAAAATTAGGACACATAAAACCATAAGATCTTGTAGTATGTTGGTGTGAGAAGATGTGGAAAAAATTTTAAAATTTTCCACTATGCAGATTGCAAGATATTAGTGTTTGAAGTGACAAGAATCCTTTTTTTGGCCCTACAAAAAACAAGCAACTACACTTCACAAGGACACATTTGTATGAAAAAATGTCCAATATGATGGTCCTTTTTTGGATTCATTCTTCAAGTTAAGTTGGCTACATGCTTGAAAAATTTCAAATCATTTGGAATTGTATAACATATAGGAAAAAATAGCAAATAGAAATAAGTAGACAATGATTTAAAATACTAAATTTTTAACGATTTATAAGTTGAGAATTTACTTATGGAATTGAAAAATGCCAATCCCAATGGTTTTAATGTTGTAATAAACAATCTAATACACCTAGTGTTTTAATTTTTTCAAAAATATTGAAATGATATTTTATTGAACTTTGGAATGATTTAGAGCTTTTCACATATTTATATAATTTAGAAAACCAGTTTCAAATTTTTATTTCTTAAAAAAGTGACTTTTAAAGAAGTTTTTTTATTGCCTAGATTGCTCACTGAATGTTGAAAATTGCACATCATATAATAACTTTTCAAACATATAGTCAAAAGTTCTGAAAATTGTTGGGCCTTAGAGCTACTCCTCGTGCACATGTTATGTGAAAATTTCAAAGAAACAAAATAAAAATTCCATTCATAGTGAGCTACTCAAAATCACTATGTTGCCAAAAATCCCCCCGTAGTTTGGATGTTTAGGGGTTAAAAATTATGATAAGGGTTTGGTTATGCCTCCTAGTGCTCCTAGTGCTCTTGCATTTATCCTTGATAAGGTAGAGGGTAATAAAATAGACATGCATGGTTCTAAAATAGTTCTAAAACAATTCTAAAATGTTTTATATGAGCTCATAGTAATCATTTATATCCTAAAATGACCTTGTGGGAACATGTGAACTATTTTAGAACCTTGTCTGTTTTCCCACCTTAAAAGTTTGATTCGACACATAGGTGGCAAAATTGAATTTCAACATCAAATTTTGAAGGTCCACGTCACCTCACACCAATCACTAGATGACACTTTGCATTTTTTTTGTTTTTTTTCAAAAATGACTTAAGTTAAGGTAGAACTATCCATTACTGCCATCCACCTAATTTTGCTACCTATAGAACCTTCCCATTTGCAATTTTGCGTTAGTGACCCACCCATTACCTCAATCTTACCAACATTTTATCATAATGGCAATGTACTTGGAAAGCGAACACGTCAACCCACGCTTTAATAGAAGTTTGCTCACACTTTAACCTATAACGATGCTTCGGCCATTTTTTGGTTGATGAATGATACAAAATCTTTGTGTGTAGAACAGAAGTGCAATTATTCATCTTCGGAATTTTGTATAAAAAGAGGAGGTCTTGTATAGTAGTTTGACTTCCAATGAGTGCTTTTGCATTTTTTTAAGTCAACAATTCACACGGTACCCAAACAGATGATTTCCATGGTAAATGGCTCGTCATTCAAGGGTTAACAAGGATCTATTCATGCTTTAACATTTCACCTTTGAAAAATCACAGAAAATTCAATTTTTGTCAGAATGTCTTCATTCTTTTTGCAAACGAACTCTCTCAAACTTTTCAATCTCTGAAAAATATAGGAGCTGACAAAATAGCTTCTCCAAAGTACCTAGATAGCAAATGTGTTTGATGGTAATGGTTCTACCTTATGCTGAATCTGACCTTCACATCTCTCTATCTCTAGGGTTGTCTCCCCTTCTCACTGGTGCATCATCCTGTCAGGCTGACTCTTCCTCCATAGCCATCTCACTCCCTCCCTCTTTCTGTCGGTACCCCTGTCGAGAGAATACGAAAACTTTTTCACCTCTTTCAGTTGTCAACGGAATCAAGTCCTGCGGTGGAGAATTCACCTCTGGAAGTCACATCAATTCCAGTGTAAAAAAGGTCCGGACGCTGCCGTGGCTCTGTGTTTGGAGTTCGCTAGTCTAACTTAGTCAGTTTGGAGGCATGTTCGGAGTGCGGAATGGTGTACAGTGATAACTTGCTTCGTTAGACGGAGAGTGTACTTTTTGGCAGGATTGGGCAAAGGTCGAGGCACGAAGGGGTTGGGGTTGGCATCCAGGTGTGAGTGGGGAAGGACTTACGTTGGCACTGAGATGAATTTCTAAGCCATTTGTAAGCAGAATCGTAGGTTGAGATTAGCATCTGCGAGTATGTTTTTTTGTTTTTGTTTTTGTTTGACACAAATGAAACGAGATTTCATTGCAAGCGAGTATGTTTTTTTGAGTATTTTTGAAAGGAAATGGAGTGGCGTTATTCAATCGTCGGTCCCTTATTGCCTCGCTTATTGCTGTTCATGAAGATGATCATGACTTTTTCTCTTCGTGGAAGCGGTTGACGGAAACACCTGTTGGACTAGGGAGAGTAGTCCTTCTTGTTTTTAGGGTTTGGGGAAACATTTGGAAATTCTCTTCTAGGAATTACGCCTTTTGTTGTCTAGTTTTTCAAGGTTTCGAGGTTCGAATTCGTCCTTGTTGTGTCGATGATTTTTAATTTTTAATTTCTCTACTTTTTTGTTTGTGAATCTGGGATTATCTTTTCCCGTTTAAGTTACTGGGATCGTGTTGATTCAGGTTTTAGCTGAATTTGTTTTGATGGCCGGTTGCCATATGGCTTACAGCTGTCAAGACGCCATGTTGGGAAACATCTTGCCAAATTGTTGGGGATAGAGCCTGTTTGAGGGGGGGAGGAACCATCTTCATGGCTTGTGATTCTGTCAGGGGACCTGGACTTCAGCAAGCAGTTTTGGGGCCGGAAGGTACTGAGATGTAGACCTAAGGTAGAGGATACTCCTCCCGATTCTTCTAGCATTTTAAACATTTTCTCTTGAGAGATCCCTTTGGGTACGACAAGGTCCATACTCTCTTGAGATCAATTTTTTTTTCACTTTGTGTGAATTACTTATGCAGTCAATTAAAGTGAGAGGCTGGAGACCGCTATGAGTGACAGCACGCAACCCCATTTCTATTCAAGATAAGCGGCCATAGACAGTTACCCAAGTCTTGCTCACACCACGTGCTACTGGATTGCCAACTGAGTGTATGAATAGATGAGTTACTGTTGATAGCAGGGGTCCGTCAATAGGGTACGGAATCAGGTTCCTAACGGTTTTAGTATTATCTTCCTTGTAGGGAACCGGGCAAAGACTTGAAACGTATTTCTGGCAGCAGTTGACTCATTGAGGAAAATAATCAAGATGGGGATCATTGGGGCAATCTTGAAGCATCCGGAGGACTTGACTCATCTCCTGAAACTGAAGATGGCTTCGGTGGCAGCCAAACGAGCAATTCCATCGGATCCGAACCTCGCTTTTTGCTATCAGATGCTGGGAAGTGTCTCTCGAAGTTTCTCCATTGTCATACAGGAGCTAGAGCCTGGTCTTCGCAACGCTGTAAGTAATCTGTTGCTTTTTATTATTCGCATATCAAATTTTATGCTGTTTTAAAGGGAAGGGCTTTCAAGCGAATGATCGCAGTCATTGTGCTCCCTTTTTCTCTTCAGCGTGTACCTTTACGTCTCTATTCTCTTCACACCGATGAAAAGGATCGTTTTTGTGCAGGTTTGTGTGTTTTACTTGGTCTTGCGAGGTCTTCAAGCTGTTGGTGAGTTTTTTCGGTTATTGCGTGTCTGCTGAAATACTTTCAAAATAGTATGATACTAAAACACTGAACTTACTATATTTCTATTGCAGTAGCTGAAAAATTAATGTGGCCCACGACCATTATGTCCAAGGAAGTTCTTAGCTACATTGAAGCTTCTAAGGTGTTCTACAGCGCCACACTAAATTTGAAAAATACGCAGTCCTGTGGCCTCGCGTATTTAACGTGGTCTACAGTCTACTGTGAATTTGGTGTACTGAATTGAGAATTGGGTGTGTAATTGTACAGAAGAAGATATGACCATCGATTTTAACGAAAAAGTGGATCTTTTGAGGGAGTTCCATAAGAAGATACGTGACCCCATGTTTCATTTTCCTTGTAAGTTTGTCTTTTTCTCAATTTAGTGATAAATTAAGCGTGCAAGGATATTTTATATCATTTTCAGACATAGTTAGTTAGTTAGCTTCGAGATAATATTACAACTATTGGAAGATGGTGGTTGTTGACGGTGGTTGCTAGAGGGTATATCTGGATCTTGAATCTGACAGGTCTCCTTTGTATTTGTGATTGCTCGATTTATCACATGCACGTGGTAGTATGGTCATGCTTTTGTGTTGAAGCAAGAATAGATTTTTGATCAAGGTGTCCTTCTCTGCTCAGGCAGTCTTTAGTTTCATCTGGCTTTGCAATTCTGTAAGCCTAAATCGTGACAAAGCTAACCGACAACCTAAACTTCTGGTTATGCTTTCCATTTGAGAGCAGGTGGAAATAATGACTTCAAGCTTCTGATGGAGAAGTTCCATTTGGTTAATCTTGCCTTCTTGGGGCTGTCAAGCGGGTGCGTCTTTCTTATCCAAACCCCTGCATATAGCTTTATCTTTCACTAAATATTATCTTTATAAGTAACGAATTGCTTATTATTGCAGATATCAGGAAGTGATCGTAGAGATTTCTGAACGGATGGGAGAAGGCATAGTGAAGTATCTAACTGCCAAGGTGCATTTCTGGGTACCTTCGGGAAGAATGATGCGAGACCAGCTATTGACACTACTGTAGTTGTACATATTTTAGCAGTCCAGGTGGATCTTTTGATCAAGGTTTACTCACATGAGTTGTTGTCTTTTCTCTCCAACATCATACTTATATTTACCAGTATTTGTGCGCAGATTGACTCCCTTGCTGATTACAATGAGTACTGTCATTTCACCGCGGGACTCATGGGTTTGGGACTTTCTCGTCTTTTCTACACAGCTGGAATAGAACAATTTACTCCCGATTATCTTTCAAACGCTATGGGTTTGTTCTTACAGGTGAGATTTGACTTTAGCTTCAATGCCTTTTTGCATCTTTGGATTGCTCTTCAATCTGCATGATTTTTTTATACACTTAAACTGATTCTTTGAACTGTGCTTTCTGTTTTTATGTTCAGAAAATAAATATAATAGGAGATTACCTGGAGAACGTCAATTCCGTACCCAGACCCCGCCTAATGTGGCCAAGAGAAATATGGGGGAAATATGCTGACAAGCTTGAGGTCCGTTGCTTGTGAGGCACATGTTCTTTTCGGTTCCCTGTTAAGTTGTTTCATGCATGAGATTGGCGTTTGTAGGAGTTTTTAATGCGTTTCCTTGCTTGAGAATGATATATTCTTAATCATTTGAGAGCTTAATGGCCATGTTATTTATGCCCTGAATTTTGTTAGGCAGCTACCTTATTTTACATCGAAATTTGACTGCAGGATTTTAGGGATGGAAAGAACCGGAAGGAAGCTTTGCACTGTCTGAACGAGATGGTGACAGATGCTCTCTCACATGGCCTTGATTGTCTCCAATATATGGCGTCCTTGCAAGACCCCTCGACTCTTCGATTCTGTGCCATTTTTCAGGTATTAGAATGCAGGAGGGTCTCCCTTTCATCACATTTGTTCCATTCCTCTCCCTTGCTGCTCAATATATTATGCAGATGTATTGCTTTTTTGTGGCCACGTCATTCATACAAGTTATTTATTGGGAAAATGGCCCTGGACTTCTCAGTTTTTTTCCTTTGTTATTTTGGCAGATTACTGCGTTCGGAACGCTGGCCATGTGCTACAACAACGAGCAAGTATTCAGGGGATCTGTCAGATTGAGGAAGGGTAATTTCACGGATACCTTCTATGAACCTGAAAATGAGATCTGCAAGACAATTACGCTCATGATCCTATCAAGGTCTTGCAGTCATTTACGTTCATATCATACAGGATTGGTTATGGACCGATTTCCTTTCATTTTGGTCACTCTCATTTATTTTGTCTTGGTATTTCAGGCTTGACAGCTAAAATTCTTGATGTGAAGACCATGACAGACGTCTATGGAGCATTTTATGATTTCTCACGCCTAATTGCTGCTAAGGTATGTTTATCCCTCCATTTATATTGTTCATTTTGTTGTCCATTTCTATACAGTAGACGACTCGCGCTGGTACACTGGTCGGAATGATGGCATGGAATATTAATTTGTAATATTTAGTTCTTCAAAGACAGTACTTGTGAGGGCGAATCTTCAGCCAAGGCTTCGACAAATTAAAAGACGCTTTCAGCTGCTTAACGATATTTAACTTGACAATTTTGTTTCTAGATTTCATCTCAAAATCTTGTGGTGCCAGATTGATAAGTCAGACCCCTCTGCCGCTACAACACACAAGTACGTGGATAGAATCCGTTCTGTCTCCAAATCAGAGATAAAGAACAGGCGAGCTTTCACCATTGAGAGCAAGCTCGGTCATGAAACGATCCTGGTACACTTTCGTTCCCTTCCACTTGTGTGCTCATATTTTACCCGAGTAAGTTTGAAGATTTATAGAATTGGTATAATTGCATTATGCTAGCACTGAGTTTGAATTTCACAGAAGGGTTCGACCTTTTCACGAGCACACGAATGTATCTAAGTTAGACGATCGTTTTATGCACTTTAACATGTGTGGGACTGATTTTTGGGAGACCACGAAAGAGCCGTGGATCACTTTGGGTACAAGAGTCAAATCTGTTGAGATCAATTGTTTAATCGCTATATCGCTGTAAAATTTTTATATGGGACTTCAAAGTGGGAGTTTGTAGATTACTATAAGTGACAGTAGACAACCCCATTCTCCATTAAAGGTCAGTGGCCATTGACATTTTGTCTAGTCATGCTTACATCACTTGCTAATTGAAGGCCAACCGAGGGTATGAGTAGATGAGTTGTTGTTGGCAGAGGCCAGTCAATAGGAGGTGGGATCAGGTACCCATCGGTTTTAGCATCCTCTACCTTAGCTATATCTTTACAAGATTAATACTGGGCTCCTGCTCAAACTGACCTCTGTCAAAGTAAATCACGCATCTGGCATGTATCTGGCATTACAGGTTGTGGCGTTGTGTATCCTCTTGGCGGTAATGCTTCTGATTGTGTCGAAACAGTAGAAAGAAATGAACAGGTGGATGGTACCTTAGAGTGCAGAGGACGGCTGGACACCCATTTCCATGGGTGTAATAGCTTCGTGCTTTTTCCGCCTCCAATTACCTTTGTGCCAGGCCTCTAAGCGGTGCCAGACTTGAAGCAGGTGTGACCACTGGACGCCCACATATATATACCCTTTTTCTTCTACTGGCTCACTGTACAGAAATTGACGATGGGCAGGCTCAGAAGCGACGGGTTTTTTTTTGGTTTTGCCGAGAGGGGAAGCAATTCTGTCAACAATGTGGTAATGTCAACAATATGGTTATCGAAAAGCAAGGTGTTGTGTTAATTTCAGGCATGTCCGACTTAAGTTTTCAGATAAAAAGTGATTTCTCCTTTCAGTTTTTTCTACGTAACCGTGTGAAAATATTTCTATGCCAGTCACAGGCATGATTGTGAAGGTGTTAATCTACTTCATACAGCAAACCGTTTTCACTGCAGGCTCAAAACTTGGGCTCTGCAATGTCGAAGTTTTCAAATGGTCAAGTAGTGTCTGTTGTTACACTTGACTTTTTTCTTTTAATACGAGACTATTTTGAAGCATGGTACATGGTGGTCTTTGGACATTACTTTTCACTTTCAAAATGCTTGTAATATGGTTGTTCACAAGAAATCTGATTCATGCTTCACTCTGAAAAAATTCAAACCTCCAGTTAGAAACCAGGTCTGAATTAGAATAAGGTACAAACATCCAAAACCTCCACTTTTTCTGGTTCTACAATCTCCCATGACCAAATTCCAACTTTTTTTTGAAAGGAGGTTATTGGCATTCCAAGTTGTTTTTTAATTTTCTGACATTTAGGTAGTATTTTGTGAATTTTCAAAGTTGATAGTATGGGGTACATTCACATGCCACTAGACCCATAAAGGACCGTTTGTCCTTGGGGACAATTTGGGTCTGGGTAGGTTCCTATTGTCTCATTTTGTAGTAAATGCTTTTGAAACTTTTTGAGGATGTGTGACTTTGCGAGAGTTTCATGGATATATAATTCTTATTTCAATCAGTGCTTGGGAGAAAAAGTTATGGCACAATAAGCCAAAAATGGAGGTCAATGGGTAATATTAAAAAATCGAAAAAAGTCAAAATAATTTTTTTTTTTAAATTCCTAAACTTTTATACTTTTGTCTACATTTAAAGCTTTGATTCATTCTATTTGGACTAGTGATGAGAAAGTTATAGACAATCATAGTTTTTAAAGCAATCTAAGCATCTTCTTGGAAATATAACTTATAAAATTCAATTGTGAATGCAATTTTTACAATTTTCCAAAAGAAATTGTTAGATAGGGTTAGGTTTACTTTCTAAAACAATCTCACTTTTGGGATTATTGTATTTCAATTCCATCTTAGAGCTATTAAGGATTTATTTTTTCCTTCAATCTTTAACCTACTTCTACTTAATAATTTTTTAATGAGTGAAAATTTAGTATTTTTTTGTTGAATTTTTTTCCTTAGATTCTCAACTCAACTATTCAATATAAAAACTTAGGAAATCAAAATCAATAGTACAAAAATTTCAATTAAAAAGATTCAAAGCTAAAACATTTAGTCAAGTGAGTTGCAAAAAAGCTTGTTTTCTTCACTTTGGATGCAAATATTTTGCAATCTATGTGGTCAAATTTGATGAGATTTTTATCACATGTTCTTAGACAAGTTAAGTACAAGATCCTATGGTTAGATTTTAAAAAACAGTACTTTTTGGATTTCTTAGGTGAACATGTAGAAGTGGCAATTTTGAGTGATTTTTGACAAAAAACACCTTTGGAGCTTCAAAGATTAAACTAATATTCTTGACGTGTGAAATGCTTCAAACTTTAATTGAGTTTCCTCAAAGAATTCTTCAACTTCCATTGGTTGCTTTTGAAAACTTGTCATAGTTTTGGGTGATTATAGGTGCCAATTCTAGGTTGAAATGTAGATGGTACAAAAATAGAAGAGGCATAATTAGGTGTAACTAGCTCATGTCAACCAAAGATCCAAAACCTAATATACACTAGTCCATGGCAATTGATAAGGTAGGGACCACCTTTCTATATCTATCATTGGTTTCCACTATTAGAATGAACAATTTTTTTGTAGGCTTTGTTACAAATTTGGAAAGGATTCTAGCTCCACTTGTGTAGGTATTATTTGGACATTATATGAATCAAGCTATGAATTATCTCATTGTGAAGTAGTAGGGTTCCAATGACCATGAGTATATGTATCAATAATATATATTTTAATGGACACATCTTTGATTGTAACAAACCTACATGTATCTCATATTCAACACTTCCTCTTGTCTAAAAGGGTCTTCCCGATCCCTTTAAGTTTTTGTCCCCAAATGATCTTTGAGTTGCTCAAAATGATCATTTTTGTTCTTGTATGAATAACAACTTCCCTGAAATATTTAGAAACAGATTGAAATAATGTTATTTTCAACCTTAATTCCAAACATTTTGTTCAACTGAAAGATCATTTGGGGAAAGACCATTTGGGAATAGGAGTATTACAAATTGCATAATGAGAGATGGCAATTTTGTTATAAATGGATGGATTACAAATTCATACATGAAAAGAGCCTCATGCTTATAGGTATCCCTTTCTTAGTTGAAAGCTGAATGATTCATTGAGTGCCAAAGCTAACTTAACCCTTGAAACCTGAAGGTTCTTTGCGGCCATATAGTATATTGTGAATTTGGTGGTATCTTATTACAAAAACATTGACCAAATACTTTTCAGTTGATGATTATGCTAGTATGTAAATAACAATGTATCACAATTTGTATATTAAACCACAATTGAAGAGTTGTAAGGCTAAATATAGGTTGTATAAAGAGACTCCAAGGACCTTTTAAGATCAATTAAGTGAGTAATAGCCTAATTAAGTTTTACTTACACACAAATGGTGGACTAATAAGGTGGGCAACCAACCCTTAAAGGGATGCTTTATGAGCACACTACCTTAAAGTTATGGTCTAAGGAATCCTCCAAATGTTTAGAAGCTCAAGAATGAGCATGCAAATAAAACAAATTGATTTGTGGCCTAAACTATGAAAATGTACGTAAGATGATGCAAATTGTCCAATTTTTTGATAAAAAGAAAAAGCATTATCATATCATATATAGGCCATTCTTCAATTGTATTTTGGTATTCTACTAATAATTTTGTATAAGGTAAACTACCTCATTACTAGCAGAATGACTAGTGCACTATGGTATTGGTATTTAGAAATTTAGGAATAAATTTCAATGGTAGACAAGCAATGAGAATCAATGTTACAGTTGAAAAAATAATTTTTGGACTTCATGTGATTTTCTTAAAATTTCTAGAAGTATATTGCCTTGGGGCATCCTATTTTAGCTCGTAGATATGCTTGTCAATGTCAGAAAATAGCTAGTATAGGTCCTCTACCAATCTATGCCCAACTTAACACATACTCACTCCAATTCATAATGACCTCAATACTAACAACTAACATTTTTTTGTCAAAATGAATTGATTTGAATTGATTTGAGGCTAATTTAAAGTGGATCAATGAGAGTGTGTAATTAAGGTATAGATTTTGCCCATTCTAAATACATGTTGTCCTCATTTTGTACAATTAACTCCCTAAAGTAAGAAATTAATTCTTTTATTTGTATTTTTCATTTTCCAATGCAAACAACTTGGAATGGGGCTTTCTACAATGGGATTTGGACTAGAATGGGGTAGTTTACCTTAACACTTTGGAGCATGCAATGTCTAGACTAATGTTTTAGAAGAACTATCGGTTAGTTCATTGTTAGCCAATGCTTTTGGAAAAATAACCAATTGGAGAATAAAAACGGAAGATAAAAAATTAGACAAAAAATTGGTAGGACCAACAACCAACTAATGTGCAAAAATAAAAGGTAGATATATAGTTGTTACTTTCATGAAATTGTCAAATTTTAGCCACTTACCACTTTGAATCCAAGGTTATTATCCAAGTTGATGGAGGTGGGTATGTTTTTTGAAAATGTTTTTTTTGCTTTTGAATTGGTAATTGAAGGGCTTGGAGTGCTTTGGATAGAGCAAGCGTGGGTTCTTTAAGGTTGGTTGTAGAAGCTAGCCCTTGCTCCGTCATTCATATCTACCCAATGTCATGAAATTTGAAATTTAGTTTCTAAACTAGAATGTCTATGAAACTGAAGGATTGTAGCCTTTGCAAATTTGAAGTTGAAGAAAAGTAGTTGGTGATAATTTGATATTGGAATAAATGAATAGGAAAATTTTAATAAGGAGAGGATGCAATTGGTGTTCCTTCTACCAAGAGGGGAAAAATTACCAAAGCAATTCCAAAAACTTCTCAAACATTGATGTAGACAAAAATATTGTATGATTTATCAGTTATGCCAGACAATGGCAATCACTATGATTAGAAACATTGACAAATTTGAATGCTTCAGCATCCTCCTTTAGCTGATGAATTTCAAAGATTTGCCTATTGAAACTCCAATGTCTCTTTTTTATTCTTCATTGTTTTGATTGTCTAATTCATTTTTTTTTGAAATTTTCTATTCTACACCCATTGAGTTGATCCATTTTTTAATGATTTGCTCCAATTCATATAAATATTAGAGCCTTTCATTTGACTATTTATAGTGATCTTTTTATTTTATTGAACTTCCTTTGTAACCTTTAGATTTTTAGTTTTAGAAGAAGGCAAAGGGCCTTACTACATTGGGTGAGATTTCTCTACATAAACAAATGCTCAATTTGGTCAATTATGGATGTAAAAGATCTATATTTGACGCTCTAAAGTATCCTTCTTGCTCTCCTTAGTTTTCAATTGTTGAAACTTTGCTTTGCTTTTTCCAAATTTCAACTCCCTTTGTTGTTGAGCAAGGTCCAACAACGAGGCCACGAACGAGGCCCTCTGCCCCCCATGTCAATATTCACTTTAAAAAATTGAGTACCTTGTCCATCTCATTTGAGTATCCCACCCTACCCAAGTACTAGCCACTAATTATTACTCATGGCAACTAAAATCTACCAAATGTTGAAAGGAAACGGTTCAAATATCCTTCACTTTTTGCCATTTCAAGGGACACCAATTAATTTCCAATCCTACCAAATTCTTTTTAGTTTTATATCCTTTGTTTTCAAAATATAACTTGTTTTTTTTTCAATTCCATTGGCTAATTTTGAACTTGTTACCAATTCTTTCCGTTCATTGACTTCAATTCTACTGTAGGCCCCCTAACTGGAGATGGCCATAGAGTACCAAAACCAGAAAATTAGTCATTTCTTGAAGGAATGAAGAGCAACTGATATGGTCTACAACAATTGCTCTTCATGTCACAATTTCATAACAAAGGTCACCTCTACACAATGGTAGGTTGCTATTTGTAGATAAGATTTAGATCCTAATTGAGAATTTCTAAATCTATAGTAAAGTTCGTTCCTAGGGAGGTCTTTCTAATAGGATTACTTCTACAACGACAAAAGACAACTAATTAGGAAATTAAACACCCAAAGAATAATAAACTTCCAACTAGAATTAAGTTAATCCCTCACAGTTTTGCATACTCAATTACTTAATTTCATTTCACTCTTAAACCAACAAGGTTCAGTATCACCCCAAATATTTCCTTGATCTTCACTTCACAGCTAAGCAGGTTCCTTTGCTCTTTACTCCCAATCGGAAAGCACTGGTACAGCCTCCCTTCATTCTTCACCTCCAACTTAGCCACTTTAAATCAAGCTCAGCCAAGGCTCTTCATCTTCCCAATTGCACAGATTGTTGGGCAGCCACCATCTTGTCTCTCACTTGGTATCCAGCACAACTCCACCAAATTGATATTTGTACTCTTTTCAACTGATTGCTATAACTAAACCTCAAATTGCTCCCTCACACACAACATTGCTCAACATATCATTCCACAATCCTGATTGATTGGCTCCTCACAGGGAATCAAGAACCAACTTGGAACTACAATTTATACTTTTAATCTCCCATTCCTCATTTGATTCTCTCATGAAATAATTTCCATTACCACTCTGAAAGTTTCTCATGTAACTCACACTGACTTGACCACAGGCATACATTCATAAACAAACCCAATCGGAAATCCCAATAAAACAACATTCAAACTTTATATAAACTCCAAGTTGGACTGTTATAAATTAAAGAACCCATGCATACCCCACTTGGACATACTGCCATTCACTCTTTGACATGCAGAACTTCCAACTTGAATGCAGGCTTAACTTAACTCGCATACATCAAAACATCTCCCATTTAGACATACTCACATGCAACCAATTTGTTAACACTCTTTCTTAAATTTCCAAATAAATTCACCACATGCACTTCCACTGCCACATTAAAATAATCACTGCATCCTCTTCAACCAATTTGGACTCAACTCCATAATTCCTCAATTGTTGACTCTCAAACACAAAAAGTCATACACCACACAGGACACCAATTCAAAAAATATTTCTTTTATTAGTCAGAATTGGCGATTAAATCACCGTTTACAGATTTTTTAATTGTTTCCCACATTTGACAGAACACCTATCAATATTTTTACTTGCTAATTAACGACTACAGCTACATCATCCAACTTGGAAAACATGTTTCCAAATTGCTTATGTGCACATATTATTAACCTCCTCATTAGCATCATCTCTTCATACTACTTCTTCACTTAACTCCACATCACCAAATTGCTTCAACTTCAAATTTCTTCTCATCTGCACACTTCTCCAACTTGGAATTTAACCATTCCAAACACACATGCTGACATTCACAACACCAATTAGAACATACTCTCACCAAGCAACCACTTGGAAACACACACATCAACTAGGACCATCTGTCCTCTTAATCACACACATACAAACCAAATAAAAAACTTCAATTACGCAGCCAACTTGGACTGGGACTCACACTGGACTCTCTCAAACAGTGGGTCCTTCCCAAATTGCAAACATCCCTCTTAAACTTGGAACTTGACAGTTCCCTAACCAACTTGGACTGAGACCTAAAACACCGCATAACTACCAAATAGGAACCCCAACATCTAACTGCAACAACCAACTTGGCTCTAGCCCGATTGAACTGATATCCCTATCTCCTAACCAAACCTTACAAAACCAAATCGGACTTAAAATCTATTACCATACATTCTTAAACAACAAAATCCAGCCCAATTGGTAATACGCAACATCCTAATTTCAAAAATAGAATTCCAAAGTGAACTTCCAAATAGACAACTAATTCCCAAAACTACCAAATTGTATCACAAACATCAAAATTAACCAACAAAAGAAACAAAAACACACACCAATACACACAAAAAAACAAAAATTTTACTGCTAAATAGATTCGCTACACTATTTTTACACTCCAACAACAAACATTTGTAAGGTATATAACCCATTTCTGAAATTTTAAGCGTTTTAGCATATGGCTGTTTGAGTAATGGTGGAGAGGATAGTTTTCTCTAGTCATGGAATAGATATAATGAAGATTGCACTATTTTTTGTTTATTTTCATCAAATTTGGAATTAGAAGAAATTAAGGAAATGTAGATTACAATTGGACTTGTTCTCAAATTAACTAGAGGCAAACCTATTTCTAAGAAACACAAAACACAAAACTGGTTTGGGCAACTTCATTTAGTGTTAATGTATTATTTGGAACACAATAATGGAGGCCTTGGTTTACATTATATTCCCCTCATTTGTGAAAATAGGTCACACATATGGAGCCTTGGTTGGAAATAGGTTATATACCTTATAAAGGTATAGTTAATATGTTTGTATGTTGCAAATGTCTTCTTGCTCAAACCCATACAACATTTTAGAAAATTAAAAATAACAATCTAAAAATAATTTTGAAAATTCTCTTCAAGATTCACACTATAGTTGGCTATATTCACAAAAAAAAACACTTTCACAACATTTTTGGCACACTCAAATACATCTTTTGTATATAAATGGATTGTTGTGTCACTCTGTATTGTTATCAATAAGTGTCATAAACTACATGTACTAGCACATACACACATACCCAAGGCAAATCCACACTATAGTAAGGCATGAATGAACAACCATTCAATAATAAGCTTATCTAAATATCCTAGATTGCTTCTACTTTGTCTCAATTGGATTAGTCTTATAAGATTTCTTGAAGTAAGAGATAACACTAGTAAAGATTGGTATAACAACCAACCATTATTACATTCCATACTCCAATTTCTATCAACTCAAAAAACCACAACATATGCAAGACTTGAAGAAAGTGAAGAAGCAAGGGACGGCCTAGGATTACAATCACCCTAGAGGAGCCCCCAAATAGCTCTGTTCACACCTCCTATAGTCTCAAAACACTAGTTTAGCCCCCCAATTTGGACTATATTAAGCCTACAACATACCTTACAAAGCCTACCAACTACACACCATCAAATAACATGACAAGATCTTCTACATCAAAACCTCAAGTAATTACAATATTTTGTATGGATAAAATTGTTTGTTGGGTCATGTCTCTTCGGAAGGGTTTGTATTGCCTTAACATCTAAAATTGACCTTAGCTATAGTCCCAATGCAAAGTTTCACCAATTTTACACTAGAACAAAACTTTCTATTTGTACTTATTAGGTATATACAAAATCATCATTAACTAAAAACCATCACATCTAGATTCATGCCTAATTAAGATATTAATTTTGAGGATGCACAAAGTCTGAATATTAGAGCTTTGTGTGAATTTATAGTGCACTTCTCACTAATAATTAGAAAACTCATAACTTATTTTTACATACATTATAAATTGTTCTAGAATCGTTTTTATTTGAAACAATTCTTGCCATACAATAGTAACTATGATCAATTGCAATTTGTGGCAATTAGAATTGTGCATACTTGTCATATACATTCATCACGTTGGGCTTATGGCATCTATTTAATGATTATAATGCTTGAGAGTTACTTTTCCTTTTGTTCTATGCAATTTTCTTTCTTCTACTTTAGTGATTGTTTAGATTGAGTACTTGGGAATTGAGGCTCCCTCAAAATGTTGTTGTAAACTTGTTTTGAATTTGTTTCAAAATTTCTAACGTGTTCTTGGAACAATGAGGTTATTTGGTAGTTATGCCATTAATTTTTAGAGGATAATGGGGCAAACTTATGATATGATCACTCAAACAAAATTTTACACATGATTATTACACTTTGTGCTCATTGTGCATTTATGTTTAAAATGCTAGCTTTAAAACCAATTAAATAATATATAGCATTCATATAATGAAAAATGAAATGAATTGTGTCTTTATACAACTATATAACAACTAATAAATCAAACTTCAATTTGTAAAAATTGATTTTCTTTCAAGATTTTGAGTTTCAAAACCCTCATTTTAATATTCATTTGGCCAATTTCTATTCAAACAAGAAATTTATAAAAATAATATTCAAAATGAAATATATGATAATTTAATTTGTTAATGTAGAAGATTCAAGAGAATTTGAAATTTTTCACAATCTCATTTTCAAATTATTGAATGTAAAACAAATTCATAGCTTAAAATCAAGCTCAAAATTCTATCAAGAACTTTCTTTCTCATGAAATTTAGGTTACATTCTTGCAAGTGGGACATATAGTATTTTGAAAGAATCTAATGTGTTTTGGTAAGGAGGATCGCTATTATGTTAGCCTAAAGCTGTAAGTTCATGAGCTTATAAGACTATACACCTATGCTATAGGTGTGTATATTATAGAAACCTACCATGATTATAGTATAATTGGGTTATGAATACCTATATTACAAGTGTTTATGATAAAGCACCTTCAATGGTTGTAGGATATCTACTTATACATATGCTCAAAGCTCACATGCTTGCATTTCCATACTTACACACTAGCATCATTGTATTTGTGAGTATAAAATATACAATAATTATTTTGAGAATGTTCTTGGGATGATTACAGAAGATTATCATTTTCAAACCTTCTAAAAAATATTTTAAACTAAGATTAATTTTTTATATTTGTCCATGATTTTTTGAAATTCTCAAAAGAGTCTCATCTAGTGCACTTAGGAAACAAAATGTATTTCACCCTACCATGCTTCCATCCAATAAATTGGGATTGACGATGTTGAAGAAAAAAAAACATCTTTTTTTGTGTAAATATAGTACACTTTTATTTTTGTGTAATAATATGTAAATTTTAAATACTAAAAAATGCCTTACACCAAACAAATATTAAAGCATTCCAAATAAAAAATTATAGGTACACTAGTAGAAAATGCAGGAATTTCAACAAAATTATGTTGTTTTGGTCGCGTTGTTTTGGTCATTGAACAACAGATTTCTGTTGAAATTAACAAAAATCTGTTAATTTCAATAGAAATTTGTTGTTTAGTGACCAAAACAACGCGACCGAAACAATAAAATTCTGTTGAAATCTCTATGTTTTCTACTAGTGGTAGGGCCCCTCATATTGCACTAAATATCTTGTAATCTATCCTTATAGCAATGGTATGCAATGGTTTGAAGGTTAATTATGAAGTCAAATGAGACAATTCAAAGCAATAGGAACATGTTTGGAGGCATCATTCAAAACAAACAATTGATTGCATCTCTATTCCAATAAAATGAATTTTAATTCTTAAAAATGATGGGATTCAACATGCTACCATTTGATTCTATTTTATGTTTCATCTTCATTTAACCTTGTAATTTTTTTACTTTCTTGTCATCATTCCAATTTTTATATGATTATATTTATTCTATTTTGAATGATGGGCCCTAATATTTCACTATTACTTGTAAGACAAGTTTCATTTCATTTGACTTCAAATTTTTTGAACCATTGTACATTGTTCCTTAATCTCTTTCTATATATAGAGAGATAATAAAGAATTAAATGTAATTTGTAGAATTGAGAGGTCCCATGTGGTTATAGGAATACAAACACAAAAGTCAAAAAGTTTAGAAGTCAAATATAAATGAGACGTGATGTTTTATATTAGCAATATTATATTTGGGCACATCTTTTCAAATAATGATATTCTTATATCTAAGGTGTGTGTATTCCAAATTGTCCCTCAAAATGAATTACCTTTGTACATTTTAACCCCTAAAGGACCATTTGTCCCTTTGGGAGACAAGTTGGATTCAGATAGGTTTTTATTGTCTCAATTTGTAATGAATTTTCTTGGATTTCTTTGAGGTTGTGTAGTTCGCTAAGAGCTTTGTGGACATATAATTTTTGTTTCAATCAAATGCTAGATGGAAAAGTAATCAATTTTTTTTTGTCAAGATTACAATTGAAGGGAGGCTAGGCAATAGAAATTGCTTTGATTTCAGAGGGGGTAGGAAAGTAGGGCAATAAGTCTAGCTAGGGTGGGCAAAGGGTGAAGGCCTAGTAGCCCCCCATGCAAGCCATTGACATTTTTTTTGGAGTAGGGAAGTTCAAATGGTATAATAGTTAGTAGCCTTCAAAGAGGTTGTTTTTCCTTCTCTAGAGGTTTCATCTGGTGCTCTGTGTTGTTGCCACAATCAAAATCAAAGTAAAGTAATCTTTTAATTTTTTAATTCCTAAAAAATTCAAAAATCAATAACTTTTATACCATGAGTCAAAACATCATGAAACAAAGCACGTGCATCCTTCCTCACTAAGAGCTTTCTGACGGTACCAGGAGTATAATTGAGGGATACATAATTCGGGAGATCTCAACATAACAAACAAAATAAAACAAAACAAACAACCTAACTTCACTATAGTATAGTATGCCTTGTGCCTTTACCATAGTCAAAAGAAGAAAAAAAAATCTAATTTTTTAATTTAAAAAAATTAAAAACAACTCAAAAATCCATAACTTTTCCACAATATTGACAAATGTGATGAAACCAAGCCCGTGCATCCCTCCTTATTGAGGGCTTTCTGACGGTACCAAGCACGTGACCAGGGAACACATGATATAGGAGATTTCACCTTATCAAATAAAATAAAACAAAACAAACAAACAACCTATTAAATTAGTGGATGTATGAGATGTCGTCCATGGATGTATGATAAATGGTTGACGAATGGGAAAACAATGGACGGCTTCGATTGAACCAATGTTATAGATCGGCGGCGCAGGGGTCGTCTCGCACCTTGAAGGGGCTCGTCCTCAGAAGTTTTCGGTCTTTTGATTGCCGCGGTAGTCTAAGCGGAGAAGCTGCAAGAGCTTTTTTCCAGCCTCATCAGCGAAAATGGTGGAGAAGGGCAAGAGCCGCAAGGATGAGGTGGTGACTCGCGAGTACACCATCAACCTCCACAAGCGTCTCCATAGCTGGTAATAATTACATGAAATTCTTGTTTGGGCGAGTTTTTGAAAACCCTAATTTTCTTAGGGTTTAGCTAAGTGCAGTTCTGAACTGGAAGGTTTACGTTGTTTAATTGCAGTCTCATCTGATGTCTTCTCCTACAGCTTTTCGGCACCGACTCTGGTGTCCTCTCTTCCTTTCTTTTCTTCCTGGGTTTAGGGTTTCTGTGCTTGGCTTTTCCTTCACTTCGCCATCTCCTGTCTGTTTCGTTGCGGCATACTTGTTTCTCCGGTGTTAAATTTGAGAGTGTTTTTTTTTAGGGTTTGGGGATTGGTGTAGTCGGTTTTGGTAAATTTTGTCGTTTTCGATGCGCTTCAGTTGCATCTGTAAAGTGCCCTGCGTGATGTCCTCGTTCACAAAGAACACTGAATTTCGGAAAACTGAAGTATTATAGCAATGTCGAATCCAAATTTGTGTCATCTGCAAATAGATCAAACCTCCTCTTCATCGATATGGAGATTACGTATGTGTCACTTCGCAAGTGCTGATGGATCAATTTTCAGAGACAGTTCTTAGGTTTGGATTGCGAACCTTTTTAAGCCAATTATAAACCTTTCTGAGCGTAGACTTTTCCCGACTAGTGCATAGTCCCTCCTTTTGGGAATTCGTTTGTAATTTCGATTTCCTGGCCGCGCCAATCAGCTAACCAGGGTGTTAAGGTTCATGACCTACACTAATTGGAAGTTCGCTAACCTATCGTGTGCCTGCCCTTGTGGCTAATGGAAATCTAGGCTTTATAGTTCGCTAGCTGCTACTACTTGGTTAATGCAGGTGGATTTAGAGGTAGGACGAATACCGATTCTGGAACGTCTCTTCTGGAACATATGTTTTTCCTTCTATGTACGCAAAGAATACATATGGACCTCATACAACAGTCGTTCCGAATGTATTTCATTGGTACCGTCACTTGTCCAAAATGAGGGAGTTCATGAAACTGGTTGAAATGAATGTAAATTTGCGGCAAGTTAGCAGGAGTTAGCACCAGCATGCTAAGTGAATCAACTTGGGCAGTATGAACATCTATTAATTAATTCCAGTTTGCTAATTGGCGTTACTTCCTTGGTGGATGTCTGAAAGGGAGGATTTGAAACTTTAGGAGATGTCTAAATCCTCCTCTTCCCTGCTCCTCCCTGGTTGGAAGAGGAGGGTGACGAGCGGATGAATGACTCAAAGATGAATTGCAATTGCAACTGCTCGATTACTTGCTCTCCTGATCGCTATCTGATGTGCAGCACCTTCAAGAAGATGGCTCCCAAGGCCGTCAAGGAAATTCGCAAGTTTGCTCAGAAAGCCATGGGAACGACGGACGTTCGATTGGATGTGAAGCTGAACAAACACATCTGGAGCCGAGGGGTGAGGAATGTGCCTACCCGAGTACGCGTGCGCATAGCCAGGAAGCGCAATGACGATGAGGATGCCAAGGAAGAGTTGTATTCGTACGTCTCCGTGGCTGAGATTCCTGCCGAAGGGCTCCGGAACCTAGGCACCAAGATCGTGGAAGAGGAGGATTAGGAGCTTTGCTTTCTTTCTGTAATGTATCATGCTCTCAGTGCCGGGTTTTGGCACAGATCGTGTCTTGAATCGTTATGGATTCGTCTCGTCTCAGATGTGTTTATGGGAGTCCATGAATGGTTGTCATCTTTTCATTCGATCATAACTTTTTATGTGGGAGTACTCTGAATCTAGATAGTTGTATGAGTTTTTTATACATGGATGATCAGCTGCAATGGACTCGATTCTTTTCCCTTGTTACAAAGGGCTCAAACATTTCCCATAAGCTTAGGTCTCAAACATTCAAAACAGGACTATATTTTCTATAAATTTAATAAACTTTTTTTGATAAATTACACTATATGATGTCAGAAATTACTGGGTACCAAATGTTCAAATTCTTCTTCATTGTAAAGTTATCCTTAACCCCTCAACGCCCAAGGGGCTCAAAAGCCGCCCCTCATAGTTTGGAATACAATTCAAAGTGTTGTAACTTTTGCATCTAATGTCTGAATTTGATAAAACTTGTTGGAGAATTTGCGCATACTAGTCTAGTTTGTGTGGTAAAATTTTCAGAGCAATTCAAGATGAACTGAGTTTGTGGCAGCCATTCGAAGTTCACAGTTCAATTTGAGTTCAGCACACTGTATTGTCATGGCTGCAACTTTGGGGGCTTGTAACTTCTTCATCTTGAGTCCGTTTTTAATAAAATTTGTTGGGTTTTGATCCTCTAGAAATCTAGTTTGTGTGGTAAAATTTTCATGGAAATACAAATTGTTTTGAATGTTTGGTAGCAATTCGAAGTTCAAAACCCTAACGGTTTTTGGTTATTGTGAACTTCGGCGGCTTGTAACTTCTTCATCTTGTATCCGTTTTCAAAAATTTTGGAGGCAAAAGTTGCGCATACTTTTCTAGTTGGTGTGGCTAAAATTTTGTGTCAATCAAAGAAGTAACAAGTGACTGAGAAGTATTTTAATAGAAGTAGGTTCAGCCTTAAATGTGTTTTTTTCACCCTTTTTTGCTATTTTTTTGACATTTCAAAGTTACTTTGCAAACACAATGAGTCAATTTTATGAATTTTTTTTTCACCAATATGTTTTTATGTTGATTTCAAAACACTTTTTAGTTCAAAGTTTTTTCATTTGAGTAGGTTTAGAAATCAAATTTTCCTTCCAAATGTGTTTTTAGGAAAATTTCAGCATCTTTTTTCAACACTAAAACATTATAATCTTACAATCTATAAGGTCAAATGGCTCAAAATTTGATCCACGTCATCTACAATATGTACACTACAAGATTGTACGGTTGAGATTTTCATATCTTAGTGACAAGTAAACTTATAAGGCTTGAAAAACAATGATGTCTTTAGACCCAAAATGTCCATGGGCCTTGAGGGGTTAAAGTCATCCCTTGTCCTTCCGTGTGGGTTCACTTTCACATCCTAATTGTATGTGAATATGAAAGTTTATTGAAATATCATATTCTTGTAGAATAAATGTACTTATATAAACTTAAATTTTCAATCAAATCAATCATTAAAGGTACACAACTAGGATTGTCTTATTGTGACATGACATCAACATTAACATTGTGATATGACATCTAAGACTTTTAATAGCCATTGACTTGTAATCTTTAAGAATTTGGTTTCCAAATGTTATGGATAGGTTTTGAATGAAATGGTCTTTATAGCAACAAATAGATTCATTTTCTTAAATTAGATTTGGCACCTTTGTTGTTGAATCTAGTATCACTACATCCTACATGGAAGATGATTTTTGACCAAATCCAATAATAACAATGCATTTATTCATTCATTATAGAGTTTCATCCAATATTGTTGGGAGTCATCAAATATTCATCCATGAATTTCATTCACTAGCTCTTTTCATTCAAAAACATTCATCTACATTCATCTTCATTCATCAACTTCTATGGATGATGAAATGGTATTCAATACTAAATTCTTCAAAATGAGTTTTGTATGATCGTTAAAGTTGGAAATTCATCACTATATATTTTTAAAATATTTTTAAGGTTGGGCATTGAAGGGCTTGGAATGTTTGGACAAGGTAGGGGTAGGTATCGCTTTAGGGTTGGTTGTAGCAGCTAGCCCTTTCTCTGTCATTCATGTTTGTTGGATGTATTGAAATTTAGAGTTTAGTTTAAAAATTGGCATGTCTTTGAAAGAGGATGATTGTAGCTTTTGCAAATTTGAAGTTGAAAAAAAGTAGTAGGTAAGAATCTAAGATTTTGATAAGGACAAGACACAATTGGTGCCTTTGGAAAAAAACTAACTATCTCCTCCAACAAAGAAAGAGTCAAAATCAAGGTAGTCAATCCAAAAACTTCTTAAATGGTAATGTAAGTGAGAAATGGTGCACATTAAAAGGGTGGGGCAGTCATCATCATTTGTAAAGAGTAAAATGCAATTGTTGTAGTAATTAAACTTGTAATAATTACTATCATCACATAAAATAGGAATAGATTAAAAAAAAAAAACTTATCTACCTTGGCTATAGTAAATTATGACTACCAATACCAATTAGGTTGTGATTGTGATCATTGAATGATACATAGGCCCTACCTATCAAGTTGCCTACAAAGATATTAGAATGAGTCATGAAAATGTTGTTTTAAAAGGGGTTAAAATATTTTTTTCACCTCAATTTGCATCAAAGAATTGAAATTTTTTCTCTTTTTATGGCTCAAAATTGCAAGTGTGGGCTATTTTTATCCATAAACCCCTAATTGCCTTAGGCATTTACTAAACTTCTTGAAATTTGTTCTAAATTGAACCAAAGTCAACATTTTGATAAGTTCAATCAATTCTTTTTTAATTATAATTGTAAAAATTCAAACTGGACATATTAGAGATCACATACTATAAAAGAGAACACAACATTATTTCTTATAGATTGAAAGATTATCACCTAAATGCCTAAGACACCAAATTTTGGTGTTGACAATATTTTGAATCTAAATAAAATCTAATCAAGTTGCTATTCTTAGTAGTTTATATTTTTGAAGAATTCTTTTTGAAGTCTAGTTTTAGCATCAAAATTTTGATTTTGAAAATCATTGATTATGATTTTTCTATTCAAGATTTTGTGCAAGGGTGTCCATTGCAATCTTGACTTTCTGTAGTGTTGAGGACTCATAGAAATGATCCTCAAATACACTAGATCTTGGAGAAAAAATCACATTAGAAATTCATATAAAAAATTGTACAATAGATTTTGAGAAGCCATAAATTGATTAGGATTATGCATGTTATGTCCTTCAACCTCATATTTTATTTTAAAAAATTGTAGAGCAAATTTTGAGAAGCCATAAATTGATTGAGGTTATGCATGTTAGGCCCTTTATCCTCATGTTTTTTTGGTGACCAACTTTTTAGATTTGACATGTGAAAAGAGGATTGAAAGACTTCAAAACACTTTTGTAGTTTTAACACCCTCATGATCAAACATTATAATCTTTCAATCTATAAGTGATACTATGGTGTTTTCTTTTCTATGTGACCTCTAACATGTCTAGTTTGAATTTGTACGGTTATAATTCCAAAAAATGGATATAATTTATCAAAATATTGGCTTTTTGTTCAATTTAGAACAAATTTCTAGAAGCTCAAAAAAATCCTTGGGCATTTTGGAATTATAATATTTGATCGTAAGGGTTTTAAAATCCTTATGATCAAATATTATAATTCCGAAAAGCCCAAGGAATTATAATATTTGATCGTAAAGAGTGATTTGAAGTCTTTCAATCCTCTTTTCAAGTGTCAATACTAAAATATTGGTCACCAAAAGTTGAAGGGCATAACATGCATAATCCTAATCAATTTATGGCTTCTCAAAATCTATCCTATAATTTTCTTAAATGAATTTCTAATGTGGTTTTTTCTCCAATATCTAGCATATTTGAGGCTCATTTCTAAAAGCCCTCAACACTAGAAAATCAAGATTTGCAAAGGACATCCTTGCACAAAAGCTTTAATTGAAAAATCATAATCATTCATTTTCAAAATCAGATTTTTGATGCTAAAACTAGACTTCAAAAAGATTTTTTCAAAAATATATACTACTAAAAATAATAACTTATTTAGGTTATATTTAAGTTTAAAGTATTGTCGACACCAAAATTTGATACCTCAAGTAATTAGGGGTTAAAGAGAAGCCTATTCAATGGGATTTGATTGCTTGCAACCATGTTTTTTTGTCATTCCAAAAAGAAAATGACTTGAATACTATATATGATTAACCCTCCAATGTAATGATCCATTGGAATGTGAAAGGAGGTTTTGGAAGTAGATATTTAGTGGCAAATTTTTACTCAGGCAAATTTTATAAAGTAACAACACCTAATTTTGCAAAACCAACCAATCTAGATGTTTGCCTACATTGTAAACCCTCCAAATATAAGAGCCATGAGTCAATTTTGGTTTCATCTATTTTCAGTACTTTAAAAAGTCATAGTTTATTCTTGCATTGTCTCAAAAAAACATACTATAAAATCTTAAATCTTTTTGAATCCCAACAAGATCTATCAAAAACTAAACAATTTGAAAATGGAAACTATGCTCAAATGTTTATATAAACAACTACCAAGTTGACATTGAAAATTGCAACCTAACGGGTAAGTAGTAGTGATTTGGATTTTTTTTGGTAGAAGCACAACACTCATCCTAGAATGCAAGTAGGTTAGACAAATCATGCAATTGTGATCATCCATTCTTCATTCATCTGCAATATTACCTAAAAATAGTAAACTACATCCAAATATTGGTAAATCTCATATTTTTAGAGGTAATTTTGGCAATTTCATCCACTTTCTTTTTCTTTTTTTATTGTAATGGAAGACACTCAAAAATTAGGCAAGACTTTGGCAATCATTCACCAACAAATTTTTTCCTAATGAGTAGATCATAATGAGTGGATCATAGAGTTTAACCAAGTACAAAAAACATTGACTACTATAGGGTACGTACAATTTACAACCATCGAGGATTTTTGAAACTTGCCAAAGATTTAGTTGCATCAAGTTGAAGTCTGAGAATGTAAAAACAAATACTTTGTACCAAAATTGCTTAAGTTAAATACACCTAAAACCAACCAAATAAGCAATTCAACATGGTTCTATTATTATATTGAAAAAGGATTTGTGGATTTTGTTGGTAGTCAAAAGGGGACTCTAGAAAGCATTTTTTTGGCCCCCATATGAATAAACTATGAAATTTCAAAGTGTTGTAGGTGTTTTTAAAACCAACACTAGACTCTTATGAATAGTAGAAGTACATTTTATACACAAATTTGTGGATGTCGCTTGTAGGAAGGTGTTGGCTTAAGGTGTAGTTACCTTATTAAATTGCCAAATTCAACCTTATCATGTGAACTATATTGAAGAACAAAAGTTGTTATCAATTTTATACAAATGTTCGGGGCATTAGAATTCATCTTAACCCCTAAAGGACTAGCATGCATTTTTTAGCAACATAGAAATTTTGGACAGGTACATGAGTGACTAGAGATTTGCATATTTTAGGCTGAAATTTTAATAATAAGTGGGGACAAGGATTATCTTTCATATGCACTAAATTTCATGACATTTGGAAATATGTGTCAAAAGTTATGGCCAAATGTGTTACTTTTTTCACTAGTCGGGCAATACAAACAGATAAGAAAAAACCCTTTTTTTGAAAACAAAAATTTGAAATTGATTTTCCAGAGTTACATATACATAGAAAGCTTTGAATCATTCCATTTTGATCAATGAGAGGAAAGTTATGAGCAATTTTTGTTTGCGGGCAGTTATGGATTCTCTACTCTAAAATAAACTTTGAAGTCCTTCATCTAATCCAATTTTCAATATTTTTTTAATAAAATAAAATCATAGGATGTAGATTGTTTAGTACAACATTTCAACCATTGGGATTGGCATTTTTCAATTCCATAAAAAAATTCTTAACAATTTTGAATTTTGAATCATTCTCTACTTCTTTCTACTTACTAATTTTTTCCTACATGTTGTACAATTTTAAGTGATGTGAAAATTTTCAAGCACGTAGACAACTTGTGCAAAAAAAAGAATCCAAAGAAGCACCACCATTTGGGACATTTTTTCATAAAAAAGTGAGCATGTGAAGTGCAGCTGCCCTGTTTTTGCAAGGCCCCAAAAATGATTTCTATGAATTTAAATTCTTATATTTTGCAATCCATGTAATGGAAAAATCTGAAATTTTTACCACATGTTCTCAAGTTAGCATACTACAAGATCCTATGGTTACATGTATCAAAAAAGTTTTTTTTTCAAAAATTTGGTACTTGAACTAAAAATGGCAATTTTGGAGTGTTTTTTGGTGAAAACATAGTAAAAAAACTTTAGGGGTTAAAATATGAGGAAACTGGAGTTTTTCTCCCTTGGAATAGCAAAAAAAAGAACAAGGTATCAAAATCCTTTTTGGTTCAAAATGGAGCTCTATGAGTTCCGTCGCTAGTTTTGCTTCCACCAAGGAGAACTCACAAGCCATGCGACATGTGGAACAAGGCATTGTATAATGAATATCAAGGGTTTATCTAGTCTTTGTTCCAATCTTGCCTACTAGCCCCTTGTTTTTTTCTTCTTCCAATACCCTCAAGCATGTTATTGCCTTTGGATGTTATAATTAGTAAAAATCTACTTTATAGTGGAAACATCCAAAATTGTCATTATAAACAATTCAGAATAGTTAGAGGCATTTTTTCCTTAAAATAGTATTTTTATAGTATTAACAAGTGAAAATCATAAATATTAAAAAAACAGATTTTTCAGATGTAGTATGTAATTTCTATGATTTTTCAAAGTGTTGGCTTCCTAGACCACTAAAATTGTCATATAGGTGGACCCTAGATCAAAATTTATAAAAATTAGTAGTTAGTGAATTAGATTAGGTATATGTCCTTCAAATGCATCATTGAATTAGAGTTTGAAGGACACATTAACCCCTAAAGCACTAAACTACATTTTTTGGTAACATAGCAATTTTGGACAGTTCACAACAAACAAAATTTTCATTCTTTTTTGCTGAAATTTTCACACAACATTTTCCTAAGGAATAGCTTCAAAGCCTGACAATTTTCATAACTTTTGACTACATGGTTAAAAAGTTATTGTGCAATATGTCATTTTCATTGCTCCGCAGGCAAACTAGATAGTTCAAAAACTTTTTTTAAAATCACTTTTCAAAAAAGTAAAAATTTAAAATTAGTTCTTTAGATTTATATATAAGTGGGAAGATTTGAATCATTTCATTTTGATTAATGAGATGAAAGTTACGAAGAGTTTCAATTTGCGGGTAGTTATGATTTTCAAAGACTCCATACCTACCCACAAACTAAAAGTCCTCATAACTTTCATCTCATTAATCAAAATGGAATGATTCAAAGCTTCCCACTTATATATAAATCTAAAGAACTAATTTCAAATTTTTACTTTTTTGAAAAGTGATTTTAAAAAAAGTTTTTGAACTATCTAGTTTGCCTGCGGAGCAATGAAACAACATATCATGCAATAACTTTTTAACCATGTAATCAAAAGTTATGAAAATTGTTGGGCCTTAAAACTACTCCTTGGACACATGTTGTATGAAAATTTCAGCAAAAATAAATAAAAATTCATTCCTAGTGAATTGCCCCAAATTGCTATGTTGCCAAAAAAAACACTGTTTTTTATCTTTAGAGGTTAACTAAAGTCTAAAGATGCATTTAGTCTTGGGATGCATTTTTGTACCCCAGTCTAAGGATGCATTTAAGGTAGAACTACCCATTACCACCATTTACCCAATTCCCCTACCTACAGGTTCCTCCCATTTCCGTCACTGGCCCATCTTATTACCATAATCTTACTCATCCATGATCATGATGGCAATGCACTGGGGAGCGGACACATCAGCCCACGCTTCAACAATGGTCTGGTGATGCTTTACCAAGGGTCTACTCACAGTTTTACATTTCAGCTTTGAAAAATCATAAAAAATTTAATTCTTGTCAGAATGTCTTCATTTTTTTTGCAATTGACTCCTCTCAAACAATTCAATCTCTGAAAAATATGAGAGCTCATAAATAGCTTCTCCAAAGTACCTAGATAGCAAATCTGTATGGTAATGGGTAGTTCTACCTTAGTACAAAAATGAAAACAAGGAAGCTTTTGGGTGCTTTTATCTTAGAATGGGTTTCATCAATATCAAGGGTTTATTTTTATGCTTTTTTTGTCCAATTGTAGGTGTCGCATTTTGGGCAGTGTTGATTGTGGATGTACACACTTTACTCATATTTTTTTTTTTATCATGTATGCAAATGCTTATAAATGAAACATCATTGAGTGTACTTGGTGAGATTCCACCCAGACTTATATGTAATATAAGTTACTTATAAGCTCCTTACAACTGCTGTAAGGGTTTACGTCCTGTGCAGGGTATTGCTGCCTTTTGGTGCTCATTGCCTCAAGTACACAGTACAGATGCAAACTCATGAAATTCAAATGAATACATGGGCCCATAAAACACTGAGGTAAGTGACCATTCAGTATTGTAACAGAACAGGTCCAGAAATCGCCCACCTAAGAGCTGAAACTGAATTTTGGGGATGCAAAGCTTCTTGAAATAATTTTCAGTAAATTTTCCTTGAAAGACAAGTGGAATTGGCATCTAACCCAAGTCATTTCATATTTTTTTAGAACTTTGTGGAATTAGTTACAAAATTTTGAAGTTGAAATGCAATAGGGCTCTAAAATCACCCACCTCCTAAAATGTACATTGTTTGTACATTGCTGAAGGCTATGAAAATGCAACATGTACACATAGTGTACATTTTGAAGATGTGGGTGGTCTTAGAATCTGTGCGATTTTAGAGCCTATTACCTTATGGGTCCTATTTCTACAACAAGGTATGACAATCTTTTTTTTCTTGTCCACTTGAATTATCAATGTTTAACCCCTAAACAACCAAAGTCTTCTCTAAAATTGATGATTTGGGAAAATCTATCATAAAGTGCTATTTGGAAGAATATTTTGGAATTGATTTATGAATGAAAGTTGTAGATTTTGAATATTAGATTCCATCTGTATGGTTAGATTCACTAATTCTATCACCAATATTTTTTTATAAATTTTTAAAAAGAAAATTTAAAATTTCCTTCTAAATTCAATTACGAACAAAATATCATCATTTTCTGAATAAAACTTGTTGAAATGGATTTGAAATGAGGTTCTCTTGACATGGTAATTTTTTGAATTCTTTTGTTTTTTTAATGTATGACCTCATTTTTGTAAATCTAATTTTGAACCAAAGTCAATGCAATTTTGGCTAGGTCAACCACTTGACATTCTTCCACATTTGTAATTTTAGAAAAACATGTACTCTACTAACACTAAATCCAACCATTAGATAGGGCAAGAACTTGATAAAGTATCTCCACAAATTGGGATGACTTTCATCCAAGCATAATGAGAAAGAATCAAAATTTCAATCTGTTCATTATCCAAAAATTAAACTTTGAAGCTTTTAGGGGTTAACTCTAGAAGGGCTTAAAAGCCCTTTGCAACTGCGTATAATATATTATGAATTTGGTGGTATTGGTTAGAAAAACATTGACCAAATAATTTTTAGTACTAGTATAGGAGAGGGCTCAAAAATTGACTGGGCATTAGGAACTACCCCTACAAAAGATATAGGAATAGTACAACGGATTCTTTGAATGGATGATAGTAACAACAATTAAAAGAGTTGGTCTAAAATGGTCACTTTCACAAGGGTAATGAGGTGGAAAGGGTGAGTAAAATGTATTGTATTTGCTCATTACTAACTTAAAAATTATCTTAATCAAAGAGTTATGTGCACTTCATGGAGTGTACAAATTTCATTTTAGCAATGGCAATTGAATTGAATGAAGATGCTTAATGTACAATTTGTGAAGGGCCCATGAATGAAAATATTTATAATGTGTTCTCATGTATTGAAGAATGGTTGTATTGCTAATCTATTTTGGAATATGTAGGCGTGCTTTCTAATGTATGAACCGTCGATTTAAGAAATTGTACAATTTCAAGTAGTATACAATAATTAATTAATAGTTAACAAACTGTGTTTGCTAACATGGCCGTTAAGCCTCCACTTCCACAAACCTTATTCATAGAAGGTGGCATTGAAAATTCTACAATCCCATGTATGCTCAAAGCCTTCTTCCAATAATTTTTACTCTTTTGAAGCATTGATAGTGGATGTAGTGTATGGACAAAATACAACTCTCAAAATTTTTGTGACTTGCATTCACAAATGGACTAGCATGAGTGACAGCAGTACTGAGGAAGGAAGTGAGGGAAATGGAGGTAGCTAGTATAGATAGACAAGTACCACTAGCAACACCTTTGAGTTTTATAAAGATGATGAAGAATCTAGTAGCAAGGAGCAAGATGAGGAGTTCTATAGCTTGGCAAAAATAGAGGAACAATGGAAGTGGTTTGAAGAGATGGAGGCATATGAAAAAGAAGATTGCAATGTAGATGAAAGTCGCTTCTTTTGTGGACAAGAGGAGTGTCGGATAGTGTAACCTCAACTACAGTTTTTGCCTTAGCAACAGATGTCTACAATGGCACATGACAAAGGAATTGATTGGCCACAATCTTGTGAGGACATCTTATGATTTTTTAAGGCTGATAAAGATGACCCAATTGCAACTCCAGCGTCCCATTGTACTAAACTTGTAGAGCTCCTCATGCAGAGTAGGCTAAATGCGACAAACGTATAGCCTCCCCAATTCTCTGAATACTCTAATATTTTTGTTGACATCCACAATTCAAGTGTTGACTTTGTTGACCAAATTTGCAATAGTATGTGGGAGTGTTGCTTGACGATAGCGGCATGTAGGTGCTACAGCAGATGGGAATGTGGCGGCCAACTACCTCACTTAATAGCGACAATCGATAGCATAAATTGGATGAGTTGTGGTAGAAGGAACGATTGTTAGAGAAAGGAAATAGCAACTCCAATGACAAACGCCATTCCTCTTGCCTAGCAGTTGAATGAGGTATGGGTCCTCCACTACCTTCATATCCTAGGAAGTCTCTTGAACCTATCAACAGAAAAATATGTTGGAAAAGGGAAAAAATGGCAATTAGACTGATCAGCAGCTGCAATCTGCAATTGCTAATCTTGATGATGGAGTGCTAATCCAAAATGCTACTTAGGATAATGGCATTTTTGCATCCAACCTAAGAGGGCATATTTTTGGAACAATATTTCAAAAAAGAAAGGGAAAAGAAGGGATCCTTACGATTGCAAAAAAAATGAACTTGTAGAGTATTTGATGAAAATGCAAAACATTGGATTCCCTTTGACAATTGGGCAACTTAGAGAGAAAGTAGGCATACTTACTCAATCCCGAGTCACCCCTTTCAAAGATGGGGTTCCAAGCCCTGGTTGGGTTAAATGTTTCAAAAAAAACAAAATAGAATTAGTAATAAGGAAAGCCCAAGCCCTTGAATAAAGCAAAGTTAAAAATTTGTATCCTAAATTAGTAGCCTCTTTCTACAACAACCTACAGTTGTTGTATGACAACCACCATTATGAACCTAATCACATTTGGAATTGTTATTAGAGTGGCAAGATGGAAAAGATGGTGGAGGTTATGTCCATAACAAAGAAAGGGTCTAGAAACGTGTACAAGGTTAGTGCAAACCAAAGAGAGTGATTGTTTGTCTTGGCTTGCATTAATGCAAAAAGTGAAAGCATTCCTAATTACTACATTTTTAAAGGCAAGAAGTCTAGAAATTTTTTAAGAAAGATAAGGGAATAAGGAACTATACAAGCCATGCAACCTAAGTCATGGATGACTAATGCTTTATTTAGAAAGTAGATGTTACATTTTCTTTACATAATTTCAAAGTTGTATGATTTGTCCTCAGAAATAGGCACTTGCTAATTCTGGATGGGTATAAATCACATGTTACACTAGGAGTGATCAAGTTGGCTATGTCTAAAGGAGTTGATGTGCTAACATTTCCTTCCCAAACCTCCCACGCTTTGCAATCACTAGACATCACTTATTTCAAGCCCTTTAAACTATCTTTTAAAGCTTATAGGGATAAGTGGACACTGGGTCACAAAGGCCAAGTGCCAATGAAAGAGGATTTAGCCCAATGGGTGCCCTATGGTTTAAGGAAAGCATTGTCTTCCTAGAATATTATCAAAGGATTCTCAACTACAAGCATATATCCTTTAGATCCAACTACCATAAACAACAAAATGGGTTCCAGTAAGGCATATGAAAGGGGGCAAGGAAGCATAGAGGTGGAAGCACAAAAATCAGCCCACAAGTTTTTGAATCAAATGCCCAATTACAACAATGTGAATTACAAGAGATTTTTGACAAGGTTCCAATCCATGTGCCAAACTACACACAATATTACGTCTAAGTAGATGGTTCAGACAAAGAAGCATGTAGCCAAGACAAATGTAATGGTAGTTCCCCTAATGAGGAAGGTGGGCCAATGGAAATGGAAGGCACAAAGGTAGCTAGAGGGAAAGTTGGACCAGTACAAGAGCAAGTACATGAGAAGACTAATGGTTTTTCTAAGTTCCTAGAGTTACCAAAAATACATTTCAACCCTATATCAAAAAGGAGAATAGAACCCCAAATTGACTAAGAGAAATCTATTCTACTTACTGAAGAAGAGCATGTGAGAGAACTTGAAGAAGTCGCATCAAAGAAGGAAGCAATTGCTACAAAAAAAAGAAAAAAATGATGTTATAGAAGGAAAGCAATAAACAACAAAGGGTAATGGAGAAACAACTGAAAGTGTAAGAGAAAGAAATGAGAGTAGACCTAGCCAGAAGTAAGAGAAGGTACAATCAGGAATGGAGTGTCAAAAATGTTAAAGCACTTGGAGAAAAGTTGCATGCAACTATAAGAGCCAATGCCCCTGTGGTAGGATACTTGGCACTATATTGTGGCTTCATGCCCCAAATCTGTAAAGACAACCAAATAGTTGCTATTGAAAGAACAAGAGCAAAAAAAAAGTGAGGATCCAAGGACTATACCTCCCCTTTACAAAGTTCGGTTGCAACTGCGATGTAGTAGTGTCATTCCTCATCCCATACAATAGACGTCTACATTTCACAACTTCAACCCATCTTGGACAAGAACAATGTTTTATGTAAACTCTTTTCATGTACTGACAGTAGGTGCATGTGCAACAAGTAATGAAGCGAGTATGAGGTAGAATAGCTCCTACCACCACCTATAATGTACAATAGTTTCAGAAATATGAGCTACAAAAGGAGTTCATGAAAGTAAATATACTTGTGGTGGAGAAGAGCGTAGTTGTTATCTCAGCATATGGCTTGTAGAAGTACTTGCACAAAAATGGAAGCACTTAAAAATGAATATGTGTGCTAAGAAGACAAAAAGAAAGAGAAAGATATTGAAGAACAACAAGATTTTGAAAACATAGCCATAGACTAAGTTTGCACAATAAAAAAAAGAGGAGATGTACCTATGGTGCACTCATTGTAGAAGAAATAATATTGTAGCATCGATGAAGGCACCAGTGACAAAGCAAGAGCTAGCAACACCAATTCAATGATAGAGGAGGACTATTACGGAAGCAACAACATAGGAGGAGGCAAGGAGCATTGTGGGAGAACTATGAGAAAATTGCAAGAGCACTACGAGAACTAGTACAAAGGAAGAGATGAGGAACGACGCAAGAGTAGTAACTAACAAGGACCAACATGGGAGCAACGACAGAGGAAGACGCAAGGAGTGGCGCAGGAGTAGCGGCGCACCAATGGGTCCAACGACGTAATTTGAATTTCAAATTAGCTAAAGCAACTGCTAGGGTGTGGACAATTCTCTCATCAGTATGAACAGTTCTTTCAATCAATACAAGTAGTTAACAAACAATTGTGGCTAATTTTGGCACAGGTCTAAACCACTATCGTCCATCCTACAGTTGCTCTAAAGTACTTCAATGGCAACTTTTTTGACCATACAATGAGGCAAAATAATATGTGGGCTACTCCATTTTTCAAACCTAGCACATGCATTAAAGTTGCATTCACATGTGTATAGTTCTATTACATGAACATTGAAGTGAATGTTTTTAAGACTCATGTGAGCACTCCAAGCATATAATTAATTAGTTGTTGCACTTATCCCCTCGCTTCATTGGCTTCTTCTCATTCATTACTACCCTAGTCTTAGAGCATGAATAGTGACCTACAGTGTTGCCACTTTGGAAAACTGTCAAAAATTCATTACAATTCAGAAAATTATAATGGAAACACCCACTGATGTCATTTTCATTTTCCTTTCTATGGAAAATTCACCAAAAAATTTTCCTTCAGTACCTTCTTCTACACAATAACATTTCCTCTTACATGCTCCATTTAGAAGCCTCTTACCTTATATAATGGCACTAAGCCAAGAATGGAGCCATAATGTCTTTTGCACACATGACCCTATCTAGAATTATAGAATCACATCCTCATCTTGTTCCTATGAATTTTCTCTGAGGATGTTAAGTAGACTAAGTAATGTGAGAGTACAACCTTGTCATGAAAAATAAATGTTTAATGATGGGAGTGGTAAAGGATGTTATCTATATAACGAAATCCTATTTTTGTTATGAACTAAGTCATAACAACTAATTAGGACAATTAGGAGGAAATGGTTATGACAAAACAGTTGAGAAGAAGCGATTATAAGAGGAGGGCATGGTCATCTTGCACCTTAAAGGGCCGCGTGAGGGAGTTTGTCCCTTATGTGATATTTTATTAACATGGTCATTTTGCACCTTAAAGGGTCGCGTGAGGGAGTTTGTCCCTTATGTGATATTTTGTTAATACATGCTTCTGGTTTGCTCCAAGTCCATGTGATTATCATGTTGTTCATTGTTAGCCATGTTTGTTTCACAAGGCTAATCATGTGGATTCGAACGGAGCATCCATCGTGTCTTTAATTGAGCCATGACAATTTTCATATTATTAGAAAGAACCTCAATATTATAATTGGGTTCAATCATGGAACTTATTCAATCATACTCAATCAAAAATTAAAAAAGAAGAGACCATTGTGCAAAAGTAATCAAGCTTTTTATTTTGGAAAGTAATTAACATGTTTCTAATTTCAATATATACACATTGACAAATCTTTCTTATATGAGAATCAAATGTTAGACAATTTTAGAGAAGCTATAGGAATTGGTTTTAAATTATCAAAAGGTGAAAGTTTAAGAAGTCTATAAATATAATTCAAGAGAATCCAACATCCATTGCATATACCCCCAAATGACATTTATAGTATTAAATTTTTCCAAAGGAAGAGGTTTTAAAATTTGAAAGTTACTAACTTTACTAAAGTCTTTGTTTCACAAAGCTGCAACTTCCATACTAAGATAGGCAAACCAAATCATTAAAAAAAATGGACACAAATTCCCTTCAATACTACAAAAACGAGTGGTATTAAGTACTATCAATAAATCAATAATTATTGAAATGTTGTTTCTAGTGTTAAATGGCCAAATTTGTTGCATATAATTAATAAGCATGTTGCAAATTCTCAATGCTAATACATCATTTACATTACTAAAAATGTATCTTCTTTGGTCACTAGTTACTAAAAGGTCAATTTTGTTATATATAATAAATATATGTCAAGTTCACAATACTAATTGGTCATCAATATTACTGAAAATTTGTCCTTTTTAGTAATTGATTTTTGAAAATTTGTCCTTTTTTGTCACTAGTTACAAAATAGACACCTCATGTCATAAATTTCTAAAAGCCTAATATCTTGTTGGTCATAAAATTGACCTCATGTTTATGATACATCTATGAATGCCAACTAATTACAACAAAAAATGGGACAACACCAACAACAAGAATGGTGGCTTTGCTCTTTTCTACACTATCAAAACCCTTCTTATTAAAACCCCTTCTTATTAAAACCCCTTCTTATTACATTTGTACACAAATTCTCATGTACATCTATTTTTTGAGGTTCAATAGTGAAAGAAGTGAGGATGTGATATTAGAGAGGTGCTCAAGAAGGTGCTCTCTCTACCCTCATATTTCATTCATCCACCCATTCATCCTCCTCTGATTAGGGTTTGGCGCTGTCGTGATCATTGCATTGGCAAACTTGGATCGAAAGAAACGTCTAGCTCTTCTCGTGTGTTGCTGTGCTTCCCGATGTTTTTTACTCTGCCGGTGCCACCATTTTCTTCCCTTCCTTCAGATCTACACTCCATCACCGTCTCTGCTCAGTGTTTCATGTAGCTTTCCGTAGCAGTTGATCACTGAAGGATTAGAGTTCTGGCACGGGTCGCAGCTACGCAGCTTTGAATTCGCACAGTTGTGGTGTCTCTGAATCGACTGTGGACGTAGGATCAGTTTAACGGTCGGGTTAAGAAGTGCTGTTCAATTGAACTGCCGTTGTGCTTCGAACCGCAGATGGAGCAGCTGAGGATTGGTTGAAATTCGGAGAATCGGGTTTTGTAGTGGATCGCCGAGTTATTTGAGAAAATATAATTCATGATCTTGGTTCTTAAGGCACGCTTCTAGATAGATTTTATAATGAACTGCGGAATTCCGTTATGATTCATGATTGCAACCGGAGCTCGAATTGATTGGACATGAGCTAGGGTTTGGGGAGGCGAGCAATGGCAGAGGATCATGGCGGGGCAGGGAGCTTGGGAGTGGCAGCAGGGGCGTTGCCCTTGGACAGAGTGTACAGCCAAGCTCGCCGGGCGTTATTGATGGTGCGCGATGGATTGGAGCGTCTGGAGCGATTGGAAATGGGAGGGCAACAGCCGAGCAGCACGAGCAGCCCTAGTTACCGCGGGATCGGAGGGGGACAGGACGCGCAGGGGCAACAAGCACCCGCGGCGCCGGACCTCGTGGAGCATCTGAGGAAGGAGATCGGGCAGCTGCAAGTCGCCAGCGCGGACATGGACAGGATGTGGCGGAACCAGGTGTTAGCGAAGGCACAGCGGGATCTCTGGAAGCGCCGCATTGAGCAAGTCGCGGAGGAGGTGGAGTCTCTCAAGGCGGGGCTCGATCGGTACCTGCTGCGCCAACACCGA
Source organism: Climacium dendroides (assembly GCA_950106755.1). NCBI lineage: Eukaryota > Viridiplantae > Streptophyta > Bryopsida > Hypnales > Climaciaceae > Climacium > Climacium dendroides. The sequence continues at coordinate 43,895,359 of OX467082.1, read as the reverse complement.
CGGCAAGTCGAAGCACAGGAGCGCGCCGAGCTTTTCCGTCGCACCAGAGGGGACGGAGCGTACATCTTGCAGGTACAGTAGACTTGCCATTGATCGCATACCACAAGTTCCAAAACATTTAGCAGGTCCATTATTGTGGTAACTGATTCGAGTTTAGCGATGAGTGGGTCTTAAATCTTCCACAAGGAAAATGGTTAAGAACCATGTATATCTTGTGATGCACAAAGCATTTAGCGACTTATGTCTTAGAAACAAGGACTTCCCCTGTAATGCACATCTACTGCACATAGTTATTCTGACTTGCCTAGACAGTAATGTTTACAATTCTACAATTGGCGAATACGTGGATGGTTTTCACAAGAAGGGAACCAACTTTCTTACAATGTGAAATAATATTTTTACGATTCCGCGTGGTAGGTGTGCGGTGCGCAAAGAAGGGGAAACTTGTAGTTAATGGCAGTCTACCCTAAAAGCTATTGCTATTTGATCTTAATGGATTGATTATATGCACAAATTGATTTCACAAGTGCTAAGATACTACCGTATGGTTTTGCAGGTGCATGATGATGAGATGCAGGCGCTGCAATCTGCGAAAAACTCTTCCCGAATGTTGGATGATGCATATGCCACTGGAGTTGCTGTTCTAGCGCAGTACGCAGTGCAACGAGACCGCCTCAAATCAGCGCAAAGGAAGGCGTACGATGTGTTGAACACTGTGGGTTTGGGTAACACGATGATGCGCTTGATCGAGAGACGGCAGAAAGTGGACCGGTGGATCGCTTATGGAGGCATGGTGTTTACCATAATCATTCTCATTGTTGTTATCAACTGGCTCCGGTGATCAGCAATTTTATCTTAGGGTTCAGATAACCTTCACCTGTATTACCATTCTATGTAGCAATTATGAATTTGTTTGTGAAATAATTTCATTACTAAATGCTCTCAGCATTTCGGTGCATTTTTGAGTAAGAGAGGCTTGGAATTGGACTTTTATGAGGTGAAGTAGAATAGAGGTTCTGTTTCGTCTAGACCATTCACGATGTTTTGTGGCAATGTTCTTGAGGTTGGGGGCATATTGGTTGATTTGGTTCCCATGGAGGCTGTACTTGCGTGTGCTGGTTGCTTACTATGGCAGCACGTTCTTTGCTCTAGCCTATGGAATAGGTTATGATGAGCATTTGTTTTTCCGTCGTACCTAGAACTGAAGAAAGCCTTCCCCTACGTGCTGGATAATGAATATTTCGTTGAGACGCTTTTCAATTTTGTCGAACATCTTTCTGTTTTGTCTGCTTCTCTTGTTCGAAATTTGTACTAAATAGGAGTTCAGCAAAGATTGGACCTAATTTGCAGGGTCCTATTCAGGACCCCAATTTCGTCCCATGTTGCATTTGGTGTAAAACTGCTACTTTTGAGGTTTGGACCACAGCGGCTGTGAATATTGCATAAATCAAAGTTTCTGTGATCGTAAATTTGTAATAGGAATTGATGGTAAGAGAGTGACTTTCTGCCCATCTTGGTGCGAGTGATGAAGATGTCTTGGGAAGAACATTGTCCCACTGTCATTCGCATGGAAAATGTATTTATAATTTCTCACTCGGATCATTCATTATATAACCATACTTTCTGCTCACCTACGGTATCCCCTAGCTCATAATCGGGTAGGAAACAGCCCAAAAGTTTGGCCTCATGCCATTCCTGGAACTTTTCAATTTCTTTCCCACAGTGTAAAAAACAGTTAACGCCACCCCGGCACCATTTGGATTTATGATGCTCAGTCATACGATTTTCGAACATGGAAGGCCTAAAAAGTCAATTGTTACAATGAAACTGAGAAGCTGAAAGAGCTGTCCTTACTTGATCACTCCCTTAGTGACATGTAGGACATACATTGTGATCCTTATCTCACATACTAAAAGAAACCATAATGGGGTTTAATCCCTCGGTGTCTATTATGGGGTCATCTGAGTATATTGCGCTGTTTTACCTTACACATCTTAAGTAGGTATAAGAAAGATTTAGGACAGCAAACGTCATTTCCTGTTATTGAAATGTTCCGATTGAACGGTATTTTACTGCACAGCAGACAAATTTCTCAGATTGTGAAACAATTGACCATCTCCAACCATTACTACCTTATACCACCAAGAACACATTGAGAAGTACGAAAACCGAACGAATTTTATTCAGTAAAATTGATCCACCGTAAAATCCAGAAAAATTAATTCATAAGCTAACTCGATCCCAATTACCATATCCAAGAATGAGATCTCGTCCGACCATTCATCCTCCGCTCCTTGAGGACCGAAACCACCGCAACTGCTTGCAAAACTGTCCGACCTCCACTACCCTCCACTACCCTGCACGTCTAGCTTCGCCAGATAATAACACACCACCACGTACACACACCAAAGTGATCCATGAACAGATCGAAACTCAGAGCCATGTATTGCAGATCGACAAGATCGAAACCAAACTGGTGAAGTATCCGAGTTCAAGAAAATTTGGGCTTCTTGAGATAAGACTTTAGCCATTTCTTGCCATTGATGAACCCCACCGACAGAAACGGCTTGGCTTCTTTAGCAGTGAGATGTCGAGCCCACTTGACCTGCTCCGGGGAGTTTGCACCGGGTCCTTTGCACTTGTACTGTCCGAAGAGCGACTGACTTTGGCGGTTGGGGAAGCCGAAGTCGGACCATCCGGGGCCGTAGATGATGTCGGAGAAGTAAGTGTACGAGTAAACGGTGCGCGAGAAATTGCCCCAAGCTCGGCCCAGGTAAATCATGCCTGTGCCGTCTACGTGACAGTCGACGAAGGAGAAGCCGGTGTGCATCTTGGTTTCGTTCCGCTTCTGGGCGGTCAGGGAGCCGAAGGTCTCCGCCACCACGTGCAGTTCACAATTCTGCAGGCAATACTCACTTCGTCAGACACAAAAAATAGTAAGCAGCAGGTGAACCCTACAGCGAGTGACGAATCTCATAAGTAGCACGTGAAGTACGAGTGATTCTTATTCGCAACGCACTACCTAGATACCATTTTCAAGAAAAGTTAATAGAAACACTTACAGTATGCAATGCAATTATGACTTACAAAACACTCCGGCAGATTAGAACCAGCCTTTTCACTCAAACCTCTTCACTCAGGGTCTCAATTTTCTTGTGCCATTTTTCTTAGTTACAATTTCTTTTGTAACATTTTTTTTGTACTAGTGTACAGGTCCCGAGTACGCAGGATATTCGACAATGCTATTAGACAGGTTATACGAAAGAGGGTTGAGAACGTGCTCAAAAAAGGTGGGGCGTTTAGGCTCAAAGGGTTGTTATCAAGAAGCTGAAGTCCAAATATGTGGATACAAAATAATTAGGTTCCGTCTGTTTAAAACACTATCCGATTAAGCATAGATACTAGATTTAAACCGGTACAAAATAGTACAACGGAGATTTGATACGGTTGAAATGTGCTTACCCTGTACAGCGAGCGACCGTTGCCGAAGATGAAATCGATGGACCCTTGGATGTAGCAGTTCTCGAAGTAATGCCTGCCCCTATGATCGTAAAGAGTGTCCTGGTATCCGTAGAATGAGCAGTTGTAAAACGCAGCTCTGTCTGCTGTGATTCTCATAGCTACTGCTTGTCGAAGCACGGCGCCCGGTGGTGGTGATGGCGCAGAGTTCTGCATTGCAAACAATCAAACTGAGTTTAAACTTTGCTTCCGAGCATCATCATAAGGGTTAATCCATGACATACGGCATGCCAACATCACCTTCACACATACACCATCACATGGATACGAAACTTACTGAGTTTTTAGGCCCAAAAAGGATGAAGTATAAGCTAAACGTGATCATTTGAGGTGGAACCTATTGACCCTTACCACAAAAGTGACTCCTTTCGCGATGAACCACTCCGAGCTGATACCCACAGTAGCACTGCGGTAGGTCTTCAACAACACGTCATCATCATCGAAGTCTCCAGCAGTATCATTCCACGTGATAATGGTCTTGTTCATTCCATCGCCCTGGAAGGTGATGTAATGCTTCGTCTCATTGATGATAATCTTCTCCCTACACACCAGTAAAACCGGACGACCACCAGGATCAGCCAAGCTAGCTTAACAGCAAAACGAAGTAACCCCACAATAACGCCAGATACTCAACAATGCAATATTGACACTAGGTCATGGATCTTCCTAACACATGAAATAACCAACAAGCACCTCCGTAGAAGATATTTACTCAAAGAACATACTGCAGAGGACTCTACATGTATCTCAAACGAACAATCACCATAATGAAGCTAGCTTCACGACAGAACAGTAAGGGAGCCAATAGCTAGGCACAACGGAGCAGATGATGGAGGTGCATGTGCAGGTGTACTAACTTGTAAACGCCAGCTTTAATGTGGATGATAGTGCGGTGCTTGGCGTGATCCGGGATATCATTGATAGCGTCGTTGATGGTGGTGTAGTCACCCTTGCCATTCTTCGCCACCACCACTTTCTTCGCTTTCCCAATGGGCTTTGGCAGCACGCCGATGCTGTCTCGGTTCACCTTCGGCATCTTCGTGAGAGAGCCGTCCTCATCCTGAGACGCTGTCAGCCCGCTCGCTTCGCCATTCCATGTCTGCGTGGAGGGCGTTGAGCTTTCCGTGGTGACTTCGTCCTCGTCAGAGGTTTCAGCCATATATTGCAGCCACTGGTTGAAGTCTGTGTCGTCGGAGGGCATATCCGAGTTGGGTACGCTGGAAGCGCTTGCTGCGGTCGTGGTGACCAGCAGCGCCACGAGTGTGAGGGACAAGTACCGCATCCTCAGCGTCGTCGTCCTCATTGCGAATGCTGCTGCAAGATTTCCACACTCACGTCAGTAACAGAGTAGACTCAGGAAAACACAATGCGCGCCACCTCAAGTCTAGCTCCCCGGCATGGCCATGAATGAGGAGCTGTACGTTTCAGCTCCGGCCAGCTAGTTTTCCCTGCTTTAGTGCCAACAACTTCGCTCATGACGTTGTGCTGGGACTAGAATTCTTCCGGTGAGCCGCATGCAAAATTCACCATTGTGATGCACAACTAGTTAAGAAATGAAATGCAAACCCGTGAGTTCACCGATGTGCAGCTGGAAGCAGTGGAAGCTACACCATCGGTATTGGCATACTAATGTCAGTGACTGCCGAAAAGACTCTCTAGAGCTCTAGCTCCCAGGGACGGCTATGGCTAGTTCGGGCATTGATTAACATCGGCAACAAAGTCAGGCTCATACTAAAATTTCAGTAATGTACGTAATGAACAACCTTATGAGTGCCAAACCCTGCATGGGTTGAATGCAGTGCAGCTGAAAACAAAGGGAGCCATATACGGCATAGATATTACCACGCTAGTGTCAATGAGTGTAAGAGCTCTCGAATAAACTCAGAAAGCCACAACTACACCACAAGTCTAACTCCCCGGCATGGCCATAGTTAGGTCTCTAGCGAACGTCAACAACAAAAGCCACAGACTCGCACTCAAATGCCTCCTGTGCCGCATGAAAATCTCACCAAGGTAACGGACAACCAGTTAGCTAAGAACCGAACAGCAATCTCATGAGTTCACCTCTGGCCACAACAGAAGCTACAGCGTTGGACACGGAGACTGTACGTGACTTAAACAACTCAGCAAACCGTCTGTCCGTAACGAAATGTAAATGCTAGAACCAGGCCGGCCCCAATTGTGGAAGGACAATGGCAATGCAACCTGGAGATGGCTGGCCTGCTTACCCTGCTTGCAGCTACAGAAACGAAGCAGCAGCTGCCCAAGTGGATCGGTGCAAGAGAGGCAACATGCAGAAGCAGGGACGGCGGGCACTCCTTATGTAATCAAATGAGGAGTGATCGACCGAAGTGAGCTGTGCATCTCCTACTCTAGCCGCTTTCAACTTCCAGGACTCCCGAACGTTCGAACCTACAGCCTCTGTGTACCCTGACAGACAGACTCCACACAACGCAGGGTGGAGATTAATTAAACTAAGGTAACTAGAGTTAATAAGCACTTCAGGTGATGCCGTGATGGGGATGAAGCAGAAGGGAGTACGTTACTTGTCCACTACCTTCCCCTAGAGTCAGCCAGGCAGGTAGTACCGTGCCATGGCTGCCAGAATGCCCTGAAACTCTGACATCTGAAGTGGGGGGGCAATAATAATGCGGCTTTTTTTTTTCCCCCGGGGGGGTGCAAAATGCAAATGTAGAGAACATTTCATTGAAAAGAAAGAGTACTTACAAGTGACAACCAAGCCCATGTCTGGAGTGCTTTAACAAAACATACCCCAATGGCAACGGAGACCCAAGACGCCATATTGACCACGAGCTTAAACTAAGTTAATGCGGTTTCTGCCATGCCTGAGTGCCCCAAGCGGGCAAGCTTGCACCAGACAGAGGTTCCAATCAATGCACTCCCTCATTCATTTTGGGTGACCGTGGCTTTGATTAAAGCTTAAAGTTCGAGTTGAATGGGTTAAGTGAGGCTTAATTCCCCTGTGGGTACCGCATTGGTGATAATTAAGTTAGGGAAAGCCAGGTGTGCAGGTTTACTTAGTAGCTCCGAACGGACGGATTAGTCTGACAGGATTTGTGATTCAATGGACTCTGAACCCACCTGCATGACAGTCGGCCCCTTGAATCGGCTGGCTGGCTGGCTGGCTGCAGGTAGCTAGCAAGCGAGCAGTGCAGCGTCGATAATGAGAGCGGCCTTGGATTGTAGCCATGTCCTGGCTTTTTTAACCTGTAGGCTGTAGTTTGAGGCTGCAACGCGTGAACAAGCGAGGGAACAGGGCGTTTGATTGGTGCCAGGAAAGTGTGTTGGGATGGGAGCTGCAACGATCCTTTCTGGTGTCGGGCTGGCACAGAGCTGAGCTGAGCAGAGCAGAGCGGGGCGGAACGGAAGGGATGGAAGGGACGGAAGGGACGGAAGGGGAAAAGGTTACAATAGGTTTGCAGGGGGGATGGCAAGTCCATCTCAGTCCATGTGAAGGCCTGCTGGCTCAAGGCAAGGTAGGTGTCGTGGGAGGGTCGGGGAGGGAGTTTCCCAGAAGCATCCTCCTTCGGAGACAGGAAAAAGCATTGGAGTCTCTATTGAGGTAGACAAGCCTATTAACTTACCACCTTGATTAGCAATGTGAGTATCTCTCAAGGGTCAACTCCAGGAGGGGCACATATTTTTCAAAGGTGCACTGGTTTCACAAATCAAAACACAAGTGGAATCATCATTTTTTTTATTAAAATTATCATTTTTATGAATTCCTGAAGTGGTCTACCTTGACATTACATTCCAAAATTGCTCATAGAGTGGAATCATAACCGTCCTATTAACAACACATAACCGCCTTCCCAAGTATTCAATGGTACTTTAGTGTTTGCCATTGACATATTGACATGTTACTGCCCTTGGTGGCTTTAATGCTCTAACCAATGAATGGATTTGGATGGCTTTTTGGACATAATGGGGCCAAAAGTAGGATGATGGAAATAGGCAACTTGCGAAAATGGGATGGCTAACCTTATTGGAGTCTATAGGGAGGGATGAATATTGTGTCTAGAAAAAAAAATTGAATTTTATGGGATTAAGAAAATGCAAAAAGAATGCATTTCTTAGAAGATAATCTAGAATCCCAACTAAGCCACCAAAAAATCAACAAGAAATCTTTGCAATAACACTTGTTAACATTGCAACACTACCCTATTTGGTGGTAAGGGTCAACATTCATTACTGAATAATTAACCCCTAAAGTTCCTTAACTACATTCTCACCAAAAATGCTCCCAAACTACCATTTCTAGTACAAGTACCAAATTTTTGAAAAATATAATTTTTAGATATATGTAACCATAAGATCTTGTAGTATTTTGGTTTTAGGATAATTATGTAGAAAAAATTCTCAAAAATTTGCAATATACAAATTTCAAAATATTAGCATTTAAAGTGGCAAAAATCCTTTTTTCAACCCTGTGAAAATCCAAGCAATTGCACTTCACAAGGTTAGATCATTATGAAAAAATGTCCAAAATGGTTGTGCTTCTTTGGATTCATTCTTCAAGGCAAGTTGGCTACATACTTGAAAATTTTCAAATCATTTGGAATTGTACAACACATAGGACAAAAATAGGAGGTAGAAAGAAGTAGAAAATGATTCACAATATAAATTCTTAATAATTTATTTATAGACTTGAAAAATGCCAATTCCAATGGTTGTAATGTTGTAATAAACAATCTGCATGCTATGATTTTATTTTTTACCAAAAAATTGAAGATTGAGTTAAATAAAGGACTTCAAAGTTTATTTTAAAGTAAAAAATCCATAATTGCCCACAACCTAAAACTCCTCGTAACTTTTGACTCATTAATCAAAATCATCAATTGATTCAAAGCCGTCCACATAATTATATAGAAGTCTAATGAACCAATTTCAAATTTTTATTTATAAAAGAAGTGATTTTTTCTTATTTGCCTCAGCTACTCGAGTTGAGAAACAAACTACACATCACACAATAATTTTTTAACCATATAGTCAAAAGTTATAAAAATTATCGGGCCTTGAAGCTACTCCTTGTCGATATGTTGTGTGAAAATTTCAAAGAAAAAAATTAAAAGCTTTGCTCACATGTACTTGCCCCAAAAAATTATGTTGCCCCAAACACAAGGTTGGTCCTTTAGGAATTGATTAAAATTGTCAAATGTGATTTGACAATTACTTCAGAATAGACGAATTTTGTTTTAGCCTTGGACTTTTGTTGTTGTCAATTATTTAGTCCCATGGGTGTCTCTAGGGGACACCCAATTGCACCATTTCAAAATAAATCCCTATTTTTTGCCCCAAAAAACAATGTCTTTTTTTGCCATAAATTTCCATTTCTATTTTAAAATATGGAATGAAGTCATTGAAATTGAATGGAAAGAATGCACAAATGTAATTGAATTTTTTTCTTTTTTCTTTTGGTTTCAAGAGATGGATGAATGTAGAAATATAGTGCTTCACCAAGTTTTGTACAATCGCCGTCTCACCACTTTTTCAATCGCTAATCACCATTTACTATAGGGAATGGAGATGGCGCATATTAATTACAAATTTCAAGTATGATTTCAATATCATCGAATAACACAATAATAAAAATGGATGTATAACAATCTTCACTCTACAAGATCGGACCTCAAACGAGGCACACATGCATCCAACGTTCACGATGTTTTATGAGTTCCACTAGCTAAGTTCCTTTTAATTCCCATACTAAACCAATTTTTTGAGTATCAAGTCCATTTTTTCTCTCTATTTAAAAAAAAATGGAAATGTTTGGAAATGGAAATGGAAATTCTATAAACTTTTTTGCTGTGTTTTTTCTTCCTACGTCTTCAAATTGCAACCTCTTTTTTCCCCCATTCCACCAACTAAGCTAGCAACGAAACCGACCACCCCACCGGCAGTCATGGTACACATGCCTTGGGACATTGATAATTGGAGATGCCCTTCCTGTCTTGGATCCCAATCTGCACCACCCCTCCTTCTGCTGGATCTCGCCCCACCCGAGGATCTCACTCACTGGGGGCGTTCCCTTACACAAGAGAGGGAGCGTTTATCTCTCCTGTAGGACTGTCATAACTGCTCTACGCAGGCATTATCCCACACCAAATCCACTGCCCACCAGTGATCCCAGAACTAGTTTATGGAATTTAGTGCAATATGCTACCTCGTTTAGGGAATTTACTGCTGTATGCTACATTCAAGACAAACATGCATCAACTATGGCTACCTTCAGAGTGAGTGGCATTAAAAAAAAATAGAAAAGAAAAGGATTTTGCAAGGATGGTTGGGAGTGTACTATAACCCAAAACTGACTCTAAATAGATTCTAATTCCTATGAGGAGAAAGTAACAAAGTAGTTGTTGCAATCTATGGGTTGTTGCAATCTTGGCTAAAATTTAATTTTTTCAAAGAATTTTCCCTGTATACATTTAGTTCTTGAAATTTTTTGGTAGCAATGGAGCGAAATTTAGCCAGTTCTGTGAACACTGCTGCCCAAAGGTGCTCCTCCTCCCTCATTAAGTTATGCATCCAAAGCGAAGTGAGATAACTTCAAGTGAAGTGAAGCTTGCTCCCATGATCCAAGAGTCCACGCAAGCCCTTTTTTTTCCAGCTTTTGTCCTCCCCCAAGTTTTCAGTAGTCTATCTTATTTGGATGCTCTCAGTTGGACAGCTGCAGTCAGTTGCTTCCCACCAACGCCAGCTTGAACAGCTCAGCTGGGCAGGGACAAGTTGGGGCAAGGAAAGCTCCGTCTCGTCTCATCTCATCTCATCCCATCTCCTCTCTGTCTGTCTGGTCTGGTCTGGCCTTGTCGTCCTCCTCCTCCGGCCTTAACCTGCATGAGTGGATTTTACCAATTCAGCAACCGAACCTGGGTTGGGTGTTGGGTTGGGGTACAGTTGCACTCTGACTTGTAGATTACCGTATCTTCCTTGTCAATACTTGTGGCAACTGATTCTGATTACAGAGGATTCGTAACCGCAATGAAAGGATGAGGCACCCCAACGACAAAAGTAGTCACCAAAACTGCTCCAATTGTTGGAACAAGAAGGTCGAACAAGAAGATGAGGACCAATTGATGCCCTCATCCTTTTTTTTTAATATTTGCACGTTTTCGCATATATCTTTGTCTAGAAATATCATATAGTGTAATTTTCTAGAAATTGATCGTTAAGGAAGGTTGTCTTTTCAAAATTCAAGTGTTATGTTGGATGAATGAGAAATTAGTTGTACGAAATAGCGTATGTAAGCCCTCCGTTCATCGTTCAAAACGTGGATGTTGGAGTGCTTAAGGATTAAAAGTGACCATGTAAGGGTTGGTTCGTCTTTTTCATAGGTTTCTGTGGACAAAAATATTCTTGGATCATTTTTGAGAGAAAGAAAAATAGATGCGGAACCTAATACAAGTGGTTTTGTCTTTTTCCGAGCATTTTTTAGTTACTTATGAATTTCCAAAGATTTGGGGCATAGGCACCAATTTGTGTCCATAGGTCTCCCAAAATTTGTCTACTTGTAGCTTGTGGAGAGATGTGCAAAAAACAAAGACATTGATTGGCTCTTGCAATAGAAAATCAATTTTTTTTCAATTCATTCAGTTAAAGTTCACCAAATTTCCATTCTCCACTAATAATAGGGATGATTTGAAGGAGAAGGGTGCTTTTAGAGCATACTACCTTTGGGGCACTTCACACTATGGTTGTCCAAGTCGAGAGGCCATAGGATTGAGTGGCCAAACTTTGTTGAGAGTCCAAAAAAATGAACAATAAATAGGCAATAAATAATAGGAATTGGAGACTTTGGCCGGCCATAGTGTGAAGCCTCCAAAGACCAAGCCCAAAGTTCAAATCCTTGGCAAAGAACTCCCATGGCCTCTCAACTTAGACGGCCATTGTGTGAAGCCTCCAAAGGCCAAACCAAAGTCCAAACTCTTAGTTGAGATCTTGTCATAAGTCAAACGTCTCTAGTCTCCAACAACTCACAGTGTTTGATACAAAGAAAGTATAAGACATGTACTACGCATTTGACATTGTCATACTCAACAGGGTCACACGCTTGTCATTGACCTTTCAACACAGTTTGAACTTTCATTTCTAGCCAATCCAAACTTCCTTTGAAAGTCCATTGCTATGTAAGCAATTTTTTGCTACGTAGGTAGTTAGAGGGTGTTGGCCTTTGGATTTGTGCCTTTTAGTGTGAAGGGTTAAGAGGCCAAAGTCTTGGTTTATTGAAATTTGATTGGTGGAAACCCATGGCCTCTCAAGCTTTGGTCATTGTGTGAAGTGATCTTTAAACATATTGGCTTTGTTTCTACAATGAACAATGAAGTCATCTGTTGACCACTTTTTGGCCTATGCGTTCTCGAAGGATTAATGGAAGGACCTAAAACAAATTTTTTTCTCATTGAACCGTAACACAACTAGGGGGTACTTCCCAAACTGCTGCTTTTTGCTTATGTGTCTAGTTATTATTATTAGATTGGTCAAATTTTCATTGATTTTTTTGCTGGCATTTGGAAGGAGGTTCCAAAGCACCAAAGAACATAACATTTGGATATCATATGCAAAAGTTAGGAAGGAATGAAGTTTGGTTCTAAAATACTTTCTTCTACATGCTAGTTACATAAATTGATTTTGAAGATGTACACAATGAAGATGGTTGTTTAGAATTGGTAGTGCATTTTGGGGTGCCCACCTTAAAGTAGGGTATACTAAATTGCCCTCCTCAACAACAACAAGGGTCACCTTAAAATCTCCAACCATGGAGGTACATAATGAAGTCTTAAATGTTTCTACAATAAACATTTTAGAGCAAGGCCAACTTTCAAGCATCCCCAAATTCTAACATAAAAAACTTATAATTAATTCAGCTAGAATATAAAGAATCACGAATCAAATTAAAGTTAGATAGACATAACTTCTCCTTTGCTTTCAAAGAATTTTAACTAGGAAATGTTTTTGAAGTATACAAATCCTTTTGAAAAATCCAATACCTAGAAGAATGGTTTATGAACACACCACCTTATAAAATAGACAAGCCTATTACCACCTTCATTTGCAATTTGAATATATGGAGGGCAACTCCAAGAAGGGAACATATTTTTCAAAGGTGTGCACTTGTTTCACAAATCAAAATCTAAGTGGAATTTCAGTCATCCAATTAAAATTGTAATTTTTGTGAATTTCTAAAGTGGTCTATCTTGAAATTACAAACTGTCTATATAATGGAGTAACAAACATCCTATAAACAACCCATAACCACATTTAAGTACTCACCAATAAAGGATTGATATGTTATAATGTGTAGGCATCAATTTACTGTTTTTGTTTGAAAATGTGTGAATTTGGATGTTTTTTTTAATAGAATTGGGCAGTGGATAGAATTGTGTTGGTCTACTTTAGTATGTAGCAATTCAAAGTACTTTCACCCTCTAACATTGGGCACTATACTCAAATTAATTGAGTAAGCTCTCTATAACATTTGAAATTGTCATGTGATTGTTGATTGTTGGATTTAATTGATAGGGAGTTGAGTAAAAATTGTGAAGAATATATATATGAAAGTCATTTTTTCATGAAAGAAGCTTTATTTTTTTTATCGACAAAGTGCACTTAAATTTGTTTGAGATCTCATGTTGAATTTATCAAGAGAAAAAAAATCCAATCCTTATCTTACAAGTGGTGGATTTTGTACCACACTAAGTATAAAGGTAATCAAAATGAAAGCAAGAATCATAATCCATGTCTTATAGCATCAAATTCAATTTTTTTTGTAGGGTTGAACAAATTTTATTCATTTTAAAATAAAATGGGGACCCTCCAAATGCCAATTTTTGTAACTATGCACATTTATTATCACTATATTGGTCAAATTTCTTTTTCTTGTTGGCAAGTGAAAGGAAGTTCTAATACACAAAAGACCACGACATTTGGATAGCATATGCAAAAGTTATAAAGGTTAAAAAAACAGTAGATGTTCTAAAATCGTTTCTCCCACATAGGTACATAGAATAATGATGGCAGTTTTTGATAGGGTGCAATTTGGGGGGTTGGGGGGTAGAAGAGGGTGCAATTTGAGGGGTTGGGGGTAGAAAGAGAGTGCAGTTTGGATTTTTTAGACAAGGTGCAACCTTGGGGGATGAGAGACAAGGTGTATTTGTAGAGGTTTAGACAAGGTGCATTTGAGGAGGTTTAGTCAAGGTGTGTTTGAAGGGGTTTAGACAAGGTGCATTTTATGGGGGTTTAAGACAAGGTGCATTTTATGAGGGTTTAATAAGAGGGTGCATTTTATGAGGGTTTAATAAGATGGTGCATTTTTTGGGGGTTTAAGACAGGGTGCATTTTTATGAGGGTTTAAGACAGGGTGTGTTTTATGGGGGTGCCCACTTCAACCACAGTGTCAAGCAAGAGCGTGTTGAAATTCTCCAGACTGAGTACCTCATTTCCCATTCATTTCCTGAAATGATTGCATGGTTGGTTTGAAGCTATCAACTCCCCCAGCTGTTTCTCTTCTTCTTCTTTTTCTTTTTTCTTTTTTTGAACCTGAATTGAATGGTAGGTACCCCCCAGATGCCCCAGGTGGATGAGTTACAGAAAAGAAACAAAAACAGGAAGTTATGTTAGGTTCACAAACCATCACTCCCCCGAGCTTTCTCATCGCAGGAACTTGTCAATTGCGTCATCATGATGGTCAAGTACCAAATCGGGTGATTTCCTCACTGGACGCCTGCACACACGGTTGACATGAGTGAGGAAACACTCCCTCACAGACCGCAAGTGATCCATAAAGAGTTCTCATCACCTACTGCATTTCAAAAGCCAGGAATTCATAGTTGCATTCAATACCATTCAAGTTCATTCACAAGCTGCTTCCTTCCATCTGGTTGAGTGGGTCTAGCAGTCAGTGAGCTGAGGGCGCTCTCCAATTCTCCAATTCTCCATTATTCTGGAAAATGCAGCATTTTGATGGGAGTTCAAATAGTAGGTCATCTAAGCACTTGAAGGCTCTTGAAGCTGTCAATCACCTGGTGCAGTTTGAGAACTGCTGTCAGTGCTACACTGCTGTGGATTTCAATTAACTTGAGTTTAACTTACTGCAAGAGTTTGGAAGTTAGTGGAAATTACTCTCTCTCTCTCTCATCATGGCACTCATAACTTAGGGTCAGGGTGATTTGACCATTTGACCCTGTCTCATTACCCCGTAGTTTACTGCTAGGAAGAACACTCGAATTTTCTATTTGTCACTCATGATAAAATTTGGAAATTTTAAATTCATATTGGGAATTAGAGACCTCGGTGTAATTGTTTTAGGTGAAGAAATAATAAAAAGAAAAATCAAGTACAGAATAGATGGCAGTATTTTACATTTATTCTTGATTGGGGAAAAGGGGGTCAATTCTCCTTGGTCATGATATAGGCAGTGTAGTCATGTGCAGTTACTTTTATATTTAGAATATTGAAAGTTGTTATTCATAGTTATGTGATGCTTAATTTTTTATATTTTATTTACTTTTTTGATTGTCAGTCACGTGGATTAGGTAGAAAATATTTCTACCATTGTCATATAGACATTTGGGTAGATTAAGGATTTGTATTGCGTAACCAATTGATTCCAAAAAGAACTAATTTTAAGGTTTTATGCTTTCTTTTTACTTGAAAATACATGTGATGATGTGCAACAAAGTAATTGATTTCTCATTGTGCAAATAGACCTACTTTAGTTTTATTATCTTTGTAATCTAGACAAAGACCTCTCATCAACTTCTTCTAATACAAAGTCCATTTCCTATTGGCACCCATGTTTACATAACTTGGGAACAATTTAAATTTGTCAAACATTGTTTAAGATCTTCTTGAATGAATCACCGAGGCAAGTTGTCACAAGTTGTTGCAAGAAATGCTTCCCCAAAGCACCAAAATTCATTTATTGGTAACATAGCAATTTTGGGTAGTTCACTATAAATGGAATTTTTATTTCTTTAAGTACCAACAATTTTCATAACTTTTGACTATATGGTGAAAATATTATTGTATGGTATGTAAATTTTCATTATTTGATGGGCACCTAGGGGGGCTCAAAAAATTCTTAAAAAATCATTTTCTTAAGAAACAAAAATCTAAAATTGGTTTTCTAGATTTATATATGTGTGGAAAGCTTAAAATCATTCCATTTTGATTAATGACATGAAAGTTATGATGAATTTTAATTTGCAGGCAATTATAGATTTTATACTCTAAAATAAACTTTGAAGTCCTTTATTTAACTCAATTTTCAATATTTTTGAAAAAAATAAAATCATTGGATGTAGATTGTTTATTACAACATTACAATCATTGGAGTTGGCATTTTTCATGGCATTTTTCAATTCCATGACTAAAGTCTTAACAATTTGGCATTTTGAATCACTCTTTACTTCTTTCTACTTACCATATTTTCCTTATATGTTGTACAATTCCAAATAATTTGAAAATTTTCAAGCAAGTAGCCAACTTGCCTTGAAGGATGAATTTAAAGAAACACCACCATTTTGGACAATTTTTCATGTACATGTGACCTTGTAAAGTGCAATTGCCTTATTTTTTGCACAGTCAAAAAGGATTTTTCTCACTTCAAGCAATAATATCTTGCAATCTATACAGTATAAATTTTTGAGGTTTTTTCCACATCTTTTCAAACCAAAGCAATACAAGATCCTATAGTTACATGTGTCCAAAAAAATTCCTCTAAAATTTGATACTTGTACTAGAAATGGTAGTTTTGGAGAGTTTTTGGTGAAAATATAGTTTAAAAACTGTACGAGTTAAAACAAATCTTTCAATACATTTACTTCACTAATAGTGCTTATTTGTAGCTTGTAGGTTTTTTATCCTTTGTAATTTGTACTACTTGTATTTTTGTATTGTTTGTCTGATTGAATCTTAGATTGAATGCTAAGCTAATTCTAAATCATTGAGTATATTTTGAATAAATGTTGCATTGTCTCCTTAAGGGACAAAATGGATTTTGGAGAGGCTCTTACATTGTCAATTTTTTCCCATTATTTTTTGAAACTTTAGTTGGAGATGCAAAAATTATAGATTTTTATGAGCTTATAATTTTAATGCAAATCCAACTTACAATGTAGAAATTAGGGACATTATACTTCAAACTTGAGTTTGAGGGATAGGTGAAGCATGGGAAACAAGCCCAACTTTCAAAGGGGGTAGTACATTTGGCAATAGAGGTGTCCAAGAGTTGGACAACAAATGGAAATTAGAGGTTGCTAGCAAGTTGGTGGTCAATGTTAATCCAATTGAAAGGGACGTTTGGGATATGGTTTACTCGATGGGCACTCGAGTTCAATGGCTTGTGTAATGAAATTGTAAAGTTGTAGCAATGATTATCTATGGAAGCTACAAATTTGTTATAATCTTCCTACACTTCTACAAACCTTGCATGAAATCAATTGCGCAAAGTCATTCTCATTCCTACAAAACTCTTGATTTTAGCTCAATCATCCACTTTCATGAATTGTATGGAATTTCTACTTGTTCTCCATAGAATAAAAAAAAAATTGAATTTCCATTCAAAGACATCTTGTAATTGAAGCCCATCTAATCATTCACTTTATAAGTCCTAATTCAAGACAAAAGAGGCCAATAAATCTACATTTGCTACAAAAATGGACATTTTCTACTAATTTGTAATTTAAAAATTTTCCACACTTTCTATCATGGCATACTAACTTGTGCATTCTTACTTACTTCAATTAAATTTAGGCACCTGTTATTTTTCAAGCATGCACCCTCCATCATGCAAGAAAGTGGAAATTAATAGAAATCATGCACCTCCCTCAATAAGAAGTGATAATCCTAAACAAATCCATGAAGTTTTAGCTGGAAGAAAACAAAAAAACAAAATTAAAAACTCTACTTGCAAAGCTTATTCATTGTAGGTTGCAACAATCATGATGAAGACAACATCAAAGGAGCTAGGAGCATTGGAGACACGAGGGGGATGAAGTCCAAATTGACAAGAAATAAAGTACCCCATTC
The DNA here is from genome assembly GCA_950106755.1 of Climacium dendroides. Taxonomy (NCBI): domain Eukaryota; kingdom Viridiplantae; phylum Streptophyta; class Bryopsida; order Hypnales; family Climaciaceae; genus Climacium; species Climacium dendroides. Next base: position 43,877,791 of record OX467082.1, on the reverse strand, counting down.
TTTCGTCTCCCTTTTTTTTCAATTGTACCTTCTCATTTATAGTTCTAAAACTTATTTTGCTATTTTGTTCCATCAACTTGCATGCGATGGCTTGCATATTTGCCACAATTGTTGATTAGTTGCACTAGATGTTCTATTATCCAACAATCATCCACCACCTTTCCAAAATTCCACGCCTACACAAATTCTAAGTGTTGCAGTAGAATATCCACAGCCCCTTCATGTGTCTCTAGTAATACACCACGTCCATGAGACATTCAATTTATAGACACAAACTATATTAGTGAATTTAAGAAGCAATATTTCGACAACCAAAAACAAGATCTTAATGGACATGAATCAAAATGTGAGGACATTGAAGTAGACAATTTTAATGAAGGGCTATATGGTACTCATGAAGAGAGAATTTTGGAACTATTATGGTGGCCTCCAAAGGTGCTACATAATCCAGCCAAACTTTATTGGCACTACAACCTTAAGAATGATCGTAAGAATTTCCAACCAAAAATTAGATGTGTTAACTTGGATGACAATATGAATAGAAGGCGTATCCTTGGTAGGGAAGATTCAACCTTTTTTATTCATTACTTCTATAGTATAGAGCCTCAACAATATGGATCATAGGCAAGGGAAATGGAAAGTCCTTTTAACAGCGCCCTCTATTCCCCATTAGGATTGCCTAATACTTTTCCACTAAGTGAAGTGTGTCCTGTCCGAAGTAAAGTGTGTCCCGTCCAAATTTATAGACATAAAGGGATCCCAATGATATGGCCAAAATCTTAGGGTGGAGTCTTTAGTTGCCAAAGTTACATCTACTTTGATTAGGAACAAAAGTAAGTTGGATTCTAAGCTTGGAATGTGGGTCCACCTTTGTAGAGGTAGAGGACTAGGGAAAGAGAGTTTGAATGCATTTGATGCTCATGTGCCACTTGGTCATGAACTTCTTAGATTGCAAGGGATATAACACTCTTGAGGATATGAAGCTTTAACTTTGCATTATGAAAGTAATAGTGACTTGGATGTGAATTATGTCACATTAGATTTTAGTGATAAAGAGGAGGAGGATGTGAAGGAGAACATTGGAGACTCAAATAGTGTCAAATTTATGTATTGTGATTCCACTTGGAATAAATAATTTATTACATATGACCAAGCTCTATACAAATTTACTGAAATTTTGAAGTCTAATATTCCTTGGTGCCATTTTGAACTTTAAATCATTTATAGAAATGTTTGGGCCTCTTTGGATTTTACAAGACATTGTTGCCAAATAAAGCCAATACGCCACCGCAATAAATGAGGTTGGCAAAATTTATTGAGGGTCAACATGGAATTGATTGATTGTGATGGATTTAAAGGGTTTTCTAGCTACTTTTTTACATGGATATGAAGTGACAATCTAATGTGAAAACATATTGGCACAAACCTAGTTCAATTTTCTATTGTCGCACTATGTATGCATTTATGTCTCATGAATGATTTCAATTATTGACAAAATGTTTACATATCACCAATCCATCTACCATCTACATATATGTAAGAAAGCCTTGATTGCAGGTAAATTCACCACCATTGATGAAATGATGATTCACTATAAGGACTTATATTGTGTAGCATGACAATACATGCTCTAAAAAACTCAAAAGTGGGGTTTGAAAGTGTGGTGCTTTGCTAATTCACTAGCAAAATTTGTTTCAAAATGTGAGGTCTATTGTAGAAAAGACTTCTTTATTGAAACAGATGGAAGTGCACTACAAGAAGGGATTCATAGGGAAGCAAGTATGACTCATAGCATTATCTTAAATTTAGTACTTGGGGGTGCACTTAGTTCTACTACAACAAACCATGTGCGAACAAGTGGTTTCTAATAAACTATAGTTTTAACTTCAAATTTTGAGCATTGTTTACTAATGACTATAGGATTCTACTCCCAAAATTTCAAACTCAAATAAAATATGGAATGATTTCTAGAAGAGGTTAAAAATGCACTAAAATGACATGTTTTTTTAACTCAAATATTTTTAAAGAACACATTTAGATGACCATTGCATCAATATTCAACTCAAAATGAACTTGTAATAGAGTGTTATTTTTTAAAAAATTGTTCATTTTTTAGACAATTTCTTCTTATATAATATAGGGGTGTGAAAGTTATTTTTCAATTCTATGGTGTATCTTTTTACTTCAAAAATTTGTAAGTAATAATTATTAATAAATAAAATATCAATAATTCAAAACATAAACTTTCAAAGTAGAAAAATCTATTCATATTTTTTTCATTTAGTTTATTTAAAATTATAAAAATATATAGGGGGGCAAAGTTTTGTTTACACGTGGTTTTTAATGGACACTCTAAGTGCCCCCAAGGTGGAAGAATAAAAAATTTGCCTTTATAATTTCTACACATGTAGTGCCTATTCAATTTCCTTGGCAATTTTCATTGTTTTGATTCCAAGTTGAAATAGATTTGTCTAGGAGGACAGTTAAACTTCATTGTTCCATCTCAAAATAATATACAACTTCTATGCAAAAGATTGGTGTAATAGACCAATTGTGCACTTTGTATACATACCCCCCCAATTACACAAGTGGCAACACCAATTTTTTTCATCAACACTAGTGCGTAGATGCGTGATTTACTTGGACAAGTGCAAGACAAGTGCCTTGCGCCCATTGCTACTCAATGATTTATTTATAGGTTAGAATTCAATTATGTGAAGTACTCGTGGAAAATTGGCAAAAATGAAGTGAATGAATTTTACCAATGTTCTACATTGGAGGAGTATTTTTATCTAGAGTTCACAAATTTATACAAACCATGTATGGTTTGCAATGAGGGGCTTCCACCATAATGAACCGTAAAACTTATTGACCATCATCTAACAATAAATTAATGTATTAGCAGACAAGTGTTTCCAAAGTTATTATGAAAATTTCCTAAGACAAGTCATTTATATGGTAAGTGTCATTTTTGCACTAAAATTCTCCAATGGATTTTTTTGATTATTATCATAGCACATAATATATATTTATATTTTTGTAAGGACTAGTATGCCATGTGTCATTGCTACAACCATTGGGATATCATTTGTAATTGCCACAAAAGTGATGGCTAAACCCTCCTTAATCTCCTTTCATATTCATATTTTTAAATTAAATTAAATTAAAATTAAATTTTATAATTCATGAAAATTTCAAATTTCAGTATTTTTTCCATTGTAAGTTGAAATGCCACAAAACAAAGTCCATACACCTCCTCACATAAAACTTTCTATCTAATGGTACTAAGAATGCAACCGGGGGACACGCCGTTTAAAAGATCTCACTACAACAAACAAACAAAACAAAACAAAACAACCACATTTAAAATATAGATGTTGTACCATAGCAAAGCTATATGGATTATTCTTAAATTGGATTTTTTGGACACCATATGGGTTATTTCAAGAAATACATGTACTATTTTCTACCACACTTATTTGCTAATTTATTTTTAAGCCATAAATTTTGCATTTTGACTCCAAATGACTCAAGATTTATAGGTAAGGTACTCATAACTACTATACACCTTGGCTAATTTTTTCTCGTTTTTCCAAAAATGTTTTATTATTAAAAAAATAATCCCATTTTTTGTTCTATTTAGTATTCTGAAAAATGAATTTGGAGCTTAAAGTTGGAAAAGTTGGTCTTCCAGTAGACTTAGAACCATTGTTGAAAAGAATTCTAAAATAGTTAATTGAAAATTATTTGGAAGTCCACAAAGTCTACATCTTTTTTGCTTGCATTTCGAAACATTTCGAATATTGTTTTTGTGTTTAATTTGGTGAATAACCATCTCAATAGAATTGTACAAATGTGTATATATATATATAATTTAAATTTAAATTTTTTACAAATTAAAACATTGAAATATTTATTTTCTTGAGATTTTGCACTTTTTTAGCTCTCCTACTTAGAGAATTTTTCTACACTTTATCTTCCCAGGGTGCAATCTTCTTAAAGGTGTATACATTGGCCATATTTTTAAAATTCATTATTATTTTCCTTCTAATTTTAAAGTACTCCAGAAATTGAACAAGACTATTGTGAAAACACAACAAAATCAGCAAGTATCTCTTTCAATTACACTATGAATAAATTATGAATTTTGAAACTCATGCAAGGAAGTATGAAGATTAGATGGCATTTTGAATGAAAAAGGTCATAGGTCTCCATTTGTTTGACTAGGTCTTTATCATTTAGTTAAATTAGGTTGTTTGTTTGTTACTTTGAGATCTCCCAGACCTTGCATCCCCTAGTCGCGTTCTTCATACCGCTAGAAAGCTGTCAACGAGGAGGGATGCACAGACTTTGTTTTGTGGTGTTCCAACTTATGGTGTGAAAATTATTGATTTTTGAAGTTTTTAAGAATTAGGAAATTAGAAAATTATTTTTACTTTTATTTTGATTGTGGGTACACTAGTTACACTTGAAATTGCCATGACCTTTTTGTAACGGAAGAAGCCATAAGCACATGGTCTGGGCAGATGCAGTACCGTAGTCCAGCATTCCACTTTCCCTGGAATTCGAAGGTCATGCCACGTAAGCTGGCATGCATGCCTGGAGCTTCTGCAACTTTGAGGTCTAATTCACTGCCCTGTATTGGGAACATGGCAGGGACATGGCGGGAACATGGAGGGAACACGGCGGGAACATGGCGGGGACATGGCGGGGAACAGGGCAGGGATATGACGGGAACATGGCGGGAACATGGGGAATATGGTGGGGGAGAGGTGATGGGAATACAAAGGGGGCACATTGACTCCCATTTTCTAAAGAATGTTCATAGTTTTAGAGCATCTCCACTAAGGCACACCATATTGCTTTGGAAGTTTGGAGCCGTCCCACCAATTGCAACCTTTTCTATTTTCCAACGTTAGTCATTTGAAAAAAAAAATTGTAATATTTAAATTCGTGTCTTGAATGATTGACTTGTAACACTATTGACACTTTTGGATGTTGTACCAAGTTTGTGTCTCAAACTTCAAACTTTTGGATGTTGTGAACAAATTCAAATTGTCTTTCAACATGTTGGGTTGCCAATTGATTTTGACAACTCATAAATCTTGTGCTTCATTACCCCCTAAAGACCCAAGGCCTTTTTTCCATCAAAATCCACTCAAAAACTACCATTTTTATTGCAAAGAGCAATAAACTTTTCAAATCCTTTTTTTACATATCTAACCATAGGATTGTGTACTACTCCAGTATAAGAATATGTGGTAAAAATTTCAAAATTTTTGACCTTATAGATTGCATTTAAAGTGAAGAAAACAAATATTTTTACGCCTTGATCAAGTAGATTTTTTGACTTTGAATCTTTAAAATTTGAAAATTTTGTATCATTGATATTGATTTTCTGATTTTTTATATTGAAAAATTGAGTTGAGAATCTAGGGGGAAAAAATCGATAAAAAAATGCTTAATTTTCATTCATTAAAAAATTATTGAAGTAGAAATAGGTTCAAGATTCAAGGGATAACTAAATTGTTAATAGCTCTAAGATGGAAATGAATTACAATAATCCCAATGGTGAGATTTTTCTAATAAGCAAATTTAACCCTCCTTAATAATTCTTTTTGAACAATTATAAAAATTGCATTAAAAAATGAATTCTATAGGTTATTTTTTCCAAAAGATGTTTAGATTGTCTAAAAAACAAGATTGTCTGTAACTTTCTCATCACTAGTCCAAATAGAATGAATCAAAGCTTTAGATGCAAACAATAAAAATATAATCTTTGAGATAAAAGTTTAAAATTTTAAAAATTCAATTGTTTATGATTTTTGGGGGCTATCCCTCAAGCTACTTTTTGTTGTTCTTGGGAATTGATTGAAATAAAAATTATATATCCCAAAAGTTATTTTGATTTCCTATCTTCAAGAATTCTTTTAAAAAAATCATATTAAAAATTGAGAGTACACAAGCCTATCTAAAATCCCAACAGTCCTTCATATGGTCTTTGAGACTTTAGGGATTAACCCCACAACAAATTCAATGAAATCCAGACCTTTGCAACTTCAATCCACTTAAGCTTTTTCCTAAGAAGAGATCCACATAATTCAACCGTATTGATTAGTAGTCAAGAGAGACTTGGAGGTGTGGAGAAAAAAGACACGTCCTTTAACTGTACTACTCAAAAGATTATAGTAGTCAAACAAGAATGTTTTTCAAAATGGAGAGACCAAATTTTAGCCTCTGGAGCGCTCAAGGGTTAAGCGGGAGTTTTTGACAATTATGCCTTCTCTAGGGGTTGTTGATAGAGGAATGGTAACAAGCCGTCCCCTTCCTTGCACCTAACACACGTCATTCGCAAGTTGACACATGTTTTTGACACAAACTACTAGAGATGCTCTAATAACATTATTGGCAAGGTCATTGGCCTTGTAAATTTACTATGAAATAGAAAAAAAAATTCTTGTGAAAAATATGTATGGCTTTCAATCCATTATTTCAATTTCAAATTTGTAAAAGTATGAGATGGAAATTACATTTTCAAAAAATTCATTCATAAATTGTAAGATTTTATTTGGGGGTTCCCCATCCTTGTTACCTCTAAAAATTGGTAGAGACATGATTAAATAGTATGTCTTTCATTATAAAAAAATTAGAAATTCAAAGCATGTAGTAGAAAAAAATTCCACAATTAGCAATCAATACCATCTAAAATTCTTGGGTAGGATGTTAAAAAAATCCTTTTACTTTAAATGCTAATATTTTCAATCTATATGGTCAAACATCACAAATATTTTATCACATGATCTGAAATAATTGTAGCACAAGATCCTAAGGTTAAATTTTTTTTGGTGTGTATGTCTGAATGCAACATAAATGGCAATTTTGAGTGGTTTTAAAGGAAAAAAGCCTTGGGACTTTAGGAGGGTAAACATTATTTAAAAACAAATATAACAAAAGCTTTCCCAATTCAACTTTTATTGATGGTTATAGGGAGCACATTGGTTGAAATTCAAAATCATTAGTATACACTAATGTGGTAGTTTATAGTACCAAAATTATGGGAATTTTAGAGGTGCACAAACATGGTAGTTTATATCCAACATCTAACTTTCATTTGAATTTTTTCAAAGTTTCATACAAATTGGACCTAATTTTATACAAAATTACACAACTTAATGTGAGATCTCAGAATATTCAAACTTTTGCACTACTTGAATTTACTCATGTACTACTTTCCAATGGCTTTCCAAACTTCTATGATACATGTCCACATGTTATATCCTAATATATCAATTATCCAAGTATAAAAAATAAAAACATCACACATCAAGAGGCAATTGTATTAGTTTTTTTATCTTTCGTATTAGTTACTTCAATAAATTTTATTTTTGGTTCATTTTTAGAATAACTTTTTTATTATCATTTTAATTTCACTTCTATTAAGTACATACAAATTTTTGCCTTATTGATACAACAAAATGGTTATTTGATATGGTTTATACTATTTATTAGAAGGACGTGCTATCCAACAACCGGTTGTCATTTTGGCATTATAGCCTTTGTAATTTGGAATGGTGGCATTGTTAGATTGGGTATCCTCATTCTCATGTTGGATAATTATCAACTTATGCTAAACAATCATTTTGGTGTAATCAAACAATTTTTGGATTAGAACCTCATAGGTTTATTGTTTTAGTTTTAAGGTAAATGAAGAAATATCATTGGAGAAGACAATTACAAAAAAATAAACCATTTCTTGTCTTTTTGTTTTAAAATATTTTGTACATGGTACAACTAGATTGCAATATATTTGCACAAAGAAAACAACTAGATTGCAATATATTTGCATTTGAAGTGAAGAAAACAATTTTTTCCACCTTACTTGACTAGATATTTTTACTTTGAATCTTCTTAATTTAAAATTTTTGCCCTAATAATTTTGGATTTATATTTTTTTATGTTGAAAGATTGAGCTGAGAGTCTTGGGGAAAAAATTTAAAAATATGCACTTAATTTTTACTCATAAGAAATTGTCTAATAGAAATAGGTTCAAGGTTGAAGGGAAAATAGAACCATTAATAGCTCTAAGATGGAATTGAAACACACTAATTTCAATAGTGAGATTGTTCTAGCACGAGATCTTAACCTTGTGAAGTGTTTTTGTTTTGTTTTTTAATTGTAAAAAATGAATTCAAAAATGAATCTTATACATTATTTCTTCAAAAGGATTGTCCAAAAATAAGGTTGTCCATAACATTTCCATAAAAAATTCAAATGTAATGAATAAAAGCTTCCCATATAGATAAAATACAATCTATGAAAAATTTATTAACTTAAAATTATTTTAAAGTGTTTTTTAATCTACTGGGCTTATAAAAAACTGGGCTTATTGTGCCATAACTTTTGCTCCCAGGTACAAATTGAAATAAAATTATATTCTCTAAAAATTAATGCATTTTTCTATCTTTACAAAAAAAAATTTAATCACAAGGAATATTGAAATTATAGGAACCAGTCCAAAATTCATTTTGTCCCCTACAAGAACAATGGGACTTTAGGGGTTAGATGACATATTGAAATGTGGCACTTTTAGCCATAATTTCACTTTGGTTTTTTTTCCAATAGCAACTTACACCTTTGCCTCCCATAACAGAAAATGTTGTACCTTCTTAACCCCCAAAGTACCATGACTATGTCTTAACCAGACAATCCTTTCTAGTTCACAGAGGAAAAAAAGTGAAATTGAAATTATTTTTGTTGCATATTCTACGTTAAGATTTTACACTAGACTAATATGAAAATGTATGAAAGAAATTTAAAAAAAAAATTACAAGCATTTCATATGAAATTAAAATTCTTTCCTTTTAACCTTACCATATTAGATTAGCTTGCAAGGTTTGGAATTGTCATTTATTAGCTTTATTTTTTTTTCTTTCTAAAGTATTTGAGCTACCTTGAGGTAAGTAACTTGTCGGTGACGAGGCCTTCCATGACATGGATATTAATGCCTTGCATACCTTATCCATCTTCTGAGAAGCACCGATTCTCTTTTTGAGCCGAAGCAAACTCACTTTCAGCTTTTTGCACCTGAAGAGTGATGAGGTTGGTGATTTCAGATGCAAGTTGTTGGTGAGCAATCTTGGCTTGCAAGCCGACCAAGATTGTTTGATATCTCCTCAGGAAATAAGGAAGGAACTCAGGCCCATTCCATACATAAAAGGTAGAGGTATGGATAATGGATAACTTAAATGTGCGTGCAAAAATAAGGATGAGGAAGAATGGGGGAAAAAAAATTTAATGGGATTTTTTTCCTTCTCAAGAATGAATATTTTATTCAATATTAATGTGGATTTTTGGATCCATCTTTGTCTCATAGGTTCACCTAGAATGGCTAGCTTTGGAACATGTTCCTAATCAAGTGTGAGTCAATCCAGTGTTAGCAAATGGAATCTTTTTCAATCAATGATAGAGCCAATTGTTGTCCATTATAGGGTATCCTATTGTATCATTACAGAAGGAAATTGTCTGCTATAGGTATCTCTACCTTATTTCCCATTCCAAACATTTTGCGTATAGAGATGGGAGAGAAAAATACTAATAATGAAGACAAGAGGGGATGGAGTGAAGGGTGGCCCTCGGAGGTTAGGAAATTGGTGAGCATAAGTTCTTTGAGGTGGACAACAACAATCATGTGAAAGGAAGTTTTTACATACTAAAGAATATGACATTTAGATATTGTATACAAAAGCTATGAAGGGTCAAAGTAATTTTTGGTAGATGTCCTAAAATCATTTCTTCCACATATGGGTACATATTGATTTGGGAGATGTACGCAGAGAAATGATGGCGCTTGGGGGTCAATGGTACATTTCGGGCACCCACCTTATAGCTTTGAAATTGGTGAGGGATAAGGTAAATGGCAAGAGTGTAGAGGACTTGTATGAAAGTGTAATGTATGTGTTGAAGATTACAATCATACCGGAGTTTGCACAAATAAAACATGAAATAGGGTATTTGCATACTATGGTGTACCAATTTTTCTATCATACTATACTACTATGTATCTACTATTTTAAGAACTTTGGATATTTGTACTTTTAAATGCACATTGAATTTGGAATAGAAATAACTTTGTAACAAATTGGGGCTATCCAAAGTATAGAATTACATTGAAAAAATCTCTACATGGACTAGATGGGGAGATATACATTAAAAGAGTGCATCATTGTTGAGTATCATGTATACTAAATTACATTGATAACAATTGAAAAAATATTGATTTTCTTAATATATATGTTTACTTTTACATGGGTTGTGTTTTTTATGCTAATATTTTTTAGGATTTTATTGCATTTTTATATTTAACTTTGTTGTCTAAAATCTTAAAGTCGGTTGCCATTAGCTAGTTGGACCTCCAACTATTGGAGGAAGGCAATATAGGTGCATTGGAGGTAATTAGAGATTGGCTTTAAAGATTTTAGAATATGTATCTTTTTTCTCTTTTAAATGTGAATTTTTGTTTCAAATTATAAGGTTGAAAAAATCTTCAAGTGCTTAATAAAGATCATAAAGTAGTTGTGACAAAATAGAGTTAATTTTTTAGTGCAAATTTTAGTACAAAGATGTGTCATTTGGGACAAAATTTGTGCAAATGGAGCCATTCATGCAAGCAATGGTCTTAGGGAGTGCACTTATTATACTTTTTTAAATCCACGTATTCTCTAAAAGGTATTTTGAGAGGGGATATGAAATAATACAAATATTTAAAGAATATTCTATAAAATTTGGTTACTTATAGAATATTCTAAGAACATTTTAAGAATATCTTTAAATATTTTTTGGAGTACTACTCTAAAACTACTAATCTTTATAAATAATCCATTTCTTGTACATAGTTGAATCACCATTCCCCTACTTTTGAATGTGCATGGTTTTCTTAAACTTTCGCACAATGCCTTCCTTGAGACAATGGTGCATGATGGAAAATGGTACCCCTATAGTGTACAATTGCCCAATGGTTATAAAAAAACAATATATTACACAATGGAATTCGGAATAGTTGAACCTTATACTCTCTAAAAGTGTTAAAAATTTGCTTATATGTGAATGATATCATTGCAAGTGCATTGTTTTCTATTTCAAATAGCCCCCCCCTCTAGAAAGGTGACTATTGAAGCTAACTATTCTCAAATTGCAACTATATTGTACTCCAAATTTTTGTGCAATATATTATATACAACTATTATGTTTGCAATTTTTCCATAATTTAGTCACTTGTGCTCCTAGTTACAATTTCATGAATAAGAAACTCAATTTTGGAAGTCAATGTGAAGTAGATGGGAGCATTTGCTAGCAAAGCAGTTGCCTAGCCCCTACAACGTTGTGACATAGACATCTTTTTATTTTTATATTAGTTCTATGATGGGAGTTTAGGACTCAAAGGACAATTAATGGTTATTTTTGAATTAGCTTTTATGCTAGTTTTAAAATTTTAACTATTTTTATTTTATTAATTACACTAAAAAATAGTATTTAAAGGACAATAAAGATTGTAGAGACTATTATTGTGGGCGATGAGAGGATTAGAAGAGGGAAAGGTGTATTAGTTTTTTTTTGGTGTGAGGGTTATATTTTAGAGTTTGAAAAAGGTGGAGTAGGCAAATTTGAGAAAGAATTAAGTGGTATTGCATCTTCCAAGTATCAAGGGTTATGAAGATTATACTTTATAGCTTGGAAAGTGTTGTAGGCAAACTTGAGGGTTTCAAGTACTATTGTATCTTTGAAGTATCAAGGATTCAATTTTAAGTTTGAAGATTGTCGAGTTGGTATAGGGAATGAACTAAAGCAATAGCGGTATTTTCTTTTATCCATAAAGGAAAAGTTGTCGAAAAAATAGTTTCATTTGAATATTGTAATTGGATTGAGTATTGGAATTAGATTTTTTTAAATTATTGGCATTTTTGTTTTTTTCACAAACATCTACCACAACCAAGAGCCCCATGCTTTTTTGAACCGACCATAAATTTTGTGACAACATAATGGATAAAATCCTTTAAAATTTTCTCCAAGATACAGACAAATATAAGAAAAATACAATAGCAATGAAAACTATAATTTTTGACAAAATATAAATTTGTTTCAAATTCCTTATCCAAATAGTCCAAAGGAGTCACTAGATCTCCCCAAACCAACTAAAGTGTATGAATCATATTGGTCATGCTACTCACCTAAAATGGTTACATGTATCTTCTTAAAACAACCATTCTTTGGGACCTTACCAAAGTTATTTTTAGTGATGGTTTTATATTTGAAATCCCATTGTGATCATCAATTTAGAGCATTGCCATTCGTTTCCTAAAAAGCTCCCTAGCCCAGACTTAAGCATAGCCAATGGAAAAAAAATGATCCACCACAAACCTAGGGAAGGACAAAAAGAACCTGGTCATGATACAATTCCCTCTCCAAACACTAGGAGAGCATCCCTGCCATGCAAGTTGATTCATGCTAAATCTTGTTCTTTTGTTGGTTTGTTGGCCATTTTTTACAATTTTTCTAATCAATGAGCATTTTGGTTGGCTCTTCATCCTGATAAGTCATCAATGCATGAGATTGTCTTATTTTGGCAAGTTCGCTTCCCCGTGAACGAGTAAGAACAAAAATAACCTAAAAGTTGTAAAACTCGAGCCAACCCATTTTCCTAGCCCTATTTTGGGAGAATGCGTGGCGATGCTCTTCCACACTCCATTGTTGTACCTGCGGAGGAGAAGAAACGGCACTCCAAATTGTCGAAGAATGATGCCTCTGCCAGCTGCGACCTGCCTTTCCCCGCATGCCACGTGGAGGATATCGAAGAATGAGAAGGGCTTCGAAAGTGGTGTGACAACCCCTAATGTTTTGATTGTGGGTACTCTTCATCCCATTGCAGTCCAAATCTCAATTATTAGAGAATGCCCACTTTAGGTTGAATGCATGTCAATTATGGACCCATATCGAGGTGCTTCCCCAAATGTCAGCGAGGGGCTTTTCTCCTCTCCCTTTTCCATTGTGCTACTTACCTGACCTGAGTGACCTGACCTGCAGTTTTGCTGCTGCCTGCAGAGCTTGGCCTGTTTGCATGATGGGGTTCGACCGCTTTGGCAGTCCTGGCAGCCCTGGACAGGCCCCGGATGACATACTGTCTTATTAATTCGAGCCATACACTCCACTACATTATTGTCCACTTCTCGACCTGGCCTCCGTATCTTCAACCTGGCCATAACTTCGTAGCGCGGATGAAAACTACGTCCCAAAAGCAGGTCTATTTCAATTGCTACGGGTGTCAGTGTACACAGCCTACCAGATTAAAAAACAACAACATGATAACAGCATTGGAAACTTTTAAAAAGCTGTAAGAATGTTACTTCAACCAAAGACACTGAATACTCATATTGGATCAAAATAAAAACTACTACATAGTACGTTGCAAAGACACTGAATATTTATATTGGATCCAAAAAAACAAAACTACATAGTACGACCTATAAACAATGCGGAGGATGTTTTTTGGTTGGTTGGTGAATGACAAAGAATCTCTCTATGTAGGACAAAAGTGCAATTATTCATTCTCCAAATTTTGTGTGAAAACTGAGAAGGGAAGGTCTTCTATAGTAGTTTGTCTTCTAATGAGTGCTTTTGCATTTTTTTTAAGCCAACAATTCACGTGGTTCCCAAACATATGATTTCCACGGTAACAAGTTTGTCCTTTAAGGATTAAAGTATGGTGCTCTAAAAGAGACCACTAGCACACAAAGGTATATTTTTTTTGCTTTTTTCAATGTACCAACAATGTACATTTCATGAGGTGGTTGCTTTTAGAGACCAATGTATTTCAACTTCAAAAATTCATGGTTGATTGTACAAACGTAAGGTCCAAAAAATATGATTGAAACAACTTGGGTTAGATGTCATTCAATTCCATTTTTGTTCTTACAAAAATTAATTGAAAATTGTTTCAAGAAGTTTAGCTTTCTCCTTGAGATAATCAATTCTTAAAAAGAGGGCTTGAAGAGCAAAATAACTACCTTATAGTACATGTTCATTTTTTTGAGGAAAGTCTTACTCAACCTTCTTCACATTCTTTATCTTTTATCAATACAAAGTTTTCTTCCTTAGGTTTAGAGCCAAGTGAGAAGCTTTAAATGTTGACCTTTGTGTTATTGTCAATGGAGTAGAACTAAGCCGCAAAGACGTGTATGTGATGTCTTTAGAGTATCTCTGACTAGCATTTTGAATTAAAGGTGGTAGGTCTAGTCTTGGGTATGATTTGTGTACAATTATAGCCCTACTAGATCCTTGGCCAGGATTGTTGGGAGGCAACCATGCTAAATTTGTCCTTCTAAACACCGAGACACCATTTTTGCCAAATGCATTAACTGCACCTCATAGAATTTGCCAATAGTTGTTTCATCATGTTCTCTATTGCTTGCATTGATTTCAATGCTCCTGAAGCCCTAGAAAGCTTAGAATAGTAACTTTGGACTAGCTTGTCACTTCAAAAGGCATGACAATTTTTAATGAGGAGTACGTATGGTGTGGATGAATGGAAAGTAAGGTGGGACAAGAGGTAACTATGCCTCACAAACCACCTACATTGATTTTGTAAGCAACCTATGGTTGGAAATTGGATTGCCTATAGATCGAGAATGGGTCAAAAAAAATCTTTACAAAAAAAATTCATGATAATTTTGTTTTTGAGGGACAAAATGTCAAAAAATTATGGATTCCTTCTTAAATCTATTTCTCTACATGGGGGAATTTTTTCCTCAACCTTCCCTATATGACAGATAGGTTAAATTGCTGAAGTGGTTGGAAATCGGTTATCATCTTGATACAAAGGAAAGTGGCACAACCACCCCCGAGCAAGATCACTAGTAATAAAAACTCTTTATTTCTATTGTCAATGCTCTCATTGCACTTTTTCATATAAGGTTGAAGCACCAATTGTCAATTGCACCTAGTACTCAAATGGAGGGGTGCAATATTTCCAACCAAGCTTGGAACAAATTTCCAACCAAAGCTTGAAATGTGTTCTTTTGGTCTTTTTCAAGGTTGGGACTAATAAGGTCATGACACATGTTCCGGAGTAGTGAACAAGAAAGTAGGAAGTAATAAACTAGAAAGTTGTTTTGAATGATCGGAAATGGAAGACTCTAAACATCAGCTATTGGTGAAGTGCACTCTTTAGCTCTCAAAATTCAAAGTAATTTCAATTTTGAGAATAAAATTCTGAAAAAACTTTAATCCCCATATTTCGTATCTTCCTACATGGGAAAAATTTCCACCACCTCCTACTGCTCACTATCTGCTCCAAAATTGCTTAAACGATGGGCTACAGGTGTCTCAACCCCATCGTAGGATCATAGTCATAGTGGGAGGGTTGGTTTTGTACCCAATAATTCATGTATCAATAAAGGTGTCTGAAAGCATTACTTTATCATTAACAGTGAAATGCGAGAGAAAGTTGGTGTGATAGAAATGATATTCAATTGGGAATCTGCTGACCACCTCTGCATTCGCATCAGGATTCCTGAAGAATTCAAGAAACTTCCTCGGCAGGCATCGCGTTGGCGACTGACTACTTACGGTTGCGATAGTTATTACTGTTTTGCACTTAGAAGAGAGCTGCAAATCATTTTATCAGGTACAGACTACAGAGTGTAAGCTTATATGAGGTCCTGTTCCACCAAGGTCAGGAACTTCGCATTACTGCCAAGTATGTATCGACAATGGATAAATTTACTTACAGAGCTGAGATCTTCATACATATCTTCAAAGTCTTCCATCAAGGTTTATTGTGTGCATCGACCTCCTTACTAACAAGGTCATGACAATGATATTGAACCAGAAAGAAAACATGCTTGGTTGCAGCAAAAATGGTTCCAATAGTTGCATAAATTGGTTACTTCCTGCACGTCAACAAACGAAGCTACGGCAAATTTAAGCGGCAAATTCAGCGAGACATGGCTTGAACCCTTATCATAATTCACAAGCCTTTCGTCAATGTACCTCTGGTTGGTTGGTACTCCCTCATAGTCGTCAAAAAAAGGCCCTATCCACTTACTTATCATTCAATAGTGTGAGTGTTGATTGGTTCATACTAAAAAAAATAGAGTTGAAGTCAAAGTAACACCAAAATCAATATAATTGAAGTTATACCATTTTAGTACATACTCTATATTCATACCATTTAAGTTCATACAATGTATTCGTACCATTTTAGAACTGAAAGAATGATGAAATGATCTTATTGCGTCTGGGGTTCAGGGCTGACGCACATGCTCTTTCCTACTAATGGTCTCTCCTCTCTTCCCGGCATTATTCTTTGAACCTCGATGCAAGGGTCTCTAAGCGACTGGACTCTTGATTCACAGTGCTCCTGAAACCAGGGACCAGAGTTTGATCTTCCTTTTCCAAAGGTCGGTCTCTGCAAGGCCGGAGCTTGGGCGAGATTTTCAGGGACTCGATCATTGCCGGGATGCAGCAGAGAGGCCCTTCCATTCACAGGAGCAACTTCTGCCATCCACTGGGTCATGTCGGAATGTACAGTACCAAGAGAACTAAAGTGTTCTGGTCATTGGTGATCGAGTCCGCAAATAATTATCATGTGTTGCGTAGCCAAGTTGTGCCAACATCGGCCACAAACGCACACCTCCCGTCACATGGGCCCTCTCACCTCCAGTCCTTGGGTGGATCAGTACCTGGACAACCACACAAATAAGCTTGGATTGATACTTCTTTTTTCTTTTGATTTAAAAAAAAATTTAATCAACTTACAGTCACGACTAGAAAAAAAAGGTCGTTCTCGAAAGCACGTCCGTATTCAAAAGGGTGGAACTAAGAATAGTAGAACAACCTTGTGAAACCGGATCTTTGATCATGATGTTGCCTGAAAAGTTTAAAATGCGGTCAAAACTTTGGAAATTCGCTTCTCAAGGACGAGGTTTTCAGCACAAGTAAGTAAAAGTTTATTTTGGGTCAATGAAAGGCAGTAGAAGCTAGAGAGTTTTTTTTGCTATGAGGACAGTTCGAGAGACAGTGACTGTGTCCCTTTTACATGTGCAAGACACGTCAAGGCCTATCTTCTGCAAAGCTGGTGACATGGCTTGATCATGGCTTCGTAACTTCAGTGTTTAACTTTTGCAGTATGATATTATACAATCCAGCCACTCCGCCTTGCAAGTGCATTATTGATCAAATTAGCAGATTTGGAAGCTAGTAGACAATCATTCAGTTCTGATTTAATGTGAGTGATTCTGTAATGTAGCGAAGAGAAATTCGATCAATTTCAAGCATACTCAGAGATTCTTTATGCTGCAATGGGAGACTCACCTCGTTCAATGTAAGAAATATAAGTTCTGTTCAGAAATTTGCAATGTTGCACCTTGTGACTGTTTCAGACTTTAGGTATCTTGAGGTGAAGAGATTTCAGGCTCCCTTCTGAGTCTTGGTTTTGAAGTGATAATTTGCTGAATTTTTCAGCTTACTGGTCATACCTAACAATTTGATACATCAATGAGCAAACCTAGAAAGGGTAACTTACAGGGGATGGTTGTAGTAACAGAGATGTTAGCAACTTGAACAGTCAGTGGGACAAACTCAGCAAGTGAGTCCGTCTGCGTCATTTAAAGACCTTATCATGGTTCTATTAGACACGCGTTTCTGGCCTCTTTGGACTCCTGGAACTCAACTTGACATGGGGAGAAAGAAAGCGCTTCATATATGGTTGAGTTTGGCTGCAGAAATGTAGTCTCCAAGGATTTCTGAAGATGATGATCTGTGAACATATTGCAAACATAATCTCAGTGCAGGAGAGTTTCGCTGTCGTAGAATGTTTTTGATTGGTTAACGAGAGGCAAATTGAGGCTGAAAATGCTCACCACTTGTGTTGTGCAAATTTTCAACTAAGTGGGTATGAAGTAAAAATTTCATTGGTCTAGTAGTGAGAAAAATTTGAGAGAAATCTCTAGTACTACCAACCAATATTAATTTAATGGGTGTGGATCTATTTTAACATAATCCATATGCAGGAGAGTTTCGTTGTTGTGCCATGTTTCGAATGGTTAAGCAATCAAAGAAGTCAAATGGTTCAACTCTCCTACATTAAAATTATGTTGATAATTGCAAATTCATCAAACATAATTGCAATCCAATACCAATGTTACTACCCGTGAATTGGTAGATCCTAATGGGAGATTATTTTTGATAACTTGGCTTGTTTTGCAATTATCTAGTCCATATTGGTACTAGTGGGCAATAATAAAAGTTTTCTCCAGATTGAAGCATACTCAAAATTTTTGAATAACACATCCGATAGGATTAACTTTGTAAGGAATGTTTTGTTCAATCAGATCCAAGTGGAAATAATACACGCTATAAGTTGGGCCTTGGTCCTGTAGTAGATGGTGTGGAACAACCCCTTTTTTGGGCACCATGGGGCTAGATTGTACCATTTCAAAATAAATTTCTACTTTTTGCCATAAAAAAGTAATTTTTTGTTCTTAAAAAATTTCTCATTTCTATTAAAAATGTGGGTGCAGTTGCCAAATTTAGATGAAAAGTGCATGAACATAATTGAAAAGTGTTTGTTGGTCCAAAAGATGGATGAATGTAGAAATACAATGCTTCACCACATTTTAAGTGATTACCATCTTAGCACTTCTCAAAAAGTAAAAAAAAGGGCCATTGTGGAATAATCTACACTCTATAAGTTAGTACTTCATCAATAGTAGTTAAGTGGACAAGAGTAGGCTCAGTGTGATGAGTAGGGTTCATATAAAAAAGGCAATGGACATTGTGTTTTCATGTGAGTGTTGATGGGTGTGAGAACTTGTCAATAAGCATTTTAGTAATAGGATCCATTCAAACAAATTGATACTAGTTGCATCAATATCTTAGATAATTTGATTACCAATGACTTGGAATAGAATTAGTGATTGCATAAGTTCAAATACCTTGAACCACCAATTTATCATTGGATATAAAGCCCAAATTTATAGATTTAGTAGATCAAATCACCGGGTATCTTAACTTGGAATTAATCCTAGTCCTGACATGGTTGTCATACTGGACAAGTTACTATTCATTTCTTGTCTTGTAGGACGAGTTACTATTCATCAAATGTACCTCTCAAGTACATTTGATGAATAATAACTCGTCCTACAGAACGAAAAATGAATAGTAACTTGTCCAGTATGACAACCATGAGTCCTGTCTTGATTATTGAGACTCTGTCTAGTTGCCAATTCATAGCTTTGTCAATTTGTACTAAAATTTGCGGGTAAGACTAATTGATTGGGACACAACATGTAGACAATGACAAAACAATTTGCACAGTCTTAGGGTTCATTTGTTAGTTGCTCGGTTTTAAGCCAGCAACTTGATGAATTGAACTAGCTTCTTATGATTGAAGACTAAAACAATTGGACATGGAAAAGCTAAAGCTAAAGGGACAAACCTAAAGATAATTCATCTTCATTAGGAAAGAACTCAAACCCTTCATACTTTGCATACGGGCAATTGAATAAGAATTACTGATTTGATATTTGCATATTAAATTAGCAATTAGGCTAATAATTACAATACTGCCTAAATGGGAGAATATAAAAAGAATTAATTAAGGAATGTTGTCCCTAAAAGTTTATTGTATTTAAAAGTATGTAACTTGGCATTTTGATTACGTTGATAGTGCATGTATTTCCCAAGACAAATTGACCAAAACTTAAAGATTTGACCTGTGCTATTTGACATGAACCAAAAATACTATATAGAACTAGGACTGCATACATGGAGTCTATTATAAATAGAATTGGAGTTGGACTAAGACTAATTGACAACGAGTATGATTTCTTTTATTAAACATAAACCAACCTTAAATTGACTTAGATAAGTATCCAAATTACAAAACACGTGATCTTAGTCACATAAACGTTGGATTTATCGACCTTTCCAAGGGAAATTACCCCTATACTAGTTGTCTTGTGGTTTTGTTAAATAGGCAAAATTTACATTACAATCCTATTAGTGAATAGAGATACAATTCCACTCTTGGAAAAACTTGACTATTTATGAGTCATTCTGAAGACTTGGAAATTATTAGCACTTGATGAATTTTTGAAATTGAAACACAATGGTCACAAAAAGAAACCACCTCCTAAAATGTATATTGTTGGTGCATTGAAGAGAGTAAAATGCACCTCTATGTTAGAATTTGCTTTTAGAGCACCCTACCTTAGTAACAATGCTTGTTACAAAAGTTCATATATCATTTGGACATGGTATATTATTTTTTTCAAAACTTAAGCAACTTAAATAATATAGATAATCAACTTGCTTTGCAACTCCACATATCCATGTATGATTTGAAATTTCCAATCCAACGTAATGGACAAAGTTCAAAAAAAGAATTATCAAATTGCTCCTATTATTTGTCTCTAAAGAAAATTCATATCAAATACAAATTATTCTTAAAAAATTTGAAAACATGTGTACATTAGAGTGTAGGATATTATAATGATATCCAAATTTTGTATAATTATATATTTATAAACATAGTTTTAGGTTCTCATCTTCAAACTACAATAAAACCCTCAAATTTGGAAATACTTTAATTATCTTAACAAATCCCAAAATTTTTAAAACACACTATATTTGGTTTTATTTCTTAATAATGGTTGGTCTATCTTTATAAGAAAAAACAGAACCTCAAGATGCATCATGAAAAGAATCTAAGTTCTCTCTACAAAGGTGCTACAATCCCTATATCATTGTTTTTCTTACAATTATTGGTACTTGGATAAAAAATTATTTTGCTAGCAACTTTGGAGGCATGATGAGCAAATTCTAGTAATATGTGCAAAATTTCTCTTGTACTTTTGAAATTTGGCATGTGTGTAACTAATATGATATACAATGCAATTATAAAAAAACTACCAATTTTATGAAGACCAGTGTAATTTTTGGCACTTTTCAACTTCTTGATGATATTGACACTGATAATTTACTTTTGGTGGATTTGTTGTATCAATTATGTGCATCATGAATTCAAGTCTTTGGACAAAAAAATTGAACCTAAAAACACATTATACAGCTTTGAAATATAAATTGAACACATTGCCCAAATCAACAAATATTTTAAATGCAAGGGCATTAAAATATAACAATGATCCATATTGTAACCTATTCTCTCTATGCAATAGCTAATGCTATCCCATGCTCTCAATTTCCAAAAAATATTCAAATATTGTGAGAACCAACATCATTTGTATGTTTGTCAAACTGTTGATATTTAAAATTCTATAAATGCCAATTTCCTTCAATTTTGTGTACAACAATCTAAAATGATATATACCAATATGCCAAATCAAAAAAAAAAAATCTGAATTTAAAGAAAAAATTAACAAAAGATAAAATAACTCCAAATCATGTTGAACAAAACTAACTTTTAGACACGGCTAACTTTGAAATTGAATTTCTTTCAAATCACAACTAATGTTTTCTTCAAACTTCCATGGTAACATGTAATATGTCACACACTATAACTTTTTGTATATCTACTTTTGGACTTTGTCCATTGATGCTTATGGTAAGGTAGGTACACCCAAATGTGCCATTGACCTTAAACCGCCATCTATACTGTATGTACATCTCCAAAATCAGTTCTGTACCTATGTGGAAGACACATTTTCAGAACCAAACTTTGTTCCTTGATAACTTTTGCATGCAGTATCCAAATGCCACGTTCTCTGGTGCGTTGGAACCTCCTTTCACTTGCCAACAAGAACATATGAAAATTTGTTCAAATGAAAATGTCATCACTGTAGTTGAGTTATTTTATCCCTCTAACAATGAAAATATTCTCCCTCGTGGAAATGTACCCCCACGAGAGAATACTAACCTTGACTGTAAAAACTTGCGGGTTGCGTTTTCTGAAGCCTCACAGCCTTTGAAAATTCCTCAAATTGCGGTTCACCTCACTCATGAGATCCCTGTGAGTTGGCGTTCCATTTTTTTCTTCTTCTTTGTCACGTGCATTAACGGCAGATGGCAAAACTGTCAGAACTTGAGCAATTTTTTTTGTTCATTTTTTCTTAAGATTGGATAGAATGTAATCATAGGATATTGACATTCACATCGAGAGTGAGCACTTCAAAAAAATTCAAATTATTTGAGCACATGGTTTAGTAAATATCTAAATTTGAAGTTTTATTTGGGTCAATGAAAAAACATAGTAGCGTACTTTTAAGGAGCATGTCATCTTAGTGAGAATATTTTGAAATCATGACCTTTTTGTGCTCAATGAAAGACAAGAGAGCTGAAAATGCTCATCTAAATTTCACAACATTTTAATCGTTTTGCAATTTTTGGTGGAGCTTGCAATTCACAATTGTTACTTAAATGAAAGTAGTGTTAGTAAAAAACACAATAATGGCACATTTGTCTTTTCCTTGAACTCTTTTCCTTGGAGGTGGACAACAATCACATTGATTGGCTAACTTTTCAGGCGATGTCCAAAGTGAACCAAAAAACATGAGCCATGAACTATATCACACCATTCAACTTTTAAAAAGTCCCCAAGGCAAAGTTTAACTCATAATCTAATGAAATTACCACCAATGGATTTATAATACAACCTATTTTAAAAAAATAATTTTTATCAAAAAGAACTCAAAATTTGAAAATAGGCAACTCAAAAAAGAAGGGAAGTGATTAGAAAATGGTCAATTGGGACATTAGGGGTTAAAGTGCATGTCATTTAGAACAATCATCCTCTATTTGGACAACCATATACATTCTTTCATCTACAATGTTATCTAACATTAGTAAACTTAATCCAAATTTGCCAAAATTTAATAGTCTTGGATTTTTTTTCGCAATTTCATCTAGATGTTCATCATTTTTTTAATGTAATGGTAGCTAATATCTAAATGAGGTAAGATTTTAATGTAAACTCTTTAGAAATTTAATAATTTCATGAGAGCATTTAAGTCAATTTGAATTTAAAAAACATTGTGTGATGTTAAATTTCACTAAGCAATCTCTACAATGCATGGGGCTTGGTATAGAGGGCCTCTTTGTATCAAGTCATTGCATCAACTTCTTAGAAGCATTTAAGTTTGCATGCATTTTTTTTGAACATTGTATGAAGTAAACTATTAATTCCCAAAGGTTTGTGACTATGTCATTAAAAAAAAAAATTTGCATATTAAATTGTAAGATCTTGTATATGATATTTATGAAAAATTGTGGAAAAAAATTTCATACACTTTGATTTGTAGATTGTAAGATATTAGTGTTCAAAGTAAAAAAGAAAAGATTCCCCTTGTTGCATAACTAGTATTTTGACTTTGAATCCCTTGACTTAATCTTTTGCATGACAAAGTTTTGAGGTTTAAATATTAATCATGGCAAACTAAGTTGAAAATTAAGTGCAAAAATTCAATTTTTAAAAATAAATTTCATTCTAAATTTTTTATTAAATAGAAGTAGTTGTATGTAATATCCTAAACAATTATCTTAGATGAAGTGAAGCCCTTAGAAAGGTAGTCAAGATAAAAGCTGGTGCCATAGTCAAAAGTGGACGATGCTAGGTTTTTTATAGCAATAAAATTAGCTCACAAGTGAAGTATATTAGACTTGGTTGATTGAAACATTCACATATTATATTTAGGCTTTGCTTAAAAATGCATAGAAGTTGTATCCTCCTCGACAATACTTCTAAATAAAGATGCATACATTTGCTAATATGAAGTCTATTGTAATTCAAGTGATGTTCATGACTATTGACAAACTTATGTTGTGTGTTCCATTTTGCTTGGATATGATGACTACCTTGAATAGTTTATAGAGCCACATAGTAAATTACTAGTACAAAACCGCTACTTTTATTTATGTTGAATTTGGTGATTTTTTTTTTGGGGGGGGGTCTCTTAAGAAACTTTTTCATTTGTTTTGAATGCTCTTCAAAACTCCACATTAAAAGTGTGATAGCTTTTAGGAAAACCAACACAAACTTCCCTATCCACTCCAAATTTCAAAGCTAATTCTCTTATTGCTTGGTAGTTCATCATTTTTTATATTTTTAAGGACCTTTTTGTCTTATAAAAGCTCCAAATTCTTTGTGACATAATTGTTTAGAAATTTAGCTTTTTAATTTGTACATATCATATCCAAATTTCAATTTTAGATCTTCTATATTCCATTATCTGTAATTTTATAAATTTCATACACAAAAATCTAGTGGCATCTTTTAGGGGGTGGCATCCTCATAGCATCTCTATACCCCTTTACTTTCAAATTCATATTGTTTATTTTCTAATTCCAAACTAAGAATTCCATAGCTTTGTAGAAAGTTAACAATTTAGTACACACTCACATCATATTCCAAAACTAGATATAAAAAAAACTTATATAAGTGATTAAAAATTTTGCCCTTGAATTTGAAAGCAACTAGCCTTCTTTTGCCTTAACAAGCATAATTCACAAATAAAACTCCAAACTAAAAATACTATAATTTCTTAGAAATCTAACAACTCAGCAACTTTTTAGTTTTTTCCCACTATATATGGTAGATTCATTATAAAGTAAAAAACTTGACATATCCCTTTTCTATCCACAATATTATGTCCAAGATTGTGTCCCTCCTCACAAGTCTTTTTGAACTACTCTTTTTCATATGGACAAGAGTGCTTACACTTATGTTACATTGTTTGCTTGGTTGGATGAACAAATATTCTAATTCACTTCAATTCCCAATTGCAAGCTAGTCAACGTCCTCCCATTTTTAAAAAATACCAAAGTACCTCTTGGGGAGAAGACGAAGAAGACTAAGAAACATGAACTTGCAACAGGAGCTTCAAGGAAAAGACAAAGAAGATTCAAGCATGTTCTTCATTCATCAAAAAAATTTAATAACAATTAAAGGGTTTTAGACACATTTAAGTTCATGGGAAAACAATTTTCCTTTACAAAATGAAGTTGGGGCAAGTAAGTAAGCCAAGCTAGAAGAGGCTAAAATACGCAACCTTTGTTTAGTTGATAATCAAGATGCACTCATGTGGTGAATCATGGATTCATATTTTGAGAAACACTATTGTGAACCTTGTCGCTTTTCATTCCCTAAAATAGCAATAAAACATGGGGTGAGTGAAAAAAGTTACAAATGAAAAAATATGGGGCTAATTTGGCTGCTAACATTAAATTGTTTTCAACCTCCAATGGGTAAGAAGTGACAGACATACAAATCTTTGAAGTGAAAAATGTTGGGGTTTGCCGTAGTGAAACAAATAAACCAAAACATCCAAATTCTTGAATTTGCAATGCAAGGCCCTAGTTTCCTTCCTATTCTTCCTAGGAATTTGTGATTACACTATCTTTCCAAGTCTTTTGATCTTGACCGAGGAAAAACTAAAGAAAGACCGTAATAACTTCAACCAATAACCAAGTATGCGAGCACGGATAGGTGAAGAGGCCATAACTATAAGCTAATTCAATTTTTTTTGTCATCTATAGACAACAAAGAAGATGACAACTCTAAAAAAATTCAAGCACTCTAGGCAAATCATAACACTATTTACTAGGGAAAATCCTTCCCTATCAGAGGAAGGATAATTTCCCCTTGGATGCCTAGGAGAGCATTAAGTTATAATCCCAAGCATCTAATTGGCTTCATGGAGGAACTTAAATCTACTTTGGTTGGACAAATCATTCACTTTTCCTGTTCATAGTATAATGTCGCATTTATTATAATGTTATTTGGTTAGTTCCTTTGCTAGGGGGATCTCCTTTGGGGTGGGAAGTAAAAGGGACCCCAAGGAACGTAAATAATGTTATGATGGAGTTGGGCACTCTAAAAGTGCATTGAAGTTGGGGCCCAACCAAAATGGAAGAACCAATACTTATTTTGAATATCCTCTTGGTGGGACTCCCCTCCCCTCCCGTCCAAAAGTTGGGCAAAAGTTGGACCAATCCCCAATAACCCCCATACGCATCAAGGGAAAAAATTGCAGTAAGGACAATAGGTATACCCAAAATTGACCTTGGGCTCTCATGTACGAGCTCTGTACATTTTACGCAAGAATGCATAGGGACTGTTTTGCAAAAGGTTAGACCATTGGCCTTAAACAATCCAGTGAACAGTATTCACAGGGCATTTTTTTTGAACCAGTCTCCCCCTGTTGGCAGCACTACATAGGCCAGTTTTTGGAGGGATGAAGCCGGAGAGGTTAGATTTCTGACAGTCGGGCGAAATTTCGCCCCCAAAAAAAGCCCTGCGAGTTGGCTCGTGTGCCTTTCGGTAGTGCCACTTGCGCAGCAAGAAACTTCCAGAGAGGGCTCCCCAATCCTGTAGCGTTGTGGAGCCGCCATGGGCTTCTGGAAAGATTCGCTTGGGCTCCCCGCCTGGCTCACTCACTGTATGAAGTATGAACGCCCCCTTTTGGGTTGAAACAGCGTTGAAATCATTCGGTAACTCCATTGACTTGCTCTTAGAATATTTGCCTGCTTGCTTTGACTGAAAAAGGGCTGTCCCCTTCCTTGGCTTATTACGCTTAGGATAAGCTTAGAGACAGGGAAAGCACTCATGCTTTGAAAGGTAGAAGGAAGGAATTTCTGTTGCAATGAAATCCCGTTTCATTTGTGTAAATTTAAAAAATAAAAAAACAGTTAGAAGGAATGAATTGCTCAGAGCATCAACTCAACTCCATCGTCTCAGGGGAGTCGTAAGTCGTACGTCGGCTGTTTCCAGAATATGACAGCACCTGCTATCAAAGCGTAAGGGAACAGTGAAGTCCAGAAATCGCCCGAAAGACAAGTGGAGTTCGCATTTAAGCCAAGTAGTTTCGTATTTTTTTGAGCTTTCTGGAATTAGCTATAAAAACTTTGAAGTTGAAATGGTGTAGGGCTCTAAAATTGCCCACCTCCTAAAATGTGCATTGATTGTACATTGCTGAAAGCTATGAAAATGCAACATGTACACATAGTACATACTTAAAGGATTTGGGCGGTTTTAGACAAAGCTTGTGTGATTTTAGAGCATGTTACTTTACAATCCACCCTCGATACTTGTTAACATTTCAGAGCAAGAAAACTTTCAACACTTATGTGGTGTTGACACTTTAACACTTATTTGGGGGAGCATAGACAGTTTCTAACACTTACATGAATTACACTTGTGTAACTTTGGAATTAACATCAGTAACATTTATATAAATGTAGGATGGGAATATATAAGATATAAATGTCATCATACAACTAAACATAATGGAAGAACAAATTTAAAGTAGTTTGATGAGATTCTTGTGCACTAAGGTAAATCAAAATCCCTTCCCCATTTTAGACCTAAATTTTTAGCCTCTAACTCATCAAATCAAAAATCTACCACAATGTCATAACAATGCTAAATCTTCAAATGGCATAACACTTGAAGACAAAGAGGTTGATGCAGGGGAGCTTTTAATTTAACCCTTGAAGCCCTAAACTGCATTTTTGACAACATGGCAATTATGGGTAGCTCACTACAAATAGATTTTTTTTTTAAATCACACAACATGTGACCAAGGAGTAGCTTTAAGGCCCAAAAAATTTCATAATTTTTGACTACATGGTTAAGAAATTATTGTATGATATGTAGTTTTCATTGCTTGGTAGGCAATCCAAGCAGAATAAAAACTTCTTTAAAAATTAATTTTTTTAGGAAAGAAAAATTTGAAATTGTTTCTCTAGATTTAGAGAGAGATCATTTGACAAGAAGTAATTTTGATGAAGAAGCAAACAAAATGTTCATGACTATCTTGATTGATGCTAGAGTCATTCTTAAAGAAGAGGCATTAGTTTTGAAAAAAAGTTGATGAAGCAAAGGCCTTGAAACCATTAGAAAGTTTGTAAAAAGAAATGAGGAAGTTTGGCACAATCACCTTCTTCAAGGATGTCTATAATTGTATAAAATTATATTATTAGCATTAGATGCCAAAGAGTTGCTTACAAATGTAGGTTTTGTATGTGCATTTGATTCCTACTTTTTACAAAAACTTGTTGTATTAGGTAGATTTGGATTGTCTTTCCTACAAAAATGCATAGCAACAATTCATAAGCTTACATAAGGAAGTGTTGTTGATGTATGCACCGAGTATTGTCTCTTGAAAGAGAGTACTTTATAGTAGACAATGAAGCAATTTATGAACGTCATCCATCATTGCTTTGAGGCTATATTTTGTAGGGTTTACTGGTACTTCCACTTGCGATGATGTTCAAAGGCAAATGTAGGTAGATGCAAAAGAAGGCTTTGGGGCCTATTTATATCCTTTAACTACATGTACTAGGTGTAGGAGAGTTTCTCCATGATTTGGTATGGACACTTTTTAAACAAGAACAAGAATCACTTAGTCATTTTTGAGGCTATAGGTGATTAATCATTGTGGATTTGGCATTTACTTTTTGAATTGTTGGGAGGAAAAATTGACATCAATGTATTAGACCAAGTCCCCCATTGTACTGTACAAGATCTATTGATTGGTGAAGTATAGGACCTAGGCTTTGAGGTCAATGGTAAAGTTTGCTTCCATTTCTACCTTCTAATATATATAGTATCTACACCAATCTTGCACAACTATTTTGGACAAACTATCCATGAGCCTCAAGGAAAGAAGTGACATTATTTTGCAAAAATGCAAAAATATAATTAGAAGGACATTGAGAGAGTGTTTGGGTTTAGAGGCCAAATAGAAATGATAAAAAAATCCTTATTGATAGTTAGGCATGGAAATAATGTCAGGCATCATGTAGATATATATGATCAATATGATAGTGCAAAACAAATATGGTATGGATTTGGAACTAGTTTTGAGGTGGACATAAATGGGATGTATAGACCAATGATGATCTTTTATTGAACTTCAAATGGAAACCACATTCATATAAAATATGAGAACATTATGCACTAAGGATTGATACCATTGAGAGCTTGTAATAGAAGAGAGGATATTCAAGTCATTGAGCAATTGCATTTAATTGTGAATTGAATTTTATACCAATGAAAATCATGGCCTTGAATCTTTGCATTTCATTATTGACAAAATTTTGTGTTAGTAAAAAAAAGTCATTCATTATTTGCACTTTAATATAGATATAAATTAATGTGAATTAAATTGAAGTCATTGACCCTTTATATTTCACCCCACCAAAAATTCATGTAAAATAAATGAAGTAATTGACTAATTCATCCCAATGTAGACAAAAATTCATATCAATGAACTACCATTGCCATTGGCATGCCTGTAAATTTATAATTATGAAATTAAATGGTTTGGTAGTTGGGTCTTTTCAGTTGGATCTCCTTGTCTAATTGCTCATGTCTCTTCACCATATCTACCTATCATATTTTGAAATCCAACAATCCTATCTAATGTTATAAATTTCATCAACAAAAGTAGCATGTATCTCAAACCCCATTGAAAATTTCAAAACAACAATAAAATTGAAAAGAAGAGTTGTTGGTGTCTATATGTTGTCTAAATACCAATGGTGCATGGTTTGTGAATATCGGAGAGTCACATTGTTGGAAGCAAACTAAGAGGTTGGAATGTACAAGATTAACCAAAAATGGTGAAGAAACAAAATTCAAGAGCCCTACAAATATAAAAACAAAATAGATAGACCTACTTCATTAGACTTGTGATT
The DNA here is from genome assembly GCA_950106755.1 of Climacium dendroides. Taxonomy (NCBI): domain Eukaryota; kingdom Viridiplantae; phylum Streptophyta; class Bryopsida; order Hypnales; family Climaciaceae; genus Climacium; species Climacium dendroides. The sequence continues at coordinate 43,848,085 of OX467082.1, read as the reverse complement.
GAAAATTCTCAATAGGGATATACATGTTCATAGAAATAATTTACATAGAAATCATCTCTTGTTCCTCCAAGACTCAAAGGTTGGCAATGGTATATTTTTGAAGAGCGGTCAAAGGCAATGCTTCAAAAATCAAAATGCACATAGGGAATAAGGGGCATTATAGGATTTGTTGTCATGAAGAATCTATTTTTAAATATCCCACACCACTTTTATAGCATTCTCTGATGCCTAGGGCTTCTACGTGATGGATTCTCACTTGCACTTAAGAGTTGTATGATCCTTGACTTGTTTCTACAAGGCAATTAGCCATTGCAAATTTTCCATCTCTTCCTTCTAACATAGTTGTAAATACTCCCTCACTTTGTTATATAGGGACACTTTGTCCAACATGCATGTTTTTGCTCACTTAAGCCTTTTACAAGATTGTCATAGCTATCTGACTTTGGCATGTATTTTCATGATCACTTTATTTGTCTTTGAAGCTTGAACATCTTCTCTTGTTACCTTTGCTCTTTTTGGTCACAATGGGCACTTCAATGAAATGTTGATGGTGTTGACCTCGACGATATCTTTGTCATATGCCTCTTGTTTTGCCACCCTATTGGCCTCTTTGTTGTTGTATTCTACAACAACCCCACCATTGTTCTTCTTCTTAATTGGTTGTAGCTTAGTCTTGTTTGCTTAGCATCATTGCTATTTTCATGGTGTCTCTATCCAACATGAAAAATCCTTCAAAAGTCTAATAACGGGAGAATAAGAAGGATTTTGTTTGAATCCTTGAGCTTGTTTTATTCAAGAGCATGTTGAGGGACATCACCAAGGGTGGTGATGGTTTCTTTGAGAAAACATATCTACTTATACACTTTGATAAACTTTGAAAAATTGTGTTTCATGATCTTGTACTTTGTCTCTAATTGTATGTAGGTTGGTCTCCCCTCCCTAATGACTTGTTTTCATTGTAGTGGTAGCAAATCCTCTCCCCCAAATCTCCAAGTCACTTGTCATTTTTTGCAATTGAAGTAGATGTTCAAAGCAATCAATGCCAATTTTGTGGTTTCCATCTACACCTATGCCATTACTACCCCCTTTTGAACGTTGCATTAATTCCTAAAGTCCCAAGGTTATTTTTTTGGTCCAAAACAACTCAAAACTACCAATTCTATTGTGTTCATTCAAGAAAACAAAAGAAATATATTTTTTAGAATCTAATTGTAGAATATTGTACTTCACTTGTCTTATATCATGTAGTAAAATTTTCATAAAGTTTGACCACATGGATTGGAAGGTATTAGCATTCAAATTTGGAAAAGATTGCTTTTTTCAACATTGACCTACAATTTTAGATGACTTTGATTGCCATTTGTAGAAAAAATTTGCACTACAAACTTTAAATTAAAAAAAATTTGTGTTGAAGAATTGAGTTGAAAGTCTATGAAAAAAAATTCAAAAAAACACACATTTGATTTTCATTCTTAGAAAAATTGTTAAGTAGAAGTAGGTCTACGATCAAAAGAAAAACTGAGTTATTAATAGCTCTAACATGGGATTGAAACATTGTAATTCCAATGGTGAGATTTTTCTAGCAAGCAAAATTTACCTTGTCAATTTTTTTTTAAATTGGAAAAATTGCATTTAGAAATAAGTCCTATAAGTTATTTTTTCAAGAAGATGCTCTAATTGCTTAAAAAATAAGATTGTCCATAACTTTCACATAACAAATCCAAATGGCATGAATAAAAGCTTTTCATATAGAAAAAATTATAATCTATGAGAAAAAGTTTACGATTTTTTACAATTAAATTTTCTTTTTTGTGTATGAGGAGGGTTTTGCCCATTGCACAAAAAAGGACCTTTCATGCCATAACTTTTTCTCTTGGGCACCAATTGAAATAAAAATTATTTTTCCCAAAAGTGAATGTTGTTTACTATCTTCACAAAAAGTTTCAAAAAATCATGATGAATATTGAGGCCGTAGGAGCCTACTTGAAATCCATTTTGTCCCATGAGGGGACAATGGGACTTTAGGGGTTAATGATACTCTTTTAGAATATCTTTGCTAACAAAAGACATTAGTTTTAAGAAGAAGATTAGCACATGTAAAAGTTTAATATGGAGTTGGAGTCTTCAATTATGAATTGTTACACTTGTTTATACTTGTATATATTTGATTGCGAATAGTAAAATAAATTAAAAAATATGTATATAGCCCATATAGAATGAATTGCAATAGTCGATCTTAATAGTAAGAGTGCAAAACTAGATACTTTCAAAAAATTAGCATCAATGAATACACAAGCAAATTGATGAAATTTGTACAATATGATAATATTTCAAAATAATTTAATGAAAAATAGTGTGACTTTGATAATTTAGTATCACACTCATTAATTAGATAATTAAGTATAACAATGAGAATATGGTGCATGTAGACTATATTAGAAAGATTGGCATGTATGTTATTGTGGCAATAGATGTTTTCTTTAAATGATCATTTTTGAAGCCTATGCAAATCCTTAGTTTTCTAAAAAATAAATATTATTCAATAAGCATAAGACTACTTTGTTGCCTTACACTATGTGCTCATGGAGCTAGTTCCCAAGGTGATCCTTCTTCCCCCCTCCAAAATCCAAAAGAATTTAAGGAAAACCTTGGAAAAAAAAATGTAGGCCATAGCTAAAGGAGAAATGACATGACAACTTTAGTCCAATGACTTCTTGTTGTAGCATGGACATAGCACTCAACATATATGCCCCCCCCCCCTTCCCCCCAAATGATAAATCCATACTCATTGAAGTTCTTTTCATGGATAATCATTCTCAAATAGAAGTTTCTATAATTGTAGCAAAATGTTTTTGACCAAAAATACCCTTCAAAGCAATACAAAATGTTTAGAAAGAATATTTATGTGCACTTTTTCCCATCAGTTGATGAAATTGCTACATTTCTACAATCCATGGGGATAGCATTGCCTTTCTAGGCTAAATGCACACACTTTAGGAGGGTAAATGAGTTCTCATCCATATTTTCATGTTCATCCAACACATGGATGAAAATAGCTTCATTACTCTGCAGTACAGTACAGTAGTGAATTTGCTCCTTGCTGTTGCCCAAAACAAATGAATAAAAAAAACGGATTCCCATCTCAAATGTAAATATATACAAGATAAAAATAAAAGGAAAATAAAGTACACAAAGTACTTGATCTGAAATATACACAACTGGTACCTTACAGGAGGAGCAAATCCGGATTTGTGGCCAGAATTAAGGTAAAACTTAAGGGCTGCCTGCTCCTCACAGTGTTTATTTTTTTCATTTTGGAGAAGGAGACACTTGTTTCTTTACTGCTCATGTGATACTTGGGTGATACTTAGTGATATTTATATCAAAACTAGGTGATACCTAAGTAAAATTTGGCTACTAGTCTTATACAACAATAATCTGGTTATTTTGCCCCCCAAAAATGAAAATTATCATTTACAAAAAATAACTGCCAACACTACATCTTTTGGCTATAGTCAATTGACAAAAAATCATGCATAAAAAAAACACTAGCACCTCAAACTTCAAAGCTTGTAAGTGTGTACATAGTTTTCTAAGTAAATTATCTTGGAATGGCCAAGGGAATAGTGGTTGCAACTCATTGATTTTAACTATCAATAAGGAATTTGAAGCTTAACCTATAAATGATGTTGTGGTCATTTTGGGGGCAATGAGTGACAGAGAATCTTTGTATGTAGGACGGAAGTGCAACTATTCATCCTTGGACTTTGCATGAAAAAGGGAGGTCTTCTATAGTGGTTTGACTTCCAATAAGTGCTTTAGGATTTTTTTGAACCAACTATTCATAAGGATGGACCTTGAACTTTTTGGGTAGTCTGGGCAATTTTGAGTAGCTTGTGCAAAACTCCTCATCTACTTCTGAAATTTGGTAGGTGTGTAACATAAATGATACAAGATGAAAATGTCCAAATAAATAACCATGTGTAGTGTTAAAATCTCACTTTAGGAGGTGTTAAAGTCTATTGGCCCTATTAGACAAGGTAAAAAAAGAGCTTTTTCTTTTAACACATTGTAATCTTTCAATTCATGTAGTTAAGGTTTTTGAAATGTTTTCCTTGCATTCCTACCTATAGTATTCTAGTACAAATTTAAATGCTTTAATTTTGAATTTTTTTTCCTCTTTGTTGTAAATGTGACAATTTTTCACGATTTTTGCTTAAAATATACCTTAGGGTCCTTTAGGGGTTCAAGAGAATTTCATGAAGTTGACTTCTAATCTCATTGTTGCAAAAAAAACTCTCATTAGAATGCAACAATAATTTAGAATTCAATTATTGATGAATTCAGGATTTGTTTTTGTTATGATGTTCAATGTATAACATTGTATTGATCCTCTCTATATTGAAAAGGTATTATGCCTTGCTAAATATTTGGGAGGGACTCACTAATTAATTCAAATATTGAGGTTGGTTGAAGAGTTGTATAAGACAATTTTGTTCACTGTAGGGCCCCCTTTTCAAAGATGTAAAAGGATCTCCTACCTCATTGGTAAACAATCTTATGTGCATATCTAAAAGCATGGGGTTTTAGTAATAATTTGTTGATGCTGGGTCCTAGACTCTAAGCATAAGTTCTACAATTTTCATTCAAAATTGGAGGTAGAAAGGATGTTTTTAACATTGGTGTGGATGCTTTAAAGTTGTAGATGTCCTCCAATCTACAATTATCATAATTATGTAGAAGGTTTTATAACAATTATGAACCAAAGGCTTCAATGACTACTAATAAAAATATGACTTGAGAACACCATGTACTTAAAAAGTCGTCAGGACATTACTAAAATCCATCCCTTGAAATGGAATGAGCAGGGTGACAGTGCGAGTTCTTTGGGATAAAAGTAAAATCTTGCCCCCTATTTTGTACTGTATATAGGGTATGTTCTAAACCTCTTCAAATTCATTTGGAGTCTTTCATGAATTCAAAACTTGCAAATTTTTTCAAGTGTTAAAAATTAAAAAAATTTGCATTTTCCCTCGGATAAAATTCCTTTGTTTTCACCCTAGTGGTCCCACTTTGTGCGATGGGTTCAGTGCCCTGCCTCAAAAAGCTGTTATTTTCCGTCACAAAAGCTTGATTAAAGTCTTTACTCCAGAAAGGAGCCTCAATATCTCAGTGGACGCAGCGTCATCATGCAGGAGTATTCCAATTCCCGAAGACCGGCACCTTAAAGTACATTTTATCCATAGACTTTTTGCCCAGTGAAAAAAGGGTGCTGCTGAATGCCAAGCAAGCAAAACTGCTAATCCGACAATGCACACATGGGGAATTTCATTAAAATGGCGATATTCCATGTGTCATTTTCACAGTGTGCCGTTCTCACAATTCAGAAGGGGCGGTCTGAAATCTACTAGTGTCCCAGATTTGTGAACTCTATACCACTATTAGATGTATTAAATCTAGGAAAGATGTAGATTTCAAATCAATCGGTTTAAAAAATCTACATATTTTCTAGATTTTAGATATCTAATAATGGTATAGATTTCAAAAATCTAGGACACTAGTAGAGTTCAGACCACCCGGTCTGAATTGTGAAAATGCCAAAGTCACAAAATAATCGCCATTTTAATGAAATTCCCCATACACCCTAATAGTAACTTATTTTGTTTTTATTGTACTTTATTGTACATTAATTTATTGATTAGTCAGACCCTGGATCTCCACTCCAACCAAACCCTAATTGTATTGTGCAATGTGAATATGGTTGTAGATAGGATTTGAAAACTAAAGTCAATGTTATAGTCTCTATACTTTGGACAAAGCCAATAAATTCTTGCGTTAGTATTGGAAGTTGACATCTATTAGGTGGCCATTCCATTAGAAAAAATATAAAAATATTGATAAAAATACCAAAAATTAATAAATAGCCAATCTAATGTGGCATTGCTATGGCACCAATAGTGGCATGTTAGATTAAAATAAAAAATAAAAAATCTATAATTGCATCATGGGAGTGCAGAACTTATAGTCTCTTTGAGGCTTGAATTTTCCCTAATGATTACACCTCTTTGACATGCATAAACTTCTCTTAGTGCATAGTCCCAACACCATGCACTAAGAGAGGTTCTAAGTTAATTACACCTAAAATTGTGCAAATAAGCAATTCACCATAGGTGCCATTATTATACTAAATGTTTTTTGATGGGATCTTGTTGGAAGCTAAAAGGGGATTTTAAATTTTTTAAGAATGCATTTTTTGAACACTATATGAATAAACTACAAATTTTTGAAGTGTTGAAAACAAGGTTTAGGGTAACCAACCATAGACTCTCATGCATAGTGGAAGTACATTTTAGACAAGAATCTAGCTTGTGCAATTTAAGATGTAGTTACCTTACTTGTATTGTGTTGCTCTTGTTTGAGTATTCTATATTATCACGTGTGTATTGGGTAAATAGGGTGTGACATTACAAAACACAACTTTAGGTAATTGTCAAAGCAGGACCTGTGGAACTCACTAGGAGAGGTGAACTGTTTGAATGGGGGTTGAAAACATATTTTCTTGCATTGTATAAGGTACACTAGCCCATTATTGTTGGTAGCCCAATTCCATCAATATACTAGTCCAATTCTGTCACTTATTTTTGGTCCTAATTCCACCTAAAGTCCCCCCAATTCCCTTCATTTTATAATAAAATCAAAGAATTCTATGACAAAATCAGAGATTTTATGACAACAAGGGACAACGTGTCACTCCATTGATAGAGAATATCTAATACTTGATTAGGTGGTAATGGATTGTTCAAGGGACGTTTTTGACCCCACTCTATAAGTGATTTTGTAATTTCAGGGTTGACTACTTCAAAAATTTACAGAAATTATAATTTTAATCAAAAAAATTATAATTCCACTCGGGTTTGATCTTTGAAACAAGCACACACCTCTGAATTTTTTTTCCCCTCTTGGAATTGACCCCAAAATACTCGTATTGCAAATCATGGTGGTAATAGGCTTGCTACCTCAGTCCAGACCCCCAGCCAGACCCCAGCCAGACCCCAGCCAGGGTGAGAGCGTGTGTGGAACCGCGTGACCACGAGGATTCTTCCCAGTAACCAACTGGATGGTTGCAATGCCCTACCTTTCCTGGTTTTATCCACAGCCCCGCAACAAAAAAAGGAACTCGGGTAGCATGGAAAAGACTCCCGAATGGTCGGATTCCGTTCCCGCACGCGCACAGACGATCAGCCAGGGACGACCAACGCTAAAAGGCGAAGCCCTTTGAATTGGACTTTACGTTATTATTACTGCTACTCTGCGGACTGTGGACTTCTTCTCTGACGACGGCGCTTTTCGAAGCTCTTCTCGTGTCGAACTATAAACCCCTTGTCAACAAACCCATCTCCCCATAACTAGCGAAGCTTGTACCACTCCACCCACTCCCGCACACACGCTTACAGTACAGTACGCTCCCCCAAACAGGTACAGTGTATAGGCTCGATCACAGGAGTCACTGGGCTAAGGCGTTTCGATTATTCGACGAATTTGAATTGAGCAACAGGGAATTGCGAGTTGCGGGGGTACGTTTGTAGCATACGGTTTCTAGGATTGCTGGCTTTGGAGGGGATCAGCCAACACAGGAGCAACAGAATTTGATTCAGATTTGGAAGCAGGTGATTGTGCGTTTTTTCCGCGGCTTTTAGAGGTCGTCCGTTTTGTGTGTGTATGTGTAGATTTGGACATGGAGTTATCGACATCGCAAAGGGGTGAGAGTGTAGGGTGTTGACCAATTCGGCCGGGGGTGGGCAATTAGAATTCAGTACAATTGTAGTACTGCGGATAGTTTTCAACTGCGTGGTTTGAATTTGGAGCTTGGTTTCGAGATAGGGGTGCGTTGTCTTTCATGTTGAGGGCTGTTCGGATTTGCTTCTCCGGAAGCAGTCGGCGTTGCGCATGCTCAGTTTGCGAGGTTGGGAATAAGTATAGGCAGCCATTCTTGAGTCGTGACCAAAGACGCAGTGTTGTTGGTATCAAGTCTATCGCACGTGTCTCAATTCATATTTTAAATGGATTTGATGCTCATGTAGCTAGGCGCGTCATGTGCGAGGAGTGTAGAGTTGGTGTACATCATTCAGTCGTCGTGGCGATTTGACTTCCATGACTCTCCGGCTCTGAAGGCTACAGTGCATCCCCATGATGGTTGTCCTTTCTTTGGAATGTGCTCGCTGGTTTTGCTTGTGATCATACCCCTTTAATCTTGCAAGACTAACTCGTTGTCGACGACCGTGCTGTTGTATTTCTGGCGCTCCATCAAATTCAGGGAAGAAATTGCAGTGTGTACAAGATTTTAACAAGCTTTGGAGTTCGTTTGGACACAATTTTGACGACCATTTGGAAAGGATTTGGACAGGAATTTGGGAAGATTTGTGGCAGGGGTGCTGCGCGAGCTTGATGAATTGAGAGAGACGGCGCTGGTGTAAGCAAGTGGTTCGCCATGGCGGCCCCTGCGCCGTTGGACAGCCTTCAAGAGTTTTGGGGCAGCCGTCGCTCGGGTCGTTCTTTCCGCGGGGGCTCCTCGCGCAATTGGGGCATCGGGCCCGACAATGTGTTCGGAAGAAACTCCGCCTTGTCGCGGCGGGATGAGGCAGACGACGAGGAGGCGCTCAAGTGGGCGGCGCTGGAGAAGCTGCCCACCATCGACCGCCTGCACACCACCATTCTGCAGAAGCAGCTGGGCAGCAGGATCGTGCACGAGGAGGTGGACGTGCGGCGCATGGGCTTCGTGGAGAGGCAGCAGATCATCGACGGACTGCTCAAGGTCACTGAGGAGGACAACGAGAGGTTTCTCAAGAAGCTGCGAGCACGCATCGACAGGTGGATTACTTACTATTGCTATTGCTATTGCTATTGCCCTCCCCCTTCCTTAATTTGATGCTCTTAATTGTTCTCTGTCACTTAATTTCAGCGTGACTGTGTTCATCAAAGGCCCGAAACTCTTAAATCAAGCTTGCGCACGGATCTCTAAATCCGAACACCGGTATAAATCCGATGTACCAGATATGATCTGAAACATCTAAACTTATTATGGTCGAATTTGTTGAAATGGAGTGTTTGAAAGCGTCAGATTTCACCGTCGGATTTCAATTGCACAGAGTTCTTGGAAGTAGAATAGGTATGGATCATTCTGCAATTCCAGACGAACTGCAACGATCATATTCGTAGAACTGCCGTAATTGAAAGCGCCAAATTTGTGGTGTCCAATCGAGCACACCGTGAAGCTCTAAAACTCGAACTGGAAGTGATCGGAGCTCCCAGAAATTGTCATTTTAATGAACGGTGATTTTGAAGTAGTGCTTAGGTCAAAACTCCAAGAGTCTAAGATGGAAAGCTGCGCAAAATCCAAGCACTTAACAATCCGTGGTTTGCCAGAGTTGGGATCAAGCTTCCCACTATTGAGGTGCGATACGAGAAATTGTCCGTGGATGCTGATGTGCTCCTAGGAGGGCGGGCTTTGCCTACTTTGAAAAATGCGTCGCTCAACTTCCTGCAGGGAGCGATTGACAGCACGGGTCTTGTGAAGACCAAGAAGACCACGCTCAACATTCTTCACAGCATCAGTGGCATCATCAAGCCAGGAAGGTTTGTCTCTTGCCATATCCTCCCCTGTCGTCACTTCTAGAGTATAAGTCACCTTAAGGCGAACGTTGTGGATGACTTTGGCACAGTGTTAGTTATACTCGACTCGACGACTCTTCAAATGTCTGTACTCAATTGGACAAGGTGGACTGACTGGAGCTGGCGTTGCCATTTGCTGTGTGTCAGAATGACCTTGCTGCTGGGTCCTCCAGGGTCGGGGAAGACATCCCTGCTGTTGGCGCTAGCTGGGAAGCTGGACCCGGATTTGAAGGTGAAAGGGAAAATCACGTACAATGGACACACTCTGAACGAGTTTGTTCCTCAGAAAACGGCCGTTTACATCAGTCAGAATGACCTCCATGTGGGTGAGATGACTGTCCGGGAGACGCTGGACTTCTCTGCTCGCTGCCAGGGCGTCGGCACCCGCTATGGTACGACCCCTTGCCACACCCACGGCTTGCATTGTAGGAATCCACTTACTGCACATTATTACAGAATGACTCTGATTGCGGGAAACAAGTACTGAAGTGCGTACTAAGTACCTTGTGCTTGACGAGCAGATATGCTTGTGGAGTTGGCAAGGCGCGAGCGAGAGGCCGGCATTCACCCCGAGCAAGATGTGGATGTCTACATGAAGGCGATTGCAATTGAAGGTCAAGAGCACAGCCTTGTCACAGACTACATTATGAAGGTACCGTCATTTATGATTGTCCAGGGTGTGTGATTTCCAACTTGGGCATTTGCTGAAATAAGCGTACGAAAGACGGGAGCCGGTGTTATTGTTACGGTACCGACTGTTATATTGAGCTCTGCTTGCCTTGGAAGTGCAGCTGTGATGGCCTGTTGTAGCACTAACACCCTAGTGTTGAATGTTCAGATTTTGGGGTTAGACATCTGCGCCAATACCATGGTTGGAGACAACATGCACCGGGGTATCTCTGGTGGTCAAAAGAAGCGGGTCACGACAGGTATTGTTAGCTGTGCCACTGCTTACGACTTCATTGATAAGTTACTTCTCGCCAGTGAGTGGTGTATTTGAGCCACGAGGGCAGTATTTCAGATTTGTGATTGACCACCAAAAAACGACTCAAAGAAAACACATAGCATCTTATTCTTTTTCCACCCGTCCGAGTTCACCAACCAGACTCCAGGATTGAGCTCTAGATTATCCCTATGATTAGTTAAAGTTTAGAGTTCGGGTTTGGGATGCAGGTGAGATGATCGTAGGGCCCACGGATGCGCTGTTCATGGACGAAATCTCGACGGGCCTGGACAGCTCCACCACGTACCAGATCGTGAAATGCCTTCGTCAGTTGTGTCATGTGATGGAGTCCACCATCTTCATGTCGCTCTTGCAACCAGCACCCGAGACTTTCGAACTGTTTGACGACGTGGTGCTTTTGTCGGAGGGTCAAGTCGTCTACCACGGGCCTCGAGGACACATTCTGGAGTTTTTCGAAGGCTGTGGGTTTCAGTGCCCAGAGCGGAAGGGCATAGCTGACTTCTTACAAGAGGTACTTGCCCACTCTTGCCTGCAGCTTTGCGTCTCTACGGTCCTCTTCGTTACAATTGGCGTCGGTGTTTCAGAGTGGCAACATTACCGTGAAATTCATTTGTACAAAGCTCTAAAACCGCGGACTGGTCTGACTGCGGGGTTTGCTACGGGCGTTCAGATTGATCAATGTCAGTCTTTGAAAATTCCCCATTCTAATGTTTGTGGGGATTTCGAGTCAGATTGGAGTATTCATATTTGCTGAAATTCGAGAGCGGAAAGTAGATGCAGCTTTTCTAAAATACTGTTCAATACAGGTGACGTCAATGAAGGACCAAGAGCAGTATTGGTTTGATAAGCGACGCCCATACAGATTCGTGTCTGTCAAGCAATTTTCCGACCTTTTCAAAACGTTCCATGTGGGTCAGAAGATGGCGCACGAGATCGCAGTCCCATACGATAAGAATACGAGTCACAAGGCGGCTTTGGTGTTTGAGAAGTACTCAACGGGTCGGTATGAGCTTTTCAAGGCCAACTTTGCGAAAGAGTGGCTTCTTATGAAGCGCAATTCCGTGGTTTACGTTTCCAAAACGATTCAGGTGAATGATCAGATACCATATTGCTTCGCTTCTTAAATTAGTGGACCATTTCCTGCGCTTACAAGAATTCTGACTTGTGGACGTACTTAGTCCATGTGCTTAAGGTTGAATGGTATTAGTCCTCAAAGTGACATGTTTCAGAGCGCCAGATTTAGGAAGTTCAAGCGCACAAAGCTTTATGGATCTGAGGTTCGAGATGAGCATCGGAAGAAGTGTCAATCGATTTCATGGAGATTTATTGTTTTAACGAGCATGGCGATTTCGGAATTGGGTGCAGGTTGGAATCGTGGGTTTGATATCGATGACGGTGTTCTTCAGAACGAAATTAAAACAGGACAGCGCGGCAGACGCGCTGACGTACATGGGCGCCATGTTTTTCGGCATTGTGATCATCATGTTCAATGGCTATGCGGAGCTGTCTCTCACGCTGGATCGACTGCCCGTGTTTTACAAGCAACGGGATCTTCTGTTTTATCCCGCGTGGGCGTATGCGTTACCCAGCTTGGCGTTGAGCTTACCGTCTTCGGTTGCGGAGGCCGGAATCTACACCATCCTAACATACTACGAAATTGGCTATTCTCCCGAAGGCCAGAGGTAACAGGCTCCATCATCCCTTCAGAGCGTGCTACGCATTAAGAGAATTTTCAAATCCCAGTTCGTCTCCGAGTCACTTAATTCGCTATATTTTTTATGCCGCACAACCACTTGGAGAGCTTTGGAATAATTGCGTGATGGCAGATTTGGTTGAATTACTCTGACATTCTTTCAATGGGGAGTTTGATAAACCCTAAACCCAACTAAATGGTCCGCTACTTCTTAATCAAATGCTAATTCCAGGACCAAATGTGCTATGTCGTTGCGAATGCCATTCAAGTCTCTAACCTCGTTTTTTGTTGAATTTCTCGACTATCCAGGTTCTTCAAATACTATTTGATTCTGTTCCTGATACATCAAATGGCGGGAGCCATGTTTCGGATGATTGCTGGCATTTTTCGGACCATGGTGCTGGCGAGCACGGGAGGCACTTTCCTTCTCTTGATCATCTTCACTTTGGGAGGATTCATCCTTCCCCGCGTGGAGATCAAGCCTTGGTGGATTTGGGGCTACTGGGTCTCCCCTCTCAATTATGCCTTAAGCGCCCTGAGTATCAATGAGTTCCTTTCTCCACGCTGGGATAAGGTAGGTTTGTTCAGTATTGTCCATTTTGAGCCCGTTTACTCACCCCACCAATTCTGTATGTGTCCGAACAGAAATCCTCCAATTCAGTCTTCGCAAATGCTTAATCTGCTCCGGAGAAAACCAAATGTCTACTTTCATAGAATAATTGATTGGTTTGATGCGACTGTGCTTCAGATTTCTCTCGGGTTTCACGTTTCTAATAAAGGTTGACTGGTGGTTCCCTGATGTGCAGAACCCGAACGCCAACCAGTCGCTGGGGGTGTCGGTGCTTGCGAGCAGAAATATCCCTGCGCGGAATTCTTATTACTGGGTGGGAGTGGCTGCTTTGTTGTTGACCATCGTCGTTTTCAACGTCATCTATGTCATCTCTCTCACATACTTGAGCCGTAAGTCCAATTTCCACTGCGCGTGTTTGGGTTTTTGTCTACAACATTGTTTAAAGGGAGAACATGGTACTAGATCATATATTCCAGTTTTAATTATTCCTTGACCCAATCATGCTCCAGCTGAGTGAATTTGGTGATAAATAAACTCGACCGTCCCGCAGGTGTACTTTCCCATTATGGTCAAATAGTTTAGTGATTCCAAATCCATTCTAACTTGGTCCTATAAAGCTCTATGATGACAACATGATGTTTGAGACATGTGTGAGGAGACAGAGTGGACTAACAATGTACACTTGTTAATTATTCGAATGCAGCCATGGGGAAATCACAAACGTCTGTTTCTGAGGAGGTTTTGGAGGAGAAGAGAGCCAACCTTTTGGGCGAGGAACCATTGCTTTCAGGACGCTTGAGGAGCCAGCCCAAGCGCAAGTCTCGCAGTTCGCTGGCAGGGCTACGACATTTCCAGAAAACATCCAAAGTGAAACGTAAGAAGCACCGACAGCTTAACTTACGTATCATTTGCATTCCTGACATTCTCCTGATTGAAACCTTTATGCCATGGGCCCAAGTTTTGGTTATTTCAGGCTGTTATTTCTCCTTTACAGCTCTGAGATACATTAGACATGGCCATCTCTCTTGGTTGTTTCATTGAGTTCTAAGCTTACAGGTCCTAGCCTTTGTGTAACGCTCTTTGACACTGCACGTCAACAGAAAATCCTTTCGCGTCTGACAACACATCTGGAAATCGGCCGAAAGCGGAGAAGTTGGAAACCGTGGACTTCGACCGTTACGCCATCGAGAGCAACTCCATGAGCGGTGCCAGCGCCAGGATGGGCGCCAAGAAGGGCATGATCTTGCCGTTCCAACCGCACTCCATCGCCTTCGACGACATCAAGTACTACGTGGACATGCCTGTGGAGATGAAGAGCCAGACGGACGAGACCCGGCTGCAGCTGCTGCACGGGATCACGGGCGCATTCCGACCGGGCATTCTGACGGCGCTGGTGGGAGTGAGCGGCGCTGGGAAGACGACACTCATGGACGTGCTGGCGGGTCGGAAGACGGGCGGCTACATCGAGGGCGAGATCACGATCTCCGGGTTCCCGAAGAAGCAAGAGACGTTCGCTCGCATTGCGGGGTACTGCGAACAGAATGACATCCACTCGCCGCAGGTGACGGTGCGCGAGTCGCTCGTGTACTCCGCGTGGTTGCGGCTGCCCGGGGAGGTCGACAAGGTCACTCGCGAGGTACCAAAATATTTATGTCGGGGACATTATGTGAAATGTATTTGTGGTAGAAATGGTATCAATAGTAATGGATTCTGATATTGCCTGTGGTCCTATGGTTGAATATGAAGTAAATAATTGTCGTCTCGACTGTGAAATGTGCAAGACAGCCAAGGCTGAATGAGTATGGACTGGCACTGACTTGGAGTTTGGGTGCCTGTACGTGCAGCAATTCGTGGATCAGGTGATGGAGTTGGTGGAGCTGACACCGTTGGAGAATGCGATTGTGGGACTGCCTGGAGTGTCTGGTCTATCGACCGAGCAGCGGAAGCGACTCACCATCGCTGTGGAGCTGGTGGCTAACCCTTCCATCATTTTCATGGACGAGCCCACGAGTGGTCTGGATGCGCGCGCGGCGGCCATTGTGATGCGCACTGTGCGGAATACGGTGGACACCGGTCGCACGGTTGTGTGCACCATTCATCAACCCAGCATCGACATCTTCGAAGCTTTCGATGAGGTAGGCATTGCGATTCTCCTCTTTCAGATCTCCAAAACTTTCTGCATGTGGGAGTTCTTCTTGAATGTGCAATGAGAAGCCCTGCGAACCAATTTATCTGCAACGTACTAAAGATTTTATTGGGTATATATGTCCATGCAGATGCTGTTGATGAAGCGCGGTGGACAAACCATCTACATGGGACCTCTTGGGCGACAGTCCCACAAGCTTGTTGCATATTTTGAGGTGAGTATCGACTTTCACAACCTGAGGAACCTTCACAAAATTATCACCTGTGGATGGATTGTACATAGTCAATTCTTCTACAATCCTTCAGCAGATCTATGCACAAAGGTCGAACTAACAGGTGAATTCCTGCGTTTCCTATGATCTGTAGGCTATTCCTGGCGTTCAGAAGATCAAGGAAGGCATCAACCCTGCCACGTGGATGCTTGAAGCCAGTAGTGTGTCCGTGGAGACGCAGCTGGGCATCGACTTCGCGGAGATTTACAGAAACTCATCGCTCTGCCAGTACGTTCCTTCGATTCTCCCTCAAACTACGAAAATGTATTCAAGTGTGCATTCCATTTTTCCACATAATGAATTCTTTCGGTATCAATGGCTGAAAGAGGGGAACTGACATTGTGATTATGGGTTCTTCCTCGTTGTGGCAGGACCAACAAGGATCTGGTGCGGAATTTGGGGGTGCCGCAGCCAGGAGCGGAGGACTTGTACTACCCGACGCAATTTTCGCAGCCGTTCCTCGTGCAAGTGCAGGCGTGCTTCTGGAAGCAATGGTGGACGTACTGGCGGAGCCCGCCGTACAACATGGCCCGTTTCCTGTTCACCGTCGTCGCTGCTTTCCTCTTCGGCACCATCTTCTGGAACCTGGGCCATCAGACGTACGCCACCAGAACCCGAGTGTGAATTTCGTCTTAAAAATGCAGCTTGAATGAATTATATGTTTAGCTTGGCTGTGGGAGGTTGCTGTTTTCTATCATATTTTACGTGAGTTCACTTTCTAGAAACGAATATGTTCATTGACCTTGGTTTGAACGTACCTCCACAGGACGAAGGCTATGACTCTTCTGAGTGTGATGGGCTCCATGTACGCCGCGACTTTGTTCATTGGAGTGAACAATGCCTCTGGCGTGCAACCGGTGGTGGCCATCGAGCGGACCATTTTTTACCGAGAGAGAGCTGCGGGGATGTACTCCGCATTCCCGTATGCCATCGCCCAGGTATGAAGTCAAGGATGCACCACGTCTTCACCATCAGTGTGTATCGTGAATGGCTTTTGGTGGTGTTGACTGGCATGAATGTATGATCTCGCTAGCTGTGAGCTGACCTCTGGAGAATTATTTTAACGTTTCGATTTTGATGTGTGTGCAGGTGCTGATCGAGATTCCTTACTGCTTCCTCCAAACCGTCACGTACTCGGTGATCACGTATTCCATGATCAACCTGGATTGGACGTTCATGAAGTTCTTTTGGTACACGTACATTCTTTTCTTCACGCTCCTCTACTTCACGTATTACGGCATGATGGCTGTGTCTCTCACTCCCAACCACCAGGTCGCGGCCATCGTGGCGTCCGGCTTCTACTCCATCTTCAATCTCTTCTCGGGCTTCGTGATCTTCAAGCCGGTAGGTCTTCGATTTCGCTCTGCCATTCTTCCCTTTACCAATGTTATTTGTCTCTGAAAACATAACAGCATCTATGTTCTCAATAGTGTTACCTTCAACAATACTACAATAATTGTTTCTTGGCAGTGATTCTGATCGTTTGAATGTCGACCTTGAACTATGCAGTTAATTCCCGTGTGGTGGTCTTGGTACTACTGGATTTGCCCCACAGCGTGGACGTTGTACGGCCTCATCCTCACGCAGTTCGAGGACCTCCCGGTGTCGGTGCTGCCGATTGGTTCTGAGGACGTTCCCGCCAGTTACATTCCCATGCGGACGTATCTTCATGACACCTTTGGCTTCGTGGGGTCCATGCAGGGCGTGGTGGTCTTCATGCCCATTTTGTTCACCTTGCTCTTTGCAGGGGTCTTTGCGTTTGCCATCAAGCATTTGAATTTCCAGCAGCGGTAGTAGTAGTAGTAGTAGAGCGGTTCCTAACAGAGCCCTTGCTGATAGAATTCTAGGCACCCCATTTCTCGCCCCGCAAGCTGTATTATAGGAGACTGACTGACCATTGCGGGTGCCCCCCTTTTCCGTCGTATCAGAGCGGATTATACTTTCGTAACAATTTTGGATGATAGTGAGTATCGCCTACCAAGTTGCACATAATCCCTAGCGAGGGATATTTCATCCGACCAAAGCTAATTTTTGCAGTGAGCTTGTTCGTTCGCTGACTCATCTTATTATCGTAACGACACCTGAATTCGTGCTTGCAAGCATCTGAGCATGGTTGGGTGAACGACACAGAATTGGGAAGTACAAGTCACAGTCCGGGGAGCTCTGTATGCCAAACGGTGGATTTCCGGCAGAGTTTCATCCACGGCGGGTTTTTTTGAAAATTGGCCGGAAGTGTGCCGGGAGTGTTCAAAATTAGCCGGTCAATTTACTAAAATATTTCTTTTTGTCTCTCGGTGGCATTGTCGCCATTGTCCAATTTCAATCGGAAATTTTCCTTGAGGGTGAGAATCTGGCCGGTTGTAGTTATTTTTGGTTTTCTTCGTGATTCTTGCAATGGCATTGTTTAGTTTAAAAAATGTTCATATGCATTATCCATGGCAGGATTTGAACCTGGCATTGCCCCAACCAACTTTGGGCCAAGGATTTAGCCTTCCGAAAATGTACCAATCCAAAAGAGGGTCAATGCATTTTCAAGAGGTTGGATAATACAACATGCCTTCAACATTTACATTTACAAGAATCAAATTAGCTTGAGAGCAAAAAAATGTAAAGAGAGAAACAAATCAACTTGAGACCCCAAATATGTAAAGAATGAAACAAATCAGCTTGAGAGTAAAAAAATATAAAGAGTGAAACAAAGTAACTTGAGACCAAAAAATATAAAGAGTGAAACAAATCAGCTTGAGACCAAAAAAATATAAAGAGTGGAAACAAGCCACCATTTACAAAAAGCAAGTCAACTTGAGACCAAAACAATGTAAAGAATGAAATACCAATCAACATGCATACACAACACATTAAAGAACATCAAAAGAACATGTGCAACAAATAAGGCAACAAATGCATACAAGTCACAAAAAGCATCAATACAATGGTGCCCCATGCTGATGCACATCTTCATATAAAGAAGATGTATTGCTTGCACTAGAACCCATGGTTGAATTAGACAAATGAGTAGCTTTCCACCTTCAATTGGCATCAAGCCTAGGAAAACACTTACCGGCAAACCTTCCTCAATGATGGTGGCAAAAATCACAAGGTGTGCTGTCACGCTGATATCCGTGGATTCATCTATCATGATACCAAAAAAAGGTGAATTTTGAACATGGTTGAGGATTTGTTTTTAAAATTACAACTGAAATGCACATGATTAAGTTTGCACATACTTTTTCATCTTGATACATAAATAAGGTCATTGGAGCTTTAACACTTACCAACAACTTACACAAAGAAGGGAATTTAGAATAGGGTAAGGAATTCTTCCCTCCAAAATAGGCAGCTCGTAGTAAAGACGCCACAACCTCATCACACACTCTCTAGTTGCTGAGGATGGCTTTCTCCATCACCTTCCCACCACTCTGCAAGGCTCGAACAAGACATCTGTGCTCATTGGAGTAGGCATGATCCTGGAAAGCACTTACCTTCAAATTTTTTGAGCCGTTTTTAGCATACGATGATCGCCCGCCCTTGTCCCTGCAAACCCTACAAAACACCCTCCCAATATTAGGACAAAATGCAACCAATTAAATTAAAGGCACCACTACTCCTTCCATTGGCCTCGTGCAATTTCTGCATCTAAAGGAGGATAACAATTAACAGCTGAATGAACTGTTTGAGGACTAGAACCCTCAAACTTTGATGACAAGATTTCAATAACATTAGTTTTCCTTGATTTGGCAAAGTAATGGTCCCTTAAGGACCTTTGCCATTTAGCCATCCAATCTATAAGGGGAGATTGAACAATAAGTAAGCCATTCATAGAATTTCAACAAAGAAATGGTAGTTCAGTTACCAATAATGAGAAAATTTTCAAGAAAACAAGCAAGTTCAATTTCTAGAAACAAAACAGATGGCGAAAGGATAACAAGAAATGAAGAGAGTTTAGGGTTACATACATGATTTGAAGAAAGCGCCACAATAGCAACTGGGATTAACCGCAACAGCAACTTGGATCGACGTAACTTCCACCCACTCAATCCGGTGCATAGTCCGGGGAGCAGTCCGCCCAAGGCCGAACAACTGGGATCAACGTAAAACCGCGTGCTCAATCCGGTGCACAGTTCGGGGAGCAGTCCGCCTGAGGCTGAACAACTGGGATCGACATAAAACCGCGTGCTCAATCCGGTGCACAGTCCGGGGAACAGTCCGCTCGAGGCCGATCAACTAGGATCGACGTAACTTCCGCCTGCTCAATCCGGTGTACAGTCCAGGGAGCAGTTTGCTCGAGGCCAAATAACTGGGATTGATGTAAAACCGCCTGTTCAATCCGATGCACAGTCCGGGGAGCAGTCCACCCGAGGCCCACGCGTAGGAGAGTTGGAAAAGTAGAGAGGAGTATGGTTCTTAATTTTGCAGCACAAGCTGCAAGTATGCACAAGCACAGTCTGGGGAGCAAAAGTACATGAGGTTCGAAAGTCAAAATTTGATTGACGGAGAGAGGATCACAAAGAAGATACTAAGCAAGTGGCGCGGAGAGGTCAAAGAAAACCCTAAAGTCCTAAATCTTTAGAGAGTTAGAGTCTTAGACTCTCAGTCACTTATAGAGACACAGACAATGCTCAATTGCTCATAGAGCTGCAGTCTCTGTCCTCTAAGCAACAGGCATTCCATAGTTGGAATGAAAAAAATAAAATTGAATTACTATAATATAGGTCAGGTGGTATTTAAATCATGCATTCATGTAGTGAGTTGTGAGTAGTGAGTACCCAATGTCCCAAACTCTCAAGTTCTAACACATGTGCCTTATGCCCTTATTGATATAGTAGAATACTATGTAGTATAGTATTAAAAATTTCCTATAGAGTTCTAAACTAGTCGGCTAAAAATCGGATACATGGATCTTCAATCAGTAATTTTCCTACATGCTCCTTGGACAAACGGCAAAAAACTGACATTCCATTTTTCTAACCAGTCCAATGAGTCCATTTCCTAAATTTTTTTTTTCATTCAAAACCTCTACCTAGACTTTCCAATTTCAATCGGAAATTCTCAAAATCAACCGGCTAGGTCGTAACTATTTGCCGGTACTCCCCGTTCATTGGTACAAGTAGATTGTAATTTGTTTTTTTTGTAACAGAATTGAAATTAATTTGTCTATGAAATCTGTTTGGGATGTTTGGGTCAATGAATAAATTAAGGTTTTTACCTGGTCAAGCGATTGGCTTCCGCACTTGTCAATCTGGCGCTGGGCAAGCGACCAGTGGTAAAATCTTGACCCTGTCCACTGGCAACAGTTTCGAAGTTCAGAATGGCCATTTGGCGACTTTCTTTCCTATTGCTTGCGCCTAGGATGGCGATGCTTTAAAGAAAAAATTTGGTGTTTTGGCAAATATGTATGAAATCCGAGTATTTCAAACATGTATTTATACACAAAGAAGCATTACTTTGGAGAGTTGAACTTCGGCCAAAAAGCCATTGCCCATATGCAATAAGTATGAAAAGAACTTAGAAGTCCAAAGGCTTGCCGAATTAATGGAAATAGATTCCTTACATATCTATTCCTCGTCGTAGTCTTTCTTCACGCCACAAAGAAATGGCTTTGGTTACATGGAAGCTCCAGAGTGAAGAAATCCTGCAAGAACAACTTGACACAAGTATCAACATGCCCAGAAAGCATGTTGTGGAGCTTGGACTTCATGAAACTCAATGTAAAAAATGTACGTTTGTCCTCCACGCTGTCGAGGACTATACAAATGGCTACTTCGGCTACTTTTAAAAACTTTGAGAGCTAATTGAACATGAGAGTATTTTGCCCAATTCCAATCCACACTTTGGTAAGAGGGTTCTGATCTCGTAGTTCCTCCAAAGTGGCTTTAGCATGAGATTTTATGGTAGGCTTAAACAAGGACATCTATAACTATGGGGAATTTCATTAAAATGGTGAATATTTTGTGACTTTGACATTCCATAGTTTAGACCAGATGGTTTGAAATCTAGTACACTAATAGATTTCAGACCGCCCAGCCTGAACTGTGGGAATGGCACATAGAATATCACCATTTTAATGAAATTCTCCATAATGTCAATAGCCTCCTATTGAAAAGGGGATCCACTTGCTAGCAATTGGACTCCACCTTAGTCTCCAAATTCACCTACTGAACTACTCCAAAGCGAGACTTTAGAGTGACAACATACAAGGGAAAAAGATCCTCACAATTCGGCTGTAATCAATACTAGAAAAAGATGATTTCCAATGCTGATATCAACTCAACATGAGGGAACCGTACATCGAGCCAAGGCTCAACATTTCAACGGCATCCTTACATTGTCCTTTAACGGACGTGATGACTGTGGCCAAGTCCTCCTTTGTGAATGGCACCTTTTTTCCACTCACTGTACAGATCAAGTGAGTAGGGTAGGTTTGACCTGCAATATGAAAGGCTAAATATTCCCCCCCGTGTTCAGATCGGTGACCCACTCTTGCGAGATGGAGTATGACTAGTCATTGAGAATGTCGTGAAACATCTCAAAATGTTGCTTTTGCCATGTAGTGTCTTTATCGCTATACATCATATACAACTCACCCTGGCAAATGTTAACTATGGCAACATAATCACTCACAAAAATGTGATTAGACTGTGCGAATTTCATCAAGGAATTCATAGACTCAAGCAAAGGCATGAGATAGGAGAGGTTCAACAAAGTACCAATGTCGCAAAGAAGTTCGTAGTTCTGCTTTGCACTTTCTTTGGTAGCAACCTATTTTGCTATGAATTCAGACTCTTTCACTGCCGCATCCTAGCACATCTTTGCAACAAAAATCTTTTATTCCCCCATCACCCTCCTCAAAGATTCAAGCAAAGAGATTCAATGTGTCCTCATGTTCTTAAACATGTGTCAGCCCTTTGTTTCCACTAAGTTGACAAGTTTCTAAAACTCTAAGTGATGCTTTGGGCTATGGCTAAAATATGAATACATGACAGAGAGACTCAAGTTTTGCCACAATCGGCAACTTCGATAGAAGCTCCACTGCCAAGTTAGTGCAGTGAGTTGAGCGTTTATTTATCCATCCTTGGTAAATAATCATATACAACTGGGTTTTTATTCAATTTTAGTTTTTTATGCCATTGGGTGCTTAAGCATCCATCCACTATGCCTTTCAAGCAATGGATCTTTGTATAGTGCTTAGGTGTATTTAGTATGTGCAAAACATCCTTAATTACAATTTAAAATACAAATAAATGAGTGATTGAACAAACTTTGTTAATTTATTATATTTAGCAATTTCATATTTTTTTCTTGTAGATATTAATTTTAATTTTCTAGATTGATATTACACTTAGGATTTGAACCTTCCTACAAAGAGTTATTGATGGATGAAATTTGACCACTAATTGGCTTTTCAAACTTCATCTGCAATTTTTTCTTAATTTTATAATTCAAAATTCATTTTTTTAAATTTTTAACCCTTGGATTTTCAATTCTATATCAATTTTTGTTTTTGTTCTTTTTGGATGAACTTCCTAAGTTTTATCCATTTCAAGTTCAAAACTTCATCTACTAATATCTTTCTCATTTTAAGTTTTTTTTTATGTATTTTATCTTTTCGGAAACCTCTAAACCTCTACTTTCAGATTCTAAATTCAAATTGATCTTGACTATGAGTTTTATTATTCTAACATATTTCTAGGTTTCAACCTTCATTAACTTGCTAATTAAATATGGAAATAAAATAAAATGGAAGGTTTAGGATTATACCTCGGGGTATGGCTCATCGTAGTGGTACCTTTGAGCCTCCTCAAAATCCTCCATTTGAGCCATTTTTTTTATTATAAGTTTTTTTGTTTTTTTTTTAAATTTTTACAAGTTTTTGGCTAAGCCAAAGTCAACTAATTTTCTACCTTTCTAATCTTCTCTTTCCACCTCTTATCTTCTAAAACTATTCTATCCTATTTTGATTTTTCTATTTGTTGACTTTGAGTACTTGGGAATTTTCTAATACCTATTCTATAGTTTTTGTTGACTATTTTGCCACTAATCCTTCTTCCAGTAATCTTTAGCTACTTTTCTATAAAATTTCTTGTGTACCTTCTTACTTCTTCTTCCTACTAATTCTTCTTGTTTCTCTCAAATCTCATCATTCTCATTCTGTAAGTTGTTTGAGAATTCTAGTTGGAATGGCAAGCGCCGCTCAGTGCTCTGTTCGCTAGCAGGGAAGCCCATTGGGGGGGAGGTCTGTTTGGCGGATCAGCCCATACTGAATGGGGGGAGCTCCCCTGCCTAGCCAACTAGCCAAGAGCTCAACCCCTGCCCTAGCTGAGTCGGGGGGATTAATACTCCGACTCAACTAGGATCCCCCTTGGGCTGGACGGGAGGTTCAAAGCCTCGTCTTTGCTTGGAAGGAAGGGCCAGCCTTTAGCATTGTTGTTGGGGACTGAACCCTATGGAGGCCTTGGCCAGATCTGGTTGAGGGTTTGGCCTCCCTGACTGGTTTTGGCCTTGGACAGGGGGTGGTGACCTTGTCCAGCTCCAAACTCCTTAAAAGTTTGGGGATTTTTGGAAAAGAAATGAACACCGGGCGTGAGTTTTTTGCCGTGAAACTTTAAAAACTAAAATTGGACAAAACCAAAACTATACTTGAACTTATAACCCATGATTTTCTTAGGTTCAAAGCTTTGCCATGGACAAGGGATTTCACAAATTTAAAAAAAAACTAAAACCATGGAGGTTCAAAGCTCCGCTGTAATTTCTAAAACAACCAAAAATTCTATAAATTCAAGTCCTCACGGTTTCAAAGCTCCGTCGTGAGTTGGGCAAATGGAAAATAACTTCTAAAATTATTCCCTACAAAGTCAAAACTTTGCCAAGAAGGGGTGTCCTTTTATACTCTTTCAAGGGCACCCACCTCCTCTAATTTTCTCATGGTAATCTTATCATTTAGGATTTTCATCCTAATTTGCCAATTTTGATTTTCTACGCTGGTCCAAAATTCTAATTTTTGGAGATGAACTCCAAATCACAAATGGATTGTGCCAGTGAGCCATACAATGAACACCAAACATAAATGGGATCATGTACTATTGCATTTGAATTGTGACACCATTTCAAGAATCTTAGAAGACAGAAACACCATCCGCCTCGGAGCAAACTAGATGACAGGCTACTTCTACTTTTGTCAAACTGGCATGATGGAGAAGCATTCCTTCACTACAAAAAAGGCCTAAAATGTGACTAGGGCAAATGTAATTAGAATCCAAAAGTGACTTGTAAGAAACTGAACCTCCGTAATTGTACCATTGCAGTCACGGAACTAGCATGATAGTCATTTCTGAGTCACCTGTGGGATTGGCTAATGAGAAGACAATGCCGTATTGTTTCATCTGGGAGTTCTCGTTCACTTTGTTGGACGCAGGCGGGTGTGGCAAGATGGATTTGCTAGCATAGCAGCACAATGGACTGCGACTACGTTGAAGTCACAGGGCACAACTACATGTGATTGAAAAATAATTTAGTAGTGACTACGGGGGATTGCCCAGCGACTGGTGAATAATTCTCACCCCCGTCATGCTTCAATGACAATGTCTAGAAGTGCTGGTGCTAGAGGTTCTATACCTACCGCTATATTCACGTCATGGACATGTGAGACAATGGTAAATTTAATATTTCTATGGCAAGGGCCTTCAGAAGCCCAGCATGAGCACGGTGTGAGGGAAGGTACAAACCTGGTCTTTTTTGTAGTAGTAGTTTAGATGTATACAATTCTTTTGTGGTTTAGGTTGAGTACTCATGTATTGACAAGCTTGTGCAACTGATTGTACATGACTCTCTTAGTTTTGCCATAGAGCTAAAACATATGTACAATTCATGAGTACATTTGTACTAGGGGATGTCCGACAAGAGCAAGTGCATAGGCATTGCCAACTTTCGACCATGGTACATATTAACCGTGGTATAGGGAGGTTTAGATTCATGGATGATAGGAAAAAATGCAATGCTTTGCTTTAGTATAGATTTTGAAACACATTTAGGTGCCTTAAGACCTTAGTTATTTATGTTGATTACAGAAAACCAATCGCCTTTGCTACTGGGCCATATGCGTCTGCAGGCCACGTACAACTCTATTATCATTTGAAGGGCACTACCTTATGACTTTTGCAAAGTGGTGGTTTAGTAAAGTCCTAGTAGTCTATGAGCGAACTGTTTGACTATGACTTCGCGGAAACTCATTCATGATTCAACTGTGACACAAATTGATCCAAGTGCTCAAAACATTCTATAGGGACCACTACAGCGGATTAGGGTTTACAAAGTTTGTAGTAGACGAGGCAATAAAGTTTCCATGAAAAAAAGGACTCAGGTCTTTTTAGTTCTGTGATTGAACATAAAAACACCAATAATACAGGTGCATGGTCGCAATATAGTCCTAGTATTCATCTTGCGCCAATAAGTTGTTTTCTACAGACAACTCAATGGCACCTATTAAGTTTACTACCTCCAAAGGAAGTGTGACCTAGCGGGGAGCTTTGAGTCCTTCACTCTCCACAGTGGTCCGCAGAAAGGCATATGTTGTGTCAACTACTTCATGCTTTGCCCGAGCATCCTTCTGTAAAACTACTTTCCAACTTGGTTTCTCAACAACATCGGAAAAGAAGACTTGTATGGCTAGGCTAGGGAATATAAAGGGCTTCGCTAGTCGAGGAAGTTTGTGCCGAGAGTTGACCAGAAAGAAACTGGCGTCATCTCTGATCTACGTTGGATTCCCTCGATTATCATATGGCTTCACCCACTCGCAGCGTAATAGAATGATTTGTGTCTACAGAGGCCCATAATCAAAGAACAATATGTCCTTGACAACTCTTACATAAGGGATATATGAGTCCCCTGCGTTGTCCAACGGCTGTTCAGACATTGAAGCAACACCATTGTTATAGCTCACCAATTGGAGAGACTACTCGTCTTCCACTTGAAAGTGGTTACTAAATGCTGTAACTCGAGTGTCACTAGTAGAAAAAGGGGCTTTAAATTACTTGTCTTTTATGACTACACTGACAACAATGACTACAAAATAGTCATTTTGAAGTCATTTGAAGTTATTTTGAAGTAACTGTGCAGTCATTGTTGTTGATGCAGTCATAAAAGACAAGTAATTTATAGCCCCTTTTTCTACTAGTGTGTATATGTCGCTTGTTGAGATGGCTTCTTGTTGAGCAAGAAACAATCCATGTTTTTTGGATTACTCAAATCCATCTCCATATCATATACAACATGTTGTATCCAAACATGTAGTGGTGGAGTAGATGGGTCGTCACTTTCTTTAGTCTTCCACTTCCTGCACC
The DNA here is from genome assembly GCA_950106755.1 of Climacium dendroides. Lineage (NCBI taxonomy): Eukaryota > Viridiplantae > Streptophyta > Bryopsida > Hypnales > Climaciaceae > Climacium > Climacium dendroides. The sequence continues at coordinate 43,821,435 of OX467082.1, read as the reverse complement.
ATCAAAAAGTTCACAATGAGAGCGGACTCTTTACACTAGTAGTCATTCCTTGAAGACGTCAGTATGTACAAAGTCCCACTGTTAGTCCACAATGGTGGTGCTGCTTTATGACTGCATGACTGCATAGTGACTTACATTAGTCATGTGCCAATTGCGCCACTACATCCTCTCAAGTACTCACAACTAACTATAGCCTCACTTAGAGATTACTGGAAAGTCCACTTGCAAGTTAGGGCAAACAAATGGCTCTAGACGGATTCTGTAACTGTTTCTACAATACGAATGAATGTGTCATTGCACATAAAATATGAGTACTAAGAACTTACTCATATAAATCCTATATGGCTGATACATTTGTCAGTACATATTGGTGTGTAAGATTGTGAAGCTCTAGGTTCATTAAATATGGCTTGTCGTCACCTTGGAGCACCTCCTTTGCATCACTGTTGTTATATTGTCACTACAAGAAAACCTGTCCGAATTGACAGAAATCAGCCCCTCCTAATTGATAGAAAATTGACAGATTTTTGTCAATTTGGACAATTTTCTGTCAATTTGGACAGTTTTTTGTCCTAATTGACATAAACTTGTCAAATTTCTGTAGATTAGGAGGGGCTGATTTCTGTCAATTAGGACGACTTTCTCTTGTAGTGTGTATACACGTCAATTATAAAAATATATATTTGTTGTCATAGTAGAGAATTTTTTGAAAAGTTTAATGATCTAAGTGAAATAGACTCTACCTTTTTTACCTCTATTAGACAACTATTTGGCATTAGTTTTTTTCATTTCTATATTTAAAAGCATTTCAAAAGTTTATTTTGTATTTGAAGTTGTTGAAATGAAAGGTAAAGTTTGTTTTACCTTTCTCTAGAGTTTATTAAATGGATTAGAAATCCACGTAGGGGATAAGGATAGAGTTATGGGACAAAAGAGATGGCCAATGGATGAATATATGTCCATGTGGTAATTTTTAAGACTAAATCCACTTGCTTAGGTGGATGGTATGGAATTTGAGGTGGCGGATGAGGTGGGGGGTTCTTCCTCCTCCTTAGTCTTGAGGAAAAATCGGGACTTTGGAGAGCCATAGGAGATTGTACATGAGGAGTTTTGTAATGAAATTTTGAGAGGTTATTCATCATGTTTTTGTGATTCCAAAACTCTATCACTTGCTCAATTGGGAGTCTCTATGTGAAAGTTATACTTGAGGGAGGGAGGGAGGGATGATTGTCATGGAGTATGAAGGGCAAAATCTTTGAGGACTTATAACTACTTGATGGAATGGTATTTTTTTTAGATTTGTTGTGTCTATGTATTGAGTTGTTATCTTTTCAAAAAGCTATCACTCTCCTTTTTTGGAGTTAGGATGCAAAAGTTATGGGTGTAGAAGTGAAGTGGTGAGGAACTGCCATTAATTTTGAAGTGAGAGGACTTTGACCGACTATAAAAATTGGATAGTATCATATTATAGATTGAGTTCTGAAGGGATTGTAGATAATTGTGTTAGCTTTCTATAGAGATATCACTTGATCAGATTGGAGTTAGCACGTGAAAGTTATGAGCTTACAAGCAAAGTAGTGATGAGCTACCTTTGAGTTGGAGAGGGTGTACTTTGAGAGACTATAAAAGTCGGATAGTATGAGCTTTTGAGTTGATATTTGGAGTGTTTGTAGACATTTTTGTTCTCTTTTTAGAGAATTATCACACTCTCAATTTGGAGACTTGAAGTGGTTTTGGCATTCATTTTAGTATTGAGAGCTTCTTCAAAGGGAGTTTAAGATGTTTATGTGCAACTTTTACTACCTTTATACAAAAAAATGACATCTTTTTGGCCTATATGACACATTATGAGAGTATTCAAGCACATGGTGCTTTATTTGGTTTACTTAACACTATCTAGAGATTTGTGTATATATATGTGAATTTGTAGGTGTATTTGACCGCGTAGTCCTTCATTTTTTTGGGCCAAATCTAGATTCCCCGCGTTTTCTCAAGGCAAGGCCTCTCTACCCAACACCGTATTCTTTGTCTTCATTCCACACACGCCTTTGTGTAGCTTCAAATCCTTGTAGATATTCTGTTACAAATTCAATGCACTTGTCTTTTAAATAGCCTCGGCTATGCATGCTTTGGGCCGTGCCATATTCCGTACATGGCTTTTTAAGACTTTTATGTACCGCTCTATCGGATACATCCACTGAGTTATAACTAGTCCGCACAAATCCAGCTCCTTCGCTAGATGATACGGAAGATGCATCATTATGTCAAAAAATGACGGTGGGAATTCAATCTCTAGTAATGGCATGTTTTTGGCTACATCAGCTTCTAGTGACGAAAAGTCTGTAGGATTGTACACCTTTGTGCATAGGCACCTAAACACCTTGCACATTTTCATGACCGCCATGTGAGGCCTAGGTGGTAGCAAATTCCAAAGTGTAAGAGGCAAAAGTTGTTGCATGAGTACGTAGTAATCATGCGACTTGAGGCCTCCAAATTTTTTTTCTGGATGCACTTAACCATGTCTACTGAGAAGCTGCTTGGAGTCTTCAAGGACTATAGGCAACTTGCAAACTTTTCAAATTCATCATTGGTCATAATGTACGGTGCACAAGGTTTCACCATCTTCCTTGCCTTCTTTGGGTGTGGGGTAAGCTACAGGTGCTTTTTAGCATTACGCCTTTGCAAATCTCTTCTGACTTTCATGGTATCCTTCTTCCCTGCAATGGTCTTCAAGAAGTTCTTTGCCAAGTTCATTTCACAGTGCATGAGGTTCAGCATGTAGCAAATTAAAAAAAGTTGTATAGTATAGAGATTCACACAATTATTACTACAAATGGTGCCTTACAAGTTGAAATTCATCTGTATATCAGAGAATACAATGACCTACATGGATTCAAGGGCATATAGAATATGGATTTGCTACAGAAAATGTGAACATAGTACGGTTATTCGAGGAAAGTACAAAATATCACATACTACAGCATGTACCCAATTCATATTTTCTGGACATAGAGTGCGGCAATGGTTAATCACGCCATAGTCATAGTCAGTTATAGGGTAATTCCACCCACTATAACTTCACATAGGCCACGTGTACGTACTTGAGTGTAGGGGTTTCGAGGAGCCTTTAGTGGCGGCAAAATCCTAAATCTAACCTCTTTTGTGCAATGCTCTCACCTTGCTGCTAGTGCAGATTAGCGTTGAATTCCATTATGATCCTCACAATATTGTTGGCCGTTTCGTATAGATTGTGCATCAGTAGCTCAACCGTTGTCGTATTGTGAATTTGTACATAATATAAATTTGCACCGATATATTGTTATAATAAGATTTTATGATTCGGAAAGAAGAAACTTGTAGATGATGCTTCTAGTAGCTTTAAGGTAACACTTGTAACTAACAGAGCAAGGTTGCACAAAATGAATGTCCTAGGCAAAATCATGTCCAAAGTTCGGACGTCCAAATTTGGCAGACACTCCATGGACTAAATGTCCGGACAGTCAACGGCTGACGGCGGTTTCAAATGGACAGCAGACACAGGTCTGTCCGCAAGGGCGGATACGGAAGGTAGACGGTGAAAGGCGGACAACGGGCGTTGAGGCGGACGACATAGGCGGACGCAACTAAATCAATTGCGGTCTCGGTGTCTTCTAAAATTTTGGTTTTACGGTTTTGGGTTTTGTCTTCTTTTTGGTTAATCAAGTTGAAAGCCCACTGCATAAACCCCTAAATGCTCAAGGCCTCTTTTTAACTTTTCAGAATTTGCTCTACATTGAATCAAAAGTCAACATTTTGATGATTTTTATCAATTTTTAAAAATTGTAACCATACAAATTTAAATTAGGCATACTAGAGGGTTTAGAAAAAGAATATACAACATTATCACTTATAGATTGAAAGATTTGAATATTTTGTTGCAAAGGTGTTAAAACTACAAAAAATTTCAAACTTGTTTTCACTTGCAAAATCTAAAAACTTGGTAACCCCATAAATATAAGATTCCTTCAACAGGGCTTAGCATGTAGAACCCCAATCAATCACATCAACAAGCAAACAAATACCACAAGTCCACAATAAATGCTTAAATAATGAATTGTGAGTACATGCTCTATATATTATGAACACTTGAAGAGTGACCTACAACAATACATCCCCTCAATCCCTACTAAGAATGTAATCACTATCTCCTTTCACCTCAGCTCCACTACTTTCATATGCATTTCTCTTCCTTACGTCTTCATCACTCCCTGTGTCTTCCGCATCGTCAGATGAACATTGTATAGGTTGCACCACTTCCTTAAATACTCGCTCAAATGGAAGAAATGTCCTTTGTTTGCTCTCCTTCTTTTCCTTTTTAATCTTTAATATCTTCTCTCCAAATGAATTCAGAATGTGATCGACCTTTTTTGTTTTGTTCTTGAACAAAGGGTCTCTTGAATCAAGGGGGGTTCTCTCTACGTGTTGTCTCTTGGTTGGAGTGACCGCAAATGGTTGCATTTCTCTTTTCTTACTCTTTTTAGTACATTCTTCCACCTTTGATTTCCCTACTTTGGAAGCTCCTTGAATGACTATGTTCATTGCATTCAAAGATTGTGACATAGAATTTGACAATTTCATAGACTGTTGTAGTTGATGGCCATGATGTCGATTTTGAAATTCAGCCAATGTCATATTCTAATCCTCATCAGTACTTGATAAACATATTTGTTTTGGATTCACGGAAAGGTGCGTTTGTTTCGAAAGCTTGAAAAGTCCTTTCCTAGCCCCCAAGCTTTTTGAACCATCCAAAGTCATGACTGCAGTTTGAAACTGTGCACGTGGATGACTATTATGTAGTGGTCTCTCTAGATCTTGTATGACTTGCTTTTTACCCTTCTCCTTGTCTCCTAATATTGGACTCCTAGACTCCATCAAAAACTCATCCACATTCTTCTTCACATCATTTTGCTTTATCGTTTTTGGTCTTTGGATCTCTGATATTTTTGCTCGCAAATCCCACAATTGACTCAATGCTTGCGTTCCCTGCATGCATTTGAACCTTCACCTCACAACCTCCCTTCTCTTTGTGTTCCTCATTTTTTTCTAGTCCGTCCGCAACTATAGATGGAGACTTGGAAAATTCAAGAACTCCAAGATCTTCGTCCATTCTAGAACTCCCATCATTGGCTAGAGTTCCCCCAATCTTTTGGGTTGTTTCTTCATAAGGCTCCTTCCTTTCTGCTAGAATTTTTTGGCTACTCATGAATCCACTTCCATCAACATATTTGCCTATGGAAGGAATATTTTTGTCATCCCCACAATTGTCTTCATTCGCTGGATAGTCAAATATATCTACACCATTGGCTCTATAGAAAACCATGCAATCAAAATGAAGATCCTGAACATTATCCGCGTCGTAGTCAATGTCATTTGATTCATCTCCATCATCCAATTCAGACCCTCCATTTGCATCATCCAATCTATACTTCCAATCTTCATCATCTGATCCGGCCCCTCCATCCTCATCATCCGATCCATGCCCCTCATTTGCATCATCCAAACTTCCTCCCTCATCCGCATCATCTACCTCCATCCTACTATCTTCGTCTTGCAAGATAAGCTCCTTTGACTCTTCCGAATCTACATTCTCACGGTACCACTTCTTCTCGTCATTTTCCTTTGAGGTAGCTAAGAGTTTGGAATTGGTGTATACATACACCAAATGTGCTGCTCTCTTTGCCTTTAATTTATGCCGAGATTTGTTGTGAACAAAAAAATAGCTACTCCAATTTCGTTCATATGAAGATGACGATACCAGTTGGGCCAATATCCTTTTCGCAATTGGAGTAATGAGCTTTCCACATGCGCCCTCAAAATCCCACCAAGCATGGGTTGACAATATTTGATCACTTGGATTCAACATATTGTGGAATGGAGGCTCTCTATGTTGAAAGGCTACAAATTCCTTTACCTCTTGATAAACCAATTGGACAAAGTGTGATGGATCCGGAGATGCCAAGACGCCATGCCTAGGCAAGGTGTTCCACATAATCATGGACATTGAGAGCCATGTTTTTGGTTTATGAAAGGCACCTTTTTGTATGAATAGAGATTTGGCCATTCTTTTAGAAAAGTTGTTTTGCAAACAACTGAAAATGATGCATAGAGATTTGCATTATGCAAGAGCTCTTTTGAACCAGATCCATCACACTATATTCCAATTCTTTCCGAACTTTTAATAAATGATTGAGCATGATAAAAGTTGTCACTAGCAAACCTTGTTTCGCTTGGCATCAATAAGCTTAACTGTGTCAAGTACCTCCGAAATATAGCCAATGGCTTATGTCTACCCTTGATGAATTTCACTATCATTTTGGTTGGTTTCAACACCTTTTTAATCCATTTCTGTTTTTCCCAATCATTCAGCAACAAATTCAGTATATGCACCACACATCCTTGGAAAAAAATGTGTGGATATATATTGGATATCAAATTCCATGCTGCCAGATTTGCACAAGCATTATCCGTGGTCACATGCACCACATTAGTGGGGCCCACTTGCTAAATGAATTTTTCCAATACAGAGGCCAAAAATATAGCATTTTTTTCAACCCCACTTGTATCCACCAATCCAAGGAATACTTCACTTGCAAAAGACACGAGCATGGATTGGCATTTATCAATGGACGATTTGTAACCGAGCTCCATCCATCAATTGACAATGTTGCACTAAACTTCCTAATGCTATCTTCAGTCCTTTTATGCAACCTTGACTAAATGTCTGTCTTTGCTTGCTCTAGCAACTTCCTTCGTATATCATTGTAGGATGGCGGGGTGTACAGTCTATTGAACTCGGCCGTTTTCTTGACAACATCTATGAAGGCTGGATTTCAGGTTACTGCAAAAGGTATATTTGCCGCAAAAAAACAATTAGCCCACACAGCATGCAAGTTTCATTTATTTGCTTCTTCAAACCCATCCACCAATTGGCTCTGTTTGAGAGGCCTACTACTTGATTCCATTGATCCCTTCGGAGTTTTGCATACATCGGATGTTTCTATATTGTTTGTATTTGGATTCACTTCCGAATCCAAATGGACAAGATCATCTGGTGCTACAGATGAATCTTCTCGCATGCCCCTCCTGTTTAATGTGTCATCCACGGAAGTCCCGCCCACAAGGCTATGGTTGCGATCGACATTGTCGACCACTGTAAACCTTTGTGGAAACTCTCCATTGTAATGAACAAATAGAGTTCACATGTCCGATGTTAGTCACGTGCAAATTTTGACTCTTGTATCACGAAAACTTGATGAACCTTTATATCCTAGATGGCTCAACATACGGCTTACTTTCTTGGCAAATACCTAGTTGCAAGCCTTGCACTTTACTTTACCAACCACAGGGACACCATACACTAGAAGAAGACCGCGTCCAAAGTAATGTTTTTGAAGACGAGAAAATACGTTTCGGTGGACAAAGAAGGCATTGGATGCAACGTCACCTAAAATCCGTTCCTATTGACAGGGCAAAAACGGACTGAAATCTAGACTAACAAGCCTTGAATTAGAGATGCCAGCTTCAAACACTTGCTATAACATGCCAGCAAGAAGCCACAAATGAGCGCCACATGGCATCCACGTCAACGCACTTCAGCTAGTCATTGACAAGTCAGCAAATTTTCTGCCCTGCCCTAGAGTTCATGGCAAGTGACGTGGCAAGTGATGTGGCTTCTACAATTTGATTAACCAATGATGTGCGGTGGTGCCAATAACATTCCCATGTCTGTCTCCGCTGACATCGTTGCTTGTGCGGAGCACCACATGTGTACATTGTTTAGGGGTTCACGGTTTCATTTTCAAATGTTTTGCATGCTTGAATGTATTTTTTTGCTGACATTGGTCTATTGGATAATAGTAGTGGTGCAGCACAACAAGCCTCATTGTCGGCAACATGTAGTGTCAGTAGATGTTCCAATTGACTATAAGAAGCCATGAGCTTGAAAGCATGGGTGTTTCTTTTATGTTCAATGTAGCCTAAGAATTGGTGTCAATGTCTCTTAGAAGTTATTCAGTGATGACACTGATATGCATCTAGGTGACACTTTGGAATGCCACAATTTTACCTAAGCGCAAGTCGGCATCAAATTGTACATAGGTTGAAACAAGAAATATTGTAAACCTATGTTGAGGTCCATTTGGTCATTGTGTGCACTGCACAACTATGTGTGGTTGTCCCATTCTATAGAATGGTCATGCTTGACTTCAGACACAGTCCCACTAATGTTGCTTTGTAGTCAGTGGAACGTCTGGAATTACTGTGTTGTAGACATTGTCTTCAATGTCATACCACATCCTCATAGACGTTGAATTGAAACTTCTCAAATGCTCACGTGATGACATTCAACAAGACTAAACGTTTGAATTTTGGCATATCCGTGAAAAAGTTCTAGACCATAGGTCATGCGGTGCAGTGCATAGGATGTCATTGCTTAGGCTAGAGCTTATGATCAAATTATCTCTTCTCTCTAATATTAGAAGGGAGAAAAAGCCTAACTTGGACCCTAGTAAATTTTTAGTGACTCAAAACTGCTAGAAGAGATTCACATTATATTCCATGAATTCATGGAATCCTGGATGAGAGCACCACTCTACCAGCAACTACCAATGGTTAAGAACTTTACAAACTCTAGTATCATTGCTCAAGTGGCAAAGTCTAACCTATAGCAAAAGCATAGCATCACTGGTCATTATGCCTACCTTGCTAAGTGTACATGGCTTCACAATCATTCTCATGAAGCTCACAATTTTTACAATGCTCCTATATATTACGGTTAAGCCATGATTGAAGCTGAAAATCTAAAACAACTTGACATGCAATGAAATGGAGGGCTATTGCACTGAACTTCATGCTAACTCAATTGCATTGACTGATATCACTAATCTCATTTGTAGTCAGCATCCACTAATCTTCAATGAGTGATTGAAAGGCATCCAAGCATTATGCATAGAATACAAGACTACCTTACTCATAGAAACATATAGTTTTTAGAAAAAACTACTTGACCAAGGCAAGAAGCTTCATTTATTTATTTGCAATGTAGAATCATTCACCATATTCCAGATCCTTATGGTCCTTCACATATTAGTAAAATTTAGCATTCATATTGCTACATGAAGTAAATATTGCTAGTAAGTCCTCCAGGCTCATTGTGCACATCAAAAAAGTGATACCTGATTATAGTTTCCATGTTCTTGCAAGACCAATCACCCTGTCCACTTTGGTTAGCTACAACTTTCAATTACTAACTACTTTCATTGCTTCCTTGGATTTGAGACTCCATGTGCTTTTTCTTCACCCTAAACCTGCTCACATTCCGCAATGATAGTCAAATAAATAAATGACTCATTATGTATACCAAAATCATCACAAATTAGAATGGAAATGCTTGCTACATATGTATAGGTTCCCTACCATGACAATGGTTCCCAACATAATTGTACAAACGCTGATGTACCTTCATCACAAACATCCCCAAAGAAGTTAGTTCAAATATGTATCCTAGAAGCTGGATGGTCATTCCACTTAGCATGTCCATTTTTTTAACAAAAGCAACGACAAACATTTGCACTGTCTTAAACTTAGTGCATTCAGTATCTCTAATATAGAACTATTCTACAGGTGAGAAGACTATAACGGACTTGACGAACAACATATTATGAATGGCAAGAATATTTTCTACCTATAGGATGACATGTCAACAACAAATGTATGTGCCTATAATGAGCCAATCACTGCTTTGCATCACCTGTGGTCGCATTCCATTTGCTGCATAAGATGAAGCCTTCTATGTCATGTTGAGCCATACTACACGGCATTCCAAAGACGTAAGAGACGGTTTGCAAAGAGTCAATGTAAGCATTGGTTAGCAAGTAGTTCAGCATAGATTACAAGAGTAAATGTAAGTAGAGGTTTCGCATAAATCACATCTGTTGACATTTTTGCAATTTGAATTGGACTTTAGATTCTTTATAGTACTGGAATACTGAAATCTACAAAAGACATCAATTCGGATTTATTGAACAACTGCAAATACTTTACTCAAATTAGACATTAAATACTTCCAATTCACAGTCTACTATCACTAGTATAATTGTGCATAGCATTGCTCACCATAGTTAGTTCACCTTTATAGTTTGACAACTTTTACTCATTTTGGATAGATAATCCATCGCAAAATGATGGTCCATCCATGGCTATCCACTATAGTGAGTAAAAGCCCTAAAGAATGTATTCCTACACAGCAATTCACATAGATAGTAACTTCCACATTTAGTAACATGGTATGTCATAGGTCAAAGCCCATAAAGTTGACACCCAAATTGAAATGTCACAACATACTTGAAACCACAATGTACGTGCAAAATTTCACAAACAAATGCCCTCTCAAAAAGTCATTCAACCTCTAACCTAAAAAGACCAAAATGTGCAAATGTGCAAATAGTGAGCATCTGATATTTTATATATTGCTAAATCTTCATATTTTGTAAGGTTTCTTCATATTTAGTGGATTTCAAATTTTAGTGAAGGTGAGAGTTTGAATACATGCTTGAGATACAAAACATATTATATGGAGCACTTATGATGAAGATGCTTACCTATTTGTCTACTTCAAAATGACCATGAAAATGTAGTAGGACTGGTAGAACTTATGTGTTTGATGCCTACACCACAAAAAGTATTATAGTTGACAATATGAAATAGCTAATGCTACTGCTACTTATAAAGTCATGCAAGAGTATGAACACCTACCTTGATTAAAAAAAAAATTGAAATGAAGCTTGCCTTAGCATCCTCACTATATGCAAATACATGCAAATATGGTGCAAGTTCCTCTATAGAGACCACACCTCCCTTGCTAGATATCATGTCTCCAATTTTCAAATTAAAAAATTAAAAAATAGAATTTTATATTAGAAAAAATTGTAGAAGGATTTATAGTTAGAGAATTATCTATTTAGCCTGTCCACCAAAATCAGATAGTATGCTCATTGGACCATTGAATGAGGCATCAATTGTATATATGATTCCTCATCAAGGAAATAAGGATCAAGCATTACAAAGCAAGAGGTATGAAAAACAAAGACTTACAGCTCTCCATCAAACCTCCTCAAAACCTTCATTTGGATCACCAACTCCAAATACAAAATAAAATACCTACAAGGATATTCAAACCCCCACACTCAAGCGTATTAGTAAAGGAGGTTGACAAAAGAGTTTGCCAAGTCACGCATCTACACACTCATACTCTAGAATCAGCTACGTGAAGAAAAAGAAAAATAGACCATTTCACAAATTTCTTAATAGTGTTTTCAAAGTTGTAGGCATTTGAAACAATGCTATTTAGGGGACAAAAACCTTCTTCTACAGGGTACATCCTCAACAACCAACACTTGAGGTTACAGAAGAAAATGATCTCAAATCACTTATAGACTCATAAAAGTTCATACTACCACCCCACTGAACCGGTCTCCTACTTTTGTAATAATTTAGATTCTAATACTTGGTCAAATGTAGGATCTTAGAAATTATCTTCCAATACATTAGAGTTGACTTCTATTAATATTAAAATACCTAAGGAATGGATTTTCAACATGTTTTTTTTTATTCCATTTGAGATTACTTACCATAATAGATCCATTGGTTTGATGTACATGCAGAGCCCTGGGTTGTTGTACCATTGGTTGGAATAGCCATTGAAGTTTCCTTTGTTGTCATCATCACTGCATGACACAAATGATAAAACCCATGCACCCCTAAGAGACTTCATAGAGGAGTGTGCAGAATAGAGCATCACCGCATTCAATAATAGGTAAGAGGCCTATACAAATCAAAATCTACAAAACCCCAATTGAATTCCTTGAATATGCTGAAACAAAAAAAATGTAGTAGTTGACACACTACACTATTATTCCCACTTGACCCAAATCAAGAAGACTATTCATCGGTGTACTTTGGACTTTTTTTTTCAATTGAAAAGAAATGAATAGAACCTTCAATATGAACTTCAACACCTCTTGGTTGCCTACTTAGTCGACGTAGATCCACTTCCAACCTCTTCTAATACTTATATGTCTACACCTTCAAAACATGCTGTTAGTTCACCACAAAACAAATAAACCATCCTGCTTACGCCGATTCTCAAACTAATCAATCCCCTAACTCAACTTGGAATCAATATGATTGCAACAACAAACTATTTTGCAAATTTTTACATGGTACGTTTCTTTATACCCAGAACCACATAGGTCTATTGAAGTTGGATCAAATATAACTTCATCTATTTGTTTGCTTAAGTTCAAATTTTTGAATATTTCATACAAACCTCTTCAAAACTACACCCTAACAAACAATAAACTTCCAAGTGGGTCTTCAACTTCATCTATCTATGCCAAAAGGAAGTCACTCTTCCGTAACTCTTTGATAAACTGTGAGACCAAATTCTCAATGCCCACATAATCACTTCAATTGCTTTGAAGAAGATGTATTGAAGCATTGATAGCTCAACAATAACTAAGAAAATAATAGTATCCACCTCTTCCCTAAAGTTTTCAGATCCATACATATTCAATGCAACAAGCAAAAACAACTACTTCAGTTCTCGAACAACAAATTTGTTCACATCCTCCAATCGTGGCTGCAAGTATACAATGATACCACACAATAAACTCTTCATCATCACCAAATGAACAAATGTGATCTTCCTATACTTTTAAAAATACAAAATAGTGGCTATGTTTCATCTCTTCCACTCATGAAGAACTAGGGATTCTATGCTCGTGAAAATGTAAAGACTATTGTATAAGATCTACAAGCTATGAAAGTACCCACACTAGTCATAGAAGTCGGTTTAACTATAAGTCCCACTACCCAAATTATGTAATACCGTATATACTAATCACCATGCTCAAATTTCCAACACAACGTACTCACAATCTCTAAAGGTTTCAAATCACAAATCCATCTTTCACCACTAATAATATGATTCCATCTACAATCAATTCTACATCTCATGATATGCATACCCCAATTGCTCGCACACCCTTAGCACCTTGAAACATAATTCCATTTGTATGTAATCAAATACAATTTTGTATGCAAAAAATTCTAATTTTCTTCTTATAAGTTGTCTAAATTCAACTGACCTCCTCTTCCCTCTTTGAAAATATAAATACTCATCACCTATCAAGTATGACGTTGTAAGACACACGAATATACAATTCAACTCTACCACTAACTTCACTAGCACTTTAGGAACATCACATTCACTACACTTCAATACCATGACCCTTCTGCAGGAAATGTCATTTCAAGCATGTTGGACTACTAAAATGATTTTTATCACTCTATCTTCTACTAGACATCCACATTAATTTATCTTCTAATGCAACTTTATAAACTTCATTTCAAAATTGCATGACAATATCCAAAACAAATATCTCAACATATCATCTGCAATGTATGTGAAAAAAGTTCCTACAACAATTTTCCAAAAATTAATCACAACCATACCAATTGAACCATTCATTTATACTTCCTACTTCATTCACTGCCATTGCTTCAACACTTTCAATTTTACCTTTGGACTCTTCTGACTGTAGTTGAATGTCCTAGGTCCTCCTTCTTGTTTTTGCCAAACCACTTTGACCCGCCACCACTATTCACATGTTAAATATCAAGATCCATGTCATATGTCCCACACCTTAATATATTAAGATAATTCTGAAACATGTGATATCAGTAGAATTAAACATGAAAGCAAAACATAAGATATATCTTGGAGATAGAGTAAGAACATGGACAACATGATTAACTTGAAATACACTAGGATCACTCTTTGAGTATTTTGAGTTCTCCAAAGCATTATTTCTAAATGCTTGAAATCTTGAATCTCGTAATTCGCATCACATTTAACCCTCAAAGGTTGAGGCAGACCATAAACGTCCAATGAATGATAAGAGAATCTGCTATGTAGGACAAAAGTGCAACTATTCATCCATGGAATTAGAGGTGAGAAGGGAAGATCTTCTAGAGTAGTTTGACTTTCAATGAGTGCATTTCTATTTTTTAAATCTAATGATTCCCATGGTTTAGCAAATGCATGATTTCCACGGTCACTAGTCCGACCTTTCAGGGTTAACCCTACCTTGGATTCTAATAATTATTTTTATTCTCCTGCATGATAAATCAGACAAATTATATAGTCATTAATTGTAGAATCACATCCAAAAAAAATTACAAGGACATGCAAAAGCATTCATAGACCATGATTGATTATGGAATCAAAGTAAAATGCCTTTCTGCATCATAAAAAGTACAAACTATCATATTTCTTTACTGCGCAACTTCTAAGCAAAAGGAAACAACTCTGAAATATATGGAAGCATTCGGTACATAGAAATAACTAAGACCGCCTCCATAATGGTCTCACACATATATCGTGACAACATTACACTTAAAGCTCAGTCATTCACCTTCCAATATAAGTTCGACAATAATAATAACTACCAAACAATTTCTCAAAGAATTTATTCGCTTTGCCATTTGTTGTTAATATGCCTTCATCTTTCACAACATTGTCAAAAAACAATTGAAGCTTCCTCCAACAATTACTCATCACAAAGATTATGATACTTCTTCACTTAAAAAAAATACCAATGCAACATTGCAAATACTCCCTAACATTAATGGTTCACTAAATTCATAACAAAATGTTCACGCCAAGTGCAAGGCATGTCCAAGACAATGAATAACAATTTTCCATGGTATCATAAGGGTTCCAAGACTCATATTCTATCCAACAACCTTCTTCTATGAACAATTGGACGATGTTTATATTCACATTACATAAATTCATTACCATTAGTCCATGAAATTGTCGTTCGCCATTACTCTGCATTGGAAACTCTTTTCTGACTTGGGTGTTCTGGAGTTAGAGTCTTTTTCATTCTTTTCCTATGAGCATTAGGTGATGTCACAAATAATTCAATGAGGTGGTCCAAGTTTGACGTCACAGTATTAAGCCTACACTTCATCTCTTCGAAAACATTTATACCTTCAATTTGAATTTTTCATAAGAGATTGTAGACTTTTTCAATCCCATTGTCATCATCCTAAAACCATAGTGGAATTTGTCATCACGAAATGATTTTAAATATACTCATATGCACTATTCCCACCTATCCATTCATTTATCACAACTATGACTTCAGCAATGAAAGAGAAAGTACGAGACAACATGAACTCAAAGGACTAAACTTCACTCTGACATCACACAAGCACCATCATTTTACCCTAAAAATTAGTAATGGAATTCAAGAATCAAATGTTTAGCAGAAATCGACTTCTAAAAGAGGCCATTTTAAAACCCAGCTTCAAGGTCATATTTAACAAACCTCTACAATTGTAGCAACAACCACCCTTTACAAGACTTTGATAATTTCTTCACATCATCAAATTCTTCCATTCGTGCTCTGAAATTACATAGCCACCTTAGCACATTAACAAAAATTCAATTGACACATGCATTTGTCATATTAGTCAAGGATGTCATGACTTGACTAACATCCGCATGCCACATGCAGTCGCTCCAATCATCAAGAAACGCATCAACATTACTACATCAAATAGATGAAACATTAAGCCCCTAGAATGTTCTTATTACTTATTGTCCATAGCACTTAAAATATTTTTTTGTGTGGATATAACTGAAATGTAAGTGACAAACATGTGATGATGTAAAAAACAAAAATAACTCCTACTACTACATTGCTTACTTTCAACTAATGGTGGTTTAGGGTGATTTTTCTAATTAATTTTTAGCATTTTGGTGACATGGCATGGCAAACATAAAGGCGGATGAATGAAACAAGGATTACGGTATACAGTGAATTCAAAACTATATAACAAATTGTATAAACATGCAGCAACAAACAATTATTGTCAACCTAAAACTGAAACTTCTGTAGTTCCTACGAAGTGGTACCAAAGGGAACTCACCTCAAATTCTTCCAATACTCATTATGGCAAACATCCCCATATTCCTCCATCATGGCCTATGCTTCATGGACTACTAAATCAGAAATTGAGTCCCATCCAAAAACTTCATCATCTTGAATTTTATGTAGAACTTGAACTGGAAACAACATGTCATGAAAAGTGCGAAGAAATGTGTCAAGATAGTCATTGAACTATACAAACCAGTGAAATGACAAAACTTATCATCTACATGTAAACGTTTTACGAGGAAGAGTAATTAAAATACTTGTAATTACAATCAGAAAATGTGAAGAAGCAAAAAAACATCCCAGTCCCTAGAATAAACTTCACATTCCATTCTTAAATAGGTCCTTCTATAGTAGTCCTCACCCATCTTCCTACTCACAAAAAAACCTCTTGACCTACCGCAATGCAAATAACAGGCACAACAATATAATTTGTAACCCTTCCAGAAATCGCAAGACCTGTTGCACGTGACCCTTAATGGATCTTCTTCATCATCAATTTCAAATTTACACAAATAACTGTACATATCTACTTTGTCTTCCTGTCGCACTATTTGAAGCCTATAAATTTCTTGTATAAAGCAACATGAACCTGAATTCCTCCTTGTCAAGAACATTCTTCCCTTTGTAGTTTAGGAATTTCTTTTTGTCATAGAAAGCTTCATTCCTGAGTCTTGTTGAGGATAAAACATACTTGTCCTCTACAAATGACACCAACAGTTCCATAAATGGTCAAAAACTTCACAAACTATTCTAGCCTAAACTCATCATATACTTATGCAAACTACATGCTCAAAAACATGTTCACCACTATTTTCAATATAAAAAAGTTGCAGGAAAACTTCACTAAACAAATTTGTGTATAACATCAGCAACTTATAAATATATGACTCAATAGTTGCAAATGTAAACCTCCATTACTAGAAGAGCTATCCAATGTAGAAGGTGGCCGGGATGAATGCGGCATTTTGGACACCATGATCACACAAAAAGGATGCACCAAATTGCAACTTCTATCTCTTCTCTAACAAAATGTCCAACCTCCTTGGTTTAGGGTACTAAACCAAAATCACTCCTTCCACAACATACGAACTCAGACAGATCAAAGGAGGCTATCATAACATCAACACAACAATCTCAGATGATTCTTACACCTCAAACCATACAGAAAGCAGAAGCTCAGATAGAAATTGCAAGCCCTTTCTATCAACTAAAGGTCCTTTGTTCGCAGCCAAAGCCCTAAACTATACAAAGATTGTGAAGGAAAAACACTCAAAGAAGATGACGGTACATGAAAAGTTACGAAGGTTCTCTTTGTTGATTTCTATGGCCTTGTCCAAAACTTGTTCAAATTTCACTCTTGCAGGGTTTGTCTCGAAGTAGAAACACAAATTGAAGAAGTGCGACCGCTTTTTCAAAACCCAATCATAGAGTACTATTTCGCTACCCTTATTTTGAAAGTGAAACTTCAACCCTAGATGGTCCAGGCACCGATTGCTAATAATGTTGCTAATTATACAGTGAAGCTTCAACAAATATCACACATCCCTATCCTACATATAAATATCATACATATGAAATAGTAAACCTAATCATACTTGAAGCCTATTTATTTATAATTATAGTTTTATTTGGATGTAAGAATTGAGTAACTATTTAATTCACAATCTTTGTTATTTGTATTATTTAAAGCACTTGGCAATGATTCTCACATTAATACATGTTGGAGAAAAAATTATATTCTATATTAATATCAAAAAAATTTAGAGTACCTTTTCATTAGACACTAATTGATTTAACTAATGCAAGAAATTATTTTTACAATCTTCCTTTTCAATTTGAACCCCTAAAGTCTCAAGGCAGTTTTCATACCCAAATTCACTTAAAATTGTCATATTTGTTGCAATCATCCAAGAATGCTGAAAAATCAAAATTTTAAAAATGTAACCATAGGATCTTAAGCTTCACTTATCTAAGATCATGTGGTGAAATTTTCATGAGGTTTGACTATCCAGGAAGATATTAGCATTCAAAGTAAAAAAATTATAATTTTTGGACTATTGTTTTGCAATTTCAGATTCTTTTAGCTGCCATTTGTGGAAAAATTTTGCACTACACACTTTGAATTCATTTTTATTTCTATCAATAAATCAAGTTCAAAGTCTAGGAACAAAATTTCAAGAAAAAAACTTTATCTTCACACTACAAAAAATTATGAAGTAGAAGGAGGTCCTAGTTTGAATAAAAAACTAAATTGTTAATAGCCCTAAAATGGAATTGAAATATGATAATTCCAATGCTGAGATTGTTTTAGAAAGAAAACTTAATCCCATCCCCCAATAAAATCTAAAAAAGATTGAAAATCACATTGAAAATCGAATCCAGAATTTTAAAAAAAAAATGCTTACATTGCCCCAAAAAAAGGTTTTCCATAACTTTCTCATTATCATTCCAAATTGAATGAATCAAAGCTTCACATGTACAGAAAAATATGTTTTTAAGGGAAAAAATTTGAAAATTTGAAAATATTTGTAGAAAATTCTAACCTTCATATATTCTTTTAATTTTTTTAAACTAAACTTCATATATTTGTTGATTGCCTTCTTTCTCAAAACAATTCTAATTATGTAGAATACAGAAGAAATTGTCATAAAATTTGATCCTACATCCAGGAATCCAAAAGTGATTATACATTAAATGTGCTCCCTCTTCCTATTACATATAATTCTCTACTAAATGTTTAGAAAGAGTTCTTCAATACTCTTCACATTCAAAATTTAAAAATTATAAAACCCAAAAACCATGTACATTTGTTTTCCTATATTAACTTACTTCTCTAAATATTGAGATTTGTTTCAACCTTCTTTAAAATTAACATTGAACATTTTAAAGAAAAATAGGGTATCCTATAAGTCCTTTAGGGGTTCATGTAGACCATGAATGTGGACCTCAGTTTTGTTTTTTTAAAAACAAACTACATAATCAATAGACATGGTCATAAGTCTTTACATGATAAAAAAAAATTAGTAGAGAAAACATAATATTTATGGCATGGACAACATTATTTTTTTTGGTACATAATCAAAATGAATTTTTTTTTCAGAGATATGTGAAGAGATACAAATTAAAGAATTTATAGTAATTAAGCTATGAAATTATTTTTTTTAACTTGTCAATATTTTAGTAGAACTTTATTATGCATTTTATTGTACTCCTATTCTATCTTATGCAAAATTACCAAATTTGAAAAGAAATTGAATTTTGAAAAGTTTTTTATTTATACTTTCCAACAAGAACTAGATAGGGAGGTGAGGAGGTCATTAAGGGCAAGTCTCATATAATTTTATTTCCAACCTTTCTTTCTTATGTTCCTATCCATCATCATTGTAAGAAGTTGTGCATTGGTCTATATTATTTTTTATAAATGCTTCATCATGTACAAACTAAAATAAAATGCAACAAAATATCATTAGTGTCTTCATTATAAAATTTACATTAATTTTTGTCATGATTATAAATTTAATTACTTGGCTTCTCTTACGATTTGGTTTAAAATTGGTCTTTTTTATTTTGGTTTATAATCAACACTTTTCTTTATAGATATAATAGTCTTGAAAGTGAAATCCTTGTAATAATTTAGGGATTAGGTTTTTAATCCATATTATTACACCCTATTTCAGATTCTCCAAAAGAATGTAATAGGTATTTCACCAAAGTCAAAACCTATAAGATAGATATGTTTTTGATGGCTTTCAGGATATAAAATTGTTATAAATGTAGCCCCCACCATGTGAATGGTAGGGGCTTATCATACCTATATGGTAGACAATGTGGCATGAATTGAACATTGCTAGTCCCCTTGGTTGAAGTCATATTTGTTAAAATAAATAAATAAAATATGACATTCATCAAATTATCAACAATTACCATGTTGTATATATGAAATGTGTAGAAACTACTAATAAAATCATTAATTTGAAGTTCAGGAAAAAAATACATGACAAATTAAAAAATGTAACATACAAAAAACCAAGGGATTTGGTTTCTAATTCAAAGTATTTGGAAATACTAGTGCCTACTAGAAGTAAATAATAAGACAAGCAAGAAGGCTCATCTATCTTCATGTGCAATTTGTGTGGTCTAACTTCATCACTTCCTCTATTCCAAACAACAAAGCCTTGACTAAAAGGTTCAGAGAATCGTAGAAATTAACTTGGCTCTATTTTACATGATTCAGAATTGAAAATATTTCTAGACAGTGCCATGTTATATTTTTGGAGTGCTCACTCAGTTGCTATTATTTGATCTCTATAATGAGAACTTTCAAGAAACATGGTCTTATCATTGAAGTGTATGGGACCACAAAATCAATCCTCAGGAAGCTTCAGCCATTATCCTAGGGTGGATGGGGGGAAAGATCCTTTTTTAGCAAAAGCCCATTCTATTCTAGTCATGCACAATATTGTATATGACAATGAAATAATAAAAATTCCTCATTGTATTAACAAAGTATTTTTCTGTCCAAAAAAAATATATTTTATACTAGAAAGGGAGAACTGATCCCTTTATTACCCCGGTCAATAGTGTTTTCAAAAAAAGCCCACAATGTTGTGTTGATTTTTTTGGATTTTTTCTATTCCCCTAGACTAATTAGGGGCCTCTGATTGCAAATATGAATGCAGAATTTTAAAAAAAATTAAGTCTAGCAAATACAAAATTTGAGCAAATACAAAATTTCTGGGTTTGCCCTAGAGGGACAATAAGGGTGTCAATTCACCCTAGTCATTTTGTACTGGGCTTGATAAACCCAATTTCATTGTATAGTATGGCAATTATTTAGTGATTTGTGCCTTGTTAGCACACCATTGAAAAAGTATAATGTAGTATATAATCAAAGTTGGACTAGCTTACAAAAATGGATATATCATAGTTTTTGTTTTTTTAAAAAGTTTTTAGGCCCCAATGAAATGATATTCTATTGCAAAGATTTCTAAATTCTTGTCGAATGCCACTAATGACTTGCCTAATTGAAAAGGGATTTAGCCTTTGAATCTATAATTCCAGGAATTATGTGCCCTGCCTACAAAAATTACCTACAATGAGCTATGCATTTCATGTGAATTTTTGCACAAGCAACCTAGTCAGGAAAACCTTTTCGAAGCTTTGGAATTATTTATTTGTAGCATAGGCAATTCTTTGCTCTTCTTCCATGGTTAGAGCTTCAGTTGTAAATAACATTATTCACAACTATGAAAAGAAGACCTTAGAAAATGGAGAAAGGAAACTCCAATACATACACATTGACACTCTAGTATGATGAAAACATGAGAAACGCTATTGAAGAACTCGTTAGTTCAGAGAGGAAGACAATCAAATTAGAAAATGGGTAATGTTTAATTCTGAAACCATAAAGACCATAAAATTTCTTAAAAAGAACAACACAAATATTGATATGTGCTAGGGATTGGCAATAATAAGTTGGCAACCTTGGAGCTCAGAATTTCACACAAAAAGCATTAACTTTAAAATATCATTGTTCATAGCTCACCAGGCAAAGCATTCAATAATATTGACAAAAAATGAGCAAAAGAAAATCACTTGCGGAATTGAAATTTCTAATAATTTAGATGGTTTGGGAACTTGCTGCGTGTTGTCATCACCTTCACATTGCTATTGTTTTTATTTAGACTCTCATAGGCAACTTTGATAGTAAGATATTGATTTGAAGGGCACTGTTGTGTTGATTTTAGCATGAATCATAAGGTCTATAAGCCCTTGTCATGTTTCAGTAGGTGTTAGTAACAAAAAATTTATCACAAATTCTCAAATTCAAATTTAGCTACAACAACAAATATAACTAAATCATGCTATCAGATTGCAATACACATTGATTTAGAATGGATTTGATTTATACAACCCAACTCAACTTCATATTAATAGTACATTTCAAGCACTATTTCCTCTTTCACTCTCTCATAGGAACACAATCCTTTGCATAGGTACCAGTAGAATCCATAGCCAACTAAATGCCCAAATAATAATAGGTCACTATTGCTAGTAAAAGATAAGGGAGGGAAAGCCAATGCTAGAGGTGTACATGACAGTAAGAGAAGAAGTCCCTGTTGGATATACAATAAGAAGTTAAGTCCCTAGCAATAATATTCAAATAATAACCAGAGATGGAAAAGAAACATGGTGACAACTAGAAGGCAAGTTGGTGAGGGTAGAAAAGAGAAAAAATTACCAGGAAAATAATTAACTCCTAGACAAAAATAACATTACTTGTGTAAACACTTTCAAATCTATATATAATTGACAAGTGGCTTGTTAAATATAATTAGTGATCTATCAATTTAGATTACATTGATCATGTAAATTAGCCAAGTAAAGTAAATTTTTTCTACACATGCACATTATTTAAAACATATTTTAAGAAACTACACTTAATACTAGAAAAAAGGGGGAGTGACTAAGTACTTAGAGTTGGGAGCCAACTCCAAGTGCTCAGTCAAGTTTTAGAACCTAATACAATAAAGCTATCAATCCTTCTTTCTTGAATTAGCCCTATTGTACACATTACAATTCAAAGTGTCTGTACACAACGTTTCCAAGGTTTATAAGGAGGCTGTTTTGAGGAAGTTCCAAAGAAGAAAGAAGGGAAGATAGTAAATGGGTATCCGCTCATATTCACAACATGCACCAATATCAAGGGAATTGGAAGGCTTATAGAAACACAACTAAATAATATATTGTGAAGACTACTTCTTTATCCCCCAAAAAAGCTAACAAATAAAAAACAAAAATAAAGATAATGAAGAGAACATTACATCTTCATGTAGACCATTTGATGTCTGCTATGTCTTGTGTCTTTTATTCCGCTCATAGACCAACATAGAAGTTGGTGTGGATGATGAATATGTCCTTGATTTAGTGGCTTCTTCTTCAAGTTCTTTTTGACGTTCTTCTTCTCCTGTTATCCATTTTCAAAAAAAAAAATCAAATATTAAAATAATTATTAAAAAAAACATATTTATAAAAGGCTAAATTCAATTGTAGTTCACTAATTATATGAGAATATAATAATTATAAAAATGACTGCAAAGTTCAATGAGCCAAAGAAATACTTACGCTTATTAAAATATTCAATTATTTCTTCAATCCTTGAAGAAGCCAATTGTGCCACATTCTTCTTTGCAGAACAAGACATGCCAATCACATCAAAGCCAACTGCAAGTCGAGTACAATGACTCACACTTCTAGTACATAAAGCTAAAATTAATCCATCTGTTGGCATAACAAAAACCCCATATTCAGCTAAGATAAATTCTCCTCCTCTTTTTTTCATTTGAGGTCCTGGCCAATCTATACAAACATATAATGTTTTAAGTTAGTATTGATATGAATAAGATATATAATTTATGAATCTCAAATCTATACATAACATTTAAAATTTATGAAGATAAATGTAATGAATATTATACCTTTAACAAACCAAGTAAGGAAACCATAGCCCTCATCTTGTAAATCAAAGTGAGGGTGGACAAAGTAGTTATGTGTGATTCCCAATGTCGTTAAATATTGGCCTCCAATAGTCCCAAATAACAAAGAACAATCTCCCTTTGTCAATGAACAATTTAAGTACTCCAAGAATGATGGAAAAAGTCGCTTGAAATGTGGAGTTAATAATACGCCTGTTAGATAGTCTCCAATTTCTTCAATCTCTGTTGCTGTGATACTTGCTTTTTGGTCTTCTCTTCTTATGCCATGTACATATCTGTCAAACATGACATACAAATTTAAAGTTAAAATGCGTTATAAAAAATTAAAATTTTTATAATCACAACAAATTATAAATTATTTTAAAAGTAAAACTTAATGAAATACTAACCTTCCAAATGCCTCAATATATGTAGATGATTTAATACAGTCACGCCTCCAACCACACATCACCATTCGAGCTGACTCTTTTGTATCCCCACGATGTACTAATCCACCAGTGGCAAAAAGGCCTTGGCTTATTTTTCCAATCTCAAGGCATTAAGCTTTAGGAATTTCATTAAAAACAAAGATTCTAATAATCTCCTTCTCATCAAGTAATAACACTGAATGATGAATCTCACTCAATGCTAAAATTACTTTATCTTTGTCATAAGCCATTTGGTCTTCTTTGTACCTCAAGTCACATATTTTTTTTACCTTTAAAACCTTACGCACTACAGATGGAATAGAGATCCCTTTTGTTCGGTAAGATTCTATAATTTCAAATCCAATCACTGGAAGCTCATAATGTAGTGGATTTGGTGCTGTAAGTATACCACATCATAATATTAGAACCTAATACAACATAATTTTCTTTAAAAATTTCTTGACATTCATTATAAATAAAGTGATATTCCTATATTAAATTTTGATGTCTTTGCTAAGAATGCCTAAAAAATATTTAAAACTTCTAAGAAGATAATGGTTACTTCAATTTTAAAAGTTAAAAAAATAAATTAAATATAAGCATCAAAATAATTTACCTCCATACTCAGAGAGATACAATGGAATCTGCACATAATCTTCTTGGTAGTCTTGCTCTCCATGATTCATGAATAAATTCAATTCTTGAAGTTTACTTCTATGTTTCTTACCATGGTTATGATCAAGAAAACTCTTGTAATCATTAGATGGTAAAGAACATAAGGAGCACCATAATCTTGCATCTTTCTTGAACCTGTTTTGATCTATGCAAAATACAACAATTCAAAAATTTAGATTTCTTTTAATATTAATAAAACTATAATAAGAAAAAATTGGAGTTTTTGTTTTAAAATTTCAAAATAAAAAAATAAAATAAAGAGTATGGTCTGAAATTTTACCTTGTTCTTTCAATGAGGACTTTGGTTTTGGAATATTGAAGATTAGAAACTCGTCTTCTTCCTTTGGAGGAAATAGCTTGTACTTCTTTAATTTATTCTCATGCTTCCTAGTCGTGTTGTGTTCATAAAACTTAGAAATTGTGGGACATAGAACATTGCAAATTCCACAATAGATTTGTTCCATACTTTTAAGCCTGAAATATAAAACAAAAAGTATTATAAATTATTATAAATAATATAAAGATAACTTCATTTTAAATTTCTATAACTTCTACTATAATTCTATACCAAATAAATTTCATGGGCTTTTTAACAAAATGAAGGTAACCACATAGATGTGGACAACTTCATTGAGAAAGAAAGTATCCCAAGAAAATAATAAGAATACCATAAAAATATCCACACTATTTCCAAGAGAACCATGATTTATTGACTTTATATATGGAAAGCAAAAATAAGAACATGCATATATACCTGAGAAGAAGAATAAGCTATAGGAATAGGGGCTGGACCAATCCATGACCATGTTCTCATTCTTTGTGAAAATAGATTAGAAGCTTCTAACCTTTTGTACCTACCGGCGCCACTTCACTCCCCATTATTTGTAGTACTCCTTACATAAGATCCTGATTGTTTCAAGTGACTATTAATAAAAATGGGCATAAAACCAAATGATAATTGGAACTTCAAGAAAAAAGCAACCACAAATATATCTTAATTAAGTACATGTTGTCAACAAAGGTAGGTCCACAGCTCATACACTTTCTAATATAACAAAATTAGAACCCCGTCCAATGAAGATCTAACATCACTAAGATACATACACAACTAGTAACAACATCTTATTATCAAAATATACTACCATATATATTAGGACTAGTGCAAGTTAGTTGTTGTGACACCCATTAGGTAATGTCACCTGGAAAATTGGCAATAATCATTTGACTTGGGTGGGGCTTTAAACATCATACAAGGATGCCAACTCTAGACATACAAATTAGTCCTACTTTGCAAGGACACCAACCTAAACTCACTGTCCACAAGAATTCTCTCCCACTGCTTCAAAGTTGGCACTTTCATGTACTTGTCCAAACCTACATCATGCACCATCAAGACTCACACAATTAGCACACAGTAGGAAAAGAATGAGACCTAAAGACAGCCTTGACTTTGAGAACTCACAATCTTGCTGAATTTTTTGAAATACAAAACTTTCTTTTTGGAGAATTCAACTGAAGATTTGAGCTCCTAAGCTGGATGCCATAAAAAACGAGTATAAAGAAGCTTTTTCCTAAATTAAATTAATCATTAATAATATCTTAGGTGGCTGGAGATCGGCCATGTCAAACAGTGGAATAAAAAATAAATTTATATTATTTGAAATGAATTAAAATGAATTAAAATGAATTAAAATGAGAATAGTGTATTTATACTTGTTCGTTATGGCATGTGGTCTACAACCTCGAATCCATTTGCGGATTCTTTTTTATACAATTTTTTTGCTAAAACATACTCACCAACACAGAAATTAAAAATCGCAGTACTGGAATTTAGTCTAATATCACAGTTCCATAAACTTCTAGAGACAGCCTCTACAGTAAACTCCAAAGAAAGGTAAGTACAAATAATTATAGACAATATACTTTCTCTAAGAGTTTCCAAGACTTGGGGTTTGTTCCCACTTGATGTTACAAGAATTGTTTGCAATCTGACCCCAGTTTGGAACTATGTCTAAATTCTTTCCTAAGACCCTCTGTAACAATGCTTTTAACATCAAGTGAGAACATATAGAAGAGAAAAATATGGATAACACATTTTGTCATGCCTTGTTTATTGACGTATGTTTCTAACACAGTCACTCATACACCTACACTAAAGCATTGAGTACTTCCCAGAGCTTCAATAATATGAACTAAAGGAACACCACACTAGCCAAACAGTCTTCTCAAAACTACCTGAGACTAACCACAATCCAACAAACAATGAAATTCTAAGAATTCAAAATTTTGAGTAAGCTAGGGCAATGTGAGATGAGAAGCTACAATAGAATCCAGTACAATCAACAACACGCACATCCAGAATGAGATGACCTTCTCCACATAAACAAAGGAAATCTAAAATAACTCAATTGTTCAAACTAACTCATTACTCACAACTAGTAGAGTTGGTTTGTAGCAACAGAGATCAACTCCTGTCAGAGCTTCACAGCATGGGTCCAGTCGTTTCAAACCAAGTGGGCAATCTCCAGTCTAAGCCTTCCGCCTTCCTAGTGGGACCATCTGCCAAAAGTTGAGAAGTGACACCATTGCCATCCAAGATGAGCTCGCAGGAGACCTTGCAAAGGCGAAAGTGGGCAATGGCGGAGAAACTCAAAACTCGAAACCAAAGCAAGCAACCCTACGCACCAACAATTTGACTCGGAAATTGATGCCCTGCGTCAAAGTCAGCGGGCCCAGGCTGTATTACAGAAGTTATCCTCTTAAGGTAGTGGGTTCATAAACCGACCCTTTAAGAGCTGATTGCATTTTTTGGAAAGCTAAACATCTTGAAACAATTTTCAGTGAATTTTGGTAGGAAGAAAAATGGAATTGGCATCTAATCCAAGTCGTTTCATATTTTTTGCACCTATGTAGAATTAGTTACAAATTTTTGAAGTTGAAAAACAGTGGTTTCTAAAACCGCCCCCCTTCTGAAATGTACGCAGTTGGTACATTTCAGAAGTAAAATGTACCAGATCGGTTTTAGAAGCGGGTCAGAATTGGAGCCACCTACCTTAACCCCTGAACGTCCGGAGCTGTCTTTAGAATTGACAATTTGGGAAAAATCATTGTAATGTACATACAATTCGGAAGAATATTTTGGAATTGATATGAAAATAAAAGTTGTAGATTTTGAATTGTAGATTCCATCCATATGGTTAGATTCACTATTGTTATCACCAGTATTTTTTTATCAATTTTGAAAGAGAAATTTTGAAATTTATTCAAAATTCTATTCCAACAAAAATATTATCATTTTTTGAATAAAACTTGTTGGAATAGATTTGAAATGAAGTTATTTTGATGTGGTAATTTTTTGAATTTTTTGCACTCTTTACATCTATGACCTCATTTTTGCAAATCTAGTTTTGAACTTTAGTCTATGCAATTTTGGCTTGGTCAACCACTTGACATACTTCTACATTTATAATTTTAAAGACAATATGTACTTTAGCAACACCAAAGCCAACCATTAGATAGGACCTTGGGTACCCAAGTGCCATACTATATGGCCGTGATTAGAAATTATTTATAATGCATTTCGGTCTAATTTTAAGGGTTTTAATTTGAATTAATGCAAAAAACTCTTGTAGCACTTTTAACAAGGAATCCAAAAATGTAATTATTTACATGAAATGAATATTTTTGGAAAAAATATTAGCATTAAAGACCTAATTACATGATTTTTTAATACGTATATTGTGGGACAAGCTACACAAAGTTGGGGGCTTTTTTAATAAAAATTTAATATTTTTTCATTATAAATAAAATACTACGAATGAATTTTCATTTTCATTGGAGAAAACTTCTTGTATGAGTTTTTAAAATTATATATAAGTGTTGCAATTTTTCATATATATTATGAATTTTTTTAAAATAAATTTACAACCCAACATTTTCTAAATCTCATTTTATATAATTTGGTCCTCACTTAAGTTTCTAGTCCTCTTAATTTTAATATAATTTTTACAGAAGCCATTTTCTAAGACATTTTGATGCCAACAAATCCTACATATAATACAAGAGTTGTGTCCCCAAAGATAAGACAACTTGATAAAGTATTTCCATAAATTCAGATGATTTTCTTTCAAGAAGTAATGAAAAAAAAATAAGGACTTGAATTTGTTCATCATTTAGAAATTGGACATCAAAGTGCTTAAGGGTTATATTGAAATGAATGGAAACTTTGCCATAGTGGACATGGGATCTAGCATTAGTATTTCCATGTCAAATAATATTATTTAATTAATTTTACTATTTAAAAATTTTAATTATTATTTTCTAAAAAAATTATAAATTTAATATTAATTTTATTGGAATCTTATTATTTTTTAATTATTAAATAATCATGTCGTTTCATACCTTTTTGTCAGTACAATAGAAAAGTCTTTTTAAAACTTAATGTCATAAATTTCAAAACGGAATGCTACAAAATTCCTTCCTTTTAAAACTTAATTAATTGAATGGATAGTTTCATATGTATGCACAAAGTTCTGAATCGTTGTATTCCAATTAACAAGATGAAAGTTGTACAGGACTTTGTTTTGTTCATTTGTTGCCATTGTTGGTACATTCAAAAATAAACATATGAAGTTCTTTTGGAACTTAATTTTCAATATTGGGAAATAAAAACAGAACCATAGGATTTTTTTACAAACGCAAAAATTTTCATAGTTAGAAAAATATTCATAATTCCATGTCAAGGTATTAGTGATTTGGGTATGTTCCTCTTTCCAAATAATTTTTTCTTTTAACCCCTAAAGGACCAAGGTTATTTCTGTCAAAAATCACCCAAAACTGCCCTTTCTGCTACGCTCATCTAAGGAAACAAACAATCAAACAAAAATTAGAATCTAACCATAGGATCTTATACTTTACTTGTCTGAAATCATATGGTAAAAATTTCATGAAGTTTGACCATGTAGATTGAAAGTTATTAGCATTCAAAGTTGAAAAAAAAGATTTTTTTGAACACTGGATTGCAGCTTTAGATGACTTCGACGGCCATTTGTGGAAATTTTTTGCACTGCAACTATTGATTTTAAAATTTTTTATGTTGAAGAATCGAGATGAGAGTCTATGAAAAAAATTCTAGAAAAAAAAATCTTCATTTTCATTCTTTAAAAAATTGTTAAGTAGAGGTAGGTCCAAGATTGAAAAAAAAACTAAATCATTAATAACTCAAAGATGGGATTATAACACAATAATCCTAATGATGAGATTGTTCTAGAAAGCAAACTTAACCTTGTCCAACAATTTTTTTTTAACAATTGTTAAAATTGCATTCAAAAATGAATTCCATGACCTATTTTTCTAGAAAGATGCTCAAAATGCCCACAAAACAAGATCATCCATAACTTTCTCATAACAAATCCAAATGGAATGAATCAAAGCTTCACAGGTAGACAAAAGTACAATCTATAAGAGAAAAAATAAAAAATAAATTATTTTGAATTTTGGTGGATTTTCTTTTGCTGCCCTGAATCTTTTGTCTACGGTTATTGTGGCATAACTATTGCTTCAGAGCTTTGATTGAAATAAAAATTATATATCCACAAAGCTCTTGTACAAGTGTACAACCTTAAAAAATCCCAAAAAAATTCAGTAGAAATTGAGACAATAGGAACCTGCCCGGACCCATTTTGTCCCCCGAGGGGACAAACGGTCCTTTAGGGGTTAACATGAATATCAAAAGTGGAGGGAGGTTCTTTTAAATCATGATGAACCTCAAAGGGAGTCACTAACATCAATCTAAAAGATTAGATGAATGAAAATATAGTGTGTCATTTTTGTTTGGCAACAACTTGAAAAACTTGAAAACAAACTTTAAGGGGCTTCAAAGAAGCACATGGAAGAATAATTTCTATATTATTCATGTATATTTTGGAAAATTCTATTTCAAGTACGTTACTAATATCCCCTAAAATACACCTTAGACACACGTGGTCATAGAATAATACAAAGAACTCACAACTACAATGGATTGACAGTCCTTTCACTACAAAGTGAGAATATGAAGGTGCTCTAAAGATACATGCATCTATACTCATTATTTAGAAAATGAAACTAGAGGCATGAGATAGTATTTACACATAATAAATCCAAAAAAATTTGAAAATATGCAAAGATATTTGTCTTGGTAATTATCTTACAAAATACTCAAAATTAATATGAAATGTTTTCAAAAATAATGAAAAAATAAGGTATTGATTCAATTAAAATGGTTCAAAATAATGTGCATAGTTATGTTCATTGTATACTCACAAAAGTCTATTTGGGAACTATTACTATAAATGTCAATCTAAAAGCTATTATCAAATAGCTATTGAAGTAATTCCTTGAAGGATTTTAATTTTTAAAATCCTTGAAATGGAGAATAAATAATATGTATAGAAAGAAAAAAATGTTAGAAAGGAAGAACTTCTTATTTATCTTCATTATTCTTTGAATTAGAAAATGGAGTTAGGTTGTTTAGAACTTTGTCTAATAATGTCATGCCATTGTATCAAATAAAGGATTGCTATTATGTGAGTCTAGGAGTATGAGCCTATAAAACTAGGAGGCTATACACCTATATGATAGGTGTTTATATTATAGGAACCTTCAATGATTATAGTATAATTATGTTTTCAATATCTTTATTATGTGTATTTATACTATAAATAGCTTCAATGGTTGTAGGATGTCTACTTATATCTATGTTTACGGATCACATGCTTAAAATTAAATGCTCTCATACTAGAACTATTGTTGTTTAACATACCACAATCTAATTTGAACATTTGATCTTTCAATGGAAGTTTACACATATCACAATGAATATTGTTTTTTTTTCCCTTTGAGAGATGAATAGTTTTTGGATAAATGAGGAGTGTAGCATATGCAAGCTACATGCCCATTTTGGTTTGGAGCAATACAACTTTCAATCTAAACACTTCAAGTTTGCAAGTTTTTTTAGCTTGAACACTATTTGAGCAAGTGTGGCCTTTTCTTGGGACATGTGAAATGAATTTGGATATAATCTAGTACTAAGGTAGGTACACCTACAACTACTACTTTCTACTACTGAGCCTAGTTACTATGATGAAACTGGTCATATGTTCATGTTGGCAAGTGAAAGGAGGTTTCAACATACCATAGAACACCACATTTGGATACTATATATAAAAATTATTAAAGAACAAAGTTTGGTTCTGAAAGCACTCTATGCAAATAGGTAGATAACTCATTTTGGAAATGTACACAATTTGTAGATGGTGCTTTAAGGTTAAGTGCCATTTTTTGGGTGCCTACTTTACAAGTTTCCAGAAAAAAGAAACAACATGGTGAAAGGAACAACCTTCATGTAACTTGAAAGAATATAATACATGTATGACAAATCAGGGTGGATTGAACCTCTTGTTTGTTGTTCCTGGGGGTGCATGTAAAGAAAAAGCCCCCTATTTTGGGCTATTCTAGAGTATATTCTTGACTTCATTTAACCCTGGATTGTCGCCAGCACCATTTTGTGGCATTTGGATGATACTCTAGGGTCATTAAAAGATGTTAATAGTAGTTTTTTCATCCATTTTTTTTTTACTTTTCATGTTGGGTTACAAAGAGTACCCAAGAGAATTTTTAGTCTCACTAATGCTTGTTTTCATGTAGTTGTGAAGTAATTAAAGAAAACGGATGACAAAATTTACCATTTTAGTGTATTTTGAGAAATTGAGTAAATTTGAATTTCCTCCACAAAAATGACATTTTCTGAGTTCGAAGGTCCTTTACTCTAGTTTCAACACCAATTGGAATTTTGTAAAAATTTGCAATATTTAATCTTTTATTGCAATTTGAACTTTCAATGTATTTTCAATGTCTATTACATTCTATTTATAGAAGTACATGGAAAGTGGGTTTACATCATGATGTTTGTCACTATAATATACACACATGGTGAAATTTTCAGATTTTTTGAGATAATTTTCTATTTGATATGATTTTTTCTTCACTTTTTCTTCAAAAATTATCAAAAAAATACATTTTCCTCAAAAAGATCTAAATTTTTTGGGAAGTATAGAATAGATGTAACTTCATCCCTGAAAAGTAAATTGAAAAAATTTCATAAACATCTAGTCCCAAAATGGCAGCAAACTAAGTGTCAGACATAGGGACATGAAAATAGTGGTTATAGGCCCGGCATTTCAAGGTTAACTATTTTGGAGTCTTTAAGTGCAATTAAGAATTAAACCTTTTAAAAAAAATCATGTGTAAAAAATAAATGATTTGAGGGTTGGTCCGTAGGGTTGAACGAGGGGGTCAATCCACCCTGGCCATATGATAGCAAAAGTGACAGCAATAAGGACAAATTGTAGAGTTGGAGATGTACCCTTGGGCATACCTGCAAACTTTTGAATCACATGCCCAAATCAAAACGTGCCAAGGCAAATGGTACAGAATAACAGAAGTGGTTGCTTGTGATTTGTAATTCTGATAATTGTAATTGCCAATTCTACACTTTGGATTTCAAAAAATTGAATGACTAAATGTATACATATAGTATTTCAAACCCAAAATCAGAGGCTGTGCAAAGAATATTCCATAATAGAGAACTTAGTGGATGCTAATCTTGTACACAACGATCCCAGAACTAGTTTATGGAATTTAGTGCAATATATTACTTTCAAGATATACAAATATGGGAATGGTTAGAAAGACAAATACTATGGAAATGGTTTGATATTAAAAAAAAATGGGAATGGTTAGAAAAAAAATGGGAATGGTTTGATATTAATAAAAATATAGGAATGGTTAGAAAGAATAAAAATTTAGGAATGGTTAGAAAATATAACCAATATGGAAATGCTTGAATAACCAATCACATATTTCCATATTTTTTTTAGATCTCATGTTTAGATGACTCCACAACTACTTGATCATTTCTCTTTAGAACCATGTGCTGCACAAAGTTTCGGTGTGTCAGTTTCACTTGTGTTCATATCGTCATTACAAATGAAGACATGAAATCATGATTTTAAAATTTGAGAACACAGACAGCAATCCATGGGCATGTCCTCAAATAGCATGCATTGTCCTTAAACAAAAAGACTGCGAATATATTGATAAGAGCATGAAAATACAGAATTCAACTAACAAACAATGTTATACACAAATTATATTGGCTTCCTAAAAGAAAGCCATATATCATTGAAATAGTTACCATAATTTACAAATTTTGTGTTACACATACCTCTGAAAACTATTCCAAATGAATACTATATAGCTTAGTACATCCGCAGATTATATATTTCATGCCGCAAATGCACTTGTCCATGCAAGTATTACCAAGTGAATGCCAAAATCACACCATTTGTACGGTTAGGGATGGTCTTCGAAGAAGTACTCCATCACTATAACTAGTGAATCTGCCCCAACCTACAACTGACTTCCTCCATCCCAAAAATGAGCTCTTCTTTCAAGACCTGAAGCCAATGCATATGACATGAGAGAATAGACTCATAATATTCGTGAACCACTGACTAGCTATCAAACTTTTGGTTAGATAGTAAAGGAGGTTAAAGTCGTTGCAATGTTCGGTGAACTCTCTTTTGAAAGTTCCATTTTGTGTTTGATTTGATCTCTGCCTCTAGCTATGTCATTTTGTATACACACATTTAAATGCACACAGACTTTTTAACATTAGAAGGGGACTCACCTAAACATAGTTTTCTTTAAAAATGCTTGGATCACTTTTTGCCAACGCTGTTGCTCTTCTTTGAGTTCACCACCTACACAAGTGCGAGCATTTTCCAACAAACTTCAATTGACAAGGACTGATTGCTTCAACTTGCAAATGCTTGAACACCGCCTACAGACCATAGTGTTATTCGTAAGTGGCACGTGAGTGAGACCCCATTCAAGCCTCACCTTCCGCTTCATTTCATACATTGAAGACAAATCAGAACTCAAGATTGTATATTCTTTACCTTCAAAAGGGGTTGCTGAGCTCTAGCAGTAGATGAACTCCTGACTGTATTGGCCTTTAGTGGTCTTGTTGCTCCTGAAGACTTGGGTCCAATAGGGTCTTGTACTATTTTTGGTAGCCGTTGCCCACGTCCAAGGAAGTCTACATTCCCTTGAATGTCCTCCTTCTTCTATAAAAAAGAAAAAGCGTCAAAGACTACAAAATCACCTAATCAACTACAAACCTTAAAGTCACCTTCACCTTTTCCCTGATTTGGTCCATGCTAGCTATACCTGCTGTGGATTCTCTGGGACCTGCATAGTAAATTTTTTCGATACTAGGATGTGGTTGATGTCATACGTATCCGGTTCATGTGGGATTCCATCACCTTCCACGTCTTCAACAACATTGTCTATGGACTCAGTAATGTCATTAACGTTCATGTCAACCGCCTCTTCCTCCGGAATGACATTGAACATGTTCACCGTCACATTCCCCGTGTGCATGGCTTCTTGGGCAACAACGGACTCCACTTGCGCTCCAAAACTCCGCTTAGTGCCAACGTGTGCATCATCTATTGCTTGCGTTGTCGCTGTAGCCAATTTCTCCACAGCTGCCCTACTACTCTCCCCTAGATTGCCAAGCATGTTCCGAAGCAGATCTTGCAAGCGTGAATGTTGAAGATCCATTTTCTCCTCCAATTTCATTACACTTCCCTCGATGAGATTGACACGTGATGCCATTCTAGTACGGTCTCTACCTTGTTCTATTGGCTCAGCCAACTTTTGTTCTTCCTGTCGCCTATACTCTCTTGCCACCTCCTCTGTGATCTCACAATCGTAAGGTGCTCGCTTGTGTTGTATACTCTACACCAACACAAAATTCCCAGTCAATCAAATACCCATTCACAAAATAGTCATGTACATAGCCTCTCCAAGTATATAGGGTGGTGTATACTAGAACAATTGCATCTATATATTCTAAACGAGTTTGTCCACCCGACAAAAGACTTTTGTAAACTAGCAAATATGAAGCACTTCCCTTTCTACTAACAATGACTCCAACTGAATGGGTAGTGGACAACTACTATATAAAAATTTGATGGACTTACCAACTTTACAATCGCGTCTTTCTCAATAGACTTCAACTGCAAGGCCTTTGAACCCTTCCCAAGAGAAATTGCGCGCATATGTTCCGACATCTTCCGGGAAGCTGGTGAAGAACGGTTCCGCACTAGTGTGTTCCACTACTCCTTTGTGACCTCAGGAGGCTTTGGTTTGCTATCATCAATCAATCCATTCAACCGCCAGCGAGTATTTATTAATATTTTGGTGATGATGGGGGATACCCACTTCTCACTCACTCCAGAACCTTTGCCTATCATCCTCCAGTCTGGATACACATAACATAATGCAAAGTAGTGAGATTACTTCTAAATGGAAAGAATATAATTTTTTTGGAGCTAAGTGACAGTTTTGGGCATGCATACCTGAATAAAGACGACTGAAAAACCGCCTGCGCTCACCTCCTAGTTGACCTTCCCAGCTTGTAGTTGGATCGAGGTCCTTTGCAAACCTCTTTATATCGGCCTCCAAAACATCCCTTATATTGCCATAAGGATGGCCATTAGGATCAAGCTTCACTAGTTTTCTGTCGTCTTTCTCAGCACGCCGCTTTCGGAAGCCCTTCACAATCCTTGCGTCATCGCTGCTGACATCGCTTTCATCATCACTACTATAGTCATCGGCACTGCTTCATACGACAATCTAAGAACAGTAAGACTCGGTTCCATTTCATTGCTACTAGAGTGGCATACTATTCCATTACAATGCCTACTAGATGCAACCAACTCTAATCTTATTGCCACGCTGCAAGTAAATGCTTTCATTTCTCGTGACGTAAATAAATTTGTGAACATAGTACCTACGCTGTTCAACGTCTACAACTCCATCTCATAGATACTATGCACAGATTTGATGTTCATAGAAACATTGGCACCTTAGACACAAATGGGAATACTCTGACATTATGATGATGCCCAGTCGTTGGCTCATACCGCTAACTCAGAGAATACTATATGTCCCACATAAGCAATGTACATGAAAAAGACTTTCTACTTTAAAATACAAGTAGCTCATTCACACCAGTCCATTGAAAAAACCCTTCATTTTACATGAATTGTAAGACTGAACACACATAGAAGTTGCTAGAATTAGTAATGTCCACTACACAATATGAAGGAGATGCTAAGTACAAGAAAAAAGTGGTTGTCAATACATACTCGGGGCCGTTCGGCTTCTCTTTCTTGATGTCCAGGACTAGAGAGCGCATTGGCGGACGTGGCTCTTGTGATGAAGAATCGGACGTCACATATATAGCACCTTCTGTGCCAAGGGGAGGGCATGTGATGGGAAAGTGGCTGGGCCTTTTCCTTTTGATGTGCTCATGTTGTGTTTTTCCTTCAATTGAGGTGCACATGTTCTCCTCCAGTGCACATGTTCTCAATCTAGAGCGGTCTAACTCCAGTGCACTAAATATGGAGCTGTCTAACTCCAGTGCACATGTTCTCAATCTGGAGTGGTCTGACTCCAGTGCACTAAATATGGAGCTGTCTAACTCCAGTGCACATGTTCTCAATCTGGAGCGGTCTGACTCCAGTGCACTAAATATGGAGCTGTCTAACTCCAGTGCACATGTTCTCAATCTGGAGCGGTCTGACTCCAGTGCATCCATCTTCAACTGGGAGTTGTCTGACTCCTCTCATCCTCTGCTTACACACTGCCACATGTGATTAGAAGATTTCATTCATTCATCCATCCATCATCTTAAGTTACCTTACAATCTCCCCCTTCCATTAAAAGTCATTGTCCTCAATGACAAAGTCAGGATAATCCTTCTTGAAATCAACTTCCCTTTCCCAAGAAGCTTCTTCTTCCGGATAATCCTTCCACTTCATATAGAATCTACGGAATGTCTTATTCCTTAGCTGTTGATTCTCCATCTTCAAAATCTTCTCAGGTTGAGCAAGTAGTTCTCCCTTAGGAGCAACTTTTGGAAGATCAGACAGAATATGACTAGGATCCGATACATACTTTCTCAACAAACTTATATGAAATACATCATGTATCTGCCAATCTTCAGGTAACCTTAGTTTATAAGCAACTTGTCCTATTCTCTTCACAATCTCAAAAGGCCTACAAAACCGAGGTGATAACTTCCTTGACTTACCAAGCTTAAGTCCAGATCTCTTTGGAGCTACCTTTAAAAATACTTTATCACCCACTTCAAATTCACGAAAAAGTCTTTTTTTATCAGCATAATGTTTAGCTCTATCCTGAGCACTTTTCATAGCCAACTTTACCAACTCTCTAATTTCATTCATTTCTTTAATCATGTCATTAATGCTTTCAAATCTAGTAGTAGGAGTAGAGAGTGTAATGGGAGTTCTACATTCTTGATTATACAAAACATAGAATGGACTTACCCCAATACTACTATGAATGTGATTATTGTAAGCAAACTCAATCATATGCAACCACTTATCCCACGAGTGTTGTTTCTTACCAACATACATTCTCAACATATCCTCAAGAGTCCTATTAGTTCTTTCAGTCTGTCCATCACTCTCAGGATGATATGCAGTACTCAACTTAATTTTGGTCCCACACAATTTGAAAAGTGTAGTCCAAAATTCACTCACAAACTTACGATCTCTATCACTTATAATCTCACGTGGAATTCCATGGTGTTTGAAGATCTCTCTCATAAATAACTCAGCTACTCCATAAGCAGTTACAGTAGTAACTATAGGAATAAAATGAGCTATCTTGGTTAGTCTATCTACAACCACCATGATACTATCAAAGTTACTTCGAGTCTTAGGCAATCCAACAATAAAATCCATACTGACTGATTCAAATTTTAAATTAGGGACACTAAGAGGTTGCAACAATCCAGGACTCTTCACTTGTTCAGACTTAGAGACTTGACATTTCAAGCATCTTTCAACATAGTCTTTGACATCTTTTTTCATTCCTGGCCAATAATAATGACGCTTGACTGCCATATAGGTCTTTTGGAAACCTGGATGGTCTGCTATTGGGATATCATGAAGATTATTCATAATGTTGAGTCTATATTCTCCAATTTTGGAAATACAAACTCTACCATTATAATATAGAACTTCATCTTTCAATTCAAAAGACTTAAACTTATCGATTTCGTTTACAGTTCTAGCTTCCTTAGATAGACTCTCAAATGGAATTCTAAAGGAATCATCATTAGGATAATGCATTTTGATCTCATCCATCAAAGAATTTCTGATGCATGAAATAGCATTTGCTAGCGGTCTTCTAGAAAGAGCATCAATAACCACATTTTCCTTACCTTTAACATATTCTATGTAAAAATCAAACTCTTGTAACAATTCCATCCACCTACACTGTCTTCTACTCAAATTCGATTGAGTTGATAAATATTTCAAAGACTGATGATCTGTTTCTATCTTAAACCTTACTCCTAGTAAATAATGTCTCCAAACCTTCAAAGAATGAATGACTGCAAGTAGTTCCTTCTCATGTACTGGATAATTTAACTCAGCAGAATTCAATTTACGAGATTCATATGCAACTATCTTTTTATCTTGCATCAAAACTGCACCAATAGCTAAATCACTAGCGTCGGTACATAAGATTATGTTTCCTTTCAAGGGATCCATAATGGTCAAAACGGGAGTTTGGGTTAACACTGACTTCAATGTTTGGAAACTCAAGTCACACTCAGCAGTCCAATCTATCACATTACCCTTGCCTTTCAACAAATTGGTCATAGGAGCAGCTTTTTTTTAAAATCCTTTGAAAAATCTTCTATAATAGCTTGCAAGACCTAGGAAACTTCTCACCTCACTCTTATCTTTTGGTATTGGCCACTCAGCAACTACTTTGACCTTCTTAGAATCTACTGAGATTCCCTCATCCGAAATGATGTGACCAAGAAATTCAATACGAGATGTAAAGAAAGCACACTTACTTAACTTAGCATATAATTTATTTGCTCTCAGAATTTCAAAAACTTGTTTAAGATGTTTTTTATGTTCTTCTACATTCTTAGAATATATAAGAATATCATCCATGAATACTAGCACAAATTTACCTAAATGATAACGAAATAATGAATTCATCAAAGTCATAAATGTAGTAGGACCATTTGTAAGCCCAAAAGGCATTACAATGTACTCATAATGACCTAAACGTGATCTAAAACCTGTTTTCGCAATGTCAGATTCTTTAATTCGAATTTGATGATAACCACTCTTCAAATCTATTTTGGAAATATTTTTGATCGGTGTAAGTGATCAAAAATATCATCAGCACGGGGCAAAGGAAACCTATTCTTGACAGTGAGTTTATTTAGACCCCGATAATCTACACATAATCTTAATGATCCATCTTTCTTCTTAACAAAGAGGACCGGGGCCCCCCAAGGTGATTTGCTAGGTCTAATGTAACCTTTGTTCAATAAATCTTTTAATTGATTCTCCAACTCAACATTTTGAGCTAAAGAATGGCGATAGGGTGCCCTAGCCATAGGAGCGGCATCGACAATTAAATCTATAGCATGATCAACATCTCTCCTAGGTGGCAATTCTTTTAATTCTTCAGGAAATACATCTTTAAAGTCATCCAAGAATTCATTCACTCCTTTGTTGCCCTTACTTTCACCCTCAACTTCACTCACATGTATTAGAAATACTTCATGATTTTTCCTAATACACCGTTTCATTTGTAAATGAGAAAGCATAGGGACACTTGGTGAAGATCTTTTACCTCTTATGGAAAAAGGTTTACCGTTGTGAAGCTTTTCATGGACTGCTCCCTCCTTGCATGCAATCCATGCATCCACTTGCTTTAGCCACGCCATCCCCAGTATCACCTCATATCGTGCTCCATTCCAAACTTCAAAGTCTACCTCAGTATCCACACCTTGAATGTTCACAGGAACCTTCAACATACGGTGAGTGATAGAACTTGTTTGGTTGTTTGGTAACCAAACTGAGCAAGGTTTGATAGGAACTAAAGGAAGTCCTAGCTTGTGAGCAAATGAAGTTGACATCATATTATGAGTGCTACCAGAATCAATAAGAATCATGGAAGAGAAAGAAGAGTTCAGAAAGCCTTTGATCTGGAGCACCGTTGGATCTTTCTCCACTTCCATGTTCATAATAGCAGTTGAGATAGTTGGGACTGCATCCTTGCTTGGCTCTCCATCAGATACATCATCATCATCTTGCTCCACCTCTAGTGCTGCTGTCTTCTTCTTGGAGGATGGACACTCGAAGCTTCGATGTCTAGGCTTATGACACCTAAAGCATAGACCTTTCTTCACATGCTCCTCTTGCTCTTCTTTGCTCAACATGGCACCCCTCTGTCCTGGGTTGAACTTGGAACTTCCTTGTTTCAAGTCATAGAGTCCTTGGCGCATGTCTTCTCCATAATTGCTAGGAAGGAATTCTTGAAGAAACAATTGCTTGAAGGTGCTCCAAGTCGACAGAGGTTGAAGACCACGATTCTCCCGATCGCTCTTCAAATTGTCATACCACGCACGAGCTTTGTCTTGAAGACAAATCACTGTGGCCTTGATCTTGTCATCATTTTGGTAACTTGAAGTGAAGAAGTCCTCCAATATGGAAATAAAAGATTTGACTTCTTCGGGCTTACAATTCCTTCCTCCAAAACAAGGCTTGAAAGGATACCTCTTCAAGTCCTCCAAAATATCAACTCGTCTATGACCAGAACCCCTCAAAATAGATGTTGAATTAGACTCTACCTCTCTTGACTTAGATGGTGAAGATGAAGGAGGGCGTGGAGTGTCTGGAGGAGCCTCCCTGGGAAGAGGTGGAGCTCCCGATTGTATAGAACCTTGGACCCCCCTCAATGCTACCATCACTGCTCTCACAATCCTCTCTTCCAAACCCTCAATAGGATCCATAACTACTTTGATACCACTTGTAACAAACCTCCCACAGGTTTGCCACCAACTCTCAAATAATTAATATAATAAGGCTCACCACCCAACCATAGAGAAGAGATCACTCAAGAAGTGTCCCACCTTCTCACCCCCGAGCCTTTCTATACTATTTCCTTTCCAAAGGAACTAGAGTCTATCTCAAGTCCTTTTTACTTTCTATTCCAAATTTAGATCTAACTCATAGATCTTTCTATCCTTCTATCTTTTTACTCCTATATCTAGAGTAAAGATATTTTATTACCATCTAAATACAGCATAGTAATCTACTTCTAGTGCACCTCATCTTGAGTTGTCTAACTCTTATACACATGTTCTCAATTTGGAGTGATCTGACTCCAGTGCACTAAATATGGAGCTGTCTAACTCCAGTGCACATGTTCTCAATCTGGAGCGGTTTGACTCCAGTGCACTAAATATGGAGCTGTCTAACTCTAGTGCACATGTTCTCAATCTGAAGCGGTCTGACTCCAGTGCATCCATCCTCAACTGGGAGTTGTCTGACTCCTCTCATCCTCTGCTTACACACTACCACATGTGATTAGAAGATTTCATTCATCCATCCATCATTTTAAGTTACCTTACACAAGGGGAGGGCACGTGATGGGGAAGTGGCTAGGCCTTTTTCTTTTGATGTGCTCATGTTGTGTTTTTCCTTCAATTGAGGTTCATTGAAAGCTCACTGTCGCATGAGCTGTTGTATGCGCTTCTCATGACCTTCATCACTGGAGTCCCTCCTTGGTGACATTTTCCTTTTGCCCTTGCTCACACGGTTAGTCGGCATCTTGGGGCGTTGAGTGGTTCTCCAACCACAAATGACTCTGTCTTCCTACTTCCATGGAAGCACACAAGGTTAGACATGAAAGCCACAAGAAAAGGACATCCAAAATTTTTGAATTACAAATTGCAATAGCATTTCTCATGTTACTACAGGCGATCTTACTATAGTTGCAAGGAAAGTGAATGAACAACAAATCACGAAGACAAGATCCTCACAAACATAATCTATAGTTCTACTATAGGAGTTTATGAAATGAACTCCTCTATTAGTGTCCCACTGGAGATGTCCCATATCTTGGGAAAATAGAATGTGCAAAGAGAAGTGCGCACCAACAATTACTAAGTATGGGAGATGGCTGCGCCGTGGCTAGCCACACTAATCTCTATTGAACACTTCAAGCTTTGTATAGTATCCAACGATTACAAATTTTTTACTAACCACAAGGACAAATGATCCGTCCAAATAACAAGTAAAGCACAATGAGTATGAACAATTTACTCTAATCAACAAACACAAATCACACTAGAGAAAACATGCAAGAACTCAGGCGTGAATTCTACAGAATCGATTGCATGGTTATATAGCAATGTTGTCACAGTGATGGTCGGTCCCACCTTGCCCATGACATGGACGTCCAAAGAAACGTTGTATCCTGTTGTCGCTCAACTAACTGCTACACCATAGCCAACCCAAATCCTACAACAAGAGACGCCTACTAGTTCTTTGATAGGCACCCTAATTCCGCAAAATCTATGGAGCTACACTACTACCAGGTAGAGTATTGCCCTATTGTACACGCCATAGCCGATTTAGTTGCAATGACGACGCCTGCAGCCATCGGAGCAATTAATGTAATAAAGAGGACTCCTGGACCATGCTAGAACTAAATATGACTCATCATGGCCCATGGAAAAAGGCGGTAGACTGGTGGAAATTAGGTTTCACCTTCAAAGCACAAGAATCATAGATTGGAGCTACGTGAGTAGGGCATTGGCTTTCGGCACCATTGGCTTTGGGCACATTCAATCGCGATCTGTGTCCTGTTGATCTCCAGACCTGCAAATTTTTTTCTATTAGCGAGAGTGTTGGAATTCAAGTGGAGAGTGCGATTTGTTCAAGGAAATTCGTGAAGTCATGCAACGCAGACTCCATCACCACACCATCTGACTACCCTTGGGTTGGTGAGTCTTCACTTAGACTGGAAACTGTAGCACACTTTGGTGTTGCCTTCATCATAGCCAAGACTTCGACTTGGTTGTACTCTTGAAGTAGATTCATGCGGCAGCAGGGAGATGCTTGTAAAACTCATTCTTGTTTCTCTCTAATTCAATAAGAATCATAGCTTGTACAACAGATAGACACGTGTACAATTGGTGTTGGGTGGAGGTGACTGCTATTCATAGATGTCGTTGTGTCATCTAAATTGACACCACAATGTTTTTGCAATAGTAGTCCTTTGTGATAAGTGAACAAAATGTACCCTAAACCTGAACCCTATGAATCTTTTTGA
This sequence comes from Climacium dendroides, assembly GCA_950106755.1. Classification (NCBI taxonomy): domain Eukaryota; kingdom Viridiplantae; phylum Streptophyta; class Bryopsida; order Hypnales; family Climaciaceae; genus Climacium; species Climacium dendroides. The sequence goes on along the minus strand of OX467082.1, from coordinate 43,777,518 downwards.
AGGATGAATTCTACATAGGCGCCTCCAATAATGTAAAGGAATAGAACATTAGGCTTTTGAAATTAGGTCTCTAAATTAGCCGTGCTAACGTGAAAGTATCGGCGAAATGAGATGAAATCAACAATTTAATGAAATGCAACTTCTACATTGTTTGCGCCTTGTAAATATGAAAGTCCATGAGCATTTTCCTTTCCCTACTACGTCATTTAGGTTTCCTTGTGATGGTTGTGGCCTCCCTTACTCAGAGAGAGCAAATAGTTTCAAAGCTGACATCTAAAGTCTGCTAAACTATCCAAATGAAGGGGCATCGCAGTAGTGCCGACATAGCTATGTTGCGTAACTAAAACTCCTATGTTGTATTGGTCTTAGGCTTGTTCAATCTATTTTTGAATGCTCACACTTGTACCAAAGTCTAAAAAAATCTATAAAGAATCGAAGTTATAGAAGAGCCTAAACTTTAGTCTCAACATTCATGTGCTTTGCATTTGTAAGGCCACAAGAGCTTGTGCATCAATGAAGGAGACCAAGTCCAAAACCCTAAATGAAGAGGGAATGAGTGCCAATTGTTCGACATGTACATGACAGTTCCTGAACTATATAATTTTGACCTTTAGTAATGAGTTGGAAGGGTAGTATTAGGTTTTAGAAATGTGCATCTCGGGAATTCAAAGGACCACAAGAAATTCATTCCTCTAGGATTGAATGAAGGGCAAAATAATTTTTCAATCCTCACACTAGCAACAGTGATGAAGTATAAGTCCGTTTTTTCTTATATTTGCAAACATTTGAGAAAATTTCCTATGCAGTGGAATCTACTGGATGGGAAGTAGCCCTAGGCGCGTACATACAATGTCTAAGTGTTTATTAGAATTAACAAATCTAGTAATAGTGGCAAATGATCCCATTTCTATTACTCAAGACCATGAACATTGGGTCACCATTAAATGAAACCATCATTCCAATGGCAACCGAATAAGTGAATGACCTCTAATGTTATGAACAAGGACGTGGTACAAACAATGTTGTAAAGTGTTGACTTTGCTTAGGTGGATGAAAGGGGCCAAGAAAAATGATCACATAATACAAATGTCAACTTGAACTGGAGTTAGAAAATGACCATCCATGTCCGACCAAATAAGCAATTCCAACATGCTAATGAGAATGTTTAAATTTTTACTAAGTATTTTCACATTATTTCATTCTTTCTTTCTCACTACTTGAAGATGTGGTTCCATAACTTATTAGTTTAAACCTTGATAAGTTTAAAAAAAATTCTAAGCTTGAGCCTTCGTGGTCAAGGAGAAGTGCACCTATAGATTGGATTTGGGTCATTGGTAGGTATTAAGTGGGTCTGCTATATGACTAATAATGTAATGTTCAAGAACTTTGTGGATGTGGTAGACTTGAATGGATAATGCACTCATAGGATGGTGCATTGTCAATTTCACATAATTTCATGCAGAATTCTTTCAATGCTATGGTAGAGTTCCATGTAATGGGAGCCATGGAAAAGGAAATACCTAACGGAAAGCTTTATACTTACTGATCACGTTGTAGATGAGAAAGCTAGGAGACCAAGGACTTATGGCTACCGTGTATTTACTTATGTCCTCTCCTAGACTTTGATAGTATAGAGAATTCATGCCAACTAGGAGATTGCATAGTGACCACTCAACACTTTTTATCCTCTGTTTTTAAAAGTTTTTAAAATTAAATTTTTTTTTCTTAAACTTGTTTTATGTCTGTATAGCATTGTATGTAGTGAGAGTCAACAAACACAAGAGCATTGTGGTTTATGAATGGCATTATGTAGAATGTACTAGTAGATAGTTTGAAAAACATTAATGAGCATGTACTTTATAGTGTGAAACTCTAAAGGTTTTCTAAAAAGTATTATGAGTACAGTGTTTTATTGTAGACAAATGTACAACTAAAGAATGTCCACTACCATTGCTTTGGTACAGGGTCCCGGAATGTCTAACATTGAATCTGTTCAGTCTTGTGTCTTACAAGTCAAAGGGGATGCATTTGATCAATATGAAGCAGAGTTACAAGACTACCTTGAGTGGATGGTGTATTTGCACATGGATTGGCAAACCTTATATGACATTAGGATAGTGGGTTCAATGGACTTCATGCCGAAGACCATTGATGATGTGTACCATAGTAATCTATACTGCATGTCATGGTTCTATGAAGATGTTTATCCCTTTGAAAGAATGGAGGATGAGTATGATACTTGGTTAGTTGATCAGTTAGAACAAGAAATAATGGAGTGGAAAATGGCCGAATATCTTTAGGAGTGTGTTATTGTATGAGCTTGACACTGCAGTTTGATAATTGAGAAACTTAAGGCAGACCTCTAATATGACATTACTATGCCTGAATAGCAACACATGCTAATAGTATATCAAAGTATTGATTCGTTCATCACCTCAACTTTGTAGGCTAGTCACCATGCCAATTAGAGCATGTTGTAGTGTTCATAGGTTTGAATGAGCATATGATGTATTATAGATGTTCAAATTCTAGAGGACAACTTTTTAGTCATTCTGCATCTAAACTATTTTTATATTTGGAAGTGCAGCATTTATTAAATAGCAATGAATAAACATGTCATTTGAAGATGTTCTATTTAGCAAAAGCTATTGTTAGTAAATGCAATATCTTCTAAGTAGAAGCTATGTACAATAGATTGGTACATGTATTGTATGTGGTTATAGTTTATCTTTGGTTTGCCACAATAAAACTTCTTATAGTGCTAAAATTCTTGTCAATGGTAATGTATTTGTGAAGGACAATTCATGGTTCAAGCATGAATGCACAGCTGCTACAACGTGTTGCAACAATTCGTTTAAGCAATGATGGACGAACATTACGACACATACCTATAGGCAATTTGATTCTGCAAACAGAGTTGCGTGTTGCAACTGAGCAAAACATTCGAGTGTATCGATGTCCATGTAGAAATTGTCATGGTGGGCGACGAAAGAGTATCGCTATCATTCGAAAGCACCATGCATTAGTGGGGCGAGACCCCTTTTTGGTAAAGTCAATGATTGGAGGAGACCCCCCAAACGGGTATCCCCCTCGTGGATTGTGGATGGAAGATACCGCATATGATGATGATGTAGTGCACAATGATGCAGAGGGGCAGCACAATGTGAGTGGTGATAACCACAATGTCAACACCAATGATGAAAATAGTCGGTCCGAGCAAAATCCTGTTCTTGATGAGTTGCATGAGGTGCACCGACAAGTAATGGAGGCATTGGATCATGGTGATGCTTTACACAGAGAAGTACACGAAACTACAGATGTTGAAGAGAACGATGAGAATAATACTAAAACATTGGATGGTTTAGAGGAACTATATGAATAAGCAACAATGCCATTGTATGATGGTTCAAAGACGAGTGTAGTTTCAGCCACCATCATCATCATGAACATGTGTGCAGTTTATCGTGTAAGCAATTGATTCATGGATGAGTTGTTGCAATTTTTGTCAGAGGATTTATTACCACGTGGGAATATGATGCCTGCCACTCATTATGTGGCACGGAAGAGCATTTGGAGGTTGGGTTTGAATTATCAAAACATACACGCTTGCTCAGATGTATGTATGTTGTATGAAGAAGAGTGGGCAACTTTGGATAGTTGTCCACAATGTGGCAAATCGCATTGGGTAAATGGCACCAATGTTGTTCCCATGAAAGTTATACGTCATTTTCCACTTATTCCCAAGTTGAAATGAATGTGGAGGTCCACGGAGATTGCAGAGATGCTAACAGGTTATATGAAGCACATAAGCCATGATGGTGTTATGCGTTCAGTAGTAGACAGTCCAACTTGGAAACATGTAGACTCCGATGCTATTTTCAATAACTTCGGAGCGGAAACAAGGAACATGCGTCTAGCACTAGCTCTGGACGGCGTGAATCCATTCAAACTAAGCAATAGAAATTGGTCAATGTGGCCTGTGCTCATTCTGATATACAATTTCGAACCCTGGTTTGTGACAAAGAAGTTCTTTATATCCTTGTGCATACTTATCTCGGGGAAATTTTCACCAACGTTAAAGAACATTGATGTGTATGTGCGACCACTATTGAGAGAGCTACGTGAACTCTGGGAAGGTGTTCAAGCATTGGACTTCTCTCAGCCAGAAGGTAGTTGCGGATTTACAGTACGTGGTCTACTGATGTGGACTATTTCCGATTTTCCAGCGTATGGCCTAATTTCAGGTCTTTATTGTAAAGGTTACAAGGGTTGTCCTAGTTGTGGACCTAAAACGGAGGCAAGAATGGCTAAAACAGGTGATGTTCTTGCAAATCGAAGTTCTCGTGGTTCAAAAATAGTATATGGTGGCATTAGGAGGTATTTGCCACGACAGCATCCGTACCGTCAGAACAAACGTTTCAATGGTAAAGTGGAGTATAGAGATGCTCCTCTTGTGATGTCAGGAAAAGAGATCATCAAATATGCTGCATGGCGCCAATCATATTTGGACCTTGGAGGAAAGGAGAATGCAAAGGTTGATCCCATGCATTGCATAGGACTGAAACGGTTGAGTGCTTTCTATGAATTTCTACCATATTGGGAAGTATGATCCTCAACCCTATATACTAGTTGAACAAATTTTTTTATGCAGGTCTAAAAGAGAAGGCCTAAGCTATCAATGTAAAGAAACCATGTTTCAAATGATGTTGACTATAACAATTGATGTCGAAGGAAATAGAGTGTATGTGACATCGAACATAATAATCCTTGTTTTTATGTTAGCAATAATTTTACCTAAAACAAAGGTGGAAATCATTGTTTTCTCTACTTTCTATGAAGTTATTCACAACGGATTGATAGTCAAATTATGTTGAAGAGCTTTCCATAGTATTGATTATTGAAAAAATGTTATACTTATAATACTATCTTTGCAGTCGTTCCTCACTTTACTAATGGTTGCATGTTACGAACTTCAATAATAGCATTCTTACAGGGTTTTTTGGATGATAGCATTTATTGGAACGACACATGTTGGACCCAATGCATTGTGAGAAAAATATATGTGAAAACATAGTGAAGACTATTTTAGGTATGCATGATAGCCCCGGAAGTCGACAAGATGTACAGGATATGCAAATTAGGGAGGAGATCTAGTTGCAACTAGCAAGACGACAACAGGATGAGTTTTACATGCCACAAGCTCCTTATGTACTAAAGCCTGAAGAGCGTAGGGAATTTGTAGATATAATTACAAATATTCGAACACCTTCAAACTATGTGGGATCCATTCATAAACGACTAATGGATGGGAAACTACAATACACGAAGACGCATGACTACCATGTCCTCATGCAACAGGTAAACGTCCCTAGCCTTTCAATGGGAGTAGCAATTTAATGCAAAATAAGGTACTTAGAATTTGAATGCCCTAAATTTCAAGTGTCAAAAATGCTTCAAACTTTCAATTTTAGACCTCTAAATTGCTAATTTGAGTTCCTTTTGTAGGTACTACCAATGGCCATTCGAAACGTGTTGCCTGAAAATGTTAGGAGTGCTATTATACAAATGTGCAGAGTATTCCAGAAACTATGTGAGAAAGAAATCAGGCATTCAGAACAGGATGATGTGATGCACAATGTGATTATGGCGACATGCGCATTAGAAAAAGAGTTTCCTCCAACGTTTTTGAATATTATGACGCACCTACCAGTGCATCTTGTTCAACAATTATTCAAATGTGGACTGGTGCATTGTCGTTGGATGTATCCGATTGAAAGGTATATGAAGACATTGAAGGATTACGTTCGCACATATGCACATCCAGAAGGTAGTATAGCTGAGGGATACCGCATGGATGATACATTAGGATTTTGCACGGAGTATATGAAGCAATATAGTGCTACAACTCACCGAGTTTGGGATCAATCAGAGGATGCTACAATGAACGATGAAGTTTTATGTTCTAATCAACCAAAGAAGCGGACAATGCCAAATGATTTCCGAACATATGCACATGCATTTGTCTTAGACAACGCGGCATGTTTGGAAAACTGACGACAGTAAGTATTCTTAAAAATCTAAAGTTGTCAATATTAAACGTAGTACATTTTGTATAACATTGTGAATAGCAATGGGAAGTACAGTTTGCCAATTGTAGAGAGCATGAACAAAACAAATAGTGTGGCTGAATCAAAGCATCCTTGTGCAATATAGTTAATCCATGTCCTATTCATGGAAGGATAATTATAGTACAAAGCATATTGGGACTTCTCACTTGTTTACTAGTAAGGAAGTAGAGTGTTCTAAGGAAAAGTGGTAGTGGGTGGAACACAAGAGTTCTAGCATTTTGACATCGTGTCATCTGAATATGGTCTATATAGGGACTACACTCATTTGAAAGGATGTCGCTGGGAGGAGCGCGAAGCATTTCGGCTTCAATGTCGCAAACGTCGTCCAAGGATACAAACAGTGTATCCAGTGGAATTGAACGAACTTCCATATTTTGCTGACTGGTTGAAGGTCCGAGTCAATGTTGCCCATCATGATGGTGAAGAAGTGGACATAGACATAGAACAGTACACACAACCACCTGAACGCATAGCAAGTTCTCACCGCCACATGTATGCTTTCGGAATGCATCTCCGTGTTCGCAGCTCTGAAGTAGGACTCGTCACTCGTGATTCCTATGTGGTTGCTTCCTTTACAAGTCAACTCCGTTGGGGAATTCAAAATGGACGCCCCATCGAGAGAACAGATGATTATGTTGGGTATATAGAAGAGATTTTGGAGTTGGATTACCGCAATCACTATACAACAATCTTGGTGTGCGATTGGGTTAGGTCCTCATGTGATTCACGGTATCCAAGCCTCCAACGGGATAAGTATGGATTTAGTGTTGCAAATTTCAACCACATGGATGGAACGGTACATGCCGATTCATTTGCATTTCCACTGCATTGCCAACAAGTGTTTTTCTCAGATGATCCAAATAGACGGGGATGGAAGGTTGTATGCCAAACAGACGTACAAAGTAGACGTGGGCAGTTGAATCTTCCTATATCAATGCCCGCTATTCTGAACGTGGGAAATGATGATGACTTTGTTGGATTACAGCCTGAAGTCTTGCAGACGGAGCCCGCCAGAGAACTAGCAGGTGAAGAGCAAAGCTACAATACGCCTTTTCAAGGGGGAATTAATGACTGTGATGAAACGGAAGAATTTTAATGAAGGAGTGGACAATGAATATAGGAAGCACTAATATTGGTAGTACTCTGTATGTAGGAGAATGAAAGCGATGATGTACGTGCATTGGAATTGTATTATAGTAGAAATATAGTGTGACTAGTGGATCATTTATGAAATGAATTAGGTAGGAAACATCATAATATGCATAACGTGGCTTAGTGAAATCATTGGGTGATGCTACCTGGAACACCAAGGAACCTAATACATCTATTTTTTTGCATAGTAAGCCCTACATACTAAGATATTCTACAAATTACTGATAACGTGAATTGTAATAAATATGCCCCCCTAGCAAGTGTGTGCATTGCCAAATGTTGTGGACTATTAGTCTTGTGTTATAATGCTGCATGAGTGAAAACGAAAGGCAATTAGTTCAGTATACTTGAAATGTAATTTCTCAGTAGAGTAGGGATTCATAACAAAATCAAATTTCTTACATAGGTACACAATAGAACTCAATGATAACCATCCAAAAGGAGTGTGATTACAAAAAACTAAAATAGAGGTATATGGGTAATAGTCTGTTAGTCACATGATTATCTTGACCATAAGAATTTCCATTGACATACGTCAATGAACAATCTTTTAATATTAACCTTCTTCAATATTTTGTATAATTGAAGATGTCTTAATAATTTGTGGTGAAACACTCTCATAATGCCAAAACTGTATCCATTAGCTATTCTTGCTAACATATCAAAATAACATTTCCATAGTTCCTTATGATGTCTGAGATAACATTGCCATTATCTAGGTAGGAAAGTTGTAGTTTTTTTTCAAGAGCGGTCAGCCTTTTACTTTAGTCCAATTAGCGAAGTTTTGTAATTCAATTTAATCATTTCCAAGCTTTGGATGATGAGGCAATCAAACATTCACTTAGGCATCACTAAAAAACATCATAATGTTATTACTGATGACTCATGGAACATGGACAGCAAATGAAATATCCCATTGTTTCATTACAAAAAACCCATGCAATGAACGTCATCACAAAAAAATGGACTTCCCTATAAAAATAAAATAAAAGCATCCACGTTTTCTGCAACACCATCTGTTTTCTTACAATGTCACCATCGACGAGGGTTTCTTATAGTGATACCACATTGAAAAATCCTTGCCCATATTTACAAATGACAATTTTACGTTATGTTATTAGAAACTATTTTAAATATTAAGACCATGTTTACAATGTCTACAATATAATAAAAAAATGTGTGTGTGAAGCCTTCAAAATGAAGGCCCCCCTATCCACTGAACTATGCATTACCAAGCAAGGGACACAAAAACATGCAGTTCCTAGCCCTTGGAAATCTTAATGTTCAGTTTCTTAGGAGTGATTACAAATGCGTCATTTTCTTACACTTATACTTTTCAGCTCAATGAAGCACCAACTGTCTAGGTGGCAAAGATCGTTGGAGACGACCGATGCTGTTGGTCGGATAGCCCATGTGGCAAACGCTTGAATTGCCTCGACGCAAACGGGCGGATGGCCAATTGCGTGGCTAGGCGGGCACTGCCTCGGACGTATAGAACTTTGTACGAACGGACCTTAGGTGCACGCGGATGCAGAAGGACGGGTCTCAACACAGACGAGCCGTGGAAGGATGCGCCTCAAGCGGACGAGCCTTAGGTGGATGGGCCTTGGGCAGACGGGCCTTAGGCGGATGGGCCTCGGGCGAACATGATTGGCCTTCTGGCAGATGGCTCTAAGATAGATGCGCCATCTGCAGACGGATTATTGCGGACGGCCCTAAAGTGGACGGGTTTCAGGCAGACGGGCCGAGGGCAGACAAGACAGGCCAAGGGCGGATGGACGGATGGGTCCGAGGACGGGGCTTCGGCAGATGGCGGTTGGACGGACGGGTTGAGTGCAGACAAGCCAACACTACTAGAAAATTTAATTTTTCTGTTGTTTCGGTCGCGTTGATCCGGTCAAAATCTGACAAAAATCTATTGAAATCAACAGATTTCTATCAGATTTTGACCGGATCAACGCGACCGAAACAACAGAAAAATTAAATTTTCTAGTAGTGCAAGGGTGGACGGGCCAAGGGTGAACCGCTTTATAATACTATCACTGGAGACTTTAGCTACCCACTTTGCAGTGAATGTTTCAAGAGTGGATTACAAGTATTCTAATCGTTTTCACTTTTTATTTTTTTAGTGACTTTTATTTTTTTCTAGAAACATATGGACAAATTTTTTGGAAAAAGTACAGTGAACCAAGGGAAATGCCATTTTCATTAGTACCCCACCGTACATACACATGTACATTAAAAGCCCCTCCAAAGACATTTAGTAAAATTAACTATTGGTACTCCATCCTAATGAAATCAAAACCATACTCCATATCATTGTACTCTAATCTAAACAAGCTCTATTTCTACTTCTAAAATCGAGGAGGTACGTGTGCAAGTTTGCACCTATATCTAATATATAGTGTACTTAAACCAACAATGTATGCTGATATATATGAATTGAAAATACACTTTGAATTGTTGGTTCATTTTGCACTTGTAATGATTGAGATTTTTTTACATAATAAATATATATATACTTATATATATTTTAATGATTTATTATATGCTTAAGATCTTCTTTTACTTTGTATTTAATCCTTGAAGGATTATTATCTTTTTGAAGGATAAATGGCATTTCGAACATGTACGTAGTACCTACATTATGAAATTTCTTTTTATTCTTTCGGAAGCTTTTCTTGAAGATAGAGAAATTATTTAGCTTTGTGGAAATATAATTTATCTTTCAATCAGTGCTGGAGAACAAATGCTATGCCCAAATAAACTGAATAAAAAATAATAAATAAATGAAAGAAAGAGGGCAACGTAGAAAATGTCAGAAATTTATATTTAAATTTATATTTAAATTTATATTTAAATTTATATTTTAGTTTTTCCTCAATCCCCATAAATTGTATTTTTGTGTATATGGAGAGCCTTCATTCATCCCATTTGGATATTATGTAGGAAAATTATGGACAGTCTTGTTTATCAGGCAATTAAAGCAATTTTTAGAAAGAAAAACTTGTAAAAATGTAGGATTCGTTTTCATTTTTCAAATGCAATTTTGCCATTTTCCCCCCAAAAAATTCCACATGATTTATCTTTCTTCATAAAAAAGTATGACCATTGGAATTAGACGATTAGTGTATTTTAACACCATTTTAGAGATATTAACCCTTAAAGGACCGTTTGTCCTTTTGGGCCTTGGGGACAATTTGGATCTACATAGGTTGTAGGTTTCTATTGCCTCAATTTGTCATGAATGTTTACGATATTATTTGAGGTTGTGAAGTTTTTTGAGAGCTTTGTGAATATATTATTTTTGTTTTAATTTGTTCCCAGGAGAAAAAATTATGGTACAATATGCCCAAAACAGAAGTCAACGAGCAGCACAAAAAATATCAGAAAAAGTCAAAATATTTTTTTGAATATTTTTTTCCTAAAATCTTATATTTGTGCCTACATTTGAAGCTTTGATTCATTCCATTTGGACTAGTGATGAGAAAGTTATAGACAATTTTGTTTTATGGACAATCTAAGCATTTTCTATTCTTTTTGTAAAAATAACATGTAGGATTCATTTGTGAATGCAATTTTTACAATTTTCCAAAAGAAATTGTTGGAGAAGGTTAGATTTGCTTTCTAGAACAATCTCACCATTGAGATTATTGTATGTCATTGCCATCTTAAAGCTAATAATGATTTAGTGTTCCCTTCAATCTTTAATGTACTTCTACTTAATAAATTTTTAATGAGTGAAAATGAAATGTTTTTTTGTTGAACTTTTTTCCTTACATTCTAAACTCACTATTCAATATAAAAACTTAGAAAATCAAAATTAATAGTGCAAAAATTTCTAGTGAAAACGATTCAAAGCCCCAAAATCTAGTTAAACAAGTTATAAAAAAACTTCTTTTGCTTACTTTGGATGTAAATACCTTGCAATCTATGCAGTGAAATTTGAAGAAATGTTTTACCAAATGTTTTCAAACAAGTTTAGTACAAGATGTAATAGTTGGATTTTTAAAAAAACATACTTCTTTGGTTTTCTTAAGTAAATAGAGCAGAAATGGTAGTTCGAAATGGGTTTTGATAGATAACATTCTTTGGGCTTTAGGGGTTTAAAATTTAGGGGTTAAATATTTCATTTTTCATTTTTTATTTATCTTTGCCAAGACTTTCAACTAAATTCTATACTGTATTGATTTTTAGCTGAAAACATGTTATATGGCAAATTATGAGATTAAAAATTTTAAACGAGCGTGGACAGTCGAGCGTTCGTCGCAGTAGATGGCTTCAACAAGGCGGACACTAGGCCGTCCACATCCGGCACATGCCCGCACAAGGCAGATGCTTCACCGTCCGCCTTGGCGAACGTCCAAATGGAGCCAATGGCCGGACGCTCACTTTAGCGGACGATTGATCGTGCATTTTGGTGGACAACCGATTCAGCAGACGGTCGGGTGTTCGCCAAAACGTCCACTCGGCCGTTTGCTACGTGGAGACCATCCAATTTGGCGGACACCCAATCGTCCGCTGGATCGGACGGTCCCGACGAAGTGGACCGCATGTCTACCAAATCGGGTCAGTCGGGGGTCCGCGACTGCTCGTCCGCCCAGCTACAACCGCCCGTTTGCCCGTCCGCAACCGCGTGTCTGCCTATCCGCAACCGCCTGCTTGTTTGCTGCCCGTCGGAAAACAACGTTTTTCAAATGCCCAGGGACGTCCACACTTCAATGTCTACATCCGTTCGTATGTAGGTCTGTGCAACTCTGTAACAGAGAATAATATAAAAAGCTCAACCTTAGATTAGCTTCATCAATTTGAATTAATCTTCTTGAATCTATAGGATTTGTGATTTGTTATAAAGTTTGATTTTTAAATGTCGAATTGGAAGGTTTTCATGGAATTGCAAGATCCCAAGTTTGAACTAGAAGCAAAGTTAGAGCTTTTTTTGTCTCAACTGCCGGATCAATCAACCTAGCCAATGTTAATGATACCGCAGCAAGTTCATTCACAAGAGGAAGGTAGAACTTCTTGGTCACTGAAACAACCTCGTGTAGAGTGGCGTTGACAAGGCAATCTTTAAAGAGATGCTTTTGCTTTGGTGACTTTGCTTCAAATTGGTTGTGTTGAACCAAATACTCAAGATGTGACTTTTGAAGGCAATTTTAAAGGCCTAAATGAAGAGCAATATTATTATATGATACGCCAATTAGTAGAAATATTGGCCACTAATGTTGGTTGAAGAAGCCAATGAATCCTTTAACAAAGGCTAAACATGTAGATTATGTGGCTATTATTGTTCAGCGCATTTTGAAGTTCTTGCAAATGGAGTAATATTCTTTTTCAATTTCAATTTTTACCTTTGTTTGGCTTTTATTCTAGTGTAGTAGTCATTTCATATTTTGTAATTCATCCTTATGTTTAAAATTAAAAGATAGAGGTTTAAACAAGATTTATCTATTAAAATTTATCTTTGGTGATAGTTTGGACCTTTGTAAATGAATTAAAACTTTTATAAAGACTTCCCCATGAGCAATGAGGGTTTAAAGATTTATGATGATTGTACATGAGTTGCCCCCCTTACCCTAGGGTTTATTTGGTAGGTAGGTCCTATTTTTCCTTTGTCTAGTTGGATTTGTGGGGGGGGAAAAAAAAAAGACACCCGTGACTTTAAGGAGTCATAACTTTTGATGTATCTTGAGTTTTACAATGAAATTTAAAGAGTTTTTTTTCTGAAGTTCTTGTGCTTTCAAAAAGACTATTCTTGCTTGATTTGAAGTTGTGAGTGGAAAGTTATAAGCAAGTGAATGGAAGAGGGTTTGCTACCACCCAAATGAAGAGGAGCAAAGATTTGAGCAACCACTGTAACTTGTAGTTTTTATGTTTCTTTTTGGTGCATCCTATTTTCTTTCTACTTCTTACTAAAGTATTGTTTAAAGAAGATGATCTGGTGTGGAATTCTTGGTTTTTGTCTTAGTACCTTTTTTCATAGTAGACTTTGTCCCATTTTGTGTTCATGGTTAAGCACTTTCAATTTGTAGTTATATCGTAGTAATGAGGTCAGATTAAAGATCGGATTAAAGGCCGGCGAGACCATTGAGTGTGCACCAAGTGGATGATGCTAGTTTCCCTTTGTGGTGAGGCTGGAGTAATAATCAACAAATCATAAAGCTTAGTGGTGATGCAGGTGTAGGTTCCCTTACCTTGTAGATACACTACAACAAAAGCAGTGTTTTATGACTGCAAAATATGACTGCAGTGAGTCGTAAAATCAAAAAATACGACTCACGCAGAAATCATTGTAGATGACTCGGAATATGACTAACTCCAGTCGTTTAGAAGCAGTCGCTTCAGACATCAGTCATATTGACAGTCATATTTTCCGAGGGGTATAAATACCCATTTTTAGCCATAGTATGCCAACATGGCGTATACTTTGACTTTCCTAGGGGAGTCTTGACTTTTTCTTGAGTTGCCCGGGCAAACAAAAAGATCCTACGTGGAATATGACTATGGTCAGTCATATTTTTGGATGACGTGGAATATGACTGCGGTCAGTCATATTTTTGGATGACGTGGAATATGACTGCAGTCAGTCATATTTTTCGATGACGTGGAATATGACTGAAGTGAGTCATATTTTGCAGTGATGTAGAATACGACTCTCGTCAGTCATATTTTATGGAATATGACTGAGGTGAGTCATATTTTGTAGTAATGTAGAATACGACTCTCGTCAGTCATATTTTATGGAATATGACTGAGGTGAGTCATATTTTGCAGTGATGTAGAATACGACTCTTGGCAGTCATATTTTATGAAATATGACTGAGATGAGTCATATTTTGCAGTGATGTAGAATACGACTTTTGTCAGTCATATTTTATGGAATATGACTTCTGTGAGTCATATTTTTGGCTTCATGAAGTTGCAAGTAGCTTCCGATGTTTTTGTTTCAACTTTTGATGCCTGTATATACAATTAAAGAAATGAGAGGTTAGTTTTTAGTGATTGAACAACAAAGCCTAACCTTCAAAGACTTACAAAAACACAAAATATTTAGCTCAAGTTTAGGATAGAAAGAATAAGATTAATGATGGAAGAAACAAGAAAAAGAAAATAAGTATTAAGAGTTAACAAGAATCAAAAGTTAAGATGCAACAAAGAATAAAAAACAACAACTAAGCAACAACTAAGACACAAAAAAAAACAAGAAGCACCAATTAAGACATAACAAGAAACAACAAGAAATGAGAATATAGATACAACAAGAACAAAAAAGAAGCAAGAACTATAAAACAAGAGGAAACAAAAATAAGAGAACTAGGAAGAAGAAAGAGTTCAAATGCAAGAGAAAGAAAGAATTTAGATGCAACAATAAGAAACAAGAAGCATGAACTAGAGAGCAACAAGAAACAAGAGTTAAGATGCAACAAAAAGCAACAACAAGTGAGAGCTAAGAGACAATAAAAAGTAAGAAAGAAGAGCTACAAGAAGTGACGGCTAAGGTTCTAGAACCCTAAAAAGTGATGGCTAGGGTTTCAAAACCCTAAAAAAATGACGGCTAAGGTCTCAAAACCCTAAAAAAGTGGTGACTAGGATTCAAAATCCAAAAAAGTAGGTGACTAGGATTTCAAAATTTTAAACAATGACTTCTCTATATTTTTTTGGAATTGTCCAAATTTTTCTTGAATTGCCCAAAACAAAAAAAAATCACTATTATATGAAAATATTAGTGATAATATGACTCAATGTTCCCAAACATGTTCCCTACGTTCCCTATGAAGTATTTTGGTATTCCTAATGGCCGTATAGTATACGCTTGTGACGTACAAGGCGTAAAAATGACTGACAGTCATATTTTGCAGTCATATTTCTTTCCAAAGTGTTGGCCTTCAAGAATATGACTGCAAGCAGTCATCAGTCATCCTCAGTCATAATTCTGCAGTCATAAAACACTGCCATTGTTGTAGTGATAGTTGCAGGTATCCAAGTAGTCATCAAAACTATTTGGAGGTGTTTGTATTTGAGACTTTGGACTAACGATAGATACCATTGAGGTTTGTAAACCTAATCAATGTTAGATACTACTAAATGCCTCAGGTTTTAAGTGCAAACAAGATTGTTAATTTAAGACAATCTGTGTTTTGAAAACAAAATTAATCTTAGGAATTTTTTTTTTCATCTTTCAACCTTGTCATTTTCAGTTGTAGCCAGATACCTTATGTATTTTCAAAATAGATTCCTCTCACTCTGATATCATTTGTATGCGTGCAAAGATTGGACACTGGGCAAGATGATGGCCAACAACTCCATGACGATCACGCGGGAAGAACGAGAAGTTTACCACGGAAGTTTCAATCCATTGAGTTTGAGAGGAAGCGGAGGAGGGAGAAAGCTACAATCAAGGCACGGTGGCAAGATGAACATGTATTCCAGCAAGATAATTAGTACTCGGGACTCATCCTTTTTTGCGATAGAGTCCAGTGAAGAGGCCCTAACTATACATGTATGACAGTTGAGTGTTTTAGCAATTATATATAGACGTATCCAGCAGTAATGCAAGGAGGAGGCAACTAGTGCAAGTAATTTCATATTCCGCTTCTTCACTAGGAATTAGGGTTTGAAGTGTAGAGGGAATGGGTGCAAAATTATTTTGTGGTTTTCCATTTGGCGTCAATCACAGGCTGGAGTCTTTCTGGTTCTTTTTACATGCCTAGGTACTCAAATTGTAGTTCTCTTCACGCGCTTAGGTGCTCGAAGTATAAGTATACCAATGCGATAGGGGTTCAGTTGGGGTATATGAGTAGGAAAAAAAAATCTATTGGATATTGTAACCTAAACGATCCTTGCTACTCATACTGTCTTAGTTTGAAAATTTCTCACTGTTATATGCACTGCAGCCAAACATTGCATGTTTTTACTAACATGTGTAGATGCAAGTATAGTTTTCCCGCAAGTAAAGGTAGTTGTATATGACAGGGTAGTTTGTGGACTACAATAAAGGTATCTTTCTTGTATCCCTTTTGTTTTCAAAGGTTTGCAAATGCAAAGACCTTGCAATGAGAGTTCTCATCATCAGTCAGTTGTGTCCTATGCTTTCTGCTATCTGGTTGGGGTTCCTATGCATAGTAGACAAAGAAGGCAACATTCGTGACTATAACTGCGCGGAAGTTATATTACAATTGCTTAGGAGTCATGTGAAAGTCATTCAACATGCGGAGGTTTTGGTCTAGTCATCAAGAAGTCACGCGAGAGTCATTGAAGTGTTAGTAGTCGAAGACAATAAATTGCATAGACAATGCACTTGGGCAATCATCCGAGTATAAGTCATTGAATCTTCTGACCTATGTAGTTTTCAATCCTAATTCAAGAGTGCTTTCCTTACGTTTAGTTGGAATTGAAATTTGTATAAAGAAAAAAGTACCAAAGTGACGCCGGAGTACCACCCTAAAATCCTTTAATCTTAATATGTATCGTAGGTGGTACGCTTATAATAAGTGTTTTGTGGACTAATAATGTTGTTCAGCTAAGGGCTCCTATACCATGTGGACCAAGAGGTATATCAAGAGCCACATCTAAAGTAGCGTTGCATAATCCGCATATATAGGACATGTACAACATTATACAATTCTCTTGTGGTATATGGTAGTAGTAGGATTGCTTTGCAGTAGCCTTTTTGTCACTGAGGTTACTAGATAACATGCTTTTCTCAAAAACTTTTGAGATTTCTTGTGAAAAAGCTGAACTTTACTTTCTTTTGTGCAAGCCTACAACACTGAATAATGCAGTTCATATATTATAATACAGTTCATATATTATAATACAGTCCTCTCTTGTGCTATGTGGCCATGTTTTCATACTGTACTCCATTACACTACAGGAATCCATGCATGCACTTTTTTGACCTCATCTTCCTTACCTACTAGTTACATGTTTCTATTGATTCCATTAGTTTGGCCACGAAGTTGTAGGAACTTGCAGCAGTCTAGTGGTTCACTGGCTACTTATTTGTTACTAGGCAACAACTTTTGCTACAATAATGACACTCAAATACAATTGTTGAGTAATAACACATGCACTAAAGTGTGATTATTATCTCCCCAACTACACATCGCATAGCCCCCCCAGCCGCACATCTGTGACTCAGGAATGACTAAAGAACGACTAAAACACAACTTCTGTGACTTCTACAAGAAGCTGGAATATTAAGCCCTTCCACTAATCTTGATATCTGAGCCAATTGGAGAATGATTCGTAAATGACTTAACATGGCAGTCGCATTTGTACACAATATGACTACATTGTAACTTTGAAATGACTTAATGTGGCAATGTCAAGACATGACTACGGCGTAACTCAATCATGATTCAAGCATAACTTCTGAATCAATCGATCAGGGCCAATGACCGCTATCCACATCACCGTAAGTAGGGCGTGTGTCCAGCACACGTCTAGTCCACGTCATATTCCAAAGAGTACGATGATCATCCAAGTTTCATCCTTGCTACATCGTATGTCTTGGTAGATGGTAATAATAACCCTTCAAAAACACGATTGGGCTGTAATTGCTTAACTAAAAACATTTGACTATGACTGCATCGAGTGACATTTCAGTCAAATGACTCGGTAATGACTCAAACACAGTCAAATGCGCCAGTCACATTTTGCCCTCTTTTTTGTAGTGCTTCTATCAACTCTTTCACAGCTTAAGAGCCGTTGCCATCTTGTAATTGGCTTAAGGATAGTAGAATGGGGACTCTCTTAAAACCTATGCAGATGTACAAGTGAAGCAAGAGCTAGGATTGAGAACCAATGGTAATGACTTCATCAGCACTCAAAGAGAAGAAACGTGAACTAGAAATAACTTGCTTAGTATGCGAGGTGGTCCGCCATCTCTCACCCCATAGGATCACTCCAACGTTTCTTGGAGAAATCAGGGACCAAAACAAGCAATAGCAACTCCCGCATATCCTCAAACTTAGACAGTAGATGACCTTGTATGAGCAACCAAAGTACCGCTTGGAATTGGACAAACTTCCTCCTATGCTCCTTCATAGTCCCACACACAACCTATTGCAAGATAGAATCTCCCACATTCCCCAATCAAGCAAAAAAAGTTTTTCATTTTTCACATGAGCATTGTTTGAAAGAAAGTAGTATTGTCCATCATCAACCTTGCCGAAGGAATTCGCAGCCTTCCTCATGCCGCAATGTTTCCACAGGAAATTCAATTTCGAAACAAAAAGCTTCTCCTTCCCCTCAACTTCAGTACAAATTTGCAGTGTACCTCGCAGATTTTCCCATCTACACTGACGACACTTTCAACCTAGGACAGCCTAGCGGCCTATGTATCTTGCCATTGACAATTTTGCTCATAGGGTCAAAACATACTAATAAGAACCACTTGAGCCGTAACCACTCCTTTTTTTTTAGCCTTTTTTGATAGTATAGGTCAAACTTTATTAGAGTTCATTAAAAAAAATATGACACCTATTTTTTAAATGTCATAGTTTGATTTTCCACTATGACATACTTTATAATTTCATACTCTTATACTAGTTAAGCACTAAAAATGTCATGTAACCAATGCTTAATGTGCTTAATAGAGTCCTAAATGGATGAAAGTGGTTCAAAATTGGATATAGAATGAACTGTGGCTGAGAATGCATTTATAGCATTAATGAATGAATGGTGTTATTTATTATCTCCTTCCCGGCACTAATCAATGGTTGCATTTGAACTTTGCTCTCATCGGAGTGTAGCGATTAGTCGGACCAGTATTCCTCCAGTTAGCCCTTAATTCACATCAAAGGCCCACTTAGAGTAAACCGCTCCAGAATCGTTCCCATGAGGACTTGAGGTTTATAGATCTATAGAATAATCTAATCTAAGCCTTCACTTTCTCTCCGTCAGACTACTCCGGACTATAGGTCCGGTCCGGCCACTAGTGCCGGATGGGTTCCGGAAAAGTCCGGAAATCGTTCAGTGCCCCTTCCGGGATCCCTGGGTTTAGGTGACGAGTGGCTAGATCCACCGTCCAGATGCTTACCGTGTCCGGAAACACGCTTTCTTTCTCTCTTTCTCTCTTTCTCTCTTTCTCTTTCTCTATCTCTAATTCTAACACTAGTACTAACCTAACTCTTCAGGGACTAGAAGTGTCCTCCTGTTCCGTCACCTCACAAATCCGGAAGGCTCTCCGGACCAGGTCACGCAGGGATGGTCAAGGACTACAACGACATTCTAACCTTAACCGGGTACTGAGCCTTCCGTCGACCGGTGGGATCTCCTTGTACTTTCTTGGGCTTGCGTCGAGGCTTTAACTCTGTCTACGGGGAATTCCGGCAATCCGGAATTTGGGTACGTCTTGCAAAACTTCCGTACACGAAAGTTGTTAGCAGCCTCTCAGATACCCTTTCACCTAAGGCTGTATCCTACTCGCAGGCTATATCGACATCCGGGCAATACTACACTAACACTACTGCCAGAACCATCCGGTTGATCTCCCCATCAAGTTAGTACATCCGGAAACCACTCACGAAATCGACTCTTGCTACTCAAAGTAAGTTCTCAGTCTCCGGAAAAGTGAGAATGGACCCACATCCCCCCTACAAACATGTATCGCATACAAAAAGATAAGAGAATGGATACTCCAAACACTTGGAATTAAGCTCAAAAAGATACAATGTTGAAACTATGGAATGGATGCGAATGACCAGAAAGGTCATCAAAACCCCTACTTATACTAAGACTAACATCATCCTAAAAATCCTACAAAACATTCCTACTAGTTCGCTAGATTTCCGGTAAATTCCAGATCCTATTTTTCCGGCTTTGATGGCCAGACTCCGGTATTGCCGCTACACTACACTACTATACACTATTCCTTGGGATCCGAATCGGGAGGAGCATAGTCCTTCAGTAAATCCAGCTTCATCTCTTTTTGGCTACTCCCTGGAGGAAACAGATTTGGACCCCTTTGTCCCCATCTCTAGACCTCCATGATGTTGGGGTCCTGGTCTACACTCCGGGTCCCGACTATCGGAATGTCCGGACTTCCCCGGGAATCCTTCTGGGTCTTCTTGTGACGAGGAGAAGACTGTACCGCCCGACCATTGTAAGCTTCCGGAGAAGTACCCGTCAGGTCGATGGTCGGGGTTACCGGAAGTAGATCCTCGCTTCCTTGGGGTACCACGGCTCCCCAGTCCACTCCTTCTGGCCTTCCGGATGGTGGCAAAAGTTCCGGATCAACCGGTACCACCAGTGCTACTTCAGTAACCATAGGTTCCAGGTTATGGCCTTTCGTAGCCACCAAAGTTTGCGTGGAGGGAGAAGAAAGAGTGACCGGTTCTGACTCGGTGGGAGCCAAATACTCCATCATCTCCCGCATCTCTACCCGGGATGCATCCATCCGTCTCGCCTACTCCAACAAGCACTTGATGATGTGCACCCAACTCGTGCTGGCGACTGCGTCAAGGTTGGCTTCGAACAGCCGGGCTTTATTGATGCAGTCCGCCGATACTTCCAAAGAGCTCCGGAGCCGGACTATACCTTGACACAATGCCGCTATCTGCCGGCGGTGGTCCCCTTCTATGAGCCGGGCCATCTCCTAGGCTGTGCGTAGATTGCTCTCTAATTCCACGCACTTGGATTCCGAATCCTAAACTTGGTCCTGCAATGTCCGGTTCGCCACGCGTAACGCCCCCAACTCCGTCACCAACCTCTTCCGTTCTTCTATTAGGAGACCGTTTTGCTGCTCCGCCGCCATCAACGCATACGTCCTCCGGAAGATGGCGTTTCGATCATTTAGTGCCATCTTCCGGCACCCCCACTTGAGAGCCCCCTCATAATTCTCGAGGAGCTTTGTGAGGTCATCCACCCGCCATACCAGGTGCTGAGTCATTTCCATGATGTCTTCTAATGGTGTCCCCCCTAGTTGCATGTGGGTTCTATCTCCCTCCTCTACCTCCATCATTCTGGGCCGAGAGGGTCCGGCCTGAGCTTGAGCGGGACTAGCTTGCGGTTGCACCGGCCCAACCTCCTGTATAGAAGGTCGGACTTCTTCCGGGGCCGGTCTGGTCTCCGTCTTCTGCTCCGGAACTTCTTCCTTCAATGGCTCCGGCGCGGAAGGATCTTCTATCGGATTTACCAGCGGCGTCCTAGACCGCCGTTGCTTCTTCTTTAGAGGAGTGGGCGGCTCCTCGTCCTCCGTCTCCTCATCATCTGGTCCGTCTTGAGGAGAGGGTTCTTCTCCTCCGTACTGTTGGAGCTGAACTAGCTCCTGGTAGGTGCTCTCCTCGTTTGCCTTAAGCAGGGAGTGATGGGCATACAGATGGGACAAGTACGCCGGAAGGGGACTCTGACCCTTTTTCCCCGACCGAAGGGAGCGCACAAGGTCCCCTATTAACTCGTAGATGATGGTTGCCCAATCCATCATCATTTTACCCTGGAGGCTCCCCAAGATGGCGGAGGCTACCTTTGCTACCACTCGCCGCAGCTTGGTCGGATGGAGGATAGGATTAAGAAATGCTATCACATCCCGATACTCCGGATTCACCAGGTCGGAAACCTGGTGACCTTCCTTCGGATTGGCGAGCGCCCGGAATTCACCCTCTATAACTTCCTGATTCTTCTCCATGACCTTGTCCAGTGCCTCCCGGAACTTGTAGACGGCCCTCCACGTGTTAATCGCCCACAGTTCTGGTTTCGTCCGGAGGGTGGTATCCAAGATACCGCTTTCCGGACGAAGTAAGTCAGACACCAGGCTCTCCTCCCTGATGCCCCACGGAACCTCCATGAGCCCCTCACACCCCATGTTGGTGAGGTTCTCTCGTAGATGCACTAGCCGGTCCTCCTCGGTAGGAACCTCCAGAACTACCTTCGTCACCGGAATAGTCTTCGGCTGGGGCGGCTGCGGCGGCTGCGGCGGAAGCTCATCGTTTGAATCCTTGGGCAGATCCTTCAGCTTGCGCTAGCTTGCCTGTACGACATCGTGCTCACAAATAGACCTCACACAATCTCTCCCTAACTCTTTTGCTCACAAAATTTCACTCCGGTAACCCCTGCACGATCGCAACTCACACAGTCCCTCAATCTACCGGAATTCTCACAAAGTTAGGAAGACGGAAAACACAGGTGGAAGGAAAAACAAGGAAGTACTCGGCCCACTGCCAACTACAGTCCTCCTCTTATACTAGCCAGATAGTCGGTCAGTCGGATGAATGTACGGGACAGGTTTTGGCGGCAAAACCCTATCCCTAATACGGATCCAATTTCCGGCTTTTAGGGCCGGCGCCGTCATCCGATTTCCGGAACTTTCTAGGGTTCCGGAATTAGGTTTTTAGACCTAATGAAATTTTCTCGGATCCGGAAATCCGGTTTTCCTAAATTTCCCTAACTTCCTAGGAGAACTCAAAAACTTCCCTTTTTAAGGGAACAATTTTTGAATTTTCCCGTCATATGCTAGTGTTCTGAGCCTAGCATGTGGGATCACATTCCCACATTACCCCTTCCTCACCCGTGAACGTCCCCGTGAACTCCTACAAGGATAAATCCTGTAGGTAGAGTTTAACACGTGATCCATTCGTCCGGGTGTCCAGAGGATTCCCATCCAAGTCCGAGAGGTTTGCTAGTTTGGTGCACAGCTGTTGATAATTTAGAAGTGAATACTTTGAAGAACTAGAAGATATTTAGGGTATCTTATGCACCTCCTAATGAAGAAGGTTTTGGTTGTTGGTTAAAATTTCAAATTGAAACGGCTATTATGGCTCAATCGATATCAACTACGGGTATGTAACTGCTTCTTCTATGTATTTCAAGTTTTAGGACTTGGACATTGGAGGATAACATTGACTGGCCATCATTGCCTTACGGTGGATCAGTGCATGTATCGCATCCCATTTTAACTTAAAAGTTTATTCTGTTGTCTAATAGTGCAAGAGTACAAAGCAAAATTGAAATACATTCTTGTTATTTCAATGCAAGTCTTGTGTGAATTTTGTAGGGTTCTAAAGGTTTAGGATTTTTCGAAGTTGGGAGGGTTGGAAGATTTTTGATCTACCCTGTAGTCTTCGTGGGCATCTAAAAACATTTTTGTTCTTGCCAAAAAGATTCTTTATAGTTTGTAATATGGATCCAAGTGAACAAGCTACTGAGAATTGCCTTCAACGGTATAGATTGAATTACATTGAGAAAAGAAGGGCTAATACTAGAAAAAGGGTTTGTCGGTGTAGAACTAAGAAGGCAGGTCAACATGAATTACAGGGTTTCACAAGCGCTACTGAAAATCCAAGTTCAGTATCTACAAGTTTGTCTGATCGCACAGCTCATTGTGTGAGTGTTGCTCTTGCTAAAGAGTTAGCCATGGTACTTGCCCCTCATCTCAGAAGCTATGATCCAATTGTGTAGCAATTGACAATTGAGAAGCTTCTAGGGAAGATTTGCTTGTTGGAATGGTCCTAGATTTCTTAGTAGACACTAACAAAGTGAAACTAAAACATTCACATGTGAGTAACTTAAAAGGAGGCCTGACAGATCATCTTCTAGGAGTGAGGCAGTCCAAGATTACAATGGCTAAAGATATTGTTTTGCACACTTGCTTCATCTTCCAATAGTAGCAGCAGTAGGATGCTTGCTGACTTGATAAGGGTTGATAGGAGAAACCTTAGGAAAAACATGGAACGGAGGTTATTATTGGATACTCAATAGAATGCCTTCTGGCTAAATTATCAATCTAAGGGTTGGTCCGATGCGTTGTTTGATTCGGTGAAAGAATTGGTCATCGAATCTTGGACATAAAAAACCACCGTTTCTCCAAACTGCAAAGACATTATTAGACACCGGATTTGACTAAATCAATAAACCCAGCACCCAACACACTACCTTCAAGTATCAGAGGTGAGTTCTTCAATTCTTGCTTGATGGCTCTAAGTCCTTAGACAATCCTTAGTTTTTTACAATGATTACATCTTTTGTTGTTCGATGTTGGCGTCTTCAACTCAAGTGTTGCATTATTTGTTTTGGAAAAGGGATGTTGTAATCCTTAGAATCCACTTTAAGTCCTGGGGCACTTACTTTCTTGAAGATGTTTTTTTCATTACAAGGGTGTAGTATGCCATTGACTGCTTGTGTATATAGCAATGGCAGTCGTTTCTACTGAATGTTTTTAGCTTTTTTTTAGTAAATCCTTAGTACTTCAAGGTCCTACCTTATTGCTGATGAGTCCTTTATACTTAAGAATCCTTGAATTGTGGACTCTTGATACAGTGCTTTTTCTAGTTTGGTCCTTCTGTCACTACTTAGGACTGCTTATTACTCATGAGTCCTTTTTAGAGTCAGACATCTTGGGTCCTTTAATTTGTGCTGATGAGTCCTTTGGAGAATTGTCATGGATTTGTTAGTCCTGATTACTCCTTTGTTGAGATGAGGTGGATTCCTTAGTGCTCATTAGTCCTTTTTATAGTGAAGGTTTAGGGCCCCTTAGTGTTGATGACTCTTTTGTTAAGTTTTGGTGGATCCTTACTGTTTATGAATCCTTTCTTGAATTATTGGTGATCCTTAGTGCTTATGAGTCCTTTCCAAAGTTGTTTTTTAATCCTTATTGCTCTTCAGTTCTTCCCAGAGTTGCTTTTGAACCTTATTGCTTTTGAATCCTTTCCAGAGTTGTGTTTCATCCTTACTGCTTTTGAGTCTTTTCCGGGGTTATGGTAGACTCCTTATTGCTAATGGATCTTTGGGACAATTCTAAATATTGGTTGATGTTTATCAATCCTTGTATGCATGTATAGTAGATTACTTAGTGCTCACAACTCCTTATAGAATTCCATGATGCTTGTGAATGCTTTGTGGAGTTGTTGTAGAGTATTGAGTGCTTATGACTCTTTATAAGATTCCTTTCTTTGATGTGTTTAAATGTTTGCTTTTCTAACCTAACGGTGGAGTGTGGTTCCAAACTTGTGCAGCTCAAATTGTACTCAGCTTTTGTATAAAAGTTTCCGAGTATGAAGTACGGTTTCACTGCTTTTATCTAACTTAAACCATGGGGAATGAAGCACTTGAAGTTGTGAAATACGTGCTGTTGCAAGAATCACTAGGAGTTGAGCAACCTGAAATATGTTGTCAACGACTTCAGAGAAGATTGCCAAAGTGTGCATCTTCACTACTTTTGTTTCTGCAGTTGTCGCAGCACAGGATAAGTGAAATTCCCTATTATGTTCAATTGCTCACAAAAACCACTTTAAAGCATAACAAAGTGACTCTAAAGATCAAACCCAAGAGACTCTGTAAAGTGTTTCGTTTTGCTAGATAGTTTGGGAGTAAATATTAGTACAAATCCTTTCCTTCCTCTCCGGTTTTTCTTTCCCCCCAAATATAGTCCGGATAACTCCGTTAACCAATGATCCCTAATCCGGACTATATTTCTACCTGATCCGAACCAAGATTCTAGTCACTCAATCAGCCGAATCCAACACATCCATCCGGATTTCGCTACTACATTTGAGGATCTATTCTTCCTCGGTTTTCGTTCCTCTTTCCATTCCTGTTTTGCTTAACCTCTGTTGTTACTTCAGAGGGATCCGCCACTTGGTTTTAGAGAGGTAGGCCCACCACTCCTTTCGGAACTTATAGTGACGGAAGACTCACTTGACTAATCTAATCTCCTACTCTTAATAGGAGCCGGTTTGATCTTTCACAACGGATCAGAAATGAATTCGGCCTGCAAGTCACACAAAAATCCCTCGTACGATCTTCTCTGGCTACAACGACCTTAATACCTCAGCTAATCTGTACGAAACTAAGGTGGCTACAAGTGTATCCGCCCATACCAGCGCAATCCAGAGTTCTTCCGTTTACTATTTCAAATGGTGAAACCTCTCAAGCAATCGGATGCTAAACCAGATATCCCATCCGGTAGCTCTAGCACAGTTAAGAATCCCTTCCCTTACTGCCTAGCCTAACACTAGCTATCTCACCCGGAATAATGAACCCTAAATCTACTGAGGTGCAATGACTCACTCCCAATGCTTACAACCCGTTCACATGCACGTGCAATCAAAGGAAAACACCAAGGGGAGAAATTCCTCTCATGATCTGCTCATCCGTACTCAATCTCTCATTTACTCACCCGACCACTCTTTGGGAAGGCAAGAAAACAATAGACAATACAAAAGTACACAAAATATGCAAGGAAAAGACTCTTGGTCTCAGTCTTGAGACTTGAATTGTATACAAGATTTACAAAAAGGTGCTTTAGGAAATCTGGCATTGATTTGGTTGAGATTTTCGGATCTGAACTTTCCTAATTTTCCAGGATAAGGTCCGATCTAATAAAATTTCCTATTTCTAAATTCCTAACTACCTACTCAACCTAAAAGGGTCCACCATTATCTGGAGTAGCAAGGGGCGATAATTCACTGAGGTTCTTACTCCTGTCTCCCCCTTCCGGAACGCATTCCGGTTCCACAGGGAGGTTTTTTCCTGTCCTTGCCATTGGAGCTCCTGACGTGGAAGTTCTTCCTCCTTCCTTCTCCTTTGAGACTAGAGTCTCAAACTTCCCCTCTAGGATCTCAAGGTCATCCAATTCATCCGGGATCAAAATCTTGGATAAAGAGATTGGATCACTCTGGAGCTTCCAGATGCTCTCCTCTATCCCCCTAGCATCCTTCCGGAACTCCTTTATGGTGTCCTCTATCTCCCCGGCAAAGTCAGCAAGGATGTAGGCAATCCGGGTTCCGGAAAGCTTCTGATCTTTCTGCACTCCCTTATCAAACAACTTGGCCTTCGCCATCACATCGCTAGATGCTCCCACCACTAGAGTCATCCGCTTGATTGTTGCCCTGGTCTCTTCCTGTAGTGACCTTGCAACTCTCACCTGCTCTCGGCTAGTCTCCAAATCCTTCCAAAAGCCTTGAATCTCCCCTCGTAACTGGAGCGCCAACTCGTCCATCTTCCACAGGTTAATATTTTGCTTCAGCACCCGATCCTCTAATTCTCGGATTACATCCAGGTTGCTAATGCAGTCCGCCATCGCTTTCGGCAATGCACTACTTACCTTACCACCCACCAAGTCTGCCACTTCACGGAGCGTGGTGTTCTTGACTTCCCAATCCGCTCTCACTGCATTGAAAATCCGGATCAGGTCATTGAACGGACCCGTAAAGTCTGTCAATTGAGTCAACGGAGCTGCCTTTAGCTTGACTACCTCCACTAGTTCCACCTTCCTTGGAACGGCCGATTCCGCTCTAACCACCGGTTCCAATTCCTTGTCTTTGCTGGGTCCGAAAGGGGAGCCCCTTAGATTAGACGTCCGCTTGCTCCTTCTTCTATTAAGGGGAGCTTCCTCTTCTTCCTTGTCCTCCTAGGCCCTCTTCCTTGGATTTTCACCCTTGTCCTCCGGCTCTAGGCTATCTAGTTCGATCTCGGATCCTTCTTCATCTGATCCTCCGAATTTCAGGAGAGCCATCTGTGCTCTCCACTCCTTGTTTTCCTCCGCGGTCAGAACACTATAAGAAAACCTTGTTTTAGGTGACATTCAAAAAAACAACCGACGTCAAAGGGAACGAATTTTAGGTGACGTTGAAAAAAACAACCTGTATTTTTCATGTCAATAATGATGCCCAATGGAACATTAATGGAGATAATTGTTGATAGAAAAACATAGGTTGTTTTCTTCAACGTCACCTAAAATCCATTCCCTTAGACATCGAAAATTTTGGTTTCTTCTAGTGGAAGGCTCTGGTTCTTGTACAGGTGAAAAAGATAGGGGCATACTGGAGTAGCCCTACTCTTTCCCACATTGGCCACCAGGGCGTTCATTAGTCCATAGATGAAACTTGCCCAATCCATCTTCTTCTCGCCGCTCAAGGCTTTGAAGATGGCATTTTCGATCGTGGACGTAACCTGTGTGGGTTTTTTCGGATGCAGAATTGGTATCAGGAACTCTAGTAATCAGCGATGTCACCCATCAATGCAATCTTCTATGGCGAATCCGTCCTTGGGATTGGCCGCGCCCTTGAACTTCCCCTTCACAAAGTCCCCTTCCGACTGGCCTGCGCTATGCCTCCTTCTTCAAATTCGTACACCCCTCTCCACATTTCCTTCGTCCACATGGGCGAAACTGGCTGGAGGGTGTTATCGAATTGGTTAGGGGCTCCTTCTATGAGCTCCCTAACTATAGCTTCATTTCTGAAGCCCCAAGGTTTCCCGTAGAAACCTGCGCACCCCATGGCGGAGAGATCCTCCATCAACTCCACTCTCTCCCAATCCCCACTAGGCTCTAAAGGCGCCACCTTTCTAACCTTGATTTCTACTTTCAGTGTGCTCGCTTGTCCCTGAGATTTAGGATGCTTTAGTTGCGGCATCCGTCTCCTCACCGATTTGCTACCTCACTTCTCTTCTAGCCGCACGTCTTGCTTCCTCACAATCTCTCCTCGGTCTCAACCGAGTTACCACCTGCGCCAATTCTCACACAGACTCTCGCGACGCTTGTCCGATCCCAACAGGCCACACTCTCTCAGATGTACACTGCTAACTCTTTCCTTAATCTAATCTCTACTTACCGCAAAAGAAACACAAAAATACGCACACGGAAGTATTCAAACACTAGAAGAAACCAAAATTTTCGATGTCTAAAGGAACGGATTTTAGGTGACGTTGAAGAAAACAACCTATGTTTTTCTATCAACAATTATCTCCATTAATGTTCCATTGGACATCATTATTGACATGAAAAATACAAGTTGTTTTTTTCAACGTCACCTAAAATTCGTTCCCTTTGACGTCGGCTGTTTTTTTGAATGTCACCTAAAACAAGGTTTTTTTATAGTGAAACAGTTGAGAGCAAGAAAAAGCTAGAGCTCTCAGATGCAAATGGGAGGTCCAAACCCTAAAGAAAACCTTTTTGTACACTGGAATCCTAATCATTACTTTTTTCCGCTTTTCTAGGCGTAGATCCTGGATCCGTTCCTCCGGCTTTGGATCTAGACCGGATTCGATTCCAATATCCGCTCCATCTCTATTCCAGATTTCCAGTTGGTGACTGTTTGTTTTCCTAATCATTCTAACTTTTAATTCTTCCCTTCTTCCTTTACTAATTCGGGCATACTATTTCCGGATTCCGTGTTCTAAAATACGATAGAGAGAAAAAATTAAAAAGTCAGGTTGCAACAACAGTGTTTGCAATAGCACTGTTGGGATTGTAGGGGACTGTTCAGCAAAGACTGTTACCTACAGTAGTCTAACAAGCTTGTGGGAGTCCATTTTGTGTGCAAAAGATGAGTATCAAATGTGGCACAAACTAGAGTGTTTGCTTGGGAAATGTCTGCTATGCGGTTTACAACTTCTCAAAATTTGTCCTCATGAGGAAGCTTCAGATAAGCTTGTAAGATGGAAAAGCATTGGGTCCGAAATAGTGGGATATTCTGAAGAAGGTCTGCCCAAAAAGTCACCATTTGTGTAATACCGTGAGACTAAGTCGCTAGAATTGTTTGAGTACATGAAGCCTCGTTTGAAAGCTTTTGTAGTTTATAACTATATTGCAACCTAGCAAGACTATCAATTTAAAGAGTTGTTCAGTTCAATTCCGAAAGACGTAGTGATTTCCTACATTGATTTCTCCAAGAACTATTCTATGAAGGTACAGAATGAAACTCAAAGTATGCATTGACAAAGTGTGCAAGTGTCAATTCTGGTTCATATAACTTATAGATTAAATCCAAATTGATCAAACGAAAATGATGAGCCCCTTTTACTGAAAGAGGTTCATTACTATATGTTTGATGATAAAGTCCATGATTCATTATATGTTCAACATTGCTTTCTTATGCATTTGGATTTCATAAAGTCCCATGGGTTTGTATCCAAAAATCAAATCGTTTGGTCTGATGGCTACAGCGAGCAATTCAAATCAACAAGGGCCTAGTACTTCATTAGCAGGTACCCTAGTTTAACTGTTACCGATGGTGTGCTACTTGAGGGATGTCAAATGTTGTAGAACTATTTTGCATCTGGACATGGGAAAGGGGAGGTGGATGGTGTAGGTGTTCTTTGCAAAAGAGAAGTGTGTAAAGAGCAACTAAAACTACATGGCACATGTATCCAGAATGTAGAGCAGATGGTGAGATTCTTGAGAGAGGAAAACAATAAACACCACTATAGGCCACGTTCTTCAAAGAAATACACAAATAAGTATTTTTGGGAGATCAAAAAAGGAACCATCTGCCGTGTGAGGGACATGCAATGTGAAACTGTAAATAACAATAAGCAACAGCATCAAGTGCATTCTATTTCTTGTAAAAATCCCACCCTCATTCAATTTTGTCCTCTCTCTTGCTTTTGTTGGGCTTGTTCAGAATACAATACAACTTTTGTTTGCCATCACAAGTCTCATGTAGGACCTTGGATTTTGCATAGACTGAAACTACAATCTAGTTCTCAAGTAAAGTTGTTGTATGTTTCTGATGAGAAAATAGACGCTGGCTCAGGTGGTGATTGAATAGCTGAAGATGTTTCCATTGGGAATAATATTACTATCAGGGCTAATTTTATTCATGATGAAACATTTTGGATCATGTTGGTAGATAAGGGAATACATGAGGTCGAAAATGAATTCACTGATCTTTTTGGTAGCAAATATGTGTGGCAATCAAGTTTTGAGAGGATACTGGTATAAGCGGTTAAAACTAGGAAGTTGCACTTATTGGTTGAGGGATGACAAGCCTTAGTCATTCGTGTTCTCACACCTCATCATAGCTTCTAAATTCTCAATGCCCCAAATTGCCGATGCCACAAAAGGCCACTTTGGTAGTTATGAGCTGAAGGAGGATGTTTTGAATAGCATCGTCAATGCTGTCCTTGAGGCTGAGGCACTTGACTAGCCTCAGTCAATGGATTTCAAGAATTATGCTGTGCTATGTTTTGTGATGTGCCCATGTAGGCTTCTGGTTTTGTTTTTGATATTGCTTGTGGCATTTAGGTGAGCATGAGGAACCTCATTTAACTGCAGGCATAGCAAGGCAATATTGTTCAGGAGCCCTGGTGGTTGGAAATAGGTAAATTTTCATTACCATTCAACTAAAGTATATTTGCTAAATTAGTTTATGTCCAATTCTTAAGTTCATTCAAGATCATTGTTCAAATCAGAAACTCCCGGCTTAGGGGAAGCCTTGTTTGTTCATTATTAGAATATTTGTCTTCTCAAGTCATTGCTCTATTAGTTTAAAAAAATTGCTCCAATAGTTTTAGGTGTCTTATGATTGAGGGATGGAGTATCATGATTATTGCAAAATTTTCTATCCTAGGAGCAGATTTTGATTGAAGATGTTCAACTAATGTCACGCATTGGTGGTATGGCCATTCCCTGATGTCTTGGCGCGGACGGCGAAAACCGTCTATGGTGTCTCTTGTGTAGTCTAGTGTAGCATAGTCTTCACATCTAAGTGTACAGTTTTGTTGGCCATAGTTTGAAAAAAATATTTTCCGATTGTATCATGTAATCTATGTAAATAAAATATAAAAATTTTCATACATCAAAGTGCATCCTTGGTCTAATTGAATCCGGCTTTTAATTTTTTGGATGCTTAGTTCAAAATAAATAAAAGCGTGCACTGTCTGCTGCCAATGAAAACACTCCCTAATGGAAGACTGCATTTGCCTAATGGAATTCAATGCAAAAGTCCGCTTACTGGCTCTCCCAATTTTGCATTACACCAAGTAATTCCAATTCTTTGTTGTCTTGTATTGATCAGGTAGGATCGGAGGGTGGAAAAGAGGTTGTACCTAGGAATGTGCCTCCGTTAGTTCCTCCACCGCGGAGGAAGTGGATGAACATTGTCTTCGACTTGAACGACATGCTCTATCAGAGCGCCATAAAGTCGTATGGGGATAAATTCAAACCATGCCAAGTCGAAGAGAAAGTTCTCTAGTCGGGCCCAAGGTGATATTCGCTCGTTAAAATCTAAGGAAATCCTACAGCAGGTTTTGGAGATAGCCGATAGGGTTGTAGTGTGGACAACAATGATCAAGCAGAATACTGACGGCATCGCTAAACACTTGTTCAACAGGTGCAGACCGCCCTACGATATCTTGAGTCAAGATCAATGCACCAAAATAGAAGTATCTTCGGGGAAGTTCTTTCATCATGCTTTCCAAATGCACTGCCTGAAAGATCTTTCTGAGGCCCTCTTCAAGAACCCGAGTGGGGGCACGTCCTTCACCGTGCACAATACCATTCTCATTGACAATTCTCCCAACAAGAGTATTTGTAATGAAAATGGCAATGCCATTTTCCTAGAAACGTGGACCCACCATAAACAGAGGGACGACGTTCTCATGGGAGAACTTCTGCTCTAGCTTCGATGTCTAGATTCACACTGCCAACTCCAACACTTGCAGCAATACATGGACAAAAACTGGATTGACTTCAGTCCACTAGGCACCAATGACTATAATCTCAAGTAGATTGTAGAAGAGATGAGAAAATCCACCAGGGGCATGGGGTATCAATATGAACTTCATGCCATTGAATTAGTCATAGAGTTGGCTCAGCGTAGGAAATAGACTCCCTCGTAGATTCGCTTTGGATTTGGGTTGCCATCCTATTTTCTCTTGTTCTTGTAAATGCTAAACATTTTTATGTAAATAATATATTTCGATCGTATTTTACACATATTTCTCGGCCTCTATTTCGGGAATCATTGTACATGTGTTTTAAAGTGTTTTGTATTGAAACCGCTTTTGCGTAAATTTATTCTTCTATGGGAAAGTAATGTGGGTGGGTTTGTGTACTCTGTAGTTGATGCAGTTGGAAGAGGTTCACTTTTTCAAACCACATAAAAGTGAGAAGCTGACGAAGAGCCTCCTTTTTTTATAAGAAAAAACGATGTCAAGCAAATCCAAATCGAAGGGTGGAAGTTGTGACATGGCTCCCCGTTCCAAGCCATACATGTTGCGTTTTGTAGAGAACACAACGTCCGCAGCCATAGACTACTCAAAGGGGAACATCGAGGACGGTGTTATGGACAGCCCCTCTAGTCGCGGAGGTCATTGTGAGTAAGAGTTACATACTCTTTGTGTAGTCAAACTTTTAATCAAGTCAAACGTTTTGTACTTAAATTCACTTGAATTTTTCTAGCAACTGTTTTGTAGCACATTGTGTACAACAACGTTCCACATCTTCATATGGATAGATGGATGGATGTCACTTTCAATTTTTGTTGAATGTCTACTTGTACTTATCATTGGATTCAACAACTATTACTTCAATAGTGCTTCATGCTCATTTTTGAAAGTCTCAAAGTAAGCACTTTGTCTCAATTTAACAAATAAGGCCTTATATAAAGTTACTAAATCCTATGTTAATTCACATCACTGGCAAGAACAATTTAGTGGTAGATATGCTATTTAGAGCCAAGTATACATGTGATGAAGAAATGAAAATACAAGAGTTAAGTAATAATCATGAGGATGAAGATTATAGCTATATTTTGGCAATGGATGGAGTAAGTACAAATAAAGAAGGTTTATCTTTCAAAGAAGAGCTTTATGAAGATTGATTGAAAGATATTTATATGTATTTAAGTATACTAAAGAGACAAGGAGGGTGGATGGACAAGACCTTCAAAGATATCAAACATCAATCTTATAAATATCTTTTGAAAATGGATACTTATAGTGGAAGAGATCAAACAGAAAAGACAGTGCCATTGAAGATAGTTGAAAATGCAAAGACCAAAATCCAAGTCCTTAAAGAATTTCATGACATATTATAGACAGAACACTGAGGAATTTGGGCCACCTATACAAAAATCAAAGAACAATATTAATAGAAAGGCTTATATAAAGATGTAGAGGATTTTGTAACTTCATGCACTGAGTATCAATTACAATCTAAAGTTAGATATAGAGATGAATTACATCCTACCTATTCACCTACTATACATTTTCAATGGATAATCAACTTGATTACAATCCCATTGGATTTATGGGACATGAAGTACCTAGTGCTAGCAAAGAAGGAGCTTTCAGACTTTGTAGAAGGACAAGCTTTGAGGACCAAGTCTACTAAAGGAATATGTAGATTTATACTTGAAGATATCTTCAGTAGATATGACAGCATTAGTAGAATGAGAGTAGATAAAAGAAAATTAGATGCATCAAAGGTTAAAGACTTTTTCAACAGATATGGTATGAAGTTAAGATTAACAACGGCCGTTGGCCTCTCTTACTTTTTCCATTTGCCATAATCCTAAAGCTAATGGCAAAAGTAAAAGAGGACATCCTCCAATCATTAATACACTTGTCAAAGCTTATAAGGGAAAGCCAAAGCACTAGCCAAGATTTTTACCATTTGCTTTATGGACGGATTGAACTATTCATAGTACAATTACAGGTTATATGCCCATTGAACTTATGTTGGGTCAAAAACCAATTCTACCAGTAGAGGAATCAATGTCCACTTAAATGTTTCTAATATAGAAAGATAAAATTTCAAAGAAAAGGCTATTAGAACTCCAAATTCAACAACTTAAAAGGCTGCCTGAAGACCAACAAGTTACACTTAAAAAAACTCAAGGCAACAAGATTGGGCAATAAAGAAAAATCTAACAAAAGTCATCGATTAAAAACTAAAAAAATATAAACAAGTTATTAGATGTTAATGTTTGATAGTACTTTAGAACATGAACATAGTACACTTAGAAAATTTGTACGGAAATGGTTTGGACTGTATATGACAATGCAACTTATATACTACGTGAGTTGGATGAAACTCCATTGAAGATTCTAGTGGCAGAAAAGCGAATCAAGGCATTTAGAAGAAGAAATGATCAATTCTTTGTTGAAGACCTTAGAAGAGTTTCTACCTCCATCACAACAACAGGACAAAGAAGATGACAATCAAGAGATAAAATTTGACGACGAAGAAGAGTAAAAATTGACACATACCAAAAAATGTACACATTTGGAAGGGGTGGATGTCATGATGGAAATGCCTTTAATATATAGAAATCTTGTTTAATGAATTGTTTGTTTAGATTCGAATAATTAACCTTTTATATTGTTACAGATATGTATTATAAAGTTATCTTCCTAAAAAAATACAACACAAGGAATTTGAAATTTTTATGAAGATGTTATACATTTTGAAGTGAAAATATAGGTAGCTATTTTTGAATTAGAGAGTACGGACTTCATTGACCTATAAGTATTGGTCAATAACTTCTTTGGATTTGAATTTTTGAAGAATTGTATTACATTTTCTTAGCTTTCTATAAAGTTAAGGTACTTTTGCTTTGGAATTTTGGAGCAGCTATGACTTAAACTTGAAGTTTAACAACAAATTCAAATTTTTTTGCAAAGGTTTCAGTTTATATATATTTTATACAATTCATGCACAATTTATATGGTGTCTTTATATGGTCTGTACATATATGAATATTCTTATTTTATACATAATAAACTTGAATATAAATATACATTTGTAAATATTATATATAAATATGATATAATATAAGTATCAATACATGTTTAAGTAGATTTTTATAATTTGTAGACTTTTACAGCTTATACATATTGTGTAGGTATGAATATACAGTACCCCTATGCTTTGTATACAAATCCTTTTATCTTTGTATATAAAAGTTTATATCTTCGATACTTATTGAGATTCCTAATTATAAGCAATTCGCGTAATATATATTGAAGTGGTTTATATTATATTATTCTATACTTTCATATTTTGGACCAATTTAAGTTATAGCTAAAAACTTCATGTTTTCCCAAAGCCTGACCTTTCTACCTGACATTGTCAAATAGAAAATTTTGAAAATTTGGACAACCTTGAGTAGAGCAACTACAGGTTCGTTGAATATGACCAACACTCATCATATACAACATGCAACATCAAACAGACAATTTGACACCAAAACTCAAAAATGCGTTCAATAGAACAACCCAGAATATAAGTGCAAATTTAAGAATTTAAAGGGCTCATAACCTATTGGACAAACAACTTTGACTCAACATTCACATATGGCAACAGTATGTAGGAATTTAGACAACCAAACAGACAAGCATATATTGAATAGAATATATTTGCCACACAATACCCTTTGTACCACCTAAGGGTCCCAAAGTACACGCTAGTTGCTAAACAAGCACTTTGTAACTTTGTAGTGTTGTATAATGAGGAGAGAGAGAACTAATCCTACAACTCTCTACTTATCCATAGTACTAGGCTAGTAGTGATTACTTCTTGATCTTGATCCATATTCTTAAGCCGTTATGTTGATGAGCTGGTCACTCAGTACTTCCGTTTATCCAATTATATATAGACACACATATATATAGATATACATATACATAGTGTGTGTCGTTTCATTGATTATGCGCCACCAGCTTTTGAGGAGTCCTCGCAATGCTAAATTCTTTCGGTCAATGCAACCCTGTATTGCAACACATCATCATATTGAAACCATGGCATTTTGTGTAGATTCCACCACCGGCTAGTGTACATTATTGCAAACCTCAGTTGCTAAGGAGAAAAGTACGCCAGTTGCCGTTCAATCAACAGTGCGATACTAATCAGAGATCCATGCACAACAGCACAAACAGACTTCATGAACAGGCTAATTTCAATCCTGTTACAAAAATACCAAATTACAATCCACTTGTACTTCCCAATTCTGTGTCGTTCACCCAACCATGCTCAGATGCTTGCAAGCACGAATTCAGGTGTCGTTATGATAATAAGATGAGTCAGCGAACGAACAAGCTCACTGCAAAAATTAGCTTTGGTCGGATGAAATATCCCTCGCTAGTGATTTTGTGCAACTTGGCAGGCGATACTCACTATCATCCAAAATTGTTACGAAAGTATAATCCGCTCTGATACGACGGAAAAGGGGGGCACCCGCAATGGTCAGCCAGTCTTCTATAATACAGCTTGCGGGGCGAGAAATGGGGTGCCTAGAATTCTATCAGCAAGGGCTCTGTTAGGAACCGCTCTACTACTACTACTACCGCTGCTGAAAATTCAAATGCTTGATGGCAAACGCAAAGACCCCTGCAAAGAGCAAGGTGAACAAAATGGGCATGAAGACCACCACGCCCAGCATGGACTCCACGAAGCCAAATCTGCTTCGGAGAAACTCCCGCATGGGAATGGAATTGGCGGTGTCCTCAGAACCAATCGGCAGCACCGACACCGGGAGGTCCTCGAACTGCGTGAGGATCTGGCCGTACAACGTCCACGCTGTGGGGCAAATCCAGTAGTACCAAGACCACCACACAGGAATGTCCTGCAAGCCATGGTTCAAGGCCGACATTCAAACGTTCAGAATAACTGCCTAAAAACAATTATTATAGTATTGTTGAAGGTAACACTATTGAGAACATAGATGCTGTTATGTTTTCAGAGACAAATAACATTGGTAAAGGGAAGAATGGCAGAGCGAAATCGAAGACCTACCGGCTTGAAGATCACGAAGCCCGAGAAGAGATTAAAGACGGAGTAGAAGCCGGACGCCACGATGGCCGCGACCTGGTGGTTGGGAGTGAGAGACACAGCCATCATGCCGTAATACGTGAAGTAGAGAAGTGTGAAGAACATGATGTACGTGTACCAAAAGAACTTCATGAACGTCCAATCCAGGTTGATCATGGAATACGTGATCAGCGAGTACGCGAGGGTTTGAAGGAAGCAGTAAGGAACCTCGATCAGCACCTGCACACACATGAAAATCGAAACGTTTAAAATGTATTCATACAGAGGTATTCTCCAGAGGTCAGCTCACAGCTAGCGAGATCATACATTCATGCCAGTCAACACCACCAAAAGCCATTCACGATACACACTGATGGTGAAGACGTGGTGCATCCTTGACTTCATACCTGGGCGATGGCATACGGGAATGCGGAGTACATCCCCGCAGCTCTCTCTCGGTAAAAAATGGTCCGCTCGATGGCCACCACCGGTTGCACGCCAGAGGCATTGTTCACTCCAATGAACAAAGTCGCGCCGTACATGGAGCCCATCACACTCAGAAGAGTCACCGCCTTCGTCCTGTGGAGGTACGTTCAAACCAAGGTCAATGAACATATTCGTTTCTAGAAAGTGAACTCACGTAAAATATGATAGAAAACAGCAACCTCCCACAGCCAAGCTAAACATATAATTCATTCAAGCTGCATTTTTAAGACGAAATTCACACTCGGGTTCTGGTGGCGTACGTCTGATGGCCCAGGTTCCAGAAGATGGTGCCGAAGAGGAAAGCAGCGACGACGGTGAACAGGAAACGGGCCATGTTGTACGGCGGGCTCCGCCAGTACGTCCACCATTGCTTCCAGAAGCACGCCTGCACTTGCACGAGGAACGGCTGCGAAAATTGCGTCGGGTAGTACAAGTCCTCCGCTCCTGGCTGCGGCACCCCCAAATTCCGCACCAGATCCTTGTTGGCCCTGCCACAACGAGGAAGAACCCATAATCACAATGTCAGTTCCCCTCTTTCAGCCATTGATACCGAAAGAATTCATTATGTGGAAAAATGGAATGCACACTTGAATACATTTTCGTAGTTTGAGGGAGAATCGAAGGAACGTACTGGCAGAGCGATGAGTTTCTGTAAATCTCCGCGAAGTCGATGCCCAGCTGCGTCTCCACGGACACACTACTGGCTTCAAGCATCCACGTGGCAGGGTTGATGCCTTCCTTGATCTTCTGAACGCCAGGAATAGCCTACAGATCATAGGAAACGCAGGAATTCACCTGTTAGTTCGACCTTTGTGCATAGATCTGCTGAAGGATTGTAGAAGAATTGACTATGTACAATCCATCCACAGGTGATAATTTTGTGAAGGTTCCTCAGGTTGTGAAAGTCGATACTCACCTCAAAATATGCAACAAGCTTGTGGGACTGTCGCCCAAGAGGTCCCATGTAGATGGTTTGTCCACCGCGCTTCATCAACAGCATCTGCATGGACATATATACCCAATAAAATCTTTAGTACGTTGCAGATAAATTGGTTCGCAGGGCTTCTCATTGCACATTCAAGAAGAACTCCCACATGCAGAAAGTTTTGGAGATCTGAAAGAGGAGAATCGCAATGCCTACCTCATCGAAAGCTTCGAAGATGTCGATGCTGGGTTGATGAATGGTGCACACAACCGTGCGACCGGTGTCCACCGTATTCCGCACAGTGCGCATCACAATGGCCGCCGCGCGCGCATCCAGACCACTCGTGGGCTCGTCCATGAAAATGATGGAAGGGTTAGCCACCAGCTCCACAGCGATGGTGAGTCGCTTCCGCTGCTCGGTCGATAGACCAGACACTCCAGGCAGTCCCACAATCGCATTCTCCAACGGTGTCAGCTCCACCAACTCCATCACCTGATCCACGAATTGCTGCACGTACAGGCACCCAAACTCCAAGTCAGTGCCAGTCCATACTCATTCAGCCTTGGCTGTCTTGCACATTTCACAGTCGAGACGACAATTATTTACTTCATATTCAACCATAGGACCACAGGCAATATCAGAATCCATTACTATTGATACCATTTCTACCGCAAATACATTTCACATAATGTCCCCGACATAAACATCTTCATGCATGTGTGCGCAGGCGACATAATCAAACTAATGATTTGGTACCTCGCGAGTGTCCTTGTCGATGTCCCCGGGCAGCCGCAACCACGCGGAGTACACGAGCGACTCGCGCACCGTCACCTGCGGCGAGTGGATGTCATTCTGTTCGCAGTACCCCGCAATGCGAGCGAACGTCTCTTGCTTCTTCGGGAACCCGGAGATCGTGATCTCGCCCTCGATGTAGCCGCCCGTCTTCCGACCCGCCAGCACGTCCATGAGCGTCGTCTTCCCAGCGCCGCTCACTCCCACCAGCGCCGTCAGAACGCCCGGTCGGAATGCGCCCGTGATCCCGTGCAGCAGCTGCAGCCGGGTCTCGTCCGTCTGGCTCTTCATCTCCGCAGGCATGTCCACGTAGTACTTGATGTCGTCGAAGGCGATGGAGTGCGGCCGGAACGGCAAGATCATGCCCTTCTTGGCGCCCATCCTGGCGCTGGCACCGCTCATGGAGTTGCCCTCGATGGCGTAACGGTCGAAGTCCACGGTTTCCAACTTCTCCGCTTTCGGCCGATTTCCAGATGTGTTGTCAGATGCGAAAGGATTTTCTGTTGACGTGCAGTGTCAAAGAGCGTTACACAAAGGCTAGGACCTGTAAGCTTAGAACTCAATGAAACAACCAAGAGAGATGGCCATGTCTAATGTATCTCAGAGCTGTAAAGGAGAAATAACAGCCTGAAATAACCAAAACTTGGGCCCATGGCATAAAGGTTTCAATCAGGAGAATGTCAGGAATGCAAATGATACGTAAGTTAAGCTGTCGGTGCTTCTTACGTTTCACTTTGGATGTTTTCTGGAAATGTCGTAGCCCTGCCAGCGTACTGCGAGACTTGCGTTTGGACTGGCTCCTCAAGCGTCCTGAAAGCAATGGTTCCTCGCCCAAAAGGTTGGCTCTCTTCTCCTCCAAAGCCTCCTCAGAAACAGACGTTTGTGATTTCCCCATGGCTGCATTCGAATAATTAACAAGTGTACATTGTTAGTCCACTCTGTCTCCTCACACACGTCTCAAACATCATGTTGTCATCATAGAGCTTTACAGGCCCAAGTTAGAATGGATTTGGAATCACTAAACTATTTGACCATAATGGGAAAGTACACCTGCGGGACGGTCGAGTTTATTTATCACCAAATTCACTCAGCTGGAGCATGATTGGGTCAAGGAATAATTAAAACTATATATGATCAAGTCCCATGTTCTCCCATTAAACAAAGTTAATCACTCAAGTATTCTTCGACAAAAACCCAAACACACGCGCAGTGGAAATTAGACTTACGGCTCAAGTATGTGAGAGTGATGACATAGATGACGTTGAAAACGACGATGGTCAACAACAAAGCAGCCACTCCCACCCAGTAATAAGAATTCCGCGCAGGGATTCCTCTGCTCGCAAGCACCGACACCCCCAGCGTCTGGTTCTTATCGTTCGGGTTCTGCACATCAAGGAACCACCAGTCAACCTTTATTAGAAACGTGAAACCCGAGAGAAATCTGAAGCACAGTCGCATCAAACCAATCAATTATTCTATGAAAGTAGACATTTGGTTTTCTCCGGAGCAGATTAAGCATTTGCGAAGACTGAATTGGAGGATTTCTGTTCGGACACATACAGAATTGGTGGGGTGAGTAAACGGGCTCAAAATGGACAATACTGAACAAACCTACCTTATCCCAGCGTGGAGAAAGGAACTCATTGATACTCAGGGCGCTTTGGGCATAATTGAGAGGGGAGATCCAGTAGCCCCAAATCCACCAGGGCTTGATCTCCACGCGGGGAAGGATGAATCCTCCCAAAGTGAAGATGATCAGGAGAAGGAAAGTGCCTCCCGTGCTCGCCAGCACCATGGTCCGAAAAATGCCAGCAATCATCCGAAACATGGCTCCCGCCATTTGATGCATGAGGAACAGAATCAAATAATATTTGAAGAACCTGGATAGTCGAGAAATTCAACAAAAAACGAGGTTAGAGACTTGAATGGCATTCGCAACGACATAGCACATTTGGTCCTGGAATTAGCATTTGATTAAGAAGTAGCGGACCATTTAGTGGGGTTTAGGGTTTATCAAACTCCCCATTGAAAGAATGTCAGAGTAATTCAACTAAATCTGCCATCACGCAATTATTCCAAAGCTCTCCAAGTGGTTGTGCGGCATAAAAAATATAGCGAATTAAGTGCCTCGGACGAACTGGGATTTGAAAATTCTCTTAATGCGTAGCACGCTCTGAAGGGATGATGGAGCCTGTTACCTCTGGCCTTCGGGAGAATAGCCAATTTCGTAGTATGTTAGGATGGTGTAGATTCCGGCCTCCGCAACCGAAGACGGTAAGCTCAACGCCAAGCTGGGTAACGCATACGCCCACGCGGGATAAAACAGAAGATCCCGTTGCTTGTAAAACACGGGCAGCCGATCCAGCGTGAGAGACAGCTCCGCATAACCATTGAACATGATGATCACAATGCCGAAAAACA
This sequence comes from Climacium dendroides, assembly GCA_950106755.1. NCBI lineage: Eukaryota > Viridiplantae > Streptophyta > Bryopsida > Hypnales > Climaciaceae > Climacium > Climacium dendroides. Next base: position 43,735,145 of record OX467082.1, on the reverse strand, counting down.
TGGCGCCCATGTACTGCAGCGCGTCTTCCATGGAGTTCTGGCTTAAAGTCGTTCTGAAGAACACCGTCATCGATATCAAACCCACGATTCCAACCTGCATCCAATTCCGAAATCGCCATACTCGTTAAAACAATAAATCTCCATGAAATCGATTGGCACTTCTTCCGATGCTCATCTCGAACCTCAGATCCATAAAGCTTTGTGCGCTTGAACTTCCTAAATCTGGCGCTCTGAAACATGTCACTTTGAGGACTAATACCATTCAACCTTAAGCACATGGACTAAGTACGTCCACAAGTCAGAATTCTTGTAAGCGCAGGAAATGGTCCACTAATTTAAGAAGCGAAGCAATATGGTATCTGATCATTCACCTGAATCGTTTTGGAAACGTAAACCACGGAATTGCGCTTCATAAGAAGCCACTCTTTCGCAAAGTTGGCCTTGAAAAGCTCATACCGACCCGTTGAGTACTTCTCAAACACCAAAGCCGCCTTGTGACTCTTACTCTTATCGTATGGGACTGCGATCTCGTGCGCCATCTTCTGACCCACATGGAACGTTTTGAAAAGGTCGGAAAATTGCTTGACAGACACGAATCTGTATGGGCGTCGCTTATCAAACCAATACTGCTCTTGGTCCTTCATTGACGTCACCTGTATTGAACAGTATTTTAGAAAAGCTGCATCTACTTTTCACAAACATTAGAATGGGGAATTTTCAAAGACTGACATTGATCAATCTGAACGCCCGTAGCAAACCCCGCAGTCAGACCAGTCCGCGGTTTTAGAGCTTTGTACAAGTGAATTTCACGGTAATGTTGCCACTCTGAAACACCGACGCCAATTGTAACGAAGAGGACCGTAGAGACGCAAAGCTGCAGGCAAGAGTCGGCAAGTACCTCTTGTAAGAAGTCAGCTATGCCCTTCCGCTCTGGGCACTGAAACCCACAGCCTTCGAAAAACTCCAGAATGTGATCTCGAGGTCCGTGGTAGACGACTTGGCCCTCCGACAAAAGCACCACGTCGTCAAACAGTTCGAAAGTCTCGGGCGCTGGTTGTAATAGCGACATGAAGATGGTGGACTCCATCACATGACACAACTGACGAAGGCATTTCACGATCTGGTACGTGGTGGAGCTGTCCAGGCCCGTCGAGATTTCGTCCATGAACAGAGCATCCGTGGGCCCTACGATCATCTCACCTGCATCCCAAACCCGGCCTCAAAACATTTTAACTAACCATCCACATAATCAAAAGCTCATTCCTGGAGTTGGGGAGTGAAGAAACGCGGGAATAAGATGCTATGAATAGATGTTGCCAAGCACTTTTTTGACGAGTGGTCAATCACGAATCTGAGTTAGCGCTCTCGAGACTCGAATGCACCATTCACTGGGGTGAAGTAACTTATCAATGAAGTCGTAAGCAGTGGCACAGCTAACAATACCTGTCGTGACCCGCTTCTTTTGACCACCAGAGATACCCCGGTGCATGTTGTCTCCAACCATGGTATTGGCGCAGATGTCTAACCCCAAAATCTGAACATTCAACACTAGGGTGTTAGTGCTACAACAGGCCATCACAGCTGCACTTCCAAGGCAAGCAGAGCTCAATATAACAGTCGGTACCGTAACAATAACACCGGCTCCCGTCTTTCGTACGCTTATTTCAGCAAATGCCCAAGCTGGGAATCACACACCCTGGACAATCATAAATGACGGTACCTTCATAATGTAGTCTGTGACAAGGCTGTGCTCTTGACCTTCAATTGCAATCGCCTTCATGTAGACATCCACATCTTGCTCGGGGTGAATGCCGGCCTCTCGCTCGCGCCTTGCCAACTCCACAAGCATATCTGCTCGTCAAGCACAAGGCACTTAGTACGCACTTCAGTACTTGTTTCCCGCAATCAGAGTCATTCTGTAATAATGTGCAGTAAGTGGATTCCTACAATGCAAGCCGTGGGTGTGGCAAGGGGTCGTACCATAGCGGGTGCCGACGCCCTGGCAGCGAGCAGAGAAGTCCAGCGTCTCCCGGACAGTCATCTCACCCACATGGAGGTCATTCTGACTGATGTAAACGGCCGTTTTCTGAGGAACAAACTCGTTCAAAGTGTGTCCATTGTACGTGATTTTCCCTTTCACCTTCAAATCCGGGTCCAGCTTCCCAGCCAGCGCCAACATTAGCGATGTCTTCCCCGACCCTGGAGGACCCAGCAGCAAGGTCATTCTGACACACAGCGAATGGCAACGCTAGCTCCAGTCAGTCCACCTTGTCCAATTGAGTACAGACATTTGACGTGTCGTCGAGTCGAGTATAACTAACACTGTGCCAAAGTCATCCACAACGTTCGCCTTAAGGTGACTTATACTCTAGAAGTGACGACAGGGAGGAAATGGCATGAGACAAACCTTCCTGGCTTGATGATGCCACTGATGCTGTGAAGAATGTTGAGCGTGGTCTTCTTGCTATTGACGAGGCCCGTGCTGTCAAGCGCTCCCTGAAGGAAGTTGAGCGAGGCATTTTTCAAAGTAGGCAAAGCCCGCCCTCCGACGAGCACATCAGCATCCACAGACAATTTCTCGTATCGCACCTCAATGGTGGGAAGCTTGATCCCAACTCTGTCAAAGTTAACAACAAACTGTTATTGCTTTGATTTGCGCAGCTTTCCACCTCAAGCTCTTGGAGTTTTGACCTAAGCACTACTTCAAAATCACCGTTCATTGAAATGACAATTTCTGGGAGCTCCGATCACTTCCAGTTCGAGTTTCAGAGATACACGGTGCGTTTAATTGGACATCACAGTGTCGGCGCTTTCAATTACGGCACTTCAGCGGATATGATTGCTGCATTCCGCCTGGAACCGAAAATCCATTCCAATCCTACATTATAAAAAGCTCATAGGAATTGAATGCTACAGTGCTGGCGCTTTGAAACACCGCCATCTCAACGAATACGACCGGAATATAAAAAATTATCTGTTTCAGTCTTCTACCTCGGATCTCTACCGGTGTACAAATTTAGAGTTGGGTGAGCACTGGATTCAAGAGTTTCGGGACTTTAAACACAGTACGTTCGCAGGGAGCGAAGAGCATCAAATTAGAAAGGGAGGGGGACGGTAATGGCAATAGCATCAGCAAGTAAGCCACCTGTCGATGCGTGCTCGCAGCTTCTTGAGAAACCTCTCGTTGTCCTCCTCAGTGACCTTGAGCAGTCCGTCGATGATCTGCTGCCTCTCCACGAAGCCCATGCGCCGCACGTCCACCTCCTCGTGCACGATCTTGCTGCCCAGCTGCTTCTGCAGAATGGTGGTGTGCAGGCGGTCGATAGTGGGCATCTTCTCCAGCGCCGCCCACTTGAGCGCCTCCTCGTCGTCTGCCTCATCCCGCCGCGACAAGGCGGAGTTTCTTCCGAACACATTGTCGGGCCCGATGCCCCAATTGCGCGAGGAGCCCCCGCGGAAAGAACGACCTGAGCGACGGCTGCCCCAAAACTCTTGAAGGCTGTCCAACGGCGCAGGGGCCGCCATGGCGAACCACTTGCTTACACCAGCGCCGTCTCTCTCAATTCATCAAGCTCGCGCAGCACCCCTGCCACAAATCTTCCCAAACCCCGTCCCAGATCCTCTCCAAACTCTCGTGCAAATGCTCTCCAAATGGTCTTCCAAGTTGTGTCCCACGCACTTCAAAGCTTGTTCAAATCTTGGCCGAACTTCAATTTCTTCCCTGAATTTGATGCAGCGGCGGCGAAAGCCCACCCTGTCGTCGACAGCAAGGGAGTCGTGCCAGATTCAAAGGTATATGAGCTCCCACCGAAAAGCGCCGTCGGGGACGGAAGAAGTCCACACTCCTCAGAGTACGGAGCCCTTGGCCTTTGACCTTTTCTCGTGACAGGGGTGGACTTTGACAATGGATCTTGACTTTGGAGGGACGCTTTGTCCTCCGTTTATCCTTTCTGGATTGGAGGAATTACCGGAACATTATTCAAATAATGAAGCTCCTCAACTGATTCCTCGTTGCTGCTGTTGTCAACCCTTACGAAAGTGTAGGAAGGTAGCAACTTATTTTCTACTATTACCAAGGATGACCGAATTTGAATAATTTTGAAATTTGTACTTGGAATCTATGATCTCGGTTGACCCCATTATTTTCTATTATTAACAAGGATGGCTAAATTTGAAAAGTTTTGGAATTCATATTTGGAACCAATGATTGCGATGGAAGTTAGAATGGTCGAGAAATACAAAATCAACTACTACCATCCAAAGCTATGCAAATCGCTTGAATGTCCTTATATTGACAAATTATCAATACAAATGACTCTCTATATACGTCACAAAGAGGAAGTAGAAGATTTCTAACACATGCAGCATTATAACAGGTAACAAATAATATATATTCTAACTTATCATTTGTTGGACTATAGCAAGGTATATTCACTAAAGATGTTATGAAGAATTAGTAACGTGTCTCATGTTTAACATTTCTTTTTGAAAACCTAAAAAGGGATGTAACTCTATAATGTATATAAGATTTTAATGCTTATTGTGGTAATAAATATAGAAGATTATCTGTAATGATAATTATTTATTCTTAAGGTGAATCAGATCCAATGACACTTGACATTCCAATTTGAATTATAATTTGCACCTTCCACAAGTTTGAGAAGCTACAAAGTGGTTGTATGGCAATTCTTTTAATATCAATCACATGATATTTGTCTTGCCATATTTTAATTTATAATTTGTACTTGAAAAATCAAATATAGTATCACGTATTACAAATCTTGCTAATCTCACATTGCAAATTTGCAAGAGGCATGAATGCCATCTAATTCAATCTCATGTCAAACATGAGGTTTGAATTTTCATTATTAATTTGAATGTCAAGCAACCTTTATAGGTGTTAAGGACATCATCCTTTATACTTACCTGATTGCTTGAAAATCCGATATATAAAATTGTTTCTAATGATGCTAATATGTGAGCATGAAAAAGCAAACCTATGAGCCTTGAGCATATGTATAAGTAGATATTCTACAACCATTAAAGGTAATATAGATACCTATAACATAGATGTATAGATTTCTAGGCTCACATGCTCATGATTCTAGGCTCATATAATAGCAACTGTGAATTTGTTTCACCAATTTCACACTTTGTTAAGTATTAAGCTACCTATCTCCTATAGAAATATCCCTTGATTACATGGCAAAATGGTACATTGCTTGGCACTACTTACAAAGCCAAGCATCATAAGATCTATCTTTCACAAAATGGCACAATTTTGAATTTTTTAAGGAACAAAATTTTATAAAAAAATAATATTTTCTTTTGAGGTTCCATTTGAGCAAGCAAGTTTATTTGAGGACAAATTTACAATTAATTGAAATAATGCAAGAAGGCATCTCATATATGATAAGTACAAAAATGTAAATTTTAGTTTGAAATTAAATAAACCTACATTATTGTACTTCTACATTACTTAGTTCCAATTTTAGCACATCATTGTCAAATTCAAATGTGAGCACAAAAGGCATCCTACAATGCATACAAAAGACAAGGTAATAGTGAGCAAAGAAGTTATAATGAATTTCATTTGCACAATCGCATGTGGTTTAAAAAATCAAAGTTCAACAAGCTAATATTAATTTAAAACTTTACTAAGTAAATCCAATGCTAGGAAAATCCTAGCAAATAAAAGTTTAGCTATCATATAAAAAATACATCACTATTCCTTGAAGTATGGAATAGGATCCAAAGTCCTAGTAATTCTTCTAGTTGAAATCTTCAAATCAACTCCATTGATGATGAAATTGATTGTTTGGCAGTTAGAATTTTCATTCAAGGTGGCCCTCAGTGGGCTTTGTCAACAAGCAATCATTGAAAAATATTCTCTTTGCTTGTATTTCACACCTTTCATACAAATGGCCTACTCTTCAATGGTCAATCATCACAAAGTTCCCCGTCACGAATTGTCAATAGTAATTGTACGATTATCGTTGGGCATTGTTTTCATGTTACATTCATTCATTTAAAAATATTGTTATAATATAAAATTGTCATTCATGATTATAGTGCAGTTTAGACATATCATTCATATTTGAATTTGAGGTGTTACAGTTGCACGATAACTATGCTTGACAAAATATGCACGATTTCAATGGTTTAGTGATGGGGTACTAACTTCGTGCAACATTCGTGCTTATTTAAGACATATGAAATTAGTACAATAATCACACAACATCAAGTCCATGTATAGTTATTGCACTAACATTGCATTTTTTATCTTTTACAATTTTAGTACTAAGTCAATTGAAAAGCAAGAATTGTATTCAAAGTAAAAATTTAGACCTCATTTAAGTATAGTAGAAGAATTTTTTTTTTAACTTTGAACTAAGAAAAGTTGGGAAATTAAGCCATATTTCATCTCCAAAAATCCATTTAACATTTCAAGTCTTCAATCAAAAGTTATAGACAAATTTCAAAGAGGCGTTGGAAGAGATTTTTTTTGACAATTTTCAATACCTCTCTAAAATTTGTCCATAACTTTTTATTGGAGACCTGAAATGTAAAACGTATTTTTGGAGATGAAATATGGATTAATCCACCACCTTTTTCTAATTCAAAGTTTTTCATAAAAAGTTATTCTACTATGCCTAAATGAGGTTTGAAATTATGGTTTTAACACATTTCCTGCGTTTTCAAGTTGACAATGAATGGTCAACCAAGCCTCTCATCCTTAAGTTATCCCATATCCTTTGAGTGGTCATGACAAACAATGAATTTCAGTATAAAAAAACCCTCTCCACTCTCCATTCTCACCAAGTGCCAGTAGAGTGAGTCTATTATTATGCCATCAAGTTTCTTGTTGGCCTAGTCATTGATTTCATTTAAACATTTGGTGCAATTATACATTTTTGTCACTACATCATCAAGTTTCTTGTTGGTCTAGTCATGGATTCATTTCAAACATTTGGTGTAATTATATAGATATAAATTATAATTTATTAGATTTATACTAATCAGTTAACAAACAAAGTAAAAGAAATTTAATTAAGGAAAAGATTACTGTTAATTAGAAGGGTGATCAACAATTTAAAATTGACAACACTTTTTCAAACATTGATAACATTTAATAAAGGTTATCCCAGTACAAATTGCAATGACATTATTATCATGAATTTTTTGTGTACTTCAGCATAAATAAAATGCACGACAAAGATAATAGTTTTTTGTGCATAATTTGTGTCATTAGCGTACTTGTGATTAGCCTATAGAGGTCACATAGTTAATACAGATGCCACTTCTTTGCAGTAATCATGTGCATTGTAACGATGCAATAACTTACAAATTAACGTATGCACCCATGAAACAATAGTAACTACATGGTAATTGCTAACAATTCGTTAGGCCAGAACTTTGAGATGATGTGGTAATACACTTGATTAGCTCATCTTGGGTCTATACACAAATACCAAAAGCATCAAAAACTTGTAAAAACTACCAAAATAGGATAGACCTCGATAAAAGAGAAAATGAATGAAATAATGATTGTAGGTCCAAATTATTGACTATAGTAGGCTATTATAGAAATAAATGATTGGATACTATACACAAACCTTTGTTTCTAAGCACTAATAGGGCCTAATCAATAAAGACTCACAAGAATGAGGCAATTCCTTTAGATATGATACAATGCATTATTGTATTATTGACATCAATTTCCTCGTGGTTGTATTTGTTGTAAGACTTTGCATCATGTGACTAGTAATAACCAGGGTGTTTTTTTTGGCGAAATTTGCCAGACTGTTAGAAATCTGACCTCTCTAGCTTCGTCCCTCCCCTAAACTAGCTTCTGTAGTGTTGCCAAGAAGGAGGACACTGGTAAAAAAAATGGTAATAACCATACCTTTCTTTCTCAAGATACAAGCTTCTTCCATGCATGTTATACCCATAGGCCTTCCCAACTTATTCTTGGTCATTTTTTTAATTTTAAAAATGACATGGCTTGATATAATTGCACATCATATGCCACTTCATGTTCCACATCAAATTGTGATTAAAAAAATATTATTCTTTTATTCAACCACAATAAACTGCTAGTTTAGAATTTGGTGGCTCTCTTGAGACCCTATTCTTTTTCTAATGGATGTTTCAAAGATTATTATGAAATAAAATATTTTGGACCCACAAATTCCTAAGCAATTTGGGTTGAAATGGGCATAGCTACATGTGAATTTGCTTGCATGGCCTCTACTTTGTTGAACCATTTGAACTCAACAATTTACCTATATGCTCAAAAATTATCATATTGTTTGAAGTTGTTGAGCATATAGTAAAAAATATAACATTTGTAGAGATATGTCAAAAAAACATATAAAGGCAAAATTTTAGGCTTTGAATTTTTTTTATTAAAGCATTTACTAAAAGTCTAGACTATAAAGTTTTAGTGTGCCAAGTCATCTACAACAAGATTTTTTTCACCAAAAAAATAAATCTCACAATTTAATGATCCAAATTGAACCTTTGCCATTATTCTTGCTATATTAAAGCTTGGATTGATTCAAATGTTGGATCTTTGGGTTTGGGTTGTAGTTCTAGGTCCCTCCTTTAGTCCTCTACACTAACTGCAATTTGTGCTTATTGTAGCCTCTGCCTTTTCTACCTCAGCTTCCCTCCCCTCCTTCCTTTTTTCCCTCTTTCCCTCTTCTACTCAATGCAATTTGATTTGTAACAAAAATGGATAATGGCAAATTACTAATTTGGATAGACACTACACTTTTTAATTCAAGCATTGCATGATTTGGGTTGTAAATTTCTAGATTGCATGTCTTTTGAGGATTCGTAAGAAAATTTTGGCTACAATTGTTGTGTCAATGAACTTGAGTTTGGAATTCCAGTTAGGAATTTTCATATCTTGTAGGTGCAAGGAGCATTGAATTGGTCATTATAAGAAACCTGTATTTTAGGTGACATGTCCAAATTCTTTTAAATAGATTTTAGGTGACATCCAATGCAACAACCTATGATTTTATGCCAACATTGATGTTAAATTTGATGTTTTTTTGACATTGTCAATCTAGCGCTCTATAACATGTCACTTTGAGGACTATGACACCCTTAAGCACATGGACTAAGTACATCCACAAGTCAAAATTCTTGTAAACGTAAGAAATGGTCCACTAATTTAAAAAGCAAAGTAATTTGTAAAATTGGCCTTGAAAAGCTCATAATGACTAGTTGAGTTCTTCTCTTGTTGACATTGTTATTCTTATAGTATGTTGACATTCTTATATCAAATTATGGTTGCATTAAATGGGTTGGTAGTGTCAAAGAATAGTTCTAACCTAAATCCAATAATGAAAAGATAAAGCATGCGGACCTCTATCAGATTGATTTTAATGATTTCTAATGTAATATAGATTACCTTTCAAGGACTACCCATGTTGAGCATTAAACTATAAATCACTTTGAGACTTTTGTCTTTTATTAAAAATTAATAAAAAAAATTTGCATGAAAGGTACTACTCATTGTCCATAGCTTCTATGAATTTTTCCAAAATATGAAGAAATCTCTATTAATATGTGTGTGCCTAAAATTGCTATATTGCCAAAAAATGGTAGCTTGAAGAGTATAAAGATCCAATGGTTGAGGTGTGCAAAGAACATTGAATTTTTTTCTTGTAAAGGTGTGATTTTAGAATATTCTAAACATATATTTTAAATTTACTCTTAAACTATAATGAATTTAACAATAGATAATATTGCATTAAGTTACATTCCAATTGATGAAAGTGATAAAGTGTAATTACAAGAGTTTCATATTTGGAACATCATCACATTCCAAACAATACATCTAATATCAAATGCAAACATACCTTAACATAGACACCCATAACCATAGAAGATGTTTCGGAAGGTATCTCGGAAGGTGTCTATAATATAGAATCCTAGGCTCATGAATTCATAGATTCTATACTCATTTGCTAGCCTATGATGTTTAAATATTCAATTACTCCATAATATATTGATGACAATGGAGACTTCAACTTTTATAATTATACACCCAAAAATTTGATAAATAGTTAAAAGCTTAAAACAACTACTCATAAATTAGTTGCATGATACATTTTTATGATATTTGTAGTAGCCCAATGGTGTTGGTCAGTGTATCTACTTAGCCACCCACCTACCTACCTATCTGTCTAATTCATCCTTTTAAAAGTCATGTTTTTCATTTAATGCTTTTAAGAATGAAAAAGAGAAAACTATTGGATGATGTTGATCACTATTAGAAAATGCATGTTTTATGACTGCAAAATATAACTGAAGATGATTGGTGACTAGTTGTAGTCATATTTTGACCTTGTACTTCATGGGTGTATAGTATACGTCCATTGGGAATGCCAAATACTTCATAGGCAACCATAAGGAACGTATTTAAGAACATGGAGTCATATTTTACAATCATATTTTACAATCATATTTTTTTAGTCATATTTTGCAATCATATCTCCGTAGTGATTACATTTTTTTGATTTGGGCAGTCCAAAGTAAATTTGGGTAAAGAAATTGTTGAAAAAATGTCCAATCATATTTTTAGTTTAGTTATATTTTCAATTATATTTTTTAGGGTAGTCCTCAAAAAATATGGGCAATCCCAAAAAAATATGGTCAAGACATTGTTTTAAGATGTTGAAACCCTAGCTGCTACTTTTCTAAGATTTTGAAACTCTAGCCGCCACTTTTTTAGGGTTTTGAAAATGTTAGTTGCCACTTTTTTAAAGTTTTAAAACCTTAACCGCCACTTATTTGGGCTTTTCTTTCTTGTTGCTTCTTAATTTTGCTTCTTAGTTGCTGTCTTTTGTTGTTTTTTAGTTCATAGTTTAACTCTTGTTTCTTCTTGCTTTTTAGTTCATGCTTCTTGCTTCTTGTTGTTACATCAAAATTCTTTCTTCTTCTTGCATTTTAACTCTTTTTTTTTTTATTCTTTAGTTCATACTTCTTGTTTCTTCTTGTTGCATCAAAACTTCTTTTTTTCTTGACTTCTAATTTTTGCTTTTAGTTTTCTTATTGTTGCATTTTAACTCTCATTCCTTGTTGTTTCTTGTTGTCTTTTAGTTGTAGCTCCTTGTTGCCTCTCAACTCTTGCTTGTTGTTATTTTTTAACACTTATTATTTCTTTTCTTTTTCACTTCATTATCATTGTTATTCTTCCTACTTTAAACTTGTACTATATATTTTGTATTGTTGTAATTTTTTGAAAATTGAGATTTGTTGTTCATTCACCAAAAATTAACCTTCCATTTCTTTAATTGTATATATGCAGACATGAAAAGTTGAAACAAAGTTGTTGAAAGCTACTTACAACCCAATAGAACCATCTTCACATTATTATAAGAAAAATAGACCCTATTAGTTTATTTAAATCCTTCATTGTGATATATATGTTTTGTATTAGTGACTAATAAATATCATTAAGGAAAGTCACATTTTTTCTTGCATGATTGTCTCTTGTAGTCATATAATGCTCGTAGTTATGTATGCCAAAAGTTGACTTTGCACTTTTAAAAACATGATTGCAATCAGCTATAAATTACCAATCATATCCATGTGAATTATCACATCAACCATAAATATGACTCACAAAAGTCATATTTTACATCATTAAAAAATATGACTCGAGATAATCATTTTTCACATTAGTAGAAAATATGACTTACAAGAGTCATATTCTACATCAACAAAAAGTATGATTGTATAAAATCATATGCGATATTAGCCAAAATATGATGTATTGCAGTCATATTTCATATTAGCCAAAAATATGATTCATTGTAGTCATATTCCATGTCAACCAAAATATGATTCATCATAGTCATATTCCAAGTCATTAAAAAATATGGCTCATTGTAGTTATATTCCACGATAACAAAAAATATGACTATATGAAATCATATTCCACGTCAACCCAAAATATAACTATATGGAGTCATATGCCACATAGGCTTTTTGTTCCTTCTTCTTGGGTAGCTCAAGTAAAAATTAAGCCCCAAAGAATAGTCAACATATATGCCATGTTGGCAAAAAAATGGCTAATTATAGTTAATTATACTCCCCAACGTATATGATTGTTAATATGAGTATATGACTGATGTCCAATATGACTCATCGGTAATGATTGGACACAGTCTTGTTCCGAATCATCTACAGTGATTTTGGTTTGAGTCATATTTTGAGATTTTTTGACTCATTTCAATTATATTTTGCAGTCATAAAACATGCATTTTCTAGTAGCGATAGTTTTTTATAATTGTGAATTATAATTGTATAATCTTAAAAAAAGACCTGATTTCAATATTTTTTTAATCATATTTTTTTATATGAAATTATTGGTATTTTAAGTAAATTTATCAATTTTATAACTTCATTATATATACTATCATACCAAATTTCAATCATAAAAAATACTTTAAAGAATTTTGGTTTATTCTTCTAAAACAATTTGACAAAGGTTTGTAATTTCTTTTCATAGTTAACATATTAAATGATTTTTATTCATCATTTTCAACATCCAATCTTCTAATATAAATCTCAAAATAATTCAAGGAATAAAATATTATTAAACATTGGTTGCAAGGTGACTTTGAGGTTCATACAAAAATGGGCTATTTTATTTACAAATGTAGAAAAAATATAAAGTAGAAAATACTATTTGTTGTAAGTGCCAAGTGTTCCTTCTTCACAAATATTTGTTTAATTTCTTCTTTGATTGTATGATTCTAGCTTATTGGTATCCATCCATTTAGATAGGTTGTTTAGTTTGTTTAGTTTGTTATAATGAGATCTACTAATGAAACTGACAGCGAGGGTTTAGGGTTTAACGCTCGATCAATCCCTGCACTGTGAGTTGCGCAGAGTTTGCGATTGTTCGGGTGAGGGCAAATGTTGTTGCTGCTGATGGCAGCTTGTGGGAATGGATGCGTATGAGCAATCCGTCGGAGGCTAAGAATTGGTCGATAATAGTGAAATTCAGAATGGTGACGAAAGAATTGAGAGCTAGAGTCGGGTGGGGCGTGGGGACCAAACTGTAGAACTCCGGTCAAGCCCGCCATGTTTCTGCGAGGACTTCTCTTCCCTGTGTCTTTGTTTCTCGATCTGCCTATTTTGTGACCTTTCAGCGCCAGGTAACTGTTACATTCCTTGAAGCTTGGGTTTCGTTGCTTTTCTTTCTGTTCCTTGCATGGGGTGATTCTTGTATCGTGAAAGCCGAATTTCTTTTCTTCTCTTGTTACTTGTTACTGGAAGAACGCGCGGCACATTTTGGTCAAACGAGCTCCAACTAATCCTACTTTTACAATCGTCTGATTTCCAAGTTTCTGCAATTTTGGTTTTCAGGTTTCGCCTGTGCATTTGGAATTTGGCATTGAAACTCATTTCGGGAAGAGACGATATTGGTGGTGATGATATGCAGAATCCGGTAAGCTCAATACATGGGGTTCTACCACAAGAGCTGGGACACTGCCACCTAATCTCTGGAAAACAGCAGGTGAGTGGCATCGGTGAAGCGGTTTTTAATCATTTCGAGATGGATCATTGTGTGTACGGCCCTAGATTCTACTTTTAGGGGTAATGGTTTCCGGTGAACGGTTTGCCTCTGGAGGGCTTGATGGACGTAATTGAGACGATCAACGCGGGATAAAGCGCGGAAGAGCTGCATCGTTGCATACAATGACTTCAAAATCTAAGCGTTGTAAATGTCTCGGAGATTCTAAAACTCTCTGTTTAGGTTTAGAGAATTTTACTTCGCGTTTTTTTCGATTGTATCTAAAACTCTCTGTCTAGGGTTTAGAGAATTTTATTTTGCGTTTTTTTGTTCGTATCGGTACAGATGCTTGTACTGGGCGGTTTCAAACCCTAAGCGTCGGAAGTACTTCAGAGATCCTGAGTGTTCTGTTTCTAGTTTGATAGAAATACTATTCGGGGTTTTGTGATTCACGTCCGTAAAGATGCATTATTGTCTCGAACCTTGTAAGATATATGAATTTGGAGTGACCACATAGAACCACATAGCTTTTGGATTCTTGCTTCTTGGCCTGTCCCTCTTATCACAAGGATTTTAACATGCAAAATCATTTACTGATGGCAGTGCTTTTCCTCCTTTCTACCGCCTGCAAAGTAATCTTTCAAGCACTAGGCCCCGAAAATACACTTGAGATAAACTCAGTTTTAGAATCTTTCAGTGAAGGCATGTTTCCTGTATTGCATCTGCAATTTGATGTGAAATTGACAAATCTTTCAAATTTCTTTTGATTGATTGAAGCTGTGCTTCTTAGAGGTATACGGGCAGTCTTATGTTCTGTACTTTGAAATGCAGAACTCGCTGAAGTCTGTTGTGTAAAAAGGTGCGACTTTACGGCAGTAGGGGAGACAGCAAGGACCCTAACTCTGAGCTCCCGTCTGATCCCCATCTTCTGCTCTACCTGTTCTGTGCCTTGTTGGAGCATCCACAATTAACGTTCACAAATTCACAATGGCATCAAGGGGCATTTTCATTAAGAAGCGACGCCCAATCTCTCAAGTTTTTGCAGAATGTATACCGGTGCTTGATTCTGGAGTCCGTGCTCTTTCTAAGAACAGTGGCAGGAGCTTTGAAATTACAGCAGATCATGCTCCCGTTTCAACGGATTCGTCTAGTGTAGAAATTTTTGATTATCACTTCGCATTAGGGTTAGAAGGGAAACTGTCGAGAAATGTATCCAGACAAGAGTTTAGATGTAGTTTTCGGGTTCCCACTTGTATTGACAGGAAATTCTTCTCGTCTGTTGCGGATGTTGGTAGTACTGCTTCTGGTGCCACGTGGGCTGAGAAGCATTTACTTCGTGGAATGAAGCCTGAAGATCAAACCTCTAGCAAAATTAGTAGGATGCTGAGGAAATGGACTAGCAGTACTCCTATAGATTTAGCAAAGATGGAAGTGCCTTGGGACCCCTTCATTGTGTGCGGGGTGCTGAAAAACAACATTCGTGCTGACGCGGCCTGGCAGTTTTTCAATTGGGTAAAAACGCAGGGAGGCTACCGGCACAATGTGTACACATACTCGGCCATGATTGATCTCTTTGGAAAGGCCAAAGATTATCCAGCCATGGGGAGCTTAGTGGAGGAGATGCATCAGGAAGGGCTCGAGTTGAGTGTCGTGACTTATACAACTTTGATGCATTGGTATCGACAAGCGATGGACTTAAATATGGTTCGAAGGATTTGGAAACAGATGAAAGAGAAGTCTGTGAGACCGAATGTGGTCACATACACAACTTATATCGATGCACTTGTGAAAGGGAAGTGCCCTCAGGAGGCTATGGAAGTTTACCAAGAAATGCAGGATAGCCGGTGTCGGCCTAATATCTATACATACACGGTTCTGATTCATAGCCTTATCGAAGCTGGGAAGCTTGAAGTGGCGACTGAGCTCTTCGACAAGCTAGGGGAGGTTGATTGCAAACCTAATAGTGTCACCTATAGTCTGCTCATTGGAGCCCACTTTAAGGCTGGTAATCTTGAGAAAGTGTTGGTGCTTTTTAGGGCTATGAAAGAGAGTGGTTTAGGAACCTCACTAGAACAGCGGAAAACAGTGGCCCGCGCGTTGGAGGGCGTAGGAATGGCCGAGGAAGCAGAGCAGTTACTTTCTGGTGTGGATGAGCATAAAGTGCTTTTAAAATTAGGGTCCAAGTATCTGATTCCTACTGAAAATCATGAGAGTGTTTCTGGAGATGAGCCTACGGTTCCTCCTTGGCATCCAAAGCCAAGGCAACTCGCCAAGAGGCTTAGAGTGTGGGGGCCGGAGACTGATGCAATACTTGAACAGGTTGGCAGGAAACTGAAACCACCGTACGTGATGAATGTTCTCAAGGAGCTGCAAACGAACGCTCCGCTAGCTTGGCGTTTTTTCCAGTGGGCCGACGCACAGGAGGGGTACCAACACACACAATACACATTCATGAAGGTGATGGAGATTGTTGGGCGTGTTCCTAAGACTGAAAATAATGAGTTGATGGGAAAAGTGCTAGCTCAATTAGAGCAGGAGGGGACGAACGACCTCGACAAGTTTAATACTCTCATAAAGTATTATTCTGAATGCCAGGACATCGCCACAGCTGAAAAGGTGCTCCACTATCTTGTCCTATTGGTTGTTCAAGATGAACCCTTAATATCGCAACTGGCATTTTTGACGTTTCTAGATGGCTTGGCAGTCTAGTGAAGACGCCTTGTGGTAATGCAAGCAATATGTGACTAGTGGTTTTGAAAGCAGCTTGTGACCATTTTTTGTTGTTGATGGGATCATTGGCTTACTTTCTTCACTATGGCTTCATTGCAGGTTTTCAACCGCGTCAGTGCTGTAGGGTGCAAGCCGAGTGAAACAACATACACATTGCTAATTGATATGTATTCGAGGGCCGGAATGCATATGAAAGCATTGACGTTGTATGAGGAGATGCAGAAAGCAGAGTGTATCCCAAGCCTGCATACGTACACAGTCCTGATGCACAGCCTGGCAAGGTCTGGAAAAATTTCGGAAGCAGAAACGCTTTTCGAGAGCTTGCCCTCTCTTGGTCATAGACCAAATGTTGTAACCTACACAGCACTAATCCAGTCTCTACTAAACATTGGCGAAGACGGGAAAGCCTTGGCACTTTTTGAGCGCATGAAAGAAGCCAAAATTAGTCCTAGCAGGATCACTCTCAAAGTTCTATCTAAGGGGCTGCGGAGTGCTGGTCGGTTGGAGGAAGCCCAGAAGATCGCAGATTCGCTGCCGTACATGCGCGGCATGGTTCTGGAGCCTGAGCAGTCGCTCAGGGTCAGGAAGGGCGAAAAGGAAGTGCAGGAGTTGATGTCATCCAGCTTCTCCCTATCAGCTGAATCTTCTGACGCTTCAAGTGGGGAGCCATACTCTCAAACTGCAGTCTAGTTGATTAATACATGTACCGCCTGTGGAGATGTTGGATGTTGTTGCATCTATGAATTGCTGATTGGTGGAGAATTTGAGTGGCAATATTCTGGTGGCAGTGCGCATCAAGTTCCATCAAAACATGCCTAGTGACTGATGATAAGGTTGATGCTGTCCTACGTCTTTAGCATTGCAGCCCGACAATAAGGCTCATAAAGTCTGTTGTGCTTTCTAGTGCTTGCCAGACTCATGGATTTGAAGAGAATGGTTGCCGTTTTAGTCCGGAATTCGACGCAAGGCTGTACGCCCTGTATTCTCAAGCTCCATGGTCCAACTTGCTTCAACATTTGTGAGCATGATATGTGGTCAGGCCGGTATTCATATCTCGTACAATTTTGATCTTTGTTCATTCATAAATTGAAACTGATGAAACATTGTCTTTTGATTCTTCTTATCCGACGGAAATGTGGGTACGCTATTGTCATCTGTTTCAAAATGGCAGGTGCTGTGGGGATTGGTAGTCCTTCTTGAGATACTCTGTGAACGAAGGGAGTTAACCATTACGTTCTGTACTCTAAGAAACCCTGCGGAATGGAAGCAATAATCGAAGTCTCTAGTAGGGGATGTCAGAGCTTGCCGAAGGATGAAATGGTTCAAAATCGCTTTCCAAAACGATGGGGCCAGTACTTTGACGAAAGGAGAACGTGGTTTGTACTGTGGAGCAGGCAGGGTGAGGCACCCCTAATGATTTTCTGTACATATAACTCTCTGATTGCACTAGAGTGCAGGAATTGAACTGATTAATCCAATTAGTGAAGGCGCAAAGTCAGTGCCACCTGCAAAATTAATGTCACTATTTTTTTACTTTAAAAAAAAAATTAGGACTTTGGTAAATTAGTGTGGCAAGCACGGATAGGATACGCCAGTGTAGAGGTTCCTGCCGCATTTGTTTACCCCTTGACTTGCGGACATTGTCCAATCACAATATAGATTCTCCAGATGTACAAGGTGGGTCACCATGTCACGTGTTCAAACTTGATATGTAGAAGTTGTACAATCAGAAGTGTTACCCACTCTGACAGATTCTCAGGATATTATGGGAATGTGCAATTGGAGAGGGTATGTGCAGTAAACTTCCTGGCACTTTTTTCACAGATGTGAAGGAGGAAGCATATTCGTCTGGACACGAGGCAGTAAGGTAGACAAGCCTATTACCACCCTGATGCAATCTGACTATCTTGGGGTCAATTCTAATAGGGGCACATATTTTTCAGAGGTGTGTGCTTGTTTCATGAGTCAAACCTGAGTGGAATTATAATTTTATGATCAAATTTGTAATTTCTGTGAATTTTTGAAATGGTCAGCCCCAAAATTACAAAACTGTCTCTAGACTAGTGTCATAAACAACCCATAAACAACCTAGAATCGCCTAATCAAGTACTAGATATTCTCTATTAATGAAGTAACATGTTGTCCCTTATTGTCATAAAATCCCCGATTTTGTCGTGGAATTCTCTGATTTTGTCATAGAATGAGGAAAATTGGGGGATTTTAGGTGGAATTGGGGCCAAAAGTGGGTGATGGAATTGGGCTGTGAACGGTAATGGGTACCTTAGTTGGGACAGACGAGGCTCGGTTGGATTGGTGCCTTTCAGGCATTCCCTTTGTCATGTGACCCGGACACGATTGCAAAGTGTCCATGCAAAAGGGCCGGGGGATCCCTCTTCCAGCGAACAACCTCCGACTCCACCGCGTGCGTGCGGCTGAGAGAAGTGGCTCTCTCCCGAATCTCTGGTCGCTGCGTCCCCACCAGGAAGAAAGGGCTTCCAAGCACACCGGAGAGGTCGACAACACCGGAGAGTTCGTTAATTACTACAGTACCTCAAGTTAAATCAAACCTTGTGCTTCCCGAACTACAGGAAGACGAATCGCTTCCCAAGACGTCGACTCAGCATCCTTCCTGTCCATTTGAGAGCTAGCTGTTAGCTTTCCTTGCAGGACTGCGCTGATGAAATCTGTGACAACGAATTTTGGTGAAGAGCTGAATCCAAGTGCTGAAATCCCTGCAAATTAGTGCCATTAGTTGTAACGTACTTGGCTAGCTACTAGTTCTGTGTTCAATAGTGGCGAAATCAGCTGTGGGAAATCAATTCAGCCACTTCTAATCTAAATGTGACCTTGGTGCGAGAGGAGAGAGGTTCATTAGGTTGGTTGAGAGCTGGTGCCCATTTGCTGGCACAGGAAGGCAGCATATTTGGTGCCTAACAGGTAACATTAAAAGTCTGACGTAGATGCTCACGGAGTTTAGAAGGAAGGGCCTTGCAACCAGTGCTTGCTTTTTTAGCAGTGCCCTGAGAAGAGCTGGTACCCTAGCTGAGTTTTGAGTCCGTGCAAGGAGCTTCTTACGTCCTAATGTGGGGGTTAACGTTTTTAGACGGGTACGCGCACATCTTTCTTTTTTTAATATACTCCTGCCGTGTTTGAATTTTTTTCATCTGCATTCAAGTCCAATTTTATTTTCCTGCAGTTTCTGAAATCTCTTTCAGTAGCATGAGAGAGAGGGCAGGCGTGGTGGTAAGGCTCTTTAATGGCCGCCATGGAATTCAGGACGATTTGAGTGGCCGGCTTAGAAAGAGGTGGTGGTGATGTAGGTACGCGGGTGGTTCGCCGGATGGAGTTAAGGCACAAGTTCATGTCTTGTTGCTGGTAACCCAATGTGCCTCAGGGGGCTACGTGGTGTTGGCCAAGAATGCTTTGTCGGATGGGCTGCATAAGCTTGTGTTTTCTGTGTACCGCAACGCGTTTGGTCTCATGCTGCTCATCCCATTCGCGTTCTTCTATGAACGGTAAACATTCAACCTGCGAGAACTTGCCTGAATATGACTCAATTTTGAATCGTTCCCAGTGTAAGTAAAAAATGATTAATCAATAAGTAGTGGTGGTACTCCCGAACTCCGTGCATCCGCCTTGGGAGTTACGAATGAAGGGCCTGAGAGCCCTTTGCTGCCGTATAGTACATTATGAATTTGGAGGTATTTGATCAGAAAAAATAGTACAAAATAAATTAATCATCATGATAGTACGTAAATAACAATGTATCACAATTCATATATTAAACTACAATTGAAAAGTTATAAAGCTAAATACAGGTTGTATTGAGGGACCCCAAGTGCCTTTCAAGCGATAAGTGCATATATTCCCAATTCATAATGTTTCTGTCCATGGACATGTCTGGTATAAGGTAAAACAACCCATTGCGATCAAATGATTCATAGTGGTCACTTAGGAAATGACCCCATTGTGGGTTTTTTGAGTATGTGAGATTTGGGCCACAATCAATGTCTTACACATGACAATATTAGAGTAAATAGTGACCTCATTAGGACTTCTAACTTTTCAGTGTGAAATTCATTGTAAGAATTGACTTTTTAGGCCTTCCATGTTAGAAAATATTGTGACCACATTAGGTAGTAGATGAGCACTATGGATTCAGATTTTGTTGATTATGGGGTAGTCTATAGACTCTTTTGGACCAGAATGCACTAAACACTTCAAAAATTCCTAGCAAATTCATACTTTGTCAAAAAAATATAATTTCAATTGCACTTGCTGTTTCTCACACTTGTCTTTAAGTGGGGAAAAAATTGAAAAATTTCAACAATAGCATGAGGCCAAACTCCAAATTCTGACCACAATGAGCTGCTTAACCTTAACTTCCTTTTTGTACAAGTAGTGTCCATATTTTATGATTTTCTAACTGTGGATTTCATGACAATTTTTTGGGAAATCGTATGACACGTCTGTGGTTGCAGCGATACACGCTTACCCTTGACTCGTCCAGTGCTCAAGAAATACACTGTTCTCGGCTTTGTTGGGTACGTCTTCAAACAGCATCTGTACCTGCATACTGTATACTGTCTATCTGGGCGGGTGGGGGGAGTTTCATGTTTTCTGTGTGTGTTAGTCTACAACTTTTCTCTTCCATTTTGTTGAAATTTAGATAGCGTCTTCGCACCCTGCTATCTAGATTTTTCCGTAGTGATCCTTGTGCGCTGGAATTTGTTTTACAGAGTTTACCTCAACCAATTTCTATTCTACAATGGCTTGGCTCTAACGAACGCAACCTTCGCCTCTGCTATGCAAATTTTGATTCCTGTTTTCACACTCGTAATTGCCGCCATTTACAGGTAATGAGAATTCTAGAAGGTTCGTATATTTTCTACACCTATGTCACATCCTTGCATAATTGTACTGTACTATGGCAAGGTAGTTTACGAGAGAACCCCAGTTGGTTATACATTATATTGCATTAACCTCACTTCACGAAAATCCCTGACGTTGTAAGTTCACTGCCTTGAGTGCCTTCAGGCTAGAGGTGATTACATGGAGACATCGTTGTGGACAAGCAAAAATCGCTGGGGTTGTAACAAGCGTGTCAGGGGCCATACTCATGACGTGCTATAAGGGCCCTCCACTCTTGCAGCTCAAATCAACCTCAACAATGGGACAATCACCACCTGAATTGTCTCAGATTCTGGCGATAAGAATACTGTCAGATGTGTTTGGGTTTGTTATTGATCCGTGGAAACTTGGTGCTCTTTGCCTTATTGGCAATTGTCTCTGCTGTGCAAGCTTCATCACGTTTCAGGTGATTCTCGTTCCACAACTCACATTCTTCCTTGTCACAACTTCACTTTTGTAAAGAAGTTATCTTCTGTTGGGATTAGCAATAATCGGTTTGGATAATTAGTATGTGTTGGAGGTTTGCAGTCGGTCACTTTGGCGAAACACCGGGCTCCGGTGTCACTCGCAGCATCTGTGGCTTCCATTGGCGAGGCCATGCTTACTGTCACAGGTTTGACCCTTGTGAGGGACCCCAACGCTTGGATTGTTTCGGAATCAAGCTCCATCATCGCCATTGTTTATGCTGTACGATTCACGTCCATCCATCTGCTACAATTACATTTGAAATGCTGATATACTTCGTCTCTAACCGAAACAACCATAAACATGGTTTCCATTTTAATAACAGACGGTTTAAAGAACTTTGTTTCAATACATCTTCCTAAAGAGAACCTTCCGGGTCATTCTTTATGATAAATGGAGTGAAAATCCAACTTTGCTATGTTCGTTTCATGTTCGATCATTTCTCTGGGTTCATTGTTTTTTGACTAAAATCGATGACAGTTCATGTTTCTTAACTTTTGTAGGGAGCCATTACATCGTGTTTAGCAGTTGGGGCGATTGCTTGGTCAATCTCAAAAACAGGTCCTGTCCTCGCCGCCAGCTACGGCCCACTCCAGGCAGTGGCAACCGCTATTTTGGCAGTCATTTTTCTAAAAGAGACATTTTTCTTGGGCAGGTAACCTATTGTCCTTTCTTCAACTATCTTGGTAATCCAACAGCCGGATCCTAAGTTTGAAATACTAGAGCTTTAGATGGTATGGTATGACTTGATCTCCGACATCTTTACAATAGTTTTGTACTCTTTTGCTAGTTTGACATGTAAGGGGGTGCTCGTTTCTTTAGAACTTCATTACTGACATGCTCCACGTCTGTGCAGTTTCATTGGTTCTGTGCTCATCATTTCGGGGCTTTATCTGATCAATTGGGGTCAACGGACATCCAAAAGTGCGTTGGAGGCACTAAGCTTCGAGAACCAAGTCGTTATTTCTTCTGTCAGTGACCTCAAAGAGCCACTGCTCGGGTACACTTCTAAGCTCGAGTCTAATCACTGCGTTCTTGATTAATGTCTGTACTCATAATCAGCTTGTTGAAATGAGAAAAAGATGAAATGCATTTTGATTGGCAGCCATTGTGATTGATTGATGCAGATGAGGAGACAAGTGACGTAACAAGTCACATCTGGTAGTCACCAACTGCCAATCCAGATATTTATTCAAATCGCACTGAGCCTATTCTGTTCATCGACAGGTAGCTCATGTTTGTAGATACGATATCATGCCTGCAACCTGTTACAAAAGGTTGATACCTACTCTATTGATATTACTCAACATCTAGACATTAGCAGTACCATAATCCTGGCTATTTTGAGGATTTTGCAGTTCCGTACATAATACATACTACAAATTGGTGTAGGGTTGGTTCATTGATCCCAACCAAAATATGAGCATCTCAATCTTCAAAGCCTACGTCTAAAAGTCTTCCGTCTCTCATACGCAGATGTTATTGCCTTGAGTACAGTACATGCACAGGCAGCAAATACTGTACTGGTCATTTCCATTTCCCTCAGATCCCCGAACTCTCGGGCCTCATTCCCCTCCTTTCATGATAAAATAACATGGGATAGCCAGCTAAGTTTTCCATAAGGTGGTTACCAGCTCAGCAGAAACGTCTATACTTCCGCTGGGCCAGTTCTTGAAGGTTTTTTTTAAGTGCTGGCCAAACCCCTTTCTGTTTTCTGTGTTCTTCAACTAACCAAATTCAGTGTTCAGCTTACGAAACTGAACAAAAATAGTCGACATCGACGAGAATAATCAGTTATCTAAGCAAGCTTGTTAACATGAACTCTAGAACCTACAGATAGAAGTCGCGTGTATCGTACTCCAAGCCACTTTATGTACTCCGTTTCTAGATCGTTTGGTAAGTTGGAACTGAAATTCGGCTTGTCAGGGTGATCTTGCTCAAGGAGAATGCCAAAAGTTATCTGTCCCTGCAAGCATATTCCAAAGATGATCAGCTCCGTGTTATGCTTAGGAAGAACTTTTCTATCCAATTACCTTAGAAATCAGAACTACCTAGACTTTCGCCGGGGTTGATCATCGTTTCTAAAATATGGATTCCTAAAACAATTATGGAATATACAAACTTTTAACAATCACTAAATAGGATTCTCACAATTCAAACCCATGGCAACAATCGTTATGTTCAATTCATAATCAAATTTAAAAAAGAATCTATAGTTCTTAGTTTTTACATATGGGTTAGTGCAATGGTTTCAACCGTACATGATCCATGAGTGAAATTTTATTCCAGTATCATCACCGAATTAATTTGTTACGCAAAACTTTATTAGACATCTTCACATTTTTGGAGATCTAAACCCCTCTTCTTAACCAAATTTAAAAGGTTCACAGGATTGCAGTATTCACATGGGAAATCCATCCATTAAAATAGGCTGTTTGTTTGTTTATTTGTTTGATTGATACGGTGAGATCTCTTGGACCGTGCGTCGCCCCGGGCCACGCGTGCTTGGTACCGGGCAGGGGCAGGAGGGGTGCACGGGTTTGATTTTATGGCGTTTGGACCTACGATGTGAATTTTGAAGTTTTTATAAACTAAAAGAATTAGAAAATGACTTTTGCTTTTATTTGGCAACGGCACAGGGCACACTAGTACAAATGGAAACAAAGGCACATATATGGGGCACCTACCTTGTGACGACGATATGATGCCAACGTGGCCAGAGGTTGGTTAGTTTCTTTGAGCCCTGTAGATTGATCGATGTTCACCATTTGACACCGGTTGCAACCTCCCACAACCTGGCCATCAAGCAGGCATTTTAGTTTTTGTAACTTAATTTGAAAATCCCTAAAGTTTTGAAAGTTACAATGATCAACTATTAGCTTCCAAAGCGGAATATCATATTCTTAGACCTGGGTTAAAGAGGAGAAGAGAGGTTGTAATGGACGTACTCCAAATTTCTGGCTGCAAATGCTAACACTCTGCCAATTGTCTTCATCGTGAGCATCAGCTCCTGTTACCACAATGTTCGGCCTGAAGCGCAATGCATCAACCGCACCAACCGAGGACTGGTGTAGAGTAGTAACATCCTGGCTCAGACTCTCTGTAATTCAAGCCATGTAAACAAAAGACAAAGCTTTAGCGAAACCATATGCTGAACGAAATAAAAGAATATATTGAAACCTGCAAAGAAAAATGTAGTACTCTCTGTTGGCATTATTATGCCTCAAATTATGCCAGTCATTTACCAAATACCCTTTTGAAAGCCTCTGTTCCTTTGATTACGCTCTATTGTGAACGTGACTTCCAGTTAGATTAGATTGTTTAAAAAATTGTTTGACATCATGCCGTGATTGAGCATGGACACACAAGATAAACATGATGCAATTCATGGAGAAACCTCATCATGATTGATAGGGAGGGAGGCTCTTTACAATCACCTGCTTGTACCTACTCGCAATGCGCTAATGACACTATCTCGAATATTTAATCCACAATTTTTTCAAACAGTTTCAGCAGATGAATATAGAGGTCTCCTCGTGACCTACTAAATTGCCATCTCTAGATTGCACACCTCTCTATGATTGATGTCCAAAAATCATTGAAAACTCTAGTTTATTGTTTGCAAGAGAACCGGACCTGTATTGGGCTTGTCCAGAAATCTCGAGGCTAAGGGTAAGCCCAAGACAATATCTATTGCTTTCTAATGAATCAAATATATGAGACTAAAGATTAGTTAGTCGATAAGAGAAAGATAAGAAACGAAGATCAGAAGCCTCTAACTCACCTGCATCAAGTGCTGCAGCAACTCGTCGGTTCAGTTCATCAACGCTAGCCTTGGACACCAACAAAAGCTGACCCTCGTTGGCAAAGCTCAATTCACGTAAACCAGTGTCACTCATTCGAGAACCTGCTCGAATTCTCTGAGATTTTAATGGCAAAGCTTTGGATTCTTTTCTCGCTAGAGTGCAAGGCACTCCGAGAGCTTCAGTGAACCACGCTGTCACCTCTTCCCCATACATATTGCCTTCCAATCTACATAGTCGCACCCGACCAAATTGTCACTTAAATAGTCTTATAGACTTGCTCATCCCTTCAGTAATCAGGTTCACAAAGAAAAATTAATTTCCTCATGTAATAGACTATGATGTTATAGGAAGATACAAGTAGAGAAATAAGTTGACAAGTGAGGACGACAGCAGAAGATGAGATTTGAACCTATTCCCACAAAGCTTGACTCCATTGACAACGGGACATTCAAGATTCGATTGCAATGATACTTCCAAATTGCGTTGCATGCTTGGTGCCATCACATGCATCACATCAGCGGTAAGGTCGATGGAGATCTGAATTGAACACAATGATGGAAGCTTCTTCTGTGTGAGAACACCTCCTGTGAGACTCTGAATCACCCATTCCCGATCATACAAAAGTCCTGCAAATCCAAAGCACTGTGTTAACTGACACCACAATACAGTAGAAAACCCCTCGTAGAAAACCTAGCCGCACTAACCCTACTAATTGCAAAGTCCTTTAAGGTGTTTTCTAATGTGCAACTTGTCAGTTAAGTATTCTAGAATACCTCGGGGTGTGGGTTCTCTACTAGTATATACCTCAAGATTCTAGAGAACAGACACGTTCAACGCAACCATCAAACTGAAGCTCACCCACTGGAGTGTAACTGACAGCAATAAAACAACGTCGACAGACGAAACAATACAAACAAAACTTGCTAGACAAGCACAAAAGCCCACCAGAGTTACTGAGCGGCCAAACGTTTGCGCTGAATCCACCACAAGACTTGATTGGGTATACCACCAGATTTTCCACTCTGATTTTCGTGTCCAGATTCAAACCAGTCACATTAATGCCATTGGTCATGATACACCCAGACTCTTGCTTTATAACCACTGCACGAGTAGCAAACCACAAAGCGTTAGCTATTTAGAACAGTCCCAGCTCTATTAAGCACCCTAAGTGTTCGCCACACCTGTTAAATACACAAGGATAACGAAAGGGAACTTCTTGTAAACAAAATAAAAAAGATTAACTCATGGAGCGTCTGGAAATGGGATGCTCATATTGGTTCCATTTGTGATCACTTCATCAACATAATGAATATAAATTAAGCAACCTTCGTATGTACTCTATAATCATTTCAAACCTCCCCATATCGGAAATGCATTGCTGATAAAGAATAAGTAGTAATTAAAGTTCGAGGGACAACAGGGTCCTGCCCTGGAGTAGGTTCGAACCAGGAGTAGGAGCCATTGTAGATGTAAAGTTCGATTTTTTCATTCCCATGCTTCTCTTTTCAGCGTTGTTTTCCACAAAATACTTCAATATAAACTTCGTAACTGCCTGTGCCACAACAATAAGAAGTTATTTGATCTTCTGAAATGTAATTCCACATCACACTTAACAGAAAAGCACTGAACAGTAGGATGAGAGCAGTAAAGATCCTGCCTCAGATACCGATAACCCAAGTGTTATTATTGTGAGTTGAGACTTTCTTCATCGCAAATTTGATTAGCGAATGCTCACCAAGCAATCTTCAAACGAAGACATGTATCCGAAGGAAACCCGTACAGCTCCAGTAGGTCGACCATGTATTATATCTTGGTCATCCCAACACACGTGCCCAGCCTGCACCAATTTCACAAGAACATCAGCGTTAAGTATAGTGTAAAATTATTTTTGAGGAACACCATAATGGACATCACAGAAAGCCACTTCACACCAAGTTATTATTGAAGACTACCTTGTATAACTTCCAAGCACACAATGCTCCTACGTTCACTAATTTTCTTCCAACATTTGTGTTTCTGTACCTCGAAGTTTGAGATGAGGTCCTGCTGTGAGAGACCCAAATACTTGGCACAAGCACCTGGATTGCAGAAACAGCCAGTCTGTCCAAAGCAGATAGAACACCACAAGAATTATAGACGATCAAATTTTCAAGAACAAGATATTCATGAGAAGAACTACAGACTATACAAGTAGCAACGAATTGTGAAATCGTATTTCTTTTGGAAATCGACAGGACAGTAACTGCAGAAGTTTACCATCTAAAAAATGATATTGTTCTTTGCTTTTGTTTTTCCCGCTACAAATTGAAGGAAGAATGCAGAATTGCAGGATCAGGGAATATGGTACAAGTTCAACCCCAGAATGGGCACCCAGAAAGTGTTCCGGAAAAACTCGGATGATGGTCTAGTTTTCACTAGCGGATGAGCCTTACCCGAAGCTGAATATTTTCAAGAGCAGCAAGCTTCTCCACTTCACGATGCCCTACCCAAGATCCATCTCCTCGCTTGAGATTGAACGTAACAACAGGCCCTTGATTACAATCTTGACCCCAATATTTCTGTAGATTTTCAGAAAATAGCCCAAAAAAACGTCACGTAAGTTGGGGTTTTCAATTTGGGTCGTGAGAATAGAACCCACTGAAACAGGAGACTTTTTCCATACAAGATCTTTTCAGTTACAGAGACCGTGCATGAGTTGAACATCTGTATCACCATGAGCGGCTAATGATCAACGAGACCTTACTAGTAGCAGTTCATTTGAGGTGCTGATATACCAGTAAGTGTCTAAAAGTAGAACAATTGAGTGTTGAAGAGCTGAAGAATAATTACCACATGATCCAAGCCATGGTTCCCATGCAAAACACAGACAGTAGCTCCATTGCCGTGCTTTAAGCTAGCCAATATATTTGCAATATAACTTGTTAATGCTCCAGTATGCCTGCCAAACAATTTTCATTAAGAAACACAAGCTCGCCCTTTCATCATGATCAGGAAGTTACCCAAACTTTTGGGCAGGTTATACAAGAGCTCAACACGGTGAGCTGAGTAGACCACAAAATTCAAGATAATGGTTCGTGCCGAAGACCAAGAGCTAAAATCATTCTCATAAAAGACCAAACAGCAATATTCAGCCACGATGTCTAGAGTTTAGAAAGAAGTGATATGCAACCACACCACTTGATTAACCTTTTCCTTGAAAATTTACAAAAAAATCGACTCAAACAAGCAATTAGTTCTTCAGCATCAACATCTAGAAGGGGATGAGATGGACAGACATGTTAATATTCGACGGATGAAGCCGTTCAATCCATGTAAAACCATGGCGTAGCGCAGCAATGCCAAGAAATGAGGTAGTTCCATCCTCGAGCCACTGCTCCACACGATCTCGTTTACGCATCACATCTGCGTCAGCTATCGACATGGCTACTGTACCTGCAAACCAGACCATAAACTACAGTGAAGCGAATGAAGAGAAGGAACCAAACAGTCCAAATTTTTAATTGATTCTGGACATGAACTTTCTCAGCAGACGAACTATTTCAATGATCTGGATTGGATATCACCTCTCGAGAGCGTACATATGTTTAAGTAGGCATCAAGAATGCAGAAAGAGATTGAAATATCGCTTACCTCCTCCAAAATATTTCTTCTTCAACAAAGTTGCGGCATCTGATTTCATAAAACAGGAAGCAGGCAAATATCAGAATTTTTAAAAGAGTTAATATGAATATAACGCCATTGAAAGCAAGAAATTACATGGACTTTCAAAATGAAAAGTCAAGCTTCCAATCAGTCAGAAAATATGCGAGAATTTCTGAAAGCAAAGGGTATCTTTACCTCTTCGAACAAGCAAAGCTCCCATGCCTGTGGGATATCCAAAAATCTGCCAAAAATAAAGAGAAAGTAAGAAACGAAATAAAGAGATTCTCTCCATTATCCCAAACTTAATTGAAAATTGGAACTCTTAGAAGAGAAGCCCAAAAAAAAACATGTGTATAGAAATCGAACGATTGAGAACGCACATAACACAGCATACCAATTAAAAGGTGTATATAGACTCTTTGAGAAAACACTCGCAGTTCATGAGAATATCGACCTTATAGAAAGAGATTGCAACAAAGTCGGCAGGGAAACGCGTCAGATCTGGTGGTGCAGTTCCACAACCCTTGGCAGCGTCCAAAAGGACCATCCATCTCCCTCTGCAAGACAACCAATTCCATAATTTGGACCAAATAATATTCGCAAGTGCAACAATCAGTTTTAAAAAGCTAATCTCTCTTAATAGTACAAATGACTTGCTGATACTACAACAAAACTCTATGAGTGCAAAAAGTAGATAAATTCTTGTTCATGGTCAAAGACAAGACACAAATCTGAAGCACAAATAATATACCCTGTGAATAATGTAAACACACTACAATTCACTGGAAAAACATAACCACAGAATTATTTCGAAACCCAATCAAGAAACACCCTCAAAAGTAATACAGAGAGTTAAGGAATCACTACCTAGAAGAGCTGCTGCTCACATGTCTGCCCTCCTGAACGTGCTTGACAAGGTTTAAGTCAAATTTTGCTCCAGAGAAGTTACTCTCCAGGGGGAACGCAAATAGATTTAACGATCCATCTGTTCATCACAACAGCAAAAAAGAGACGTCAAGTTCTTCCATGCGTAGCAGAGATGGTACAACTACGTGCTACATAATCAATACCGTGATGAATCAATTCCCCTAAAAGACCAAGGTTCCATGGTCTTAAAATGAAAAATGTAACTAATCATATTATCGTAAACCGATAATTCAGATGGAACCAAATCTTCTACCACCAGAAGTAATGACGAATATTGCATGAGTAGACCAATAAATAAATAAGTAGAACAAAAGAAAGCCCCCAAATAACCTACTCAAACTGCTTAAAAAAAACCGAGACCCAATTCGGGCCAATAAAAGTTAAACACCATAGTGCTCAGAGTACCTGCAGGACAACTGCTTTGATGAATTGACCGTTGTTCCAAGGTCCTTGATGAAAAAGTAAAATCCTCTTGTGAACCGGACGGCTTTTCTTGCACGTCCACCGCAGTTACAGCCGCACCTTGATCGAGAGCATATTCTCGAATTCCAAGAACACTATTGTGATTCTCCAAGGTATACCAATACTCACTCTCTGCGCTCCATGGGAAAGTCTCTCCAACAAGCTTCAAAGCTGATGTCGCACCCGAGGTGAACACACACACGTACTCCCCAGGGGGAGCGTTACAGAATGTCAGAACCTGTTTCAAAATTCAGCAACTGTGCAGATCAGAAAAGCAACACAACTGAAAAAAACATCTGAAAATACATTTGTAAATGCACATGAATATGTCGCGACTGCATAAGACGACGCTCTATTCATGCAAAAAGAGTTATTTTGCTCAGTATGATTTTGAACACTTTTGAACAAGATTTTGAATTAAGCTTACGATCCAGCTACAATGCACGTTCCAGCCAAGCTCCATTCCATTTCGATGGAGTTCCAAACTTAAGTGACTCTAATCCAAATCAGAGTCTAGAAATAATGTAAGTCATATGGAAGGCAGCCAATAGAACTACTCAATCCTAAGTCGTTGATAGAAAAACGTTTGGAAGCAATAAAAATGCCTCAAAATGGCCCCAGTCCTCTATAAAACATTCAAAACCAGTAATTAAAAAACTGACCCATCAGTTGACAAATTGAAGTGACTCTAGACCCGATTTCTTTTAGTCAAGGATTGATGGCCCAGATTCAGCAAAACAGTCTAGAATTCAATAAAGTTCGAGTAAAGAGTCGCTAAAATGAATGACGCTGCTTCCTCGACCCACTACGTCACATTGTATTAATTGTGATAAATGCACTTCTTGCTTGTGTCTATGTTCAAACATATTTGATACGCACCAAGCACCTACTTCAACCGCGGTTCAGTACAAGAGTACTAACCAGAAAAACTAAAACCCTAAACCCGCAAATGAAACTCTCCGATGAAAAATTGACTGTACTTAAGGGTACAATAAAATCTGAAATCCAACACTCTCAAATGCAGCCCAAAATGTGGCAGTTTCCGTTTCCTCAAGGTTTAAGTTTTTAAGAGAGTTCCACTGACCTGATGGCGCACGGACTCCACTGCGTCTGAGGATCGCATGCTGCTGTCACTTTGACTATCTACGCTTTCCATTAAGGATTGTACACCATAAAAGTCTCCTTGAAATGCCCAAATCATCACCTCACTTGCAGTAGTACTATAAAATCAACAAAAGTAATCTAATATGGTCCAATTCACAAGGATTGAAAAAAGAGCGATCCTACGAGATACTGGAGTTACACAAGTGCAGAAGAGGATACGAGGGTTCCCATAGAGGTTGGACGAAAAGTCTTGGAGTACGGCCTTCAGTTGAGAATCTGCATGCAATGTAGCTCCCGCATGGTCCACGTACACAACCCCTGGAATTTTTGGCAGCAACCCCAGCAAACAAAGCGCTCGTTAAACCAGCTCCAATCTTCGATATTCCTCGAACTCAAAAGCCCTAAATCTCAAATTCCACAAATTCTAGACTATTTTCCATTGATAAGCCGTCAATCCTTGGTAAAATTGGGTCGAAATCATTACAATGGTCAATTGAAGAGTCAAATTCTATATTTCTGGTCTATTTCGATTATTTCGAAAATAAAATATTCTTGAGTACCGGTAGTAGTAGCACGGCAACTCTTGATAACACTGCCAACTAGGTCCCTAAGAGCAATGTCGTGCCAAATTGATGCAAATCAAACAAAATTGAACTCACTCGCTTGAGTATCTATCGTTCAATTTGAGCTCAATTCTGGAAATTTAGCAAATTGAGGTGCAAGGGATTCCAAATCATGCCAACTAGAGGGTTTTCTAAACCTTTATGGAGGATTCGGAACATTTTCGACTCATATTCATCGCTTCTAAACATTTCTTTGTCAACAATTTAGGGCTGAGCAGCTCGACCGGCGACCCAATGCCTACAACTTGACGCACATTCTTCCGAAACATTGATTTGGTCTAGAATTGCGTTGCTAAACCTTAATTAAACTGCGACAAGGTCGATTGAAATGCGAGGAACCGAATCAGACATACCATTCAACCGAGGAAATTCAGACGCGCGCAGCTTGTCAATGGGGCAGGCAGTGTCCGGGTAACCATAAAGCCCCCCAAAGGTCTCCAAAAACGCCCGCTTCTCCTCGCTCACGACCTTGACCGGCTCCCCTCTCTTGCTCCCACGCAACCGTTGCCGCTGCCACACGGGATCAGGGTTGAAGAGACTCAGCGACACGGCCCAATTCAGAATCCGCAGCAGAAGCGTGTACAGCTCGGAAGCTTTCGCCCACCACGAAACCCCCCTCATCCCTCACCACCTCCAATTCAAAAAAGCTTCAAGCCTAGGGAATGGAGGGTGCAGACACGGGTTTCGCACGATCTCCGATTCCAAACGTTTGAATCTCAGAAACCCAACTCCAATTCCGACCACCCCAATTCCAACCACGCAATTCGCTTCACGAAGAGAGCTCAGCGAGTGGAGGTTCGTATATATGACTCACAGTTGACACGACAGGAAAGTGTAGGAGAAATTGAGGGATCAGAGACAGAGTTTGAAATTGAGCAATAAGAGATGATGTGACGAAGAAGGTGATAAGTGTTTGTTGAAGCTGAAAGCTGACAGAGAGATGACAAGGAGGACTCGAGGAGGAGTCGGTCGGTTGCTCTCATCTGCAATGGAATCGATGTGCTGCGAAGATGTTTCTAGCTTTCGAGAATCGCGGCCAGAGCTGCGGCTTTCCAAGTGGAATCGCAGGAAGGTGTGCTGCGAAGCCGTTGGTCAGTGGAAATCTTGAAGGCTACTGGAAAGTCGTGTCACGCGTGGTTGCTCTTGCCTAGAAAATAGCCAAGGTAGGTACACCCAAAACCGCCACTGTGGGTAATTGAAAGTGTAAATAATAAATAGTGAATGCAAGACAATGAAGATATGTGTAGAAAATAAAGAGGTGCACAATCAATTTTCGGATTTTGGCAAATCTGAGACCACAATAAGGGTACAGAATTTTGAAACTAAAATACTTAAAATAGCACATAGGCTTCTTGAAAATGAAGTGGTTGCATTCCAAACTCTCCCTCCCAAAGTGTTGGAATTGAAAAAAATGGAGGCAAAATCACATTATTATTATGGAGAAAATAAATGAACTCATAAACCAACAAGTAATAGAATGGTTTGTCAAAGATGCGAATGCTCGATCATGTGAGTTTTGATGCCTTTGACATGTACCTAAATTGCCAAAGCTTCTTCCAAAAACTGCCATATTTCAATCACTTACAATTTCCGAAATGTATTCATACCATTCTTGGGTTAATTCTAGGGGGCAGTTTAAGGCATGGCACAATTTTAAGTGCACCTACTTTACAGCAACTTTCTCTTCAAATTTTTTCATGAATCATTTTCTTAAAAATTCTTTATGAAGCTTTTTCTTGGAGCTTTAACCCCTCAACGCCCAAGGGGCTCAAAAGTAGCCTCACATAGTTTGAGTCCAATTCAAAGTAATGTAACTTTTGCATCTAATGTCCAAATTCAATGAAACTTGTTGGAGAAGTTGCACCTACTTTTCTAGTTTATGTGGTAAAATTTTCAGATCAATCCAAGATGTATTAGTTTCTTGAAATCCAATCGAAGTTCACAAGTATAATTTGAGTTTACAAAACTGCACTTGATGGCTGCAAACTTTGGAGGCTTGTATCTCCTTCATATAGTGTTTTGTT
This sequence comes from Climacium dendroides, assembly GCA_950106755.1. Taxonomy (NCBI): domain Eukaryota; kingdom Viridiplantae; phylum Streptophyta; class Bryopsida; order Hypnales; family Climaciaceae; genus Climacium; species Climacium dendroides. The sequence continues at coordinate 43,700,908 of OX467082.1, read as the reverse complement.
TTCAATAAAATTTGTTGGATTATTTTCCCCTTATATTCTAGTTCTTGTAATAAAATTTTCATATCAATCTAGGTTGTTTTGAATATTTGGGAGCAATTCAAAGTTCAAAACCCTAATAGTTTTTCATTATAGTGAACTTTGGCAGTCTATTTCTTCTTCATACAATGCCCTTTTTCAATAGTTCTTTTTGGGAAAGTTGCACATACTGGTCTAGTTTGTGTTAATAAAATTTCATATCAATCCAAGAAATAATGAGTGACTAAGAGGCATTTTGGTAGAAGGAGGTTCAACCCTGGATGTAATTTTTGGCAACTTTTCTTGACATTTCAAAGCCATTTCGTAGACACAATGAGTTAATTGAATGATATTTTCATTCATTAATGTATTTGTATGCTGATTTTCAAGAACTTTGTAGTTTAAAGTTTTTTCATTTGAGAAGGTTTAGAATTCAAATTTCGCCTCCAAATGTGTTTTTAGAAAAATTTCAGCATCCTTTTTCAACACTAAAACATTATAGTCTTTCAATCTACATAATCAAATGACTTCAAATTTGATCCATGCCATCTACAACATGTGCACTACAAGATTGTATAGTTAAGATCTGTATAACTTAGTGACATTTAGATTTATAACACTTCAAAAGCTATGATGTTTTTATATCCAAAAAGGCCTTGGGCCTTGAGGGGTTAAAATAGCTCCACACCAAACTTGCCAAGAAGGAGCACCAAATGTTGGTTTGGCATGTGGTGTTGGAGGTTGGTGTCTCACTGCTCTTTTTGTGCTCCAAGGCAAATGCACCAAGAAGGGACGCCAAGTGAGGTATGCAATGTTAGGCAATTTTGTTGCTTTAACCCCTCACCGCCCAAGGCCTAACCATGTCAAAAAACAGCCTTGCTTTTTGAGTGTTATAAGTCTAAATGTAAGTAAGTTATGAAAATCTTAACCGTACAATCTTGTAGTGTGCATGTTGTAAATAGAGTAAATCAAATTTGGGGTCATTTGACCATATAGATTGAAAGATTATAATGTTTTAGTGTTGACAAAAGATGCTGAAATTTTCCTAAAAACACATTTGGAGGTGAAATTTGATTTCTAAATTTACTCAAATGAAAAAACTTTAAACAACAAAGTGATTTAAAATCAAAAGACAAACACTTTGGTGGGAAAAAAATCATTCAATTGACTCATTGCGTTAGCAAAATTGTTTTGAAATGTCAAAAAACAGTGAAAAAAGTAGCAAAAAAACACATCTATGGCTAAACCTACCTCTACTAAAATGATTATCAGTCAATCATAACTTCTTGGATTGATATGAAATTTTTACCACAAGAACTAGACTAGTATGCGCAACTTTTCCAACAAAAATTATTGAAAACAAACCCTGTCTGAAGAAGTTATAAGCCGCCGAAGTTCACTATAATGCAAAAATGTCTGGATTTTGAACTTCGAATTGCTCCCAAGCATTCAAAACAACTTGGATTGACATGAAAATTTTATCACAATAAGTAGACTTTATGGGGAACAAAACTCAACAAATTTTATTGAAAACTAACATTTGATGAAAAGATATAAGCCCCAAAAGTTGCAGTCATCTCATTGCAGTGTGGTGAACTCAAATTGAACCTGCGAACTTTGAATGGCTTTCAAAATTTCATTATATCTTGGATAGATCTGAAAATTTTACCACAAAAAATAGACTATTATGCGCAACTTTCCCAACAAGTTTTATTTAATTTGGACCTTGGATGCAAAAGTTACAACACTTTGAAGTTGACTGCTAGACTGTGTGAGGACACTTTTGGTCCCCTTTGGCGGTGAGGGGTTAAAAACTTAAAACTTTTACCTTGTTGATTTTTAAAACCACCTCGTACTGCTTCCAAGGCTTTTCCAAATTATTTTAAATTGTGGTGAGAGTCTCTTTGTATGCACATGGGGTGGTAGGAGGTAGAACAACCCATGTGGGATATGTAAATAATTAGTAGGAGCTCAACTACTTGTAGTTAAGTCAAAAGTAGGAATTGTGTTTGAAGTTGAATTTCAAACCTCATTTCGGCATAGTAGAAAGATTTTTTCAAAAATTTGAACTAAAAAAATTTAGTAAGTAAAGATAACTTTCATCTTTGAAAATCCATTTAAGATTTGGGATTTCCAATCAAAAGTTATGAACAAATTTGAGGGAGGGGTTGGAAGGGATTTTTTTTTACATTTTCAAACATCATCTTTAAATTTTGTCCTTAACTTTTTATTGAAGAATTGAAATCTCAAATAGATTTTTGGAGATAAAATTTATCTTGATTTCCCAACTCTCTTTAGTTCAAATTTTTTTGACAAATAATTTTTTAATATACCAAAATGAGGCTTGAAATTCTATTTCAAACACAATTTCTACGTTTTGACAATGAGCAATCAAACTCTCATCTTCAAATTATCCCATGTCTTTTGAAGATTCATGACGGACAATGAATTTCATTATAAAAACAACCTCTCCACCCTCATACTTCACCAAATGCCTAAGAAATTACTCCTTTATTTTGACCACAATTTTTGTTATGTAGATAGAACAATGACTTGGAATGTAATTCATTTATTTGTTTATATGAGGGTCAGTTAGGGGTTAACTTATTTATGTGAGGGCCAGTTGGAAGTTCATGTTTTTATTTATTTGAGGGTCAGTTATGGGTTTGGTACCTTGAAATTGGCGTGAAAAGTGCACTCAAAGTCAATATTGTGCCAATACGCAAGCCACCCCAGCTTGCAAGCCCTCCCCCTCTTAACCCCTAAACGTCACATGGGACAAAAAAGTCCTTACAGCTTAAAAGTCAAATTCAAAGAGCTCTAACTTTTGCATCTAATGTTCAAATTCAATCAAACTTGTTGGAAAAGTTGCTTATACTAGTCTAGTTTGTGTGATAAAATTTTAGATCAATACAAGATGTATAATAGTTTTGGGAGCCAATCAAAGTTCACAAATTCAATCTGAGCTCACCAAATTGCATTTGATGGCTGCAACTTTGGGGGCTTGTATCTTTGTAATCTAATATTTGTTTTCAATAAAAAAAAATCAGATTTTGTTTCCACTGAAGTCTAATTATTGTGGTAAAGTTTTCATGTCAATCCAAGTTGTTTCGAATGATTGGGAGCAATTCAAAGTTCAAAATCTAGACATTGGTGGATTTTAGTGAAGTTCGGCAGCCTATAACTTCTTCATACAATGTCCAAATCCAATAATACTTGTTGTTAAAATTGCACATACTAATCTAGTTTGTGTGGTTAAAATTTCATAGCAATCCAAAAAGTTATGAGTGATTGAGAAGCATTTTAGTAGGAGGTTCAGTCATAGATGTGATTTTTTGTTACATTTTTCACTATTTTCTGACATTCAAATCCATTTTGTGGACACAATGATTCATTTGAATGATATTTTTTTCACCAAAGTGTATGTATTTTGGTTTTGAATCACTTTGTAGGTTAAAGTTTTTTCATTTGAGTAGGTTTAAAAATCGAGTTTCACCTCCAAATGTGTTTTTAAGAAAATTTCAGCACCGTTTTTCAACACTAAAACATTATAATCTTTCAATCTATACGGTCAAATGACCCCAAATTTGTTCCACACCATCTACAACATGTACACTACAATATTTTATGGTTGAGATCTTCATACCTTACTCTAATTTTGACTTTTTAGACTTGCAAAGGTAGGCAGTTTTTAAGCTTGGTTGGACCTCTGGCGATGAGGGATTAAGTCATTCGTTTTGCAAGACGGGTGGGAATCCTCTTATGTCAAGGGAGCCGACTCATTTAACCAATTCAACAATTTTGCATATCTGGAGTGTTGTTTTCTTGAGTGGAGAAATTTTCCCATATACAGAAATGGAGTTTAGAAGAATTCCAGAATTTTATTTCTCAAAACATAATTACTACAAATTTTTTATTTGAAGATTCTATCTGACACATTCTTGTCATATAGGTCCTCCTATTTCCAACCATGGGTTGGTTGTAAAATCAGCTAAGACTACAACCAATCATAATGTGCCACAATTGCATTGGAGATTGTGCCACAATTAATGTCCTACTTTCTCTTGCTGATTGGAAAGAGTGTAGTCTATATGACGGGAATGAGTCCCTGGTTGGGAATGGGTTGCCTTACAATTGGTACCTTGAGATTTGTCTTTGACCCCTATCAAACTAGATGTTCAAATTTCAATCAATGAATAAATGTAAACATGCCTTGAACACACACAATCTTTGTTTATTCATTTGTTTAGATATTTCTAAATTTTCATGTTGATTTTCTCATATTTGAACAAAATAGACTTTTTCAACTTCAAGGATACAAGTGAGCATGACATCAAAAACTAATGTTCTCTAAGTCCAAAAATAATCCTTTAAAAATGATTTTTATAAATAAGTAACATAAAAACTTTAAAAAATCACCATAATTAAAACTTACATTTTGAATCCAAAAAAAATCTTATGAAAATTCAAAATATTCAATTTGTAATACATTTTCTTGAGAATTTTCAATTTTTGGTTTCACATTTTATTGAAAAATATTGGTTGGTGTAACAACTAATCTAATCATACAAATATGGATCATATTTTCATACTTTTTTTAAAATCCATCATTAAATTATTATTCTAAATTATATTTTATAGTACATTTTCACAATCTTGGAGATATGGACTATCCCTAGCCCTTACAAAGTCAATATAGTAGTGGGAGAAGAGTAGTAGATGTTAAAATTTGGTGACAAACAACATTGGACTATTCTACTTTAACCCTTAACCCCTAAAAGTCTCATGGCTTTTTTTTGCCAAAACCACTCAAAACTACCACTTCTGCTATAATCACCTACAAAATAAATTTTGAAAAATATTTTTTAGAATCTAACCATAGGATCTTGTTCTACACTTGTCTTAGATCATGTGATAATTTTTTTTGTGATTTTTGACCATATAGATTGAAAGATATTAGCACTCAAAGTGAAAGGAAAAAAATTCTTTCAAGAAGTCACTATGATTGCCCACAAAACAAGAAGCTCCATAACTTTCACATCTCTAATCCAAATGGAATGAATCAAAGCTTCCCATTTACAAAAAAATATAATCTACAAGAAAAAAAAATATTAAAATTTTTATTTCAATTTTTGTGGATTTTTTTTGCTGCCCGGTCTCCCCCATTTTGAGGTTATTGTGGCATAACTTTTGCTCCCGGGCACCGATTGAAATAAAAATTATATTCCCAGAAAGCTTTTAAGTTTTTCTATCTTATGAGAAAGTTTCAAAAAAATTCAGTAAAAATTGAGATCATAGGAGCCTACTTGAAATCCATTTTGTCCCCCGTAGGAACAATGGGACTTTAGGGATTAAAGGATAGACTTGTGATCATGGAAATCATTCTTTTTGGCATAGTGTGAATAGTTAGTTTAAAAAATCCTAAACCATTGACTAGAAGTCAAACTACTATATAAGACCTCTCCTTTCATGTAAAATTTTGAGAATGAATAGTTGCACTTATGTCCTACACACAAGGATTCTATATCATTCATCGACCAACAAATGGCTACAACGTTGTTCATGGGTTAATGCATGTGGCAATAACTCTTATCAAATTAGGTTAGTATACATATCAAACTCTTTATTTACCATGCATGTCTAGCAAACCATTTAGAAGTTAGAGCCCTTGCAACTACCCACCTTGAGGTATCAGAAGATCTACTCATATGTAGAAAAAAGTTCCTACCCTATATGAAGGTTAAATTCAACATAAATTATGTAATTTTTGTAAAAAAATACCACATGTCATGTTGTGAATGGTGAGAGGTGATGTGGACCTTTGGGAATTTGACGTGAAAATTTAATTTCAGCAATTATGTTAAATCAAACCTTCAGGTACAATATTTCATTGCCATTTTAAAATCAAGGACCAACAACTTACATCTCATGGCCTTCTTCATTCTATGACATCCAATCAAGAATGGAGCTTCAAAATTATATGAGCCCAAAAGCATAAACCTATGAGCTTAGAAGATTATACACCTATGCTATAGGTGTATCCCTTCAAATTAGAAAAGGATTCAAGCATTAAATGAATGTCTATTACTAGTTCAAGTAAGAAACATAATTAATTCATGTTATTTGCCAACAAAGTTATACTAAAAGGTCCCAAGATTGAAGGCAATTTAACAAATACTAAATGGAAATTTTGTGCAAGACATAACACTTTGGAAGGAGTGCAAAACTACAATAGACCAAATTTAAAATGATAAAACGAACTCTTGGAACACGAATTGACAATTGACAATATTTAAAGCATATATACATACAATCAATACTAATTACAAACGAGCAAGGTTACTGTTATTAATTATAAAATGCTTTTATTAGGCCTTATTGGCAATTGAAAGAGGATTACAACGCATGATAGCATACCTTATTTAGACACCATATGAATAAGTTATAAATTTTCGAAGTATCATGTCTAGGTATACTTAAAACTTACACTAGACACTTTCATTTTCTTGTACAGTGGGGTACAGCTCAATTACGAATTCTTGCATTCACAGTGAAAAAAAAGTTCACTGCTGCCCACTTTGACGCCCTCCCAAGGGTTGAAAAATTAATATTTTCTCACGAATTTTTTTTTACAAGATCCTCTTTATGCTAATAACATATGTGCCAAATTCCAAGTCCAAAAAATTTATACAAAAAAAGATATTCAAACATGTACCAACATGTGTTGTTCAAAAAAAAATTTCACTAATACCAACTTTGACACCCTCCCAAAAATTGAAAAAAAAAGTTTTGGCCTTGAAATTTTTGGTGTAAGATAAACTTAGTGAAACTAACTTATATACAAAATTTCAAGTTCAAAAAAATTTCCCACAAAGAGTAGTTCAACTTCTACCAACATGTGTAGTTATGAATTTTTTTTCCATAACAACACATGCTGGTAGATTTTGAATATATCTTTTTTTAAGTAAATCTTTTGGCCTTGAAATTTCACACACATATTACCAACATAGAGGTGATCTCATGCCAAAAATTTCATGGTACATAAACAATTTTTTTGCCCTTGGGAGGGTGTCAAAGTTGGGCCATAGTGAAATTGTTTCTCATGGCTACACCTATCAATTGGTAGAAGTTGAACTACTCTTTGTGGGAAATTTTTTTGAACTTGAAATTTTGCACATTAGTTAGTTTCACTAAGTTTATCTTACACCAAAAATTTCAAGGCCAAAACTTTTTTTTTCAATTTTTGGGAGGGTGTCAAAGTTGGTATTAGTGAAATTTTTTTTTGAACAACACATGTTGGTACATGTTTGAATATCTTTTTTTGTATAAATTTTTTGGACTTGGAATTTGGCACATATGTTATTAGCATAAAGAGAATCTTGTAAAAAAAAATTCGTGAGAAAATATTAATTTTTCAGCCCTCGGGAGGGCGTCAAAGTGGGCAGCAGTGAACTTTTTTTTCACTGTGAATGCAAGAATTCGTAATTGAGCTGTACCCCACTGTACATCTTCTCTAATCAATATCTAAGAAAAAGTTAAGAAAAAGTGACTCATTTTGGTCCAGATGTAAGTGTTGCATTTTGGGCAGTGTTGATAGTGTTGATTGTGGGTGTCCTCTACATACTTTAGGAAGCCAACAATTTTCGTTAGCTACTACCGGTATTCTCCACTGTATGAAGACAATTTTTTGTATTCATTTTTTAAGATACAAACAGCAAACCAAGGTTCTAATCTTTTAAGGATCACCCTATTTGCGCATCCCTGGGGCTGTGATGGATGTGAGTGACTTGATTTTACTACAAGAAATCATTCTTTTTCCCAAGCAGCTTACTCAACGTCAAGCATGTTCTGTGCACCTGAAACTTCCAAAGCCCTCTGAATCAGAGTAGTCAAACAATCAGAATTTCAGCTCACCACATGTTACGGAAGAGTAAAAGAGCTAAAAACTTTCACATTTATGTAACATGAACGCGGTGTAATGACACAACATATGAACAATCTCCGCCCCTACAACTACAGCTAAGGGAGGTGACATTAGTGGATGCTAAGAAATCAATGACGAGAAGCTAAGACGAGTTCTTGTTCTCGCGACGCTGTTGCAATCGAATCTTGTCCTCCTCTACTTGCGCAAGCATGGTTTCAAGCTCTGCCTCCGGTAGTTCTTCCAGACGCTTCTGTAAAGCCCAACCAAACAACCCCATGGAGATGACAACTTCAAAAACCGGGACTGGATTCTCTTCATTAGGTACCCATTTCAACTCCCTCACTTGGAACCTCTAATCCATATAGAGCATCCAATTACAACCGGGGCTAGCTCACATAAGAAGAAAATTTCAGAATTGCGTTCCAAAACCTTACACGGGAGCAAATACTTTGAGGAAAGAAGAATTGCGTTGTTCTCAATTTGCTTACAAATCTACAAATTGCGGAGCAAGAATTGCGAGATTTGTCAACCCTACTTATCCATCTCCATGCTGAAGACTCTACCATCACGGTGGGCTCACAGGAAAGTTGAGCATAATTTTACCTCCATAACTTTATTCTCGTAGTCCTTCAATTGCTTGGCATACGTCATATCCTTATTAGAAACTCGAAACACGTAGCTTGAAATCCACCCAATTGTAAGCCCTGCCACCATTACTATTTGCACCACGTTGCCTGCTCTGAGCGAATCCACTCCAAACAACTGCATCCCACGTGATGTCCCGATTCAGAAAACCACTCTCTTCACTTTGCATATTGCATAAAGGTCGAATTCATGAACGAATCCATGGAGGTGTAAGCACGACTAGGCTAGAAGTCTAATGGCCACCGATCTTTGAATGGAAATGGGTTGCCTCCTGTCACCTATAATGACCTACAACCTCCCCTTTGAAATTGCATAAGAAAATTCATTCAGTGATAAAGATTTGATCTCAACAGAGAGTTGGATCCTGTACCCAAAGACCTTTCCACAGCTCCATTCATCTTCCAAAGATCACAGCCCTAATTATGTTTAAATGCTTTAAGTGACGCAAATAATATCCTCTATCTTCAATATTGGAAGAGTACAATCCCTTAACCCAATAGGATATCTAAATATCACGTTTGCATCCAAAAGTAGCTCCGTGACAAGAGTCGAACGAAGGGAAAGGGAATAAGGACTTACCTCCAAACCGTATTTAAGGCCAACACCGAAAACGGTAAGACCGACTCCAATGAGTATCACATCCTTCCTCGTGTAACCAAATGGGATCTGTGATGCAAAATCAGAACGTCAGAAAGAAAGCCATAAAAAGCATAATGAGAAATCAAAGCGCTGTCACAAGTCTAGCCTCCCTTCCACTGAAGAGCAATCTTTATGTAAGAGTGGTTGTACTACTTTCATCTGCGTCCAAAAAACATTCTCCCCAAGAGAGTTCCCGGATACCAATTGAGGCACAGAATCACAGTCCTGAAACATGAAACATGAAGAAACCTAGATTACATGCTACTACAAATGACTGGATGCAGGGCAGTTGTATTAAAGAGGATCAGAGGAAGAAACCTAGCATGATATAGGTTCTTCCTCCAGGTCCTAAGCTTTGAAGATCCCCCCACCAACGAAGGCCCCCAATCCCAAGTCCAAAGAGCTCTTAAAGGCCCCCGTAAATCACAAACCCTATGGAACAAAACGAGTAGGATTTGTATTAAGGCTGGAATGTCTGCTAAGCTGTGCAGGTCATTCCACTTAGGATATAATAAAAAAAAATCCAAAAAAGGTCCCTTAGGAATGGATCTCATTTAACTGTGGATAGGATTTCGTCAGGTTCATTACCCCATTCGAACACCGGATCTGCACTACCCCAATTCCCCTAGAATTTCATACCCTAAACACGCCCTAAGCTTATTCCGCAAGGCCAGGTGGAGAAAGAGTATTAGTACTTTCACACTTTTCAGTTCAACAAGTTCAAAAACTTTGTAACCTAGGGTTTCAGTTCCATGAACTTCATTAAACTCATTGAATGGACAAAGTGAAACCCAGAATCAATCTCCAAACATGATTCATAATAACAATTAAACAATGCAATTTGCAAAAAATGGCTGGCCACAAGGATTCGCAATCACCAACACATACCTTTTCTGGCGTGACTTCCTCCGACGACTCGCAAACAACAGCACCTCTACTCTGATGTCTTCTCCTTGGTGTCTGTCGCAATGCCAATCGCAGTGAAGACCCGCCAAGAGAATACGCATACGACAAGGGGGGTCCAGCTCTCTTAGTCGAAGCTCTCCCCCTGGCAAAGACAGCTCCACTCGTAGACTCTACACGATGTGGGACAACTTGCGAAGCTGCAATTGAGGGAGACAGAGTGCAAGAGACGACAGCAGCCATAGCCATTTCGAAGCTGCCTCAAAATTCAAATTCAACCTTAAGCTGCTGATTCCGAACAGAATTCAACACAAAAAACGGGAACGCTCGTCTAAGATAAGACTCAAGGTGCTCCCCACGTTTTAGATAGTAATTGGAAATTGACAAGTGCGCACTACAATTGCAGACAAGGCGGGATACAGATTGCGACAAGTCTGTATTACAACAACAGGATTCACCAAGACTGGTGCTCATGCATTCGTAAAACCCTAATTCCACAATTCGCAGCTGAACTAGACCTCTACTGGCAAAGCACAACTGCAAAAATTGGATTGCAAGAGAACCCAGCTTGAAAGGCGACGAGGCGAAAGGGGGAAAGGGGGGCGTGTGCTGGTGGTGCGTGCTGGCCGTCTGGCAAGAGCGTCAAGATTGGTCTTGGAAACGACGATTGTACTTAATCCTGAAAAGATGGTACTTACGTAGTTGGATGAGAAATTACTTCACTATGTATGCTCTCATTTTGCAACTTCATAAGAATAAAATTTTCATTTTTATTTTTTCAAATCACATGTTTATTAGTCCTCATTCTTTTTGGATTTTTTAAATTAAATCTGAAATTTTTTAGAATTTTTGAAGAAAAAGTGAAAAAAATTCAAAAAAAATATAAATAAACTTAATAAATTTGATCATAGGCTAGCAGGCTTATATTAAGGTGTAGAGCACAATATAAAAAAATTTGTATCATTCTATAATCAAAAAGGTAGTAAAAATAATTCATATCACATTCTATCATCAAAAAGGCAATAGAATATGATTATAAATCTAAAGTTCAAATGGTGATAAAATGTTCAATTTGGGAAATTTTTCAAAATTTCAAATTGAAGTAGAAACTAGAATTTGTGACCTTCATTTTGTTAGTTAGTCTCAAATTTTTAAAAATATCATTTGGGGGATAAAATTGTGATGATAAGCTAGGGACTACAAATTGCACAAATGTATCAAAATAACAAGTTTTTGTGATATGTTTTAAGAAAACATCTTCTTATATAGAAAATTTATAATCACCTCAATGAGGCAATTTTCAATATCATCCAAGAAACTACCATAATGAGAGCAATATCCCCCCAAAAATGAGATGATAAATACTTTGTCACCATGAATTACCACTATTCTAACGTCATCCAAATGCCACAAAATGGCTCTATAGGTTCACTAGGTTTTTACAAGCAAACATCTAAATGTGTTTAAAGAAGTTTTTGAGCATGGTTTTAATTATTGAATAAATTTTTGAACATGGTTCCAACCCTAAAAGATTTTATTGAATCCTGTTGAAAGTCAAAAGGGGATTTTTTTAATACTCTTAGAATGCAAGTTTTAAGCACCATTTGATGAAACTATAAAATTTTGAAATTTTTGAAAATAGAATTACCTAAAATTTTCATGAAGTTTTTATGTATGAAGGTTGTACATTTTAAGTAAGAATTAAATGGGAAGGTTTTGCTAACACATCACAATTAGATGTAATTATCTTAAGTGCACGCTATAATCAATACTAATAGCAATTGAGCATATTTCCTATTCCCGTATTACTATTATTAAGTTGAGCATACTCATATAAATCATATAAGATCTATTTTCACTAAAAATTCTAAAAATTCTATTATTTTTTGTATTAATGTCATTTAAAAAATACCACTAATTAATTAAATATTCCTAATAATTAATTATATACTCCTCTAAATATATATTTTCAATCTTATTATCACTTTTTGTCATTGATACCATGACTTTCAATGCCAAATTCTTTATATAGAATTATATCTATTGATCTTCAATTTTAATGTACTTACATCAACAATGTTTTTAACAATATAGTGACTTAATATTTAACTTTTAACATTTTTTTGGTACTATGACTGTTTAAAATGATATTTTGAAGTAAACCATGGATCAAATCCATACAAACTTATTAGGAAAATTTTAAGAATTTGAGAAAATTGCCATTATTGAGAGCTTGAAATTGTGTCCCAAATGAGTGATGATTTTTTTTTTTATTATATAGAAAGGTATTGAGCAAGAAAGTTATGAATACCCTAAAACAAGATCAAGACAATTAGTCTATTATTATGGGCAATTTTGTTAAAATGGTGAATATTTGCAACTTTGGTAGTTTTTACAGATTGAGCGCTCTGAAATGTACAACTATCATAGATTCGTTAAAATCTATATAATTTTTAGATGTCTGAAATCTATATTTGACATAAATGTCACTTTTACAATTCAAATCACTCAACCTAAAATCTACATTTGGCCTAGATCTATGAAATCTATGTAAGTCCAAATTTTTTGAAATCTACATTGATCCTAGATGTCAATTTTACAGTTCAACTTAGGCCTTCTAAAGATGGCACACAGAATACCACCATTTTAACGAAATTCCCCATTACTACTAAATAGAATTGAAAAGTTTTTGTGTGAAGTAAAATTATTTGGAGAAACCAATGATGTTTAACAATTTAATAAATGCATTTTTTCTTTCTTATATACAATCTATCTTACCATATCCAATCAAAAATTGAATCACTAAAAATAAAATAATATAACTTTAAAAAAAATTAAGTAAAAGAAAAGAAAATTGATATAGAAGGATATAAAAACTTTGATCTAAATGACTCACATAATTTCTATCTATTATATTTTGCACGTGTTTTTTTAAAATGAGATTGAAATTAAAAATTTGTTAATGTATATAAATTTTAATTTTTCAAATTAAATTCCTATTTTGTACTAAATTTGGACAAAATTTTAAATATACTATAATATACAACTAATATAACACTTTTGAAGTAGATGTCAAATAAAATGATATCAAGAATGATAACTAATTTTTTTTTAAGCCATAACATTCTAGAATACATGCTTGGAAATTTGGAGTTAAGATAGAAGCACCTATTTCTAACACTATATTCCAAATCAATTTTAAAAATATGTAGATATAGGAAGTCCAAAATATGAAGCTTGCATACAAGATTGCAAAAAATGGTTTAGGGTACACCATATATTTGAACTTCATAAATTCATAGCATATTCATATATATTCAAAAAAATATCAATTTTTTAAAAATTTATGATTTTTAATTGTCAATGTGTAAAAAATTATTTTATATGTTGATTCCTCCTCAAAGTGTTCAAAATTGCTTAAAGTGATGGAAATAGGTGTTTCTATTTGAACATGATACACCTTTATAAACTATAAATTCATTAGAAGAAAATTGCGTTGGTCTCAACCAAAGCAAGATGATGTTTTTTTGCAATTTTTTATTTCTAGAAAAAAATTTGCATTGAAAAATACAGAATTTTGCATTGAAAATAGGAAATTGCAAAAAACATCATCCTGCTTTGGTTGAGATCAACGCAGTTTTCTTCTGGTAATAGGATTTTTGTAATTAAAATATTGTGTATGTATCATCTTACAATTGCTAGTATGTGAGCCTATGATCTTGAGCCTATGAACCTAGGAGCTTAAGAGCCTAAACTCATATATTATCCTGTATATTATAGATACCTATGTTATAGGCACCTTCCATGATTATAAGATATTTATATTATAAATGTATATATTATAGGTACCTATGTTATAAGCACCTTCTATGGTTGTAAAGTTCTTATATTATAGGCACTTTCAATAGTTGTAGAGCACTTAATTTACATCTAGACTCAAAGCTTGTAGGCTCACATTTCTAAATTCACATACTAGCATTATTGCGTATCATCTTATCCTATATGAATGTAAGCCTATATTAAGAATGTTATGACTTATCTAAGTTTATATCATAGATATTTACAAAATTCATTTAAAAGTATTCAACATTGAAAATGTGCTATAAACAAAATTTTCAAATAACTATATTTTAGTATTGAAGGATAAATTTTTGAAAATATCATGGAAATATGATTAGTTCACTATAATTCTTATTTAATGTGGGTCAAATATTAAAATATTCTACATACAATAAAAATTTAGATGTACATGATTGAGCGTTTGGATATATTATCATTTAGAAATTCATGTGGAAGATGAAAGTGGGTTAGTAACATTAGAAGAAAATGAGGGGTTTTGCAACTACAAAAAACAATTGATTTTTGGGTTGCATCATAGATATTTACAACTGGTGAGAATCTTGAGACCAACAATTGTTGTGGATAAGTTGCATGTGGAATTGTAGTTATAGGTCACAATAGGCTATTTAGAACTTCATCAATGAACTTTTCTGATGTGGTTGTTTATGTAGTATTTGTTGTTACATGAGGTTAGTCACTCAATCAATGAATTGTGTGACTTGTTGGCCACTCATTTGTGACTAATGTATGACTTGCTTGCAATTCATCTATGGTTTTATTGCTACTTATCTATAACTTCATTGTGATTGTGTGTGATTCATTTGCAACTTGTTCACATTGCCAACTCTAATGAATATTGGATAGAGAATAATTCATATTCATTCTACATTTGGACTTTATTACAACTTTTATAGTCTTATGTTTGCAACTATAACATTGTTCTAATGATATAAAACAGTGACATAAAAATTTAGTGCAAATAAAGAGGCCTGCAGTCTCAAAATAGTTGTATAGGGCATTTAGTGCATTTTAGTTGGTTGTGGTGAATACATTTTTCTTCTAGTGTAACTTTTGCATTATGAATCCAAAATACTCAAGATTTATAAATAAAATATTCATGAATATTATACACCTTGGTTAATTTTTTTTTTCCATTTTTCCAAAACATTTTATTACCATAAATTCCTAGTAGATCTAGCACTAGATGATCAAATAAATATTAAAAGTGGAAAAGAAGTGTTTGGTATCCATTTTTTTAATTAATAAAGATTTTAGCTTTGAAAAATTAATTTAAAAAAAATTGTTTGGTTGCTCACCTTAAATATGAGTCTCTTACATAATTTCAAAAGCCATTTTATATTTGTAGAGAGATTAGAAGACAAACTCTTTTTACAAATGGAGGTGATAGGAGGTAAAAAACTTATGTGGGAAATGTAGGAGCTCAACCTTGTTGACATTTCTATAAAATTTCAGGTAAAGTACAAATTCAAATGCATTCTAAAATTAGTATTGAAAAAGGCTCCACATTGCTTTCTAAGATAAATATTAAACTAGGGTTTTATCTTGCCTTGACAATTCACTCTAATGTTCAATTGACGAGTGCTAAAGTGTATGGGAATCCTCTTTGACTTGCCAACAAGATCCAATAAAAATAATAAATATCAAATAATAGGAAGTAGGCTCACTCGCTATTGATTTCGAATATTTGTGCACTTACTTAAAGCCATGAAATAGTTTAAAGACTTGTGCTCTTAAAAATGAAAGGCAATTTGAGAAACATGATTAGAAAACTTTACAAGTACTCTTGTCTTAGTATCTTGCCTTTAGCATACAATCGCAAGGATTTGGAAACAAATGATGGACTTACAGGTTTGCAATTGTGAAATCTCTTTTGTCTATTCCATTTGTAAGGGATGCAAAAGCGAAATCTTCCCACAAACTCGGTTCTACTATGTCACCTCCCACATTTGTAGACAACACTGCATAGTACATCTCACAAGAAGAATTTTGTCCCCTCTAGTGTCTCTCTCAGTTTCAACAATGGTTGCTCTAAAATCCTTCAAATAAAATTTCGGGTAGTCTGTAGTAGTTGCAACCTCGCCAATGGTACCGGGGGAATCACTAGGCAATCCTTGTTGGGAGAAATGAGGCTTATCGGGGTAATAAACAAACCGGTGAATGGATAGGGGTTGATTGATCTTGTTCTTTTGGTTTTATAAAACAAAACAAAACAATGTTGAACATTGAGGAGGTGGACCGAATGTCCTTTATTTGTTGGATGGAAAGGAGGGGCCGGGAAGACATTTACCTGGCCATTCTTTCGGCAATGGCGATCGAGGTTGCCACTGTTATAGGTGTCTCCAGATTTTTTCCTTGAATTGAGAACCAACACCCCTACTTCTAGATACTTCATAACATCCTTCATGACTTTATTTTGGTCTTATTAGCTGGTAGTACTTAATTTTGACATTGCACATCAGATCCAACTTGCTTACAGTTACATCCCAACCTCCAAGCGTGCCATACACAAAAACTTTCCCTCCATCTTGTATGTTGGCCATTACACCCTGCAAAGATATTAGCATAAATTCCATCAACAATTCATAGTAGAAGTACCTATTCTTGATAACTTAAGCATTTCAACTTATACAACATAGAAGATTTGTTGAGAAACTAAGCTCAATGTATGCAAACATAAGGATGAAGAAATATACCAAAAAAAAAGAATTTTTTTCCAAGAATGAATATTTTATTCAATATAAATGTGGAGTTTTTAGTTGGACCATTCTGGTTTCATAGACTCACCTATTTTGGTTAGCTTTGGCACTTCTTCCTATGCAAAAAGGGAAGAGACATGAGTGAACAAGAAGATACAAATAAAGAATCTTTCTCAATGAATACTATAGTCCCCTACCAAAAGTTTTTGTGATTGTCTCTTTGCATTGTCTGTACCACCCAAACCCTAAATTTACAAACTAACCTCCAAAACAAAATACAACTACTCAATCTAAAATTATTATACATGATGTAGATTATATAGAGCTATATTTCTATAAAATCTTTGACCAAACCATTCAAGAATTCTTGTTCAAAGGCATGATCACCACTTGGTCAATCCACTTTTTGCCCTCATCACAACAAGCATGAGTTCTAATATGTTTTCTATTAATGGAGCAAAGGAAGTGGGTTCAATGGTGTCCCAAATCTCTTGTAATGCCACCTTCATTTCTTCAACATTGCTTGGTACAATTGGACACTTCTGCATTGCCAACTTCATCTGGAACCATAGGTTCTCAATAGGGTTCAAGTCTGGTGATTATGCATGCCAATCAAGCTTCTCCAATTGACGAGCTTCATGCCATTTTTTGGAGAGTAGACTACAGTGAACAAGAGCTCCATCTTCCATGAGGATTGCTCTTGGTACTTGTGGAAGAAACTGCTTAAGTAGCCTTTCATACACAATTTCAACAAAATCAGTTGTAGTGTCATTTGGGAGGCATCAAGCCAAGTGGTGACTTCAAAGAATTGCAAAAAGCTTCTCAAATCATCACAGAAGCTCTTCCACTCTTGAAAGTTGGTGCAAGACATCTTTCTAAAAATTCTTCACTACAATTTTGCCAAATCCTAATTTGGAGTGAGTTCTTCCCAATTTTGAAGGTGGATTCATCAGTCCAAATTACCTTCTTCCATTGCTCAACTGTCCACTTCTTGTGCTCTATTGCAAACTCAAGACGAGCCTTACGGTGCTTCTTAGTAAAAAATGGCTTCTTTGGAGCTATACAACTATGAATTCCAACGTTTTTTTGGACACGTCAAATTGTTGAAGCATGAATCTTAGTTGGGCTTGCATTTGTGATATCTTGGAGTGTTGCATGTCAATTTAGCTTTGCCTTGTTTAACAAACACCTCAAATCTATTTATGTAAGTTTTAAGGGCCTTCCAGCCCGTGGTGATGTAACTACTATCCTGGATTCTCCATGCTTCTGAATGATGGATTTTACGGTTGACCATGGAAGCTCCATGGCTCTCGCAATTTGTGCCATTTTTTTTGCCAGCTTCATGCCTCCTAGCTACTTAAGCCTTTACCTCAGTACTAAGGTGCATTACCACAAAAAATTTAGACACTCAAAAAGTTGCATGTTTGTTGTAAAGATATTTAGGTATTTAGTTGTTCATGAAGTGGTAGTATTGATAGCGTAAAAATCATGAAAACTTTTGGTAGGGTATTGTACACCTACTACAAGAATATTAGGATTCTATGACTATATATGACTAAGGTTTTAGTCATTGTAGATACAAATGACTATTGCAAATTTTTAGGCTCTATAGTTATTGTGGACGAGTCTTTTATATAAATGACTGCATTTTTAATATCACCATCCATCTTCTTGTATGGATTTTCATCAACTGAGTTTTCCCACATGGTTGTTTATGTGTCCATGGTGGCATCTAACATGGCATATTAAATGTTAAGTTATACCTTAATCATATATATAGTTAATACTAATGAATGACTGGTGGTGGAAACTTTTGGAGACGTGAAATTTTCTTATTGATTGCAATTAATATTGATGAATGATTGGTGATGGAAATTTTGGAGACGTGAAATTTTTTTATTGGTTGTTTTCCAAATTTTTTTATATATGCATGGTAGTTACTTAATAGTCTATTTCTAATAGAATACTAGTTGTGTACTAGTCATTTATTTTGTTGTAGTAGTAGGTGAATGATATGTAATTGTAGTTGAAGGTGAGTGATATTGTAGTTTCAACTAGCTTTGATTGCACCACGTCCATGAATCACAAAATTGCATCTTTGCAGTCATAAATTAAATAAATTACACATACAAATGAAATAATAATGATTGCAATGTTAAATGACTAATGCAACTTGCATGGAGTCATTTCATAGTTATTTATGTATCTTGTCACGTTGTCAATGATTACAAAATGATAAGATTGAGCCCCGGCTAAATAGAACTCTGTATTCAAATTTCTAATAGTATTACACTTCCATTAATTACAAACATGAAGTTGTAAAAGTGCAAGACTAATTTCCTCTACTCATAAAACCCATCAACCTTTATACTCTATAGTATCAACCCTTACAATTACAACTTCCAAAGCTCAACATCATACTAGAGGTATCATCTTTTGGAGGGAGGCATCAACTTCCTCAACTTTTGGTTTAAGGTGGTTTTCTACACACAAACAAAATCCAAGTTAGACACATGACTTAAAGACAAGGTGAAAAAATAATTTTCAAACTAAACCATACAAATGAATCAAACAAAAGCTATGAAGTCCAAGACATATCAATTCACTTTTTTTAATAATCAACTAATAGAAATCCTAAGAGAACCAAAGTAAGAGTTTTGATACTCAAGACTAATCAACCCATTGTTTTAAACAATCAACTTACATAAATCCTACAAGACCTAAAGTAAGAGCTATAATATCCAAGACAAATGAACTCATTTTTTTGAACAAATAACTTATACAAATCCTAAAAAAACTAAAGCAATGAATTGTGAAATCTAAAGCAAATCAATCCATTGTTTTAAACAATCAAATTACACAAATCCTAAAAGAGCCAAAATAAAGAGTTGTGGTACTTAAAACAAATAAACTCATTTTTTTGAGTAATCAACTTACACAAAATTAACCCTAAGAAGACCAAAGCAAAAACTACAATATCTAAGAGAATTTAAATCATTATTTTGAACAATCAACTTATACAAACTTTAAAGAAAACTAAGAAATTAAGAGTTGTAATACTTCAAATAGATCAACTCACTTCTTTGTAAGGATGGAGTAAGGGTGGTGAGATGCAACAAATATGACAATGAGAAAGAACAAGTACAATGGTGGAAAATAACAAATATTGTTGTTAGAAGCAACAAACAAAGAAATAAGAAGCAATAAATACAAAGGTAAGAAACAAAAAATATGGCAATTCTAAACAAAAAACACAACAATAAAAAGCAACAAACACAGTGGTGAAAGCAACAAACACAAAAATGTAGTGGTGGTTTTGTGGAAATGTAGGGTTTCATTTATGCCAAGGAAAGAAGCAAAATCTAGGCTTACTATAAAAAAAATTGTGTCTGCCGTGACATCGCAATTTGGACACCTGGACATTGCGCGTGACGTATTCTATGTCTGGACTAATGTCCAATTACATCATGTTGCTGTGGACATGCCAAAAACATGGTACGTTGCATTAGATTTGCAGGCCCAGCATCATGATGTCTGAAAAAACATCAGTCAACGGGTAACTTCAGAAGTTGACATGTGGCTGCCACCTAGGCGCGGAAAAGCCAGAGTGTCATTTTTTTCATCCATTGTCTGTCTATGATGTGGCATCTGACATGTAACTGATGTGGCATGCCACGTTAGTGCTGACGGAATTGGCTGACGTGGCATCCGCGGATGCTAACGTGGCATTTTCGGGGGCCACTTGCATGGTCTGCCTAGTATTTTAGGATGTCTTCTGAGACATCGCTGTGGACGTCCAGGTGTCTTAAATGACGTCAGGTGAAACAGTTGTATGCTGATTGAAATGTCCATCCGAGCGTGTGGAGTTTACACATGCGTGCTTCTTAAAGCATACCTTGTCATAGGAGATGTCTGCTTGCATAAGCCAGCACAAGTACATGCTGCAGTAGCAGGTGGCTTCTTACATTGTAAGATGTCAACGGCGACGTCCACTTGTTTGATCTTCGTAGAGGGAGATGCAATTATGAACACACTTATTTTTTGGGACATCTCCTAAAACGCATGTATGCATTGTATTGGACGTTCTAATGTTGTCAATGTAGTAATATGTTGTACACAATATAAAATATGCAATATATGATATATCATATGCAATACAACATATAAAATATGCCATACAAAATATATACAACATGCCATACAAAATACACCATACAATATGCCATACACTATATTTATCAAGTATATTGAATGGCTAAAAAATCTACTTATTAATTGATGAAAAGACAAGCCTTTTATACTAGTGGGGTGTAGGAGGCATGACAAACAATATGGGATATACAAAACTAAAATATGAGCACCAACATAAATACAATGATGTCTAAAATGATGTTTTAAAAAACATTTACATGTCTTAATTATGTTTTTTTCGATGTCATTGTAAACATTCAAAAGAACATGTGTAGTATGAAATTAGACATTCATATCAATGTTGTTTTAAACATTTGCTTCAACAATTTCTAAATTTTTTACAAATCTTATTTGTTGTTTATGATGTCATGATGTACATTTGCATGTCATTTCCAACATATATGGGGATGTCTCCTTGAACATTTAATTGATAAAGTCACATTTATTAAATCTAGGTTGTTTGCAACATCAACTTCAATATAGTATGACACAACAATACATCCAACATGGAATTTCAATTGTAGATTATATTTTTGTCTATCTGGAAAGCTCTGATTCATTTCATTTGGATTTTTTATGAGAAAGTTATGGACATTTTTGTTTTTTAGGCAATTAGAGTATCTTCTTGAAAAAAATAACTTGTTGGATGCATTTCTAAATGCAATTTTTACAATTTTTTTAAAATAAAAATTTCGCGTGGTTTAGTTTACTTGCTAGAACAATCTCACCATTGGGATTAGTGCATTTTAATTCCATCTAAAATATATTAATATTTTAGATTTTCCTTCTATCTCATACCTACTTCTACTTAACAATTTTCTTAAGAATGAAATTTAAGTTTTTTTAATTTTTAATTTATTTTTCTGAACTCTCAACTCAATTCTCTACTATAAATATTTAAATCTCAAAACTCTGTAGTGCAAAAATTTTACAAAGTCAAAAAATCTAGTCCCTCAATGCGCTAAAAAACTTGTTTTTTCCACTTTAAATCTATGCGGTTAAAAATTTTGAAATTTTTTCTACAATTTTTTCTGCTTGTTAGGTGTAAGATTCTATAGTTAGATGTGAAAAAAAATTAAAATTTCTTTTACTCTTTGCTACAGAAATGGCAATTTTCAATGTTTTCTGGCAAAAAAAAGGCCTTGGTCCTTTAAGGGTTAAGATGTCAAATATCTCAAAGTCCAAGAACACTAGAAAATCCCCCCACATTAGATATGAATGATTTGAAAATAATAAGTTAAGAAGGTGAAATAGCAATAAAAATTATTAAAATTTGATGCAAAATTTATGATATTAAACTAAAAAAATTTAGAATTTAAATCTTAAGTTAAAAATAAATATTTTTATATAATATAATATTGATATGATTTTGTAAACCTTTTTTTATAACAAATCCATTCATCTAATTTATATAAAATTGTTATATAAATTAAATCTATATAGCTTATAACATTTTGAAAATTTTTCTGGACATTTTTGAAAACATCTGATGTCCACAACAATGTCTTAGATTGCATCATTGTTTTTCATAGCACCAATATGTTGTAACTGAAATTAGCAATGCTTTCTACAACATCAAACCAAAATCTCTGCTTTTCCAACGTCCGTTGATGTGACATTCCAATGTTTTCTCAGGCGTATGATGCTGTCCTAGACATACAACGTTTTTGGCCTGACATAAGAAAAAACAAAGTTTTTCCTATATGGTACAGTTGGTGAATGATAGGGACTTCGATGGCCTACAACCATTGCAACAAGTCGTGGACCCGGTGCGCCAACTAGCAGACAATGGTGGAGAGTATGTTGCCATAGTTAGTGATGACATTGCATCTGAGGAGGAAATATAAGGTGTTCACATTACTAACGTGTGTTTGCTGTGCCAACATTTTGACGTCACATAAGACATCTGAGAAATACAAAGCCATCAACATGTTCATGTCTTCCAAGTAGACCCATTGCATCTTGAACGTGCATTTTGTGGTAGAGTCTGTCTTGCTTGGTACTGCAAGTGTCATCATATGAATAGGGTGGAATTTAATCCTAATGAAGTTTGTTGAACATGCGCAAAATGTAAGACTTCAATAGCCCAAAAATGAACTTAAACCAAGTAAATACATAAGTCATTTTGTACTACATAATAAGGACGTGCATCATGTGCAAATTCAACCTGGGGCATAAAGTCATGTCATGCATCTATAGTCATTTTGACATCAAAGAAGACGCCTACAATTGCTTCTACAACACCCACACGTCCAGTCAGACGTAATGAAACGTATAGTGGATAGCATGTAGTTTGAAGTTATATTCGTAGTAAGTACAAAATGTTGACACCAGAAGTGACGTCAATGTAGACGTCAGTACGTCACTTGTGACGTCCTCGGAGACATCCAAGATCAGAATACGGACAGGCCAAGTATGCTGACGTGACATGCCACGTCACACAATTTCCACCTCATCAGACCACGTCAGATGCCACATAAGCTTTAGGAGTCACCACTTGCCCGTTGTCTTCTTTTTAACCTTACACAGTCACTTTACCTCTGACTGCAACAAAATTCTAAATCAACTTCTGAGTTAAGTTTGACCAAAGATGGTGACGTGGCTAAACATGTTATTGTGGACATCCTTGGAAACATTTGGTGTCTACCTGGATGTTTTACATTGCATCATTGTTTTACGTAACATCAATATGCTGTAATTGAAATTTAGCAATGCTATCGAAGACATCAGAGCAAAATCTTCACTTTTTCGACATGATACTCCAATGTCTTTTGCGATGTATCGTGTTTTCGCGGACATACGTCGTTTTGGCTGGATGTCCAAGTAGACGCAGTTTTCTTATAGTGGCTGTTTTTGTTATGTAAGGATCAGATTGAATCACAAGATGCCACATGGCTACTCTAACTTAGTGTTAGTACAATTATTCTATGATTGATCTATGATTAATGTATAATTGATTATATTTTATTCTTTGCAATGGAAAAAATGCATATTGCTATGTGTTGGATGTTATTTTTTGCAAAATGAACATGACAAAGAATTTTTTGAAGACCATAATTTGAAAAAAATACAAAAGTCTGAGTTAGATAAGACTTAGCTATGTGTGATGACTCTTGCATTAGAAGACCTTACATACCAATATGTGCTAATGTATGTATCAATTTTGCAACAATGGCATGTGTATGTGACAAAATTGAACCTTTTTTATGCCTAACATTTGTAGTATTGAAGGTGGAAACCTGCATATGTATGTATTTTATTATTTGCAATGGAACAAATGCATGTTGGGGAGATGAAAAGAAGTAGAATAACCATAAACTATTAAATGTGGTATGTGTAGTTATATTGAAGATGGTATTTAGTCACTCATTGTTTTATTACCATAGGTATTCAGAACTAAACTACAAATAAAGAATGACTAGTTTGAATGATAGGTCTCTTATTACTTGTCAAGTTATTAAAAATGTGTTTGATCTACATGTATAGGAATTAGAATCATAAAATCCTTTGAAGTAAGATACTTTGTAGTGCAATTGTTAATATAAATGTGTACGTGTAAGAATTGGAAGAATAAAACAGATGTCACGGACATTCTAGGACCTTCTAAGCTTTTCCATGGACTTCTAGTACGTTCTAGAAACTTCTAAAGTCTACCAGAAGCTTGCAGAAGCTTCTATAGTCTTTTAGAGTCTTCTAGAAACTTCCATTGTGTTCTGGAAGCTTCCATAGTGTACCAGAAGCTTGCAGAAGCTTCTATAGTCTTTTAGAGTCTTTTAGAAACTTCCATTGTGTTCTGGAAGCTTCCATAGTGTACCAGAAGCTTCCATAATGTTCCAGAAGCTTCCATAGTATTCTAGAAGATGATATATTGCCTTGGAAGTTTCCAATAGAATTCTAGAAGCTTCCATAAAGTCCAAAAGAACCTCTTAGGTAGTAGTATATAAGAAGTCGAGACTGAGGTAGTCCTCAGTCTCGACAACACATCTCTTGAGTGTTATTCTTGTGATTTGAGTTCCAGCCTTGTACTCTTCTTGACTCTAATAGCAATCTTGTTCCTAGAAACTTATCTTGTCTTGTTCTCTTTGCCGTCCGTAACAGTTTGTCGAGATTGCTTTCAAAACTTTGCTTTCAAATTTTTTTCTAGATTTTCTTGTTTTAGCGAACGAATAAGCGTTAGTTTTATTCAAGGCTTATTCTAGTTCTTGTTTTTTGATACAACCAAGGGTAAAACTAATACTAAAGCTTGATTTTTTCTTGATAGAGTGTGGATTACCCCTCTTTTTGAAAACTCTGAAGTGTTTAGGGATTGCGGATTACCCTCCTCTAAACTAGTATTATTTTTTCTCGATTGTAAGCAGTTCACCGTCCTTCTTGAAAACAACCTTGATATTTAGAGATTGTGGATTACCCATCTCTAAATTGGTTTATCAAATTAGCTAGTTATCTTTGCCGAGTGATCTAAGATGTCAGAAAGTACAGACACAAATACAACTAAGACTAAATTAGACCTTATATTAAAGGCCATTGAATCTTTATCTATGGGAACAAATATTTTAGAAGATTTTGTGGCAAAAGTTGATACTAATCAACGAGCAGCTAAGGTACCAACTACCTCAACACCAAGAGCAATGATGCCTACTCAAGGCTTCGATCCAATTCCATCAACTGCAAAAGAATCAAGAATCAGTCTTCCCGAAAAATTCGATGGTTATCGCTTTAAATTCTGAGGGTTTGGAAATCAAGTTCAATTAATTATTGCCCTCCAGCCTCAACGGTATCCTATAGACGAGTTACGAGTTGTCTTGGTTGGAACTTTGCTTACTAGACAAGCCTTGTCTTGGTTTGCACCACTATTTGAAGCAAGGTCTCCTATTCTGAGTAACTTCGAAACGTTTCTAGCAGCATTTGCCAAAGCATTTGAAGAACATGATAAAAATCGTTGGGCAACAACCAAGATTTGTACTTTGCGATAAAGATCACGCTCGACTTCACTATATGCATCCGAATTTCGGCAGTTGGCTTGTAACATCAACTGGAGCAAAGAAGTATTCATAAGCCAATTTCAATGGGGCTTACGCAACGATGTGAAGGATCCTCTATTATCGTTTTCTGATCCCCAAACACTGAACGAAGCAATAAATTAAGCTATGAAGTGCGACAATCAACGGCGTCAAGATCGATGTTTTTGGACAGCACCAACTTCACAAACATCTCATTCGGTCAAGGCAACACATATTACAAACATATCTTCTCAAGGACTAGAAGATATGCAGATTGATGCAGTAAAATTTGGGCCACTTACTGCACAAGAAAAGAAATGATGACTTGATGAAGGCTTATGCCTATATTGTAGAGACTCTGGCCACAAGGCAATCAATTACCATAAGAAACATAAATCAAGGTCCTTCAAAACCAGGAGTGTACAAATATCGAAAAACAAGGATGTTCAACCACAATAGGGACCGTGCGGCTTGAACCTTTTATTGAACAAACAAACTTAGGTCCTCATCTTTCTGCTCAACCTTCCCATTGCTTTCTTATACCCTTACGCTTGGGACACAAGAAGAAGTTGCGAATTCAAGCCCTTCTAGACTTTGAAGCTTCAGCTTGTTTCGTGGATAAGGAATTTGCAAAACGCCACAAGATTCCTCTAGTCAAGAAATCAACTCCAATACACATAGAAGCTATCGATGGTCGAGTTTTATCTTTAGGAGATGTCACACATGAAACCAACCTAGTGGAAGTTTCAGTTGCAGGACATATAAATACAATCACATTCAATGTGATTAGCACTCCGTCCAATCCTGTAATATTAGGACTATCATGGTTGGAAAAATATAATCTAGTTATAGACTGGAAGACGCGAAACCTATCATTTTTATCTGCTGCCTCTACATCGAAATCTTCTCCAGTACATTCCACTAGTAAGTCCATACTTGTTGGAGTTAAAGCTTTCCTGAAAGTAGTAAAGGAATGCAACTCTTATGTTATTTATACAACTCCGATGTGCGAAAAGAGCGATGCCTTTTCAAGCATTCCAGTTCAATACAAAGAATTTGACGACGTATTTGAAAAGAAGAATGCCAATATTTTGCTAGAGCACCGACCATATGATTGTGCCATCAATTTGGAAGACGGAACCCAACTACCATTTGGCCCAATCTACAATTTGTCGCAGAATGAACTTTTGGCATTGAGGGATTATATCAATGAAAATTTGGCAAAAAATTTCATTTGACATTCAAAATCTCCAGCAAGAGTACCAATACTCTTTGTAAAGAAGAAAGACGGTTCTTTACGAATGTGTATAGACTATCGTGATTTGAACAAAATAACAGTAAAGAATCGATATCTGTTGCCGTTGATATCTAGACTTCTCGATCAACTTGGCCAAGCTAAAATCTATATCAAGATTGATCTTTGTGGAACTTACAATTTGGTACGTATAAAAATCGGGGACGAATGGAAGACAACATAATAAGATACGAACATTTTGAATATAATATTATGTTGTTTGGTCTTATGAATGCACCGGTTATCTTTCAGCACTTAATGAATGATGTTTTCGCAAATTTTTAGACCGGTTTGTTGTATGTTATCTTGATGACATTCTGATCTATTCAAAGAATGCTGAAGAACATGAAAAATATGTTACGCTCATGTTACAAAAGCTATGAGATGCGGGATTATATGCCAAGTTGGAAAAATGCGTATTCCATCAACCACAAGTGGAGTTTCTCGGGTACATCATCTCCAACAAAGGGTTATTGATGAATCCAAAGAAGATTCAAACTATCATAGACTGGAAAACTCCTAGAACCGTACACGATGTATAATGTTTTCTTGGATTCGCCAATTTTTATCGGATCTTCATCAAGAACTATTCACAAGTAGCAGCTCCACTAACTTGGCTAACAGAAGGCTTTTCATCAGTTAAAATCGGCTTTTACAACAGCCCCAATCTTGATCCATCCAGACTTTACCAAGCCGTTTTACATGGAAACGAACGCGTCAGACTTTGCATTGGAAGCAGTACTCTTACAAATGGGAGAAAAAGGAAAACTTCACCCGATTGCATTTTATTCAAGAAAATTTTTAGCTGCTGAGATTAACTATGAGATTCATGACAAGGAACTTCTTGCTATTGTTGACTCATTTCAAGAATGATGCCACTTACTTGAAGGAACGTCTCATCGAGTGACTATATATACAGATCACAAAAATCTTGAGTATTTCATGACTTCTCGCGTCTTAAATCGACATCAAGCTTGCTAGAATATATCATTATCTCGTTTTGACTTTATCATCACGTACCGTTCCGGAAAGCAACAAGGATTATCAGACACATTTTCTCGGAGATCATATTTGGTACCAAAAGAAAGAGAAGCGGCATATGATCAACAACAAACGATTCTTCTTAAACCCATACAATTCCATCTTCGTGCAACAACTATGGCACTGTCAGTTGATTCTTCTTCTTGATCAAATTCATATAACATCAAAAATGGATCCTTTAGTTCTTGATATCAAGTATTGATCTTATTATGACGACAACAATTTCAAGTTATCAAATGATTTTTTGTATTTTGAAGAATGTCTATACATTCCAGAAGGCCCTCTACGTCTTCAAGTTTTTCAAACTCGACATGACTTTCTTGCTGCTGGACACTTTGAATTCAACAAGATGTTGGAACTTGTATCTCGAGACTTTTGATGGCCTCAAATGTAGAAGGCTGTTAAAGAGTTTGTACTTTCATGTGACACTTGCTCAAGATCCAAAAATCCAAGACATCGACCGGGTGGACTTCTCCAACCGTTACCGATTCCAAAGCGGTCATGGTCTTCAATTTCTATAGACTTTATTACGGATTTGCCTCCATCAGCATCTTTCGATTCCATTTGTGTGATCGTAGATCATTTTTCCAAGATGACTCACTTTTCTCCATGTTCAAAAACAATCATTAGTGAAGAAACAGTAAGGCTATTTTTTGACACTATCTATCGATATCATGGCTTACCTAATGATATTGTATCTGATTGAGGACCGCAATTTGTCTCTAAATTTTGAAAGTCTCTCTTTGAAACCTTGAAGGTGAAAATTAATTTTTCTTCTACTTTTCATCCACAGACTGATGGACAAGTAGAACGTGTAAATCAAGTGCTAGAGCAATACCTACGTTGCACCATTAACTATCAATAAGATGATTGGACTTCATACTTGACCTTGGCGGAATTTGCGTACAACAATACCATCCATACTTCTACTCGTAAAACGCTATTCTACGCCAACTATGGATATCATCCCAAATTTGATTTACTCAATGTTTCTCAGATCGACAATTAAGTAGTCCAAAATTTAACTTTAAGGTTATCAGAAATTCAAGAAACCATAAAACTTCATCTTCAAGAAGCTCAAGAACGTTACAAAACAACAGCAGATACGTTGCATAAGAAAACGCCTCCATTTCAAGTTGGGGACAAGGTTTGGCTTTTTCGACGCAACATCAAGACTACTCGACTATGTGACAAATTGGATAAAAAAACGACTAAGACCATTTCCTATAGTCAAACAAATCAATGTTGTTGCCTATCCATTTAGAGCTTCTAACAGTTATGAAAGTACATCCAGTTTTTCATATTTCTCTTCTTGAACCATACAGAGAGTCTAATTTACTTGGATGAAATCAACCGCCATCACCTTTCATTGAAATCAACAATAATGTAGAATACGAGGTGGAAAAAGTGCTTGATTCACGACAGCGGCATGGCAAATTGGAGTATCTTATACATTGGCGTGGCTATGATATTAATGAGAGAACATGGGAAGCAGTAACAAATTTAGTCAACGTGCAGCAAAAGGTATAGGAGTTCCACCAAACTTATCCTGATAAAACCGCGGCCTATCTAATTAGTAGCTTCTTTAAGAAGCTTTCTCTTCTAAGACTTGATATAAAGAGGGGAGAATTACTATAGAAACATTCACTTCAAAACTTCAATAATTCTTAGGTAACTACCATAGTATCTCCAACATGTCTAATTAGAGGGTTTTTAGAGACTCTTTAGAGCCTGAGCTAGAATCCGAGCCTGAGTTAGAACCTGAGCTTTCTATGTCACAATTGCTAGATCGATCTTTACATCTTTCAGCTTCTTCAACACCACAACCTGAAGATGAAGGTGAATCTTCAGCACAACGAAAGCGACCTGGTGTAGATCAACCCTGGCACAGTAATCTTCAACCCAATACTCGAGTCTTAGTAATATTGTTGCAAGTTGGAAGTCTTGAACCCAACGGTCCAAAAGTAACATTCCAAGGATGTTTTGAAGGTTTGAACATTGAGCACTCACTAGAAGAAACCAAAATTTTCGATGTCTAAGGGAACGGATTTTAGGTGACGTTGAAGAAAACAATCTATGTTTTTCTGTCAACAATTATCTCCATTAATGTTCCATTGGACATTATTATTGACATGAAAAATACAGGTTGTTTTTTTCAACATCACCTAAAATTCGTTCCCTTTGACGTCGGTTGTTTTTTTGAATGTCACCTAAAACAAGGTTTTCTTATAGTGACTATCGCCTTGGAGTTTGCCCTATGAAAGGAGGTTGTGGTCACTATCGTTGGCTCCAAGGACCAGTACATCTTCTACCACCAGAGCAAAGAGCAACTTATGTTGCAGATACTCTTCTTCATATACTTAATTTCTTACAGATGTGAAGTATGCATCACATGAGCTCTTCTTGAAACTCGTCGCTAGAGAGGGAAGTGATGTCACGGACACTCTAGGACCTTCTAAGCTTTTCCATGGTCTTGTAGTACCTTTTAGAAACTTTCAAAATCTTCCAGAAGCTTCTATAGTCTTTTAGAGTCTTCCAGAAGTTTCCATTGTGTTCTGGAAGCTTTCATAATATTCTAGAAGATGGTATATTGCCCTGGAAGTTTCCAATAGAGTTTCAGAAGCTTCCATAGAGGTCCAGAAGAACCTCTTAGGTACTAGTATATAAGAAGTTGAGACTAAAGTAGTCCTCAGTCTCGACAACACATTTCTTGAGTGTTATTCTTGTGATTCGAGTTCTAGCCTCGTACTCTTCTTGACTCTAATAGCAATCTTGTTCTTAGAAACTTATCTTGTCTTGTTCTCTTTGCCGTCCGTAACAACAGATGTTAATTAAAGCATTTCACCATTACTTCAAAGAATGAATTTACAATGTTATAGGAAGCTCAACACTGGATGTGGCAAACCTAGATGATATGGACAAATTGATCACAATAAACAATTTGGTACTCAAAGATGAAAACATGTAGGAACCACTTTTGAGAGAACAATGCAATGATTGTTCAATTGCAAATGGAAAGAAGCTTGAGTTAAGAGGGAGGTAGTATACACATCAAATGTATTCATTATCACTACAATAGAAACTAGAAAGTAGTGGTCTTATCGCTTTTATAATTGTGTCAACTCTAATAGAATTGGTTTTTTTAATTGGGGCCATTGAATTGTTTGTATAGGAGAATTTACTAACAAAGGCAAAGTAATATAAGAACTAAATGTTAAAGCAAAATATTAGACATTTGCAAACTCTAGCATGTTTCTATAATACATGGAAGTTATGCTCTAAATATTTGAGCAGAGAAAACAAAATATGTACATAATGATATGAAAACGACTAAGTATATTAATAAAAGTAGTTATTTAATAAACACAATATAGAAGGGACTATGAAGTCATTACAACAAAAGCAGTATTTTATGACTACAAAATATGAATGCAGTGAGTTGTAAAATAAAAAAATATGACTCACTCAGAAATCACTGTAAATGACTTGAGATATGACTAATTCCAGTCGTTTGGAAGCAGTCGCTTCAAATATTAGTCATATTAGCAGTCATATAAGTTGAAGGGTATAAATACCTATATTTAGCCATAGTATGCCAACATGGCGTATACTTTGACTCTCCTAGGGGGGTCTTGACTTTTTGTTGAGTTGCTCGGGTAAACAAAAAAATCCTACATGGAATATGACTGCGGCGAGTCATATTTTTTGATGACGTGGAATATGATTGTAGTGAGTTATATTTTTTGATGACATGGAATATGACTGCAGTGAGTTATATTTTTTGATGACATGGAATATGACTGCAGTGAGTCATATTTTTTGATGACATGGAATATGACTATGATGAGTAATATTTTTTTATGACATGAAATATGACTGTTGTGAGTCATATTTTACAGTAATGTGGAATATGACTATAGTGTGTCATATTTTGTAGTGATGTAGAATATGACTATAGTGAGTCATATTTTGTAGTGATGTGGAATATGACTATAGTGAGTCATATTTTGCAGCAACACGAAATATGGCTTTTTCCAGTCAAATTTTTGAATGATGTGTAAAATAATTCTTTTCAGTCATATTTTTTGATGATTTGTAAAACGACTATGTGTAATCATACATCAACATAATTTAGTAATTAAATAAAAAAATTCATTTAATTAAAAATGAATACATATGATTTCTTAAATGGGCAAAAATTGATCACATTAAAAAGTCAAATACAAGAAAAAATGTGATTTTTTTCAATAACATTTATTAGTTACTAACACAAAATATATCACAATGGCTCTTTATATATGTATATTTTCACATACTTGTAAAACCCATATTTCAACAAAAATATAAAGATGTTACCTCTTTTGTATTGCAAGTAGCCTTCAATAACTTCATTTCAATCACCAATGCCTACATGTATAAACAAGAAGGTTAGTTTTCAATAAATGAACAATATAATTCAAAATTTAAAGATTTAAAGCACTACAAAATATGTAAACATGTTTAAGATAAAAAAAAGTTATAATCATTATATATTCAAAAATTATAAATAACCAAAAAAATAACAATGATGATAGAGAGACTAAGAAACAAAAAGTAGCAAAAAAGAAGCAAAAACTAAGTGACATTATGATTGCAAAATATAACTGCAAAATATGACTAAGAGGCAAGAAAAAGAAAAACCTAAGATGGAAGAAGAAACAAAAGTTAAAAGGCAAGAAGAAGCAAAATCTAAGATGGAAGAAGTAAAATTTAAGATGGAAGAAAAAACAAAAGTTAGGAGGTAGGAAAAAGCAAAATCTAAGAAGAAAAAAGGAGCAAACCTTAAGAAGGAAGAAGAAGCGAAATTTAAAAAGGAAGAAGAAGAGAAATCTAAAAGGAAGAAGAAGCAAAACCTAAAAAGCAAAATTTAAGAAGCAAAAAGAAGCAAAACTTAAGAAGGAAAAAGAAATAAAAGTTGAAAGGCAAGAAGAAACAAAACCTAAGAAAGAAGAAAAAGCAAAAGCTAAGTAGGAAGAGGAAGCAAACCTAAGAAGCAAGAAGTAAGAAGGAGCAAGATCAAGTAAAAAGAAGCAAGAAGAAGAAAACCTAAGAGGCAACAAAAAACAAAACTTAAGAAGCAACAAAAACAAAGAAGAAGGAACACAAAAGAAAGAAGAAGGGGCAAAAAGAGGAGTGGCTACAAAAAGTGGCAGCTAGGGTTTCAAAACCCTAATTTAGTGGCAACTACAAAAAAATGATTTAAAAAAAATATAACTACAAAAAAATCCTATGTGGAAAAATATGACTAGGTACTTTCTAAATATATTCCCTACTCAAATTGTTTTTGGGCTACCCTAAAAAAATCTTACTATTATAGAGATGTGATTGCAAAATATGACTAAAAAATATGACTGGGCGTTCCCTAAATATGTTCCTTACCGTTCTCTATGAAGTATTTTGGTGTTCCCAATGGCCATATACTATACGGCCATGATGTATAAGGCTAAAATATGACTTGCAGTCATATTTGTAGTCATATTTTTTTTTATCTTTAAAAATATGACTACAAGCAGTCGCTAGTCATCCTTAGTCATAATTATGCAGTCATAAAACATTGCCATTGTTGTAGTGAGTCCTACAAGGTCACAACCGCATGTTGACTACTATATGACAAAGTTTACTTTTTCATAGTCATTTTATAGTTGGAATGAGTGTATGACAAAAAATTAATCAACAAATGACCTTAAAATATATATATTTGAATTTTTTGAAGGGAGTGCATAAGAAATGTGTGTTATTCATAAGTCATTTCATAGTCATACAAGGCAAAGAATTATACCATTATTTATAAATCTATGACTGCATCAATTCCAACTCAAATTGAAAATTTTCCACATCATAGGATCAATTGCTTCTTGAATGAAAAGGCATGGATGTACAAAGTTTTTGGTCATTTTTCATAAACACTTCATCTTGGAGTCATTTTCACAACTGAACAATGACTACACAATATTGTACACATCATAAAGCTAGTGCAAGTACAAAGCCATAGTTGTTTTGTAGTCATTTAGGACAACAAGTCATTGTTTAGTTGGTTGTAAAAGACCCCTTTTTCCTATAGTGATCCAATTGTTGTCTACAATTGGTTAGGCTAAAAAGCCTAGATAGGAGAGTTGTCCAAAGTAGGTACTTCTACCATTGATATACAAGCCAAGTTCTAACCACTTTACCATGTAAACCTTGATACTCAACAATCATTTGACATATTCAACTACAAGGACTAATGTACACTTGAAATATTGTACTTTTATTTATTTTGAACACTATATTTGAGTAACAAATGGATTTCTAAACCATTCAAACTTGTACATATCTAAGACGTTTTCCCAACTTAGAGCTTCATCTTTGATTTTGCAATGAAACTTTGGTAATTTGGTGTTCAAAAATAAAACGCACACAAGGAAATACACCTAGATGATGTTCTTTAGTGGTAAAGAAAAGAAAAATGGGTATAAATTTCCAACTAGTGATAGAATTAGTAAGGGAGCATTTGGAACTTTAGATTGAATTATTGATGCCATTTCCACCAAACAAAATATCCTATCTCATTTTGATACAAAAGAGAAGGTGGGATTCAAAATGAACATTTGGTTTCATGCCTCCCATAGTAGTATCAATGGCAACATGAGCTCCTTGCTCCCTTTGTGATTTGCTTCATTCTCTTTACAACATTTGGTAAATCAAACCAAGCATATTCTAGGATATAGAATTTTGGTGAAAATGTCTTAGAAAATACATCGTTGGATGTTTTAATTTGTAGAAAATAGGAAAAATGATTTTCAAAAAAACTAAAAATTGGCCATTTGGAAGGACTTCTTTGTGATGAGACTTGACAAAAAAAATTAGGTCAAAACCATCACTCAATGTTTTGAAGTGTGCGCACAAAGGAGGCCAAAAATAGCCTATTTGCACGAATGTGGAGGACATAAAATAACGTATTTTTAAAGACCATTTGGTAGGGACATGTCCGCCTATTATAGGAATATACCAAAATTGACCCGCTCAATAGTATAAAAAACCACTAAACCTAATTTTGTGACAAATTAACAAAATTGACTTTTAAATAAAAAATATTTTTTTTAAATTTCTGAAAAATAAGGGATACTATTACAATCACAAACTCTAAAAACAAAATTTTTGTTTTTGGCATTGGGTTTAAAATTCAAAAGTTCTAGCTTGGACAAAAACTAGTTTTAGAAAACACTACCAAAAATGGTAAGTGTTTTTTGCAATGACCCTTTCAATGACTTATATAATTTTAATTTTCCATTTTTAGAAAGAAAGATGAAAATGATATTAAAACCAAAAAATCGTTGATATATATATTTCAAATTAAAAACCTATTTTGAACAAATTTTTTAATATATTATAATACATTAATGGACAATTTCGTTAAAGTAGCAAAATTCTGCTACTTTGGCATTTTTTATAGTTCAAAGCAAGTAGTCTAAAGTGTACAAAATTCCTAAATATCTAAAATCTATACAATTTTTGGATGTATGAAATCTATATCTATATTAGATATCACTATGACAATTCAGATCATATGTTTTGAAATTTATAGTTGTCATAGATTTCTTAAATCTATAAAAGTCCAAGATTCATGAAAACTATACTTGTCTTAGATGTCACTTTTACAATTTAGAGCGGGTAGTTTGAAAATGGCACTTGAAATGCTGCCATTTTAATGAAATTTTCATATTATTTGTATACCACTTTTGACTAGCCATAATATTTTTAATTTGAAGTCTTCACCTTTCTTGAATAGCCATAATATTTTTAACTTGAAGTCTTCACCTTTCTTGAATAGCCATAATATTTTTAACTTGAAGTCTTCACCTTCCTAATCCTAAGATACATGCTTAGGAATATGGGATTAAAGTGCCTATATAATTACATGAATGCAAAACTTGGTTTTGGATACACTATGCATTTGAACTTCACAAATTCATTGCATATTTATACATATTCAAAAAATTATCATTTAAAAAAAGTATGATTTTTAATTGCAGAGTGTTTTCTTAAAAAATAATTTTATGTGTCAATTTTCATATTAAAGTATGTGAAATTGCTTAAAGTGACAAGAGTAAGTGTTTCTAATTTAAATATTATATATATATATATATATATATATATATATATATATAATTTTATTTCCCACAAGTGCAAACCATATCAAGAAGGAAAAATGACCCTTCTATGAGGTTATAAGATTGTTATGACTTAATCTAAGAAAATATCATAAATATTTATAGAATCAATTTAATAATATTCAATATTAAAAATTTGCTAACAATAGAGTTTTCAAATAATTATATCTTAATATTAAAGGATAATTCTTTTAATACATCATTAATAGAAATATGATTAGTCCACTAAATTTTTTATTAAACTTGAATTAAATCTTAAAATATTCTATATATAATCAAAATCTAGACAAACATGATTGAATATTTGGATTTATTATCATATAGAAATTCATGTAGAAGATGAAAATGGATTAGCCTTGAAAAGGTGATGACATATTCAAACATATTGATGCCTATAGTGAGTATAATTTCAATATCTCTTGTATGGCTCGCGTAATTGCTACAATTTAATAAAATAAAAACTAAGATAATTTCCTAAGTAATTTTTTAATTCATAAGTATTTCAAAATTTAATATTTTTTTTTATTGTGAGCTAGAACACAACAAAACCAAACCTATGCACCCTTCCTTGCTGAAAGCTTTCCAATAGTACCACGCTTTCAACAGTACCAAGAACACAACCGAGGAATGCACAATTTTGGAGATATTAGTGTAACAAACAAAACAAACAACCTGATGCAATATATGGGTACACGACAATTTCAATCCTACAGCTCCACCCACAACTACACTAATGATGATAAATAGTGTTGGCAACACTAATCACGAAGCATAACACTAATTGTCAACAATCCGGTTAATGTTACCAACACTAAATGTCAACATAGACACTATTTGTCAACTATTGGATATAAATTTTTTACAAGTTTATATTTAGTGTTACCTAACTATTTCATCAAAATGCAAAGAAAAACGTATGAACCCAAGAAACCTATAACATACTCTAAAAACTTACTACTCAGAAAAGTAAACACAACACTAAATGCCAACTACTTGAAGTTTACAGTGACCGGGGTAAAAGTCTAGGTAACACTAATCACAACATAACACTATTTATCATCATTAGTGTACTGTATTCCAACGATTCTTGCCAGCTGTGAGCAACAGCAGCTCAAAGGAGCCGTGGCTCTCTCAACCTGTCTTCTCTCAGAAATACGTACTGTTGCTTCAATCTGCTCTACTGAGATTGTGCTTGCATGATACATACACACATGCATGTGAATTTCATGGTATCTCATAGAAAACTCAAGCACATAGAAAACTCAAGCACAGAGGCAGAAGATGCTCTCTGATCTTGTCACTTGCAATTACAAAATTTGGCATAGTTTTTGTGATGCCAACACCCACGGACTGATGCATCGACATAGATCTTGATCGACAGAGGACATGCGACCACTCTCACGCGTAGACCTCCTCAAAATCCACAACAACCTCTGTCGAATCAGACTAGACTATGAACATCTGTCACAATTCACACATTCGCTTTTATTGTGATCACGCAAGCTTCAGCTCCTTCTCTCGTGGCCTTCCACCTTCTTCCCTCCACCTGCACACGGGTGACGTACATGGACCATGATCAGGATGTCGTAACTACAAGAACGTTGGCCACATTGTAACTTTCACAAATCTAACCGAAATCATGTTGTCGGGACACCTGTAGCAGCGGCGACCTCGGTTCCCATTGTCGGAAGAATGGCCGGGTGAGTGCCTTCCCGGCCCCTCCTTTCCTTTCCGTCCAACAAACGAAGGACATCCGGTCCGCCCCCTCAATGTTCAACATTTTTTTGGTTTCTTTTATAAAACCAAAAGAACAGGATCAATCAACCCCTGTTCGCCGATCTGTCCGTTACCCCCATAAACTTCATCTCTCCCGACAGAGGTCGCCCGGTGATTCCCGGCGCCATTGGCGAGGTCGCCACTGCTACAGACTACCCCACCACACATGCCATACATGTGTTTGGCATGGGACATTCTGGCGGTAACCTATTATTGAGACCGTAGTTCTTAAGATTTTTTCACTTTTCACAACGAATCTGCACCTTTACTAGTGTCCAGATGAAAGACATGACGATGGAAGGGTAGCTAGCTAGCAGGTGAGAAATTTGGATCTACGGAGTGTAATTAATGACAGTGACAACGACTGCTGTGGTGACAACATGGGGTAGTGTATAGCAGTTGCGACTTCGCCAATGGCGCCGGGAATCACCGGGCGACCCCTGCCGGGAGAGATGAAGTTTATCGGGGTAACGAACAGATCGGCGAACGGACAGGGATTGATTGATCCTGTTCTTTTGATTTTATAAAAGGAAAAAAAAAATGTTGAACATTGAGGGGCGGACCGGATGTCCTTTGTTTGTTGGACGGAAAGGAGGGACCGGCAAGGCACTCACCCGGCCATTGGCGACCGTGGTCGCCGCTGCTACACGTGCTCCTATGTGGTGTCCTTACTGGCTCACTGAGTCGTGACAGAGTCGTCGAACTTGAAATTTGCAGAAACAGACTATTCCATAAAAGATGGAGTCTACAGAAATGGTTTCGAGAGAAACGAAGTCTATTTTTTTTGTGAATTTCCCGTTTTAAGTCGTCCAACACGTACACCAACGGTGGGAATTCGGGAACGATAACTTTGCAAAAAATAGACTCCATTTTTCGAGTAGTAGTCCCTTTTTTGCAAATTTCACGTTCGTTTGAGTTCTAGAGTGATCGAGTCCTCTTAAATCAACTGCTCCTTCAACAATTCCAATTCTCGTCAGCTTAATTATCCGATCGCGAAAGGCATTTCAGCTTTACAGGGTCCCTGACCCAGCCATGCAAGCCCCTCCCAAGCTCAAGATATCTACGTTGTACGCCCTTGAAACTGCAATTCGATCGAATACATGAGAACCCCACCGACCAAGCTAGAACACACCTTTCAAGTTCCAGAAGAAGCAACCCAAATAAAACCGATCGATAAATAACAACCCTGGCCTTGCATCTCAGGCTCAGACAACAACCTTGTCTTTCAAACTCCAGAATTCGAAGCTAATTAGCATTGTAAACCGATCAACGAATAAATGGAAAATTTCGTTAATACGCCATTTTTCCATTCACTTCCATCTTTAACTCTAAAGTCTGGAACTGGTATAGATTTCAAAACGCACTGTCTAAATGGAAAAGTGCCAAGTTCGTGGAAATACCGCCATTTTAACGAAATTTTGGTTTAACCATCTGGCCCCATCTTGCATCTCTCACAGAAGAGTAGTCAAAATTCTGGCTCCAAGCGCGCAGTGGAAACTGGAAACAGAATTGAAACAAAGCAAGACAAACTGAACACCATTATACTGAGTTACATGCCATACTGAATCAAAACAAGACCGACTAACCTCCATAATACTGAGTTACATGACATCTTCAGTTGATGCTCGAGCTTGGGGATGTCGATCGGTGGGGGAAGTGCGACGGGGTCTAGTAGACCGTCGTTAATGTCCTGAATAGAAAACGCCATTGCGCCTCAAGATGTCCGTGGATTGCCCTTGAATTCAACACAAAACCTGCTTTACAACAGTGATCTGTTAGTGCATCACCTCATAGAGCTGGAGAAGAGTCAGGGTAGACTAACTACTAGCTAGAACTTCACCATGCGCAAAATTGATATGTAACTAGACGAAAAGATTGGACCTTTGTATAGTAGGAAATGCAAAGCAGAAGAAAGAAGAGCACGTGGACCTGGTCTGGAGATTGTGCATTAGGTGCAACAAACACGGAATTGAACAAACATGAGACTCACACCTCCGGGCAACAAATGTTGAGATTCACTCCACTCAGGCGATTGAAAGCAGCTTATATATATTTGGATTTGAAGGTGATGAAGGTAGAACTTGAAATCAATGTTTTTGATATATAGTATGCCTATTAGAAACTTTGCAGTTGCGTTTATTTTGGTAGCCATTAACCCTGCAGCGTCTGGACTCTT
Source organism: Climacium dendroides (assembly GCA_950106755.1). Classification (NCBI taxonomy): domain Eukaryota; kingdom Viridiplantae; phylum Streptophyta; class Bryopsida; order Hypnales; family Climaciaceae; genus Climacium; species Climacium dendroides. The sequence goes on along the minus strand of OX467082.1, from coordinate 43,660,558 downwards.
CTCCAGAATTGACGATTTGGAGAAAGTCATTATAAAGTGCAATTCGGAAGAATATTTTAGAAGTGATATACAAACAAAACTTGTAAATTTTGAATTTTAGATTCCATATATATGGTTAGATTCACCAATACTATCACCAATATTTCTCTATAAATTTTGAAAGGGAAATTTCTGAATTCCTTCAAAATTTGATTAAAGGCAAAATATTATCATTTTTTGAGCAAAACTTATTGGAATGGATTCAAAATGAGGTTCTCTTGATATGGTAATTTTTTGAAACTTTTGTGTTCTTTACATCTAGGACCTCATTTTTGCTAATCTAGTTTTGAACTAGAGTCAATGCAATTTGACCACTTGACACACTTTTGCATTTGTAATTTTAGAAAAATTTGTATTCTAGTAACACCAAATCCAACCATTAGATAAGACAAGAACTTAATAAAGTATCACAAAAAATTAGGATGACTTTCATCCAAGTAGGAGTGAGACAAAAACAATAACTTCAATCTGTTCATCGTCCAAAAAGTGGACGTTAGAACGCTCCAGGGTTAAGTCAAAAGGAACACCAGGTATCCACTCTCCTAGGTCAAGTTTGGAGTGTACCACCCACTTGAGAAGAAGGTACTAGAACTATCTTAATCATTCATTTAAATTGATGTACATAGATGGTGTTAAAATTACAACTAAGGGTCACATTTTTCTTGTAGATTAAGTGAAAATCATATGTTGCCTCCCAAAGAAGGCCCAAAGCACTTGTATAAGCTTAATGGACTCTAATGTGTACTTGTTGGTTATTGTTTTGAGCTAATTGGTTTGCTTTGTTAATGTTGATAATATTTGCATATTAGTCTTTTGACTCAAACCCCTAAAGATTGGAAGGTCTTCTAAGTTGAAATGAAAGTTTAAAAAAAAGAAGTCAATGAGATGAATAAGATAGGAAGGTTGAAAATTGTCCCAATTGATCATCCTCTTTAAGATCATTGACCTTCAAAGGTGTTACATGTTGATATTGAAGAAGCCTTGGGGGGCACTTAGAGTGTCCATTAAAAATCATGTGTGAACAAAACTTTAGACCCCCTATATACTTTTTGAATTTTAAATAAAATCAAATGAAAAAAATATCAATAGATTTTTCTACTTTGAAAGTTTATGTTTTGAATTAATGATATTATTATTTATTAATAATAATTAATTACAAAATTTTGAAGTAAAAAGATACATTGTAGAATTGAAAAATAACTTTTACACCCCTATATTATATTAAAAAAATTGTTTAAAAATGAACAAATTTTTATTAAAAATAACTCTTTATTGAAAGCTCATTTTGAGTTGAATATTGATGCAATGGGCAATTAAATGTGTTCTTTAAAATTATTTGAGTTAAAAAAACATGTCATTTTAGTGCATTTTTAACCTCTTTTAGAAATCATTCCATATTTTATTTAAGTTTGAAATTTTAGGAGTAGAATCCTATAGTCATTAGTAAACAATGTTCAAAATTTGAAGTTAAAATTACAGTTTATTAGAAATCACTTGTTCGCATGTGGTTTGTTGTAGTAGAACTAAGTGCACCCCCCAAAGAAGAAGCTTGATTTTTGACCAATCTAACAGAATGAGATGTTCAATTTTGGCCACATATTTTTTTGAGTTAGTTTGAATAGGTTATTTGTAGACTTTATTTTTGTTTAATTTGGTTTATTTTTTGACTAATAGATGTAATGCTCTTCATTGATTCTAGTGACATAAATATGGCCTCTTTTTCATGATACTTTTTACAAATGATCAACTAAATGGACAATTTCTAAACTAGAATCTTGTCTTCTAAAGGTCAAGTATTTGAACTATAGGAGTTAGAATAGTTAGTTAGGGTGTTTAATATGTAGGGTACTAGGGCATTTTAATTACTAGATATACTTATATAAAAAAAATTAGACTATTAATTTATTCATTAGAAAAGTCTTGTTTGAATTTATTAATGTATGACATATGGCAATTAGGAAGATCTAAGTATACTTTGAGGGTAGTGTAGTCTTTCTAATCTTATCATTTTGCCTTCATTTGTAATTTTTTAAAGGCTTATACAAATGCATTAATGTAGTATTTATGTTGTTTGGAAGGTATTTTTGTACCTATATGTGTGCAAAAGATACGAGTTGTACATTGAGTTGTCTTTCTTTAGGTTTAAACAAAAACAAAAACCTGTACATGGGTACTTAACTTGTTTTAAAGGAAGATTTTGATTTACCCATTGTAAGTGCACATATCATTTTGGGTGGTGTGTACAAAAGAGTTGTTTACAAAGTGATTCAATTCAAGGTAAAGAAATTAATATGTGAAAATTATTGGTACTATTAAGCATGTTAAGATATCAAATTATAAACATGTGTCTTCCTTTTGAGTAGAATATAAATCATTGATTCTATACCATTTCTTATTCGTAACTATAGAGATTGTTGTATTATTAAAAAAAAATTTGAGTTAAATACTCCCATTAACCTTTCCAAATATATTATTTGTAACTATGTTTCTTCCAATATGTGTGCACTTCTAAGTCATTGCAAGAAAGACTGGTCCTATTTCAAGTTACAATGAGGGTATACCTTCTTGTCATCCTCTATAACTTTTGAATCATAAACTTCATGAATAAATTTATTTTAAAAATCATTTTTGTTAATTGACACACTATGAGGTTTAAGGTTTTTTACTATGTTAGGAGTCCCCAAATTTAATGATCTAGAGCTGAAATTTTCATGGTCTATTTGCATAGTAGGAAAGCATATTCCTACCAAAGAAAATCTAAAAATATATTATTTTGTGTCCTCCATATGAATACAAACAACACTCCCATTGTACACAATTTTAAACAATGAAGATAGTTCTAATATCAATCTTTTAGTGAAATCTAGTTCTATGAATTCTTTAATTTTCAGTTTAAAAAAAAATTATTTTCCTATTTTTTACAAATTAAAATGTGAAACTATAGTGAAAGTACCCATTTCATGAGATTTTGTACTTTCTTAGTTTTCCTATTTAAAGAATTTTTCTATGCTTTTCCTTTCTAGGTTACCTTCTTTTTTAAGGTGTTTACATTAAATCTGTTTACCTAATGTTTTGCACTGAAATATACATATATGATGAAAATTTCAGATTTTTTTTAAGTATATCGTGTATTTGATATGAAAAATATCATATTTAAAAAAATGTTAATTTCAATTTTTTTCTAAAAAAATTTAGGATTTTAAGGCTTTTAGTAGACATCCAATTTCATCTTCGAAAAATAAATATAAAAATTTTCATTTATATCTACTAAGTTCACTAAGTTGCAATATGGCAGTAAATAGGGCAACGGACATTGTGGCTTGAAATTAGTGGTCATTGGCCCCTCCTTGGAATGAGCCTTGGAAAAACACTCAAATTTTGTATCTATCAATCTCAAATTCATATTTTCAATTATAAGTCTCAAATTAAGTAGGAAAGCTAGAAAGGTGATGAAATACAAAATTCAAATTGCAAAGAGGCACAAAATTCAGAGGCACAAAATTCATTTGCTTTTGACAACGGCACTAAGGAGGTCAATACCTAGTTGCCCTTCTTTTGGGGATTAAATATTTTACTCAAGCTTGTAGTCCCAAGATATATATAACATTATTAATGTTTGTTGGAGGGTCCTTTTTTGCTCCTTCCAAAAGTAGGAGCTTGAAGCCCCCCATTGAAGGAACTTAACAAGTAATATTATAATAAGTCTAATACAGTGCTAGGAACAAGAAAAGTGAATGATCTGTCCAACCAAGGTAAATTCAAGTTCCTCCTCCAAGTCAATTGGGATTATAGCATAATGTCCTCCTACACATCCAATGGGGAATTATCCTTTCTCTGATAGGAAAGGACTCCCTCCAATTAACAAAGGACTCCCTCCAATTAACAATGTTGTACAGAGAGAGATCAAATTTTTGAATAATTGGCAATATACAATTTACATACAATAAAATAATCACACCTAAAATTGACCACTCTTGAAAAAACACCTTCTATTTTTGAAGGAAAAGTGATAAGGGAAGATATCCAAAATGGTAAACATTTGAAGGACAACTATAAGGTGGAGTTGGAGATCATTTTGGGTAGTGCACAACTCTATTTATAGTACAATGTAGGTGGAGCCTTTACAAATGGTCAATTTTGGATACACTTTTTTTTCTCTATGTTTTAATACTACTAATGTCATTTCTTATTGTGCATCAAATGAATTTTGGCATCATCTAAGTTACACTTTTAGCCTCTTACACTTTCCTCTTTGAAAATTTATAATTAATTCACAATGCTTCCAAAATTTATTGAACCACTTGCATTTTGATTCATAGTCCTTCACCTTCGTGAGAAAATTGTTCATTTTCTGGAGCATATCAGTTATGATACAGAGCTTATTGTGTGCAATTTTAGATGTAGTTACCTTGTACATCAAAGCGTTCCAAGTTGGCGAAGGTGGCATCCTGGAAAGGCGTAGCAAACGATGAGATCGAATCTGAAAATCATCCGATTGCCCTGCAATTTTAAAATGCACGACGTGCCCAAGGTGCCGACTACCAGCCTGGATGTTGACAATTCCAGCCCAATGTTACTAAAGCAAGAGCTGGAAGCGATAAGAACCAACAATAATGTGCATTTTCTAAGTGAGCTTCGACGTGCGGCCATGGTGGTTGGTCCTTGGAAAGGAGCAACCGCAATACAGGGGAGAACCTTTCACGCTACTGGACCGACGGTCCCCAATTTCTCCAGAACGTGTCCACTACTGTCCAGTCATGGGAGAACCTTTCACGCTATTGGACCGACGGTCCCCAATTTCTCCAGAACGTGTCCACTACTGTCCAGTCATGGGAGAACCTTTCACGCTATTGGACCGACGGTCCCCAATTTCTCCAGAACGTGTCCACTACTGTCCAGTATGTTCGACAATCCCAGCCCACAGCAATGTTTAGAATGCAAGAGCTGGCAGCGATAAGATCGAATCTTGAACCAACAATAATGTCCCTACCTACATTACAAGGTACCCGACTGCATAACATGCCCACTGTTAAAGTAGACAAGAATAACTTGGAATCATCATAAAATATCATAATATTACTATAAGGACACAAAACCGGGTAATGTACATGTACATGTACTCAATGCAGCATAATTGCCAGCGAACGTCAAATCCTCTCAAAACGTTTGCTTGCACGTTAACAGTTCCCGTGCAAAGCTAGACTAGGAAGACCTGGGATAGAATCTCCAAGCAACAGTGTCCCAGCAATCTGCACCACTACAGCCTTAGCTTCATGATGCTAATCCCACTTTACCTCCCTGGTTCTGATACTAAGAGAATCTTACTTCAAATTGTCACTTCCAAATGAATATTTCTTTATCCAATTGAAGACATACCGAACTAATATCGTTTTTAGGTGGATGTGGTGATGCTCAAAAACGGATGGCCTCTTAAGAGAGGCCTCCAAATCCGCCCCACCCGTCCTCCAAAACGGATGACCTCTTAAGAGGCGCCTCTTAGAAATGAACTTTGGCCTCCATATGAGGGTGGTTTTGGAGGCCTCAACTTGGCCTCTAAAACAAGAAAAGACAAGTCCCCCGTTGCTCTCCACGATTCTAGCAAGTGGTTCATGCCGAGTTGTCGTACTCTTAAGACGGGGCCTCCAAACCCGACCGAGCCCGAGCTCGAGGCCGCCTGCAGTTTGCAGAACGGGGGGCCTTGCTCTAAGTATTGCTTTGCACGTGCTTTGAGCAACCAAGAGGCACCGACTTAAAACAACCATTTCGGGGCTGGACGACACCTCAAAACTGGTGTCATCGACACATGCAGCGACTCACAAAACATTGGAACAAGGTGCTGTGAGAAGGACATGCTGCCAATTCCGATAGAGCCTGGAAGTTCTACAACGTTGTGTTCTACAACGTCCGGACCCAGTCCAGCAAGACTCCGTCATCAGCATGAAAGCATCGACAGAGAGATCTGAATACACACACCTTTACACATGCACGATAGCTCCCACCCTTTCACATCCACAATAGCTCCTCCCTGCATCACACCCAACACACAAAGCCTTACCTTGACTAACACACCTGACAAGAGGAGAGATTGGTACAAGTCGAAGCCGAATCAGACTCCGCACACGGCAGGGACACATACAAAATGAAGCTTCGAAACACCCATTTAAGTCGGGCTGGGCTGAGTGAATTGGGCGGGCAGAGTCGCAGACACGGGTCCAGACTTTCCAGTCTTTCCGAATGGAACTCGGCTCACTCCGCGGGCACAGACACGACGGCTACATGGAACCCAGCGCACTTCGCGGGAACAGACAATTAGAAATGAACTTGGCGGGCAGCTGAGCGAACTGGGCGGGCAGAGCGGGCAGAGCGGGCAGCGGAGGTGAGGCCATCCACAGACATCCCTCCCCGCGCAGCCCGCCCAGCCCTGCCCAGCCCTGCCCAGCCCTGCCCAGCCCGACTAAAAGGGTGCTTCATGATGCCGAGTATGACTGGCTTGTCTGTCTGCACCTTTGTGTGGCGCTTAATGTACGTTACAAACCCGCGAGAATTTTTTCGCCGGAACAACCTCAAAATGATGACAATCCATGTTGGATTTGCGCTCTCAATATTCTGGAAATCAAGGAAGAAACGACTAAGCTCTCCTCTTCCAAATGAATCCTGACCGGGGTAGCTCTGCCCATTTCATGAACACTGAGATCACTATCAACGAATGACGTTGGACGTGAGGGTGAGCGAAATGGAAGCACTGGAAAGACAGTTTGGGAAGCATTTGTTAGCCAGCAATATTTTGATGTATGCTGCTTGAAAGTAGCCATCAAATCAAGTAGGGATTGATACAGTATTCAGGGAGTAAGTAAGTGAGATCATTTGTTGCAGCTTCTAAGATGATAGCCCCGTCGTTGTTTCTGCATGGGATGAAATTCCTACTCACCAAAGATTGTAATCGAATATGTCGATTGCATACAATGCAAAGCAGTATTCGAGGCCTTATCCAAACCCGATCAAAACAAGTGTTGTGAGAGGCATCGAATTTCATTTTTGACAGCTAACACAACACTGGCCTGAGAATCACAGGCCGTCTTTATTCCATCTGGAAGTTTGCTTGAGCGTGTCTATACAGACTTGGTGCAATTTGGACACCTCCTGTCCTCAAGTATGTCCTCAAGTATGTCCTCAAGTACTGAACAAAGGTGGTCAAACTGGAAGAAGTCCAAGAGATCACGGAATATTTTCCGCAGCTTAACCGGCCTTTTGGAACCGTGTAACATCATCTAGTTTATAAAAAACAAAAATAATCATTGGGAGTCAAATTATTGTAGAAGATTTCTCCTTTCCATCCCTAATTCCAAAGATGAATAGTTGCATTTCTATCTTACATAGAAGAATCACGGGCCATTTCGTTAAAATGGCGAAATTCCTTTACTTTGGCAGTTTATACAGTTCAGAGCGGGCATTCTGAAGTGTACAAACGTCATAGATATTTTAAATCTATACTACTCTTAGATGTTTGAAATCTATACTTGTGCTAGATGTTACTTTTACAATTCAGATCGTGCGGTCTGAAATCTAGAGTAGTCATAGATTTCTTAAATCTATAAAAGTCCAAGATTCTTGAAAACTATACTTGTCCTAGATGTCACTTTTACAATTCAGAGCGGGCGGTCTGAAAATGGCACATGGAATGCCGCCATTTAACGAAATTCCCCATAGACACAAACAAAGCGCACAAAGGCGGGGTGGTTCCCGCCCCGCCAAGGCGCCAGAAAAAGTTGGTTCGGAAGTTTGAATCGATCTGTGATCGCGAGTAATCTAGTTTTACTGTACTGTAGTGCATGTGAGTATGTGACACTAATTTTCCCTGCATGTGCTGCAAGTAGAATATATATACCCAACACTAACAGGAACTGCCAACGCTGCCATATAGAACGGGAATTTCGTTATTAGGACCCTCGAATACTGTATTACAAATAGTGCTACATCGGGAAAAAGCCCCCATTGCAATAGTATCATTGCAATATTGTTCAATGCTTGAACAATAGAGTACTAAAACCATATTGTTGCAATATTGCAACAATACAATTTCTATGGGGATGTACTCTATCCATTGAAGTATATTATTACAATATTGCAACAATATGTTTTAGTACTCTATTGTTCAAGCATTGAAACAATATTATTGCAATGGGGGTACTTTCCTGATAGAGGAATATATGGGGAATTTCGTTAAAATGGCGGCATTCCATGTGCCATTTTCAGACCGCCCGCTCTGAATTGTAAAAGTGACATCTAGGACAAGTATAGTTTTCAAGAATCTTGGACTTTTATAGATTTAAGAAATCTATGACTACTCTAGATTTCAGACCGCACGATCTGAATTGTAAAAGTAACATCTAGCACAAGTATAGATTTCAAACATCTAAGAGTAGTATAGATTTAAAATATCTATGACGTTTGTACACTTCAGAATGCCCGCTCTGAACTGTATAAACTGCCAAAGTAAAGGAATTTCGCCATTTTAACGAAATGGCCCATAATCCCTTATCATCCATCAGATGCAAAACATCCGCCTCGTCATTTAAGGGTTAACCCATAAATGTGCAAGGCTTTTTTTGAGCCTCTAGGAATTTACTCTAAATTGAACAAAAAGCCAACATTTTGATAAGTTGTATCAATTTTGTTTATTTGTAACCGTACAAATTCAAACGATCACATAGGAAAAGAAAACACAACAACATCACTTGTGAATTGAAGGATTATAATGGTGTTTGATCATGAGTGTGTTAAAACTATAAAAGTGATTTGAAATCTTTCAATCCTCTTTTTACATATCAAGTCTAAAAAGTTGGTCACCTGAAAAAAATGAGGATAAAGGGTCTAACATGGCATAATTCCAATCAATTTAGGGCTTCTCAAAATCTACTCTACAATTTTTTTAAATGAATTTCAAATGTGATTTTTTCTCCAAGCTCTAGTGTATTTGAGGCTCATTTCCAAGAGCCCTCAACACTATAGAAAGTCAAGATTGCAATGGACACCCTTGCACATAATCTTGAATAGAAAAATTATAATCAATCATTTTCAAAATGGGATTTTAGATGCTAAAACTAGACTTCAAAAATAATTTTTCAAAAATTTAAACTACTAGAAATAGTAACTTGGTTATGTTTCATTAGTATAGAAATATGTAGAAAAAATTTCACAAACTTTGACCCTATAGATTGCAAGAATGCAAGATATTTGTATTAAGTTATGAGGATTCAAAGCCAAAAAATTTAGTCAATCAAAGTGTTAAATTTTTTTTGTTTTATTCACTTTAAATGCAAATATCTTGCAATCTAAGTAGTCAAAGCTTTTGAAATTTTTTCCATGCATTTTTATACTAGTGTAGTACAAGATCCTATGGTTAGATATGTAAAAATAATAATTATTGAAGTTTTTAGTTCTTTGCAATAGAAATGGCAGTTTTGAGTGGTTTTTGATGGAAAAAAGGCCTTGGGACTTTAGGGGTTAAAGTGAGGGAAACAAGCTTTTTTGCACCTTCCTCAACTATATTTTTTGGTTTTGAACCTTCATAACTTATAGTTTTTGCTCTACTAATTTTGAATTTCTAATTTTATATTATAAAAAATTGAATTGAGAGTCTAGGGAAAAAATTCAAAACACACACACACACACACTTAGTTTTCACTCATTAAAAAGATTATTATGTAGAAGTAGATTCAAGATTGAAGAAAACCCCTAAATTGTTATTAGATCTAAGATAAAATTGAAATACACTAATCTCAACAATGACATTTTTCTAACAAGAGATTTCAACCTTGTAATTTTTTTTTAATTGTGAAAATTGAGGTCAAAAATGAATTCTACAAGTTATTTTTTAAGATTGTCCATAACTTTCACATAACAAATCCAAATGGAATAAATCAAAGCTTTTCATGTTCTATGCAAAATAAAAAAAATTTGTAGAGAATAAATTTTTAAAATTTTTTACTTTTAGTTTTTTTGAAGGGTTTTTTCTACTTGTTGAACTAAAAAAGGGCTTTTGTGTCATAATTTTTTTCCAGGTTCTAATTGATATAAAAATTATATTTTCAGAAAGCTAATGTGTTTTTCTATCTTAACAAAAAAATTCAGGAAATCATGACAAATATTGAAATCATCTATAAATTAATCATTTATAAATTTTAGATTTCCTTTGGTAGATGCATGTCCTGTTGTGGGAATAGACCATGGAAATTTCATCTTTAGATCATTAATTTTGGGTACTCCATAGTACTAAAACCCCTTGTACTGCAAAGTGTGACAAATTTGTTGAATTGAAATTTAAATATAAAAAGATCTTTGGATTTTTTTTGGAAAAATAAGGGATCTCAATACTATCAAGTTAGACATCTCCAATAAAAATTTTAAGTTAATCAAGTTCATGCTTCAAACTTTATAGCAAATAATGAGAGAGTCACTCTCATTGTGACGCAAAATAGTACCGGTCTTTCTTGCAATCACCCAAAGGATGATTTCTATAGCCACCAATTTGTCATTTAAGGGATAAATATCTATTGACTTATTAGTTCTAGGTCATCTACACAAAAAGGCAAAAACATTCATATTTCTAGTTAATAATATCCAAATAGTGTAATCCTTGGACGTTGAAACCCTTTTTTGTTTGCTAGCAAGAAGTCAATACAATGTGTAAAAATAGTGATTCCATACAACAACGGGACCATTTGATGGATCATTTGATGGACCAATTGAGACATTTTGTGCTTCAAAAGTATTCATTCAAGGTGAGTTTAGTATTATATATAGGCTACTCTATGATCTCAACTTTGAAAATTTGTAAAATACTACTATAGTGTTGAAAAATTATGAAACCAATTTGGTTGCATTTTTCTAGAGTTGGCTAATAATCTTATAAATTTTTTTCTAGTCATTTTACTTCTGAGGTAGGGAGACTGAAAAGGGTCCACTTTTAGGTATGAAGACTTTTAAAAATAAATTCAAAGCACTTCTATTTACATGTCTTGCAAATAGGTGAATCATTCAACTCATAAGAATTTGTACAAATATAATTATATTGTTTCTTGCTACATTACTAAAAAAAACTTAAATGAATGGTTATTATTTTCTTTGATGTACTTTAAATCTCTTATAATACATAATTAAAAACCAAGGCATATAAATTTGGTATATGTACATGGATTATTAAAGAAATAATTTTTTTCTTTGAGCTTAATAGTTTCATTAAAAACTAATAACATTCGATACAATTTAAACCTTTGAAAATTTTTGAAGGCAAATTATATAAATATTAGAAAAATTGATCTGTATAAGTTTATTTTAACTTAGCAAGAATTATTTAGACATATATTATTTTTAGAATTAATAATATTATTTAGTAAAATATAATTTTGGTCCTAAAAGTTAGAAATTAGTATATAATGTAATGTTTGTATGAAGATTGATGAATTCAACATTGAAATTAGTCATTGTGACTTCTATCATGATTTTTCTAGAATGCTTGGCATTCAATGCTTTCAAGATTGGACATATGCATATACAACTTCTTTCCTTTTTATCTTCCTTTTTAGATCATGAAAATATTATTTTTTCCAAAAGCAAGAGTTTAGAATCACCTATTTTGGGGGATACTATAGGAACATACCATAAAAATATTTTGAACTATCTTTGATCTCAAAAATCTCATAGATCATGAAAAGTTCAAATTGCAATGAAATATGTAGTTTTAACCTTTAATTGCCAACGAAAACATTTTTTGTCTAATGGATGATAAAGAATCTTTTTAGTAGGACATAAGTGCAACTATTCATCCTTGAAATTTTGTTGTGAAAAGGGTAGGTTTTTTTTTATAGTAGTTTGACTTCCGACGAGTGCTTTTGTAATTATTTAAGTGAATGATTCACATAGTAACTAAAGGGATGGTATCCATGGTCACTAGTCCATTCTTTAAGGATTAAAAATGTTTCATAGTTTCACTAGATGACACGTATCACATTTTCCAAAAATGACTTAATTTCTGCTAAATCTGACCTTTGCATAGGGTACCTCAATATGGGGATTTTTACCACAAACAAAGCTCTCCAGAAAAATGGATGAGAAAACGCAGTCCTACATTCAGTATTGTGCATCGTACATCGTTCATATCTCAGGGAACTGTTTGGCGGAGAGGGCCATATAGCGTCCCCTGCTAGAAATAATACCTTACAATACCGGCCCTTCAAGAATCTGAAGCGTTCGCCATTCCTCAATTCCAAATGCACTAATCGACTTCTTTGCGGAGACGATTTCTGTAGAGGCTCACAAGAATGAAGGAATGATGGCCACTGTTCTCCGGCGTCTTCAGCGCCACGGCCCCCGATCGCTGCTGGTGAGTAATGACCCTCTCTTCTCCGCTTTTGCTTTGTTTTTTGCTGCTCAACATAGCAATGGTTTAAGAAGAATTCGAGGTTTTCTGTGTGCATCATTTGGGGGTGACTCGGTTCTAGGTCTTTGGACGCATTCTTTGCTGAAAATTATTGATGAAAATGCGTCGGGTGTGATTCTGTCACTTTAGTATTTACTGTTTGTGTCTGCTCCACATTACGGGTGGGTAAGTGATGATCCTAGTTTGCCATTTAATTTTGTTTTCAATACCCTAATGGGAACAGCCCTAACGATCAGAACACAATGTCTTCTCGCAAGTATAGAACGTAATTCATAAAATACAAGCGGTTTGGCATCAAACTTCGGTGAGCAATTACAGTCCGTGGTCTCAGAGTTCCTTCCTTGTTGATCTGCAAGAATTGTAAGAAATAGGTAAGGCAACCTTGTTCAAATGGAAACCTAAAGAGACTATAGATTGTAATAGATTTTGAACTGTTAACGAGTTCTATTGCGATTGTTTCTATAATCGATGCAGGACGATGTTTGTGAAACCTCCCATGGTCAAGGATGTGAGAGTCATCCTAGGAATGCGATCATTCTTTCGATCCAATTAGTGAAGTCCCTTTGATCATAATGTGATAATTGTTTTTTGAACTGTACGCTTTAAGTATTCGGTACTTGTGTTCTTTGGCAGGTGCGTGGAGGCTACGATATCGCAGTTCCAACTACCACGAGTGATGTCGTTTGTTCGGGTTCCGTTAAGCATCCAGATTTTGGGGTTTTAGGGTTCAGTGAAATTGCATGGAAGAGGCAGCTCGGGGGTCGCTACGGCAATGACGCTGATAAGTACTTGCATAGGATGGCGGGTTCCAAGTTCGTCCACCCGTGTTGTAATTACAGAGCCAAGCAGTGGAATGCACAACTGGCGTTGGGAGGGGTTCGACACGAGAGCGTGTACGACAAGAGAATCCGAGAAATCAGAGCAGTGCGAGCACGCCAACGGCGAACAAATCAAGCCAAAGACACGATTACAGATTATTCCACGTATGACCACGAAGATCCAGCCCAGCCACCGTTGAGTCAACCTTTGCTCGGGTCTTTGAAACCAACTCGTTCAGAAGAGGTACTGTACATTTATGCAGAGTGTAGCCTCAGTGCATCTCAATCATTTCCTTGGCATAATGTAGGAGCTCTTAGGAGTCTTTCGAGTCACCGAGAGGGATTGTAATTCTGAGTTGAACACAGTTGCCTATATGCCTTTACCCTTAGAGTGCCCAAGCTTTAAATAGGAATTCCTCTTTTGAAGTCTTTAGTTGATTGTAGTAACTTTCAAAGCATTGATTCTCTGAAACTCAAAAATGTAGGACATGATTTCTTCTTTCTGCTGATGCATTTTGTTACTTTCCTTGATGCTTCCTAAATGATGCATACATTTTTGAATGACAGGAATCTATGCTTTAATAGTTACTATAATCAACTAATAGCGTCTAAATTGGAATTCCTATTTTAAGCTTGGGCACTTAGGGGGTTCATATTTTGAAGCACTGCATCTGTATCGTTTGCCCTAGAATCTCATCAAAAGATTCCTTACTGCTATGATGTCCCTGGCAGGATCTGCTTGCTCCAGTTCTTGCAAGGCCAGACTTGCTGGTGACTCGGAATGTGGAATGGGCCAACCTGGCTTTCGGCTTTGAGCAGGTACCAATCGTATTATGGTTTATATTTGCGAGTGTTCGTTGCACATATTGACCAGTATTCGAGTGCCCACCATGATAGGGCTTTTATACTCGATTGTGAACAATTCAGAATAGCCTCAGCTCAAGTTGTACAAGACGGAGAGCTGGTTCAATGCCAACGCTGAGTCCCATTATTTGGTAGGATATGGTTGTCCTACGTATCCATGGCCTGAGTGATGGCCTGGGCTCCAACTGCAGTGTAGGATTCTTCCTATAACATTGGGTAACTTGGGGGTACTACTGGCTTGTTTCTTGCAGCAAAATCGCTATGTGATTATGGATCCCCGTCAGCCTCAAGCTGTAAGTATGAATTTCAGAATGTAGCTCTTCCTGTTGTGACCATAAGAAAATTGTGGTGAGACTTCTGTGCTGACTTGCACTTAGAATGATGACTTTGGATAGTAAATTCAAGATGGCTTTGATTTTCTTGGACAAAGCTACCACACTCCAAAAGTAATATTTGTAATATGTGAATCAGTCCATGTTATATGGGTAGATCGATATGCGTTCAGAGACTCTGAGATTGCTCTGCATGTTGGGCAGAAGCTGATGTGGAAAATATCGCCTGTGATCTCAGCCTGTGGGGTATATCCTTGAAGAGAGCAACGTTATCCTACGGCAGGTAAATGGCATGCTTCTCTTTCTTGCATTTAATCTCTGAGGGATTGTTTTCAGCTGTAAGGCATTACATAGTTGTGAACAAATCACGTCTTTCTTTGCAATGGTAGTAATAGGTTTGTGGGTGTGTAGGTTATGCGCACGAGGCGACCCTTTGTGGCAACTATCTTCGATGGGCACAGTAATACCATTTTCAAGGTAAGTTACAACGGTTGAGCAGCATAGGATTCTACGTGGCTGTATTTTCATACCTTGTTATTATGGACCTCTAGCGACGTACTTTGAGTATCGATACTTTGTTAATTTCCAAGTCCTTGTTTGTTGGGTGCAGGTTCGAAGACCAGCATGGCTCATAAACAGCTCTATTTTTGTGGAGGTTGATGGCAAGGTATGTTGAATAAGTTCTCTATTTTCATTCATTTCGTCAGTGGTTCTTATTTCCCTCCTAGTGGGAAGTATTTCATTAGTTTTTTCCTGTCAATCTGTAAACAGGTGAAGTGACGTTCGTAACAAGTAATGGAACTTGTTTCGCATGTAGGTGATTGGCGAATGTCACCGGAGATGGCACTTGTGGAGGCGTATATACGACATTTATTTGGGGTACCTTCTCCATTCTTCAGACTTTATGGGTATACAATGCTGCAAAGACATGATACAGGGACTGTACCAATCCTCTGAAATTCCGTGTAACATGTGAATGATGGTGAATCGAGGTTGTGATCCATGTAAAGTATATGAACTATATGTTCATGTGAATTATGGGAATCCTTATGTAAATTCGATATGAAGGTGGAATAGACAACTATCTTTGCAGGAACAATCAATTCGCAGTAGTAGAAAACCCAGGATTTTGGCATTGGACATTCTCTCTCAAGGACAAGGGTGGAGGAACACTTGCAGAAATAGACCGGAATTTCAGAGGTTTTGGTTACGAGGTGACCCATCTTCACTCTCACTTTCATGGCTGTCAAGCTTGTGATCACCATCAGGTGCAAATTATATCTGCTTTTGAAGATATCTCACTATTTGTCAAATTTTTCCCCTTATACGATCATTAAAGTAATGCAGGATTTTTCTGGGTGCAGTTTTTGACAGATGCTGGGCAGTATGTGATCCGATTTGGTGACATACAGCCGGGCCATAGCCAAGAGTACTTTGCATCGAATGAAATTCTCCGCTCCCGTGGACCTCTTTTCACGAACACCCAGAAACATTCTGGTGTACAGGAAATGCAGCAACTGCAAACAGCAGCTGAGCAGGTGACTACACTTCTCTCTGTTGTTCTCTATACAGTATGCTCGATAGTATTCTCAATTACAACCTATGTTCATTAGTATCCTTATTGATTAACCCGAATGTCGAGATCTCGTGACTCTCTCTTGTCGCTTTCATTGCCACATGGAGCTTTGTGGTTGGAAAAGAGGAGAGGAGTCCAGAGTCCGTCTCCCCCCACGCTCTCAGAGATCTGTAACTCTCCAAGATTTAACTCCAAGATTTCGCTTGGAGGAGATGTTTATGTCTAATTATCGTTCCTGTCCTTGACTGGTTGTCTAGGACAAAGTGTGTTCCTCTTTGCTGTTTCTGGGATCACTTCCTGCAAGGCAAGAAAGGATAAGGTCAATTATCACAGAAAATTTTCGCCATTCATTGAACACAACCATCTAGTGTCGCGTTTTATCTGTCAATATGTAACAGGTTGCTGATTTGCGGGTTGGCAGGCTGAACCACTGCAAGTCTCCCGAATTTTGTCTCTGTCTGAAAGAGCAGTAGCTTTGGCTTTGGCCGTGTCCCTTGACAACGACTATTTCTCTCGACATAGCCAGCATGGGTATGTGTTACACATGCCACCCCTTTGCTTGTTCAGTGTCGGAACTTGAGGATATCTGTATTCTTGGCTGAATTATTGCTTTGGTTTTGTTTCTTCAATTGATCATATGCTAATGATTAAATGCTTCACTTTTACAGTCTAGCCCGGTTTATATGATAATCGACAGCCTCGATTATACAACACAGCTCTCTTTATCTTAAACTCCTTCCGTATACAACACAGCTCGCTTTATCTTAAACTCCTTCCGTATGACAATTGTGATCCACATAGAGACCCTCATAATGGGCTAGGAACGGGAAACGAACATGCCTTGCTGCACTATGATTAGAATGAGATCATATGAATTAATCATTAAATATCCAACAGTTTCTCTATACTGACTTTCGTTTTGATCCTCTTAATTCTCTTCTAATCAACTTTTTTGTTAGTATCGCAGTAAACATGAAACCAAACCAAAAAACTCATAACTCTCCACTAATGATCAAACGATGCCATTATGCAAGAAACGCTAATTGCGTTATCAAAACCTACTTGCCTCATTGATTTTTCTAGTTTTCAAGCTTTTAGAGGACGACAGAAGTTTTAGAATCAGATGCCATAAATTAAGGAGAAAAATGGATTTGACACAAACTAGAGTAAGACTAACATGATTGAATACACATTCATGGATTTAGGTATTAATTGTTATATAAACAATTAGGTGACATCTCAATTAGTTTCTAATGTAGGGAATGGACATTGCTTTTAGTTTTACACCTAATGAATCCAATATCTGGGAAGGTTGGACTGCAACTGTAATAGCAATTGAATGAGTAGCCCAAATCACCAATTTCAGGTAAAAGATGGTGTCAAAATATAGAAATAATTCTGTTTATTATTTTAAATAGATGGGATAACCAAGATATATCAGTGTGTGACCAGTTTCGCCTATGGCAAATTATGATCTTTTCTGAATTCTTGTAAATATTTCTCGGGAAGTGTGCATAATTTCTCATCTAGCTCAAAATAGTTCTGTCACGAAGAAATAATTTCGTACAGTTCGGTTTGGTTTGAAGATGTGAACATCATCTGATATTTTTTGCTTGTTAAATGAATAATATTATCAGAGGTTTAATATTTGTTGTTGTGGCCGTATTTCTATTGTGTGCAGGGTGGGACTGCCATATTTAGGCTCTGAATAGGGCCAAGCTATTGACCGTCATAATGTGGTCTTGAACGGACTCAACGTGAGTAGAAATATACTTCTGCCATTATCTTGATGACTCTTGTTTCTGGTGTTCATTTCTAGTAAATTGCAACCTAATTGCACCCCTTGATTCTCATGTTCAGAAGATGTACATGTAGGCAAGAATCCATAGGGTTGGTTTAATCTAAACATGAGAATCAAGGGTTGATTTTGGGGACGCCCATAATCAGCTTTTTGAGAACCATAGTCTATTCAAATCATGTCCGAAAAATACATGCTAACTTGCGCTGAAATCCTCTTACAATGCCCAACAAAACCCAAATATATTTTGACGGAAAATGAGTCGGGACCATGCTCAGATGCTTATTTGGACACTTTTACGTGTAATCTCTAAGCGTCTTGCAGATATTGACATGCTCTCTGTGATGGTTTTTCAGAGTGGAAACTCGGCAAGCGTGAAAGCTACTTGAAGTACTTCCTGTTGTCTGCCTTTGGAATGTTTTGTCGCTCTTCAAATATTTGAATCTACGTGGTGCATATCATTCTGTTGTGCAGCATTTTTTGATGTTACACACGAGGACATTACATGATTCTCAGAATAGGCATAGTTGGCGGTCTATGATAGTTTCACACTGACATTAGGACGTTTCTAAAGCCACTTCTGAATGACATCTCGAAAGTGTCGTCAAAATGCTTATTGTGAAAATCCATGACAGTTATGATGTCCATATACCGTGAAGCCGTGAAGCGGTGGCTTTTTCTCAACCCTTAAGAGTCTCTGGCATTTTTGGGTTTAAAAACGTCATTCACAAACTAGACTACTATGTGCAACTTTTTCCAAAAAACTTATTGTAAATGGATACCATATGAATATGTGCAACTTTCTCTAAGAAATTTTATTGGAAATAGACACCATATGAAGCACAAATACTAAAGTTTACAATAATCTAAAAAGATTTTGAACTTTGAATGGCTCCCCAAATATTCAAAACAACTTGGATTGATATGAAAATTTTACCACAATAACTAGACTTCAAGGGAAATCTAAACCAATAATTTTTTAAAAATTGAGAACAAACATTGGATGAAGGAGATATAAACCAATAATTTAAAAAAAATTAAAAACAAACATTGGATGAAGGAGATATAAGCCTCTAAAGTTGCAACCATCAAAATGTAGTTTGGTGAACTTGAATTGAATACATGATGTTTGAATGGCTCCCAAAAATCAAAATTTTCCATATCCTATAAGATGAAATGCTTAAATTATTTGTTAATGAGATTTCTACCTTAGTCTTTAACCCCTCACCACCCAAGGGGACCAAAAGTGTCCTCACATAGTCTAGCAATCAACTTCAAAGTGTTGTAACTTTTGCATCCAATATCCAAATTCAATAAAGCTTGTTGGGAAAGTTGCGCATAATAGTCTATTTTTTGTGGTAAAATTTTCAGATCTATCCAAGATGTAATGAGTTTTTGAAAGCCATTCAAAGTTTGCAGGTTCAATTTGAGTTCACCACACTGCAATGAGATGGCTGCAACTTTTGGGGCTTGTATTTTTTTCATCAAATGTTAGTTTTCAATAAAATTTGTTGGGTTTTGTTCCCCATAAAGTCTACTTATTGTGATAAAAAATTTCATGTCAATCCAAGTTGTTTTGAATGCTTGGGAGCAATTCGAAGTTCAAAATCCAGACATTTTTGCATTACAGTGAACTTCGGCAGTTTATAACTTCTTCAGACACGGTTTGTTTTCAATAAATTTTTGTTGAAAAAGTTGAGCATACTAGTCTAGTTCTTGTGGTAAAAATTTCATATCAATCCAAGAAGTTATGAATGACTAAGAAGCATTTTAGTAGAGGTAGGTTCAGCCATAGATGTGTTTTTTTGCTACTTTTTTCACTGTTTTTTGACATTTCAAAACAATTTTGCAAACGCAATGAGTCAATTGAATGATTTTTTTCCCACCAAAGTATTTGTCTTTTGATTTTAAGTCACTTTTTAGTTTAAAGTTTTTCATTTGAGTAAATTTAGAAATCAAATTTCACCTCCAAATGTGTTTTAGGAAAATTTCAGCATCTTTTGTCAACACTAAAACATTATAATCTTTCAATCTATACGGTCAAATGTCCCCAAATTTGATTTACACCATCTACAATATGCACACTACAAGATTGTATGGTTGAGATTTTCATAACTTACTCACATTTAGACTTATAACACTCAAAAAGCAAGGTTGTTTTTTGACATGGTTAGGCCTTGGGCGGTGAGGGGTTAAAGGATGAGTTGGTCACCATGGAAATCATCTTTTTAGGTACCATGGGAATTGTTGGCTTAAAAAAATGAAAAAGTTCTCATTAGTAAACAAATTACTGTAAAAGACCTTCCCTTTTCACACAAGATTTGGAGGATGAATAGTTGCACTTCTCTCCTACATGGAGAGATTCTTTGTCATTCATTGGTTAGAAAACATCCTCTGCCTCGTTTATGAGTTAACTCCGATCTCTTCAAATCAACAAACCTTTCTAGAATTATGTGCCTGGTAGTGTTGACTATACATTTGAAGCTGCTTAAAAAACACTTCACATTTTGAAGCAGCTTTCAAGTACTTTACTTTTCTCTATCTGATGTGTTTGCTTACTTGTATGGTAGTGAACTCTTCCCTCGTGGGAGACTTTTTGACATGGGTAGGTCTGAAATAGGTTATAAGTGGAGTACATGTTACTCAGAAGTACATATTGTAGGTGAATAGTAGGTTTGTAAAAAAAAAAAGAATTCTAAAAGTTGGTGTTGGCGTTATTGAAAAGCTATTTTAAAAAAAATATATATTTTATTAAATATTCAAAGAAATATTTTCAATTTCTTTAAAATATATTAATTGGTGCAAATGTGTTAAACTCCTCTTACAATTTAAGAGCTTCGAATAAAAAAAATTTGGTCATATATTTTTTTAACCCTTAAAAGACAATGAGGTGACATCAATTTTTATGACCATGTGAAGCATTGGCTTAGAAAATTATAAAAGCATTCATTGCAAGACAAACTACTATAGAAGACCTCCTTTTTTTTTGCAAAATTCCAAGGATGTGGCTTAGAAAATTATAAAAGCACTCATTGCAAGACAAACTATTGTAGAAGACCTCCCTTT
This sequence comes from Climacium dendroides, assembly GCA_950106755.1. Taxonomy (NCBI): domain Eukaryota; kingdom Viridiplantae; phylum Streptophyta; class Bryopsida; order Hypnales; family Climaciaceae; genus Climacium; species Climacium dendroides. Next base: position 43,639,626 of record OX467082.1, on the reverse strand, counting down.
TTTTTGCAAAATTCCAAGGATGAATAGTTACACTTCTGTCCTACATAGAGAGATCCTTTGTCATTTATTAGATGCAAAACGTCCACTTCAATGTTTCAAGGTTAAGCGGGAGCTAAACCTCTATTTAGAAAGAATCAACCCAATGTGATTCAATTGTATATAGTCATGCTACTTACTAAATCATCTCCCCCAAATACAAGTTGAATATTCAAATGCAATGTAGGATTAGAAGCAAATCTAGGACTAGAAAGAAGATGACTTTCAAGCTTTTTTTAGGACAAATCTAATATCCATAATTTTACACGATAATTGGTTGAAAATTCAATTTTGTACATATGTGAGAAAATTCCATATGTACAAGTTTATGTATAGAAAACTGTCTTCAATCATTTTTCAGAAATCATAGTACAGAAAGTTCAATGTGTTGGATGACCTCATTTTTTAGAAAAGAAGTTTCTGACTTGTAAATAGACTCGGGGCAAAAAATAACATTCATAACATTGGGAAACCCCAAAATTTATTATAGAATCAACGTTTCCACGCTTGCACGTTCAATCATGCTTCCGTCATACATGAACCACACAGTGCAATGCAACTTCCAGTTCTTTGTACTGTACACTATAATCCTATTACATCTTTCCAAAAACTGTATAAAATTTGTTTCGAGGTGGAATAGGTATTTGTTACACAGGTTGACACTGATAACATTATTGCCACCCCAAATTATTTCAAAAAATTCATATGAAATAGTCTAAAGCAGCCAGCCCTAGAAGGAAGACTACATCTGAAGGAGCCTAGCAGTTGAGGAAGATCTCAGGGTCACAGCAGCATTCGTCCACGAGACAGCAACAACAGAGCGCTGCCAGGCTGCAATTTGCACACAAAACGTCCCATTAGATCGGTAATATTAGAGTAGATTAAATATCATAAACCAAACGACAGCAATGAAATATTAACAATACAATAATTAACGATCACTCTCACACATAGGACGCTCCGATACTTGCTCGGCATTTTTCAAGGTGCCTCACATAGGACGACAAGTGATACTTGCAATTTAGACATTACAGGAGTACAAAACTGATGGTAACGAAGCAATCTAGCCAAGGTTTAGAATTAAAGGTGAAGATCCTCCACCAGAAAGCATAAAAAAAAGCGAAATTCAATTGAAGATGCAGACTCACCATCCTCTCAAGAAGCCGCCGCCCCCGCTTCGCTTAGGTGGTGCTTGGTAATATCCCTGTGGCGGTCCCATGACTGGTGGACCTTGATTGTAGTAACCTTGTTGAGGGTACGCTTGTTGAGGGTACCCTTGTGGGGGATATCCTGCAAAACAGAGAGTCCCAGCACAATATCGTCACAACCGATGGAACAAACAAAAACTAAGCCAAGTGGATCGTTCATATACATACGCCTAAGGCCTCTTTTTCGGAGGCAAGCACAAACCACCATAAACCCAACCCTACCGCATCCCCAATAGTCTCAAATCCAGCCATTTCAAAGACCTAATTCGCAAATACAACGAGCAAAAACCTTTGGAGAAAGCCAAACGCAGACGTACCTTGAGGTGGGTACCCGCTCATCTTGATCGGAGACTCAAGCACAGAACAGCGAAGAATGAATTCAAACGATGCAACTCCCAAACCACTCTAAAGACCTCCAAATTTCTCACAACCGGGATGCCAACTCTCGAAATCTTCCTGTGCAAACTCTGCAAAATTGTGGGAGCTGAGCAACTCTTTGCAAACTGTGTAAGCGACGTGAAGTGAGCGAGACTTATAGGAAGCAATCGAGCGAGTGGGTTACTAGGAAATGGTCGGCAAAGCAGAACTATCACAGAAGAGAAGGCCAAAGATCCTGAACATGAGAAGAGGTTTGCTAAGTGCAGTCGACACCAGTGTGTCAATCCGTGTGTCTGACGCGTGGGGTCTCCTGAGAGGTCGGTGAGTTCCACTTGGAATGAGGTGCGGGGTTCTAGAGGCTGGCTTCAACAAAAATAAAAAAATATGGAATTTATTTTTCTTTGCCGTGTGTTTCACTAGACTAGGTGGTTTGTATTTTTTTCAATTTTTTTTTAACAAGAAGTTAGGGTTTGGTTAGTGCAGCAATTGTAACATAACATTGTTTACCAATGAGGTAGGGACCTTTCGCATCCTTGTAAATGAAATTCTTATAGCAAAAAAAAATGTCTTATATGACTATTCAGTCCAATCCCAATCTTTGAATTAACTAATAAATCTCTCTCAAGTATTTAGCAAATCATAATACCTTTTAACCCATAAATAACACTACAACCATTTTTGGGCTGATGAATGATAGAGTCTTTTTGTATAGGACAGAAGTGCAACTATTCATCCTTGTAATTTTGTAGGAAAAGGAGAGGTTTTGTATAGTAGTTTGACTTCCAATCAGTGCTTTGGGATTTTTTTAAAACCAACTATTTACACAATGCCAAAAGGGATAATTTCCATAATCATCAACCCATCCTTTAAGGGTTAAGAATGAAGAGGACCATTGTGTAGTTATATAGTGCTATGTTATGAAAGGTTGAAGGATGTAATTCCACCCTAGAAGAATGAAGCTTGGTACAATTGTGCTCTCAAACTTCAAACTTCTCCTTACTTTATGCTCTATCTTGTCATAATAAGTGAATGAATTTTTTATTTTTTTATATCCCAAAGATGTAATCATATGTATGTCTTTTGTAAGTTACAAAGTTTTACAATTTTGTTGTGAATTACAATAAAATTTTGCTAAAAAAGTGAAGAGAGTTCATATCAAATACATAAATTAGTTCAAAATAATTTGAAAATTTCACCATAGCTGCATAATATAGTGAACAAACTTCCATGTCAATTCTACAGGAAGAAATTTAGTGCACTGTAGTAAGAGATCCCAAGTTCAAATTGCAATGAAATGTTCAATTTCAAAAAAACTCTAAAATTTTCAAATTAGAGTAGAAACTACTAAGACTTGATCAACTTCAATTCATTAGTTTGGATCAAATTCAAAAAATATCATTTTCAATGGTGAAATTCAGATCTAGAACAAGGATCTAAAAGTTGGAATCTACAAGGTGATGCATTGACTACGTCCTCGAATGTACAGGATGAGGTCATATAATTGCGCTAAGAAACAATGCAAAAATCTGTACAGACGAGTTTCTAGTTTTCTACCATTCTTTTCTCACAGGGAAGGCAATCCAGGGGCACTGATGGTTTGCTCACAACGACGGTGAATTGACCAAAAGAAGCCTGCCTCCTTTCAAGAGCGGCAAGGTAACCCAACGTCACGCCAGCGCAGGTTCTAAGACTCCAGCAAAACTCCCCACCACGAGGTCTCGGGAGGAGGCATGGCTTGCCCGTGTCTGGCCATGATGTGAAGCAACGCATGGTCATGCCACTGCCACCGATCTGGATCCAATTGGAGCATGGGGGAAGTAACAGCATACAAAGAAGCTTGAGAAACCGCTCGCTGAAAGTTCGTCATGAAGAGGACCTCCGAATATTGCAGCCCATCTCTGCCGTATCCCTGTAGATATGGAAGGCTTAAAATCACATCAACACTGCGGATCATTAACCTTTACAAACCCATTTCCAGTCGCTTGCGCTCAGCGCCGGGGATCCAGCATCCTGCTGCGCGTTCCTGAAAATGCATCGATGGATCCCAGGCTCCTGGTCCAGTGCCAATGGAAATGGGCTCTCAGTGCCGAAACGGTTAAAAGTATCCACTTCTATGCAGTTGACATAAAGGACAGTAACAAAATGTATAAACAGAAATATGGTTGAAGTTCTCTCTTACAATTTTGAATGCTAGAAACTTGTCTTTGGAAATTACAAAGTCCACCACTAAATTCCAAGGTGGACTTTCTATTTTAACTTAGGAGCTTCGGGGCTAAAGCACCCAGTATATATATACAGAGAGAAACGCAATGTACAAACCAAATACATCGTAGCAAACAAAGGCCCTTTTAATAAGATTATCCACAACAGGTACGTAAGTTGCGGCAAAGAAATGAAAGCGATATGAATGATCATCTACCAGAAAGCATCAGGGTTGTACAAATCCTGTCTTCCGCAACCACACCCCTCAAATCTTGCTGTCCCCTGCAACGTATTCAACAGAACTCTCCTCCAACTCTAAAATTCATCTGGGAAATCAAATCACCCGCCTCCATTTTCGACACAACACTGGATGCGGAATTATGAATTCCAGAAGACAACAGAAAGCACACACTGAAGCAACCAATGCCAAAAACAATGCTTCAGACCACTTACCACCAGAACACAGAGAGCAAATCGTAGTTGCAAGTCTGAACAACTAGACCTCATCCTTTTCATTAAGCATGTTTTCGCTTGGTTAGGGATAAAGTTTTGAGTTCAAGCCTGAAACAAGTTTGATGATCATGAGCATATCAAGTTTCGGATTCCAGTTCTTAGCCGCCACTTGCAAAAATTCCAACCACTTTTCTAATTATATCTCAGGAACAAATGAAGTTCTGCTCCCACCACTGGTAATCAGCATCGTCGTTGCTAAACTTTGGAAAACGATGATGCTTACGCCAATCACTACTCCAGAAGTTCGATTTGAGGGCCATGTTAGCTCCTTGGAAGTGCATCGCACGCAGAATCCGTGCCCTGTCGTGCCGATAAACCTATCAATACATCTGCCGGTAGCTTAAGCACCTGAAACACACCAAACATGCGAGGGTAAGATGGTACAACAACATCAACAGGTGTATCAGAAAGAGAACCAACATGATAGATATCATACCTCTTCCTTAATTACATCAATCATGATCTTTCCTTCCGGCTTCTTTTCGAAATTTGACAGAACTTACGCAACTGCAAACTGATATCAAAAACTTCACGTTTGTTCTTCAGATCATCATTCTCTTCCTTCAGATCATCATGCTCTTTCTTCCGGTATCCACTATCGCTTCCTGACTGCTTGGATTTGATCTTGTCTTCTTCGATCTTGATCAACAAGTCACATCTTAGTTGAGCACTCGTAGTTGAGAAGGGGAAACCGATGAGAATATCCAAGTGCCATATCATCCACGTGCAGAGAGCGAACACTAGCAAATCAAATCGAGTGCTTTTGCAAATTTTTAAGCCAACAATTCACACGGTACCAAAACAGATGATTTCCATGGTAATCCGCTTGTCCTTTAAAGGTTAAATGGTGCCCATGCTGAAAATAGCAAGTCGACTGGCAAAACATATGTCTAATGTTCAAACACGTAGCGTTTGATTCTTTCTTTTCTCTAAAAATAGGGTTTGTCACAAAGTACCTCTGTCTTAGTCTTAACCCTAAGAGCTAAGCCTATGTCTAAATGGCAGCAACGAAATGTGACAATAGACAGCTGAATTCACACCCTACATTCTTGAAGTATAAAAAAAACTTGAGACTGTGATATGTGAAATGAACATGGAGAGGATTCAATCTGAATCACAGAGCAAACAAGAAAACAATGGACAGACAAATAGGTGAGGCTTGTTGCCGCAAGGTCAATGGTGAGATTGACTCACACAAAAGCTCTGCAACACAAGGTCTATTGCAACACCCATTGGGTGGAAGAGGGAAAATTCATTATCCTAAGCAAGTCAACACTTGCATTCTCTGGCTACAAAATGAGCAAGTTGAAACAGATCAGAGACATGCGTACACTATCAAAGTCATACCACTACACCAGGCTATGTACACTGTACTCAAGATGAAGCTGAACTAGGAGAAACAACTTACTTTGAAAACACACTAACCACATAATCCACTATGGCACAACATTCCAAGAAGCCCGACTCATGAAAGTTCCATACTTATGCCCCTCGAAGCAGTTTGGAAGGCTACTCCACTCCCCCATAGACAAGTCCAAAAGCCAAAAGTGCCTACTGCTCTCAGGAAAGGACGGAAACACCATCAAAAAGTCTTCACATGCTTTTAGGGTCATCAAGCGACAGTCCGTCTCCGAAAGGTCTTCAAAAGGAGAGCACAAGTAAGACCTTTCTTGTACCCAATCCCTTAAATTATTTTGCATACGATACTTAGTGATGAAATAACCTCCCGCAGGAAAAAATTCGCCATTGGAGGTGTTCCTGTGCAGCACAAACAAGCAGTCCTTCTGAACTGCATACGTCATCATGGATGCTCCCTCGGAAGGACCCCATTCATCACGACACTTCAGTTTGCCTTCAGCAAAGTCATACACACTTCGATGGCTTATGCTTAAGAATCTGAAAGCCCTTACAAGGTCATAGTACTTCCACCTGTAAGTGACACCAAAGATGAAACCACGTGGTGGTGTTGCTTTGGTCCATTGCCTTGCACCAGAATAATATATCTCTACTGTGGGACGGCCTTTCCTGTTTTTGCCAATCACCACCACCCTATAACACTTGGTTTCAGAATCCACTTCGATGTGCATCATTTTGGGAGGGGTTGAGTAAACATATTGCAGAGGTGGGAGTTTACGCTGAACTCGAGTCAAGAGATTCACCACAACAATGCACAGGGGATTGGTTTTGCTGGGTCTCCATGTGGAGACAAAACAAACCAATCCACCATCCAGTGCACCCATATCATCCCATCTACCATCAATAGGATCTCCCGGATGCAAACTATAGAAATACTGCGACCTGTGAGTGCTCAGATCACATATTGTTACGAGAAATTCTGAATTACTACAATAATGACTGAATGAAAAACCTGCAACCATAGTGGGACTAGCTTCGTCAAGGGCTCGGTTGATTTCTGAGTTCACAGTAACCATGTCTCGGTTCCATTCCTTCGAGAGACTGCGCAGCCGAGTGATATCAGGCAAGGGCAGACGTGCCAAAACAAGTAACAGCAACTCCCTGGGAAGATTTTTCCAAAGCACCGGACTCAACTTCTTTGAATCCACGGAAACAATCTTGCGTGAAGAAGCAATGTCGAGTAAGCTTCGTAACTCCAAGTCTGGTGGTCCTCCCTTACCACCTTCGACGAAGTCATTCAGCTTCTCTCGCAAGAGCCATGCCACTACAACAAAATCCAACTGTTCACCATCTTGGCCCGAGTCAACAACACTTGTTCCAACGTGGTCCAGCGTCACCATCTCTAACACCTCCACGGCATCGTTTCGAGGAACGGTAGAACATTTCTGATTCGAGTTTGTGTCCCGACTGCCACTAGCTTTGCATTTTTTTCTGTTCATCTTCAACACCCCGTCTGAACTCTTGTGCAGTAACCTCTCAGATATGGTTGATAATTGCTGGATAATTGATCAAGTTGTCGCTGACCTAGAAAGCGAAAACTTTCTCAAACGCACTTCCGCAGACTAGGCTCCATGGCCATTTCCAGTTCTGGTTTGACAGAACAATGATTAAAGACTGGGATTCGAATGCACACTAATAAATATACATCAAGAACATGGGGCTTTGAATCAAAGTACCTGAACGAAGTAGTCAGCTGTAGGCTCAGCACAGGATTGAGGTCCAGTCAGCACTACGCTATGACCGCATTGATTCACGTGAAGAAGCCCCTCCGCCACCTTCCAGACAGCACCCCTTCCATCCCACACAAATGAAAAGATTCACGACATACCCTATTGCAACACCACTTGGACCAGGATGCATCGAGCCTTACAAGTCAACCCTCAAGAGCTATGCATTTCATCTCTGAATTGAAAGACGTCTCCGAGAAGAATCCATCATCCCCATTTGTCAAGCACTTCAATTCCTTGTAGAGCATCTTCTGATCCAACAACAGGCACCCAGAAGAAGACCGTTTCAAAAGCAAGCACGTCCATGATTCCGATTACTGATATCAGACCTGCATACCTGCCAAATTATTCACATCCTCGATCAATGGCTGCGGAATGCGACTGCGCCATGGCTTCATTTGAAGTTCGAGTAGGACCAGCCCTTCCCTAAGCTCTCAGCGTCAAGGTTCTCTCTCTTCGTCCAGGCAGACATGAGGAGCTCCTGAAGCAGACAAGCTTTGAGAACAAGATTCACACTCTTCTTTCACAAAGAATAGCTGCAATTCATAAACGCTATTTCTGAACAGCCGCAATTCATAAATGCCTAAAGGTCTGCGCACACCTGCACTCAGCAAGCGTTCTTTCCAGCGATAGTCTGTGATTTTTTTGGTGAGGTAGAACAAGCCTATTATCACCCTGATTTGGAATCTGAGTATCTTCAATTTCAAGACAGGCACATATTTTTCAAAGGTGTGCACTTGTTTCATGGATTAATCCTGGAGCGTGTGGACTCTTCTCCAAAATTGATGATTTGGAGAAAATCATTATAAAGTGCTATTTGGAAGAATATTTTAGAAGTGATATACAAAGGAAAGTTGTAAATTTTGAGTTTTACATTCCATCCGTATGGTTAGCTTCACCAATGCAATCACCAATAATTTTCTATAAATTTTGAAAGGGAAATTTCAAAATTCCTTCAAAATTTGATCACAAGCAAAATATTATCATTTTTTGAGTAAAATTTGTTGGAATGGATTTGAAATGAGGTTCTCTTCACATGATGATTTTTTGAGATTTTTGTGTTCTTTACATCTATGACCTCATTTTTGCAAATCTAGTTTTGAACTAGAGACAATGCAGTTTGACCACTTGACATACTTCCACATTTGTAATTTTAAAAAAAATTGTATTCTAACAACACCAAATCCAACCATTAGATAAGACAAGAACTTGATAAAGTATCACCCAAAATTAGAATGACTTTCATCTAAGCAGGAACGAGACAGAAACAAGAACTTCAATCTATTCATTATCCAAAAAATGGACGTCGAAGCGCTCCAAAGTTAAACTCAAGTGGGATTATAGTTTTTTGATTAAAATTGTAATTCTTGTGAATTTTTGAAATGGTCTACCATGAAATTACAAAACCACTTATAGAATGAATCAAAAATGTCCCTTAAACGATCCATTATCACCTTCACATGTATCTATTGGCACTTGAGTTTCCACCAACGAAGGATTGACACGTTATCCCTTTTGACATTATAATACACTAAAATTGTAAGAAAAATGAACAAATTTGGATGTTTGAGTGAGTGGAATGGGGGCCAAAACTAGGAAAATGGAGTTGGGCAATGAACAATGATGGGTTGGTTTACCTTAGGTGTTCAGACCATCGTTCTTTTGGAAACATTGAGCCAATGTGGATGCAAAGCTAGCAAGGATTACAAGGGGTGTTTATTAGAGAAAAGTCAAGGACTATAATTCATAACTTTCCAATGTTGTAGGTTGTTGTTATGTAAGTTTGAATCATCCAATTTTATAGATTCTCAAGCACTAACAATAGTTTTCCATAACATATCATTCAGTAGCCTTTAGAGAGGTTGCTTTTCCTTCCTTGGAAGCATCATCCATGAAAAACATCCACACGGGGAATTAAAGTAAGCTCCAGTATTAGGTGCCAGGACCATGGTAGTAGACTTGTGATTTGCCAAACACCATGAGAATCCTTTGAATCAAAATCCCAATGTCATTTAACTCTCTACCATCCAAAAAATAATTTTGGTAGATGGAGAATTTCATTAAAATGGCGATATTCCATGTGCCATTTTCATAGTGTGCCGTTCCCACAGTTTAGACCGGGCGGTCTAAAATCTATTAGTGTCCTAAATTTGTGAACTCTATATCACTATTAGATGTATTAAATCTAGGAAAGATGTAAATTTCAGATCAATTGGTTTAAAAAATCTACATATTTCCTAGATTTCAGATATCTAATAATGGTATAGATTTCAAAAATCTAGGATGCTAGTAGAATTCAAACCACCTGGTCTAAACTGTGAGAATGTCAAAGTCACAAAATAATCGCCATTTTAATGAAATTCCCCATGTAGCCCTATGAAGGAATTAACTAGGAAACATTTGAGAGAGTGAAGGGTAGAGATGTCATTTTTATATTGAAATTGATTTTTCACCTTGAATCTTCAAAGGATATGGGATAATTTGAAAATGAGTGTTAAACCACTTATTGTCAAAATGTCAAAATGATGTTTATATACAATTTCAAACCTCATTTAGTCATAATAGAATAAATTTTTTCAAAAAACTTTGGACTAAAAAAAGTTGAAATTTTTTTTTGAATTTCATCTCCAAAAATCTGTTTCATATTTCAAGCCTCCAATCAAAAGCTATGGACAAAATTTAAAGAAGATGATTCAAGATGTAAAAGAAAATGTCCCTTCCAATCCCTCTTTGAAATTTGTCCATAACTTTTGATTGGAAGCTTGAAATATCAAAAAAAAAATTGGAGATGAAATTTAAATAAATTTTCTAACTTTTTTTAGTCCAAATTTTTTTGAAATTTTTTATTTTACTATGACTAAATGAGGTTTGAAATTTTACTTCAAATTCAAATAGAATTCTTGCTTTAATTTGACTTAACTATGAGCACTAACTTAAATTTGTTTATCCCACATTTTTTACTTTACCTCCTACCACCCCATATGTATATAAAGATTTGTCTTCTCATTCCTTAAATACAAATCATAAAGGCAGTCAAACACAATGAGGAAATTGAAGCATTAGTTTCAATAAATAGAATATTAATTTCACAAAATTTTTAATCTTAAACATTGATTTTTTTTAACCTAGTTCAATGCATTGTTTTATTAGTAACTCATTTTATTATTAATCTTAACTACAGTTTTGTCCTAAGTACCTAGGTGAGCGAGCTTCAATTTTCTAACAATTTGCGATGTATGGATTATTAGCTACTGATGGGTGTGAAATATTCCACACCATATCATCCTAGGGATGAAATGATGTGGAATATTCCACATCATTTTGTCTAAGAGAAGGCAGTCCTTCTCGCTGCTATTGAATGTTATGAATGCAAAAAATATGGCCAATCATGTTTTATTGCTAGAATGAATCCAATGACCTATCTCACTTGCTTGAAAAGCTATTCATTATTTGTATTTAGGGTTGAGAAGACAAGCTCTTTACATTGTATATAGTGGAAACCCCAAAAATCATCAATGTAAACAATTCAAGCATAGTTGGAGGCACCTTTTCTTAAAACTAATATTTTTTTGTAGTATTAGCAATTGAAATTCATGAATATTTTTAAAAATTATATTTTTTGGATATGACATATAATTTCTATTAATTTTCAAAGTAAAAGCTTTCTAAGCCACCAAAACGTAGGTGGATCTTAAACTGAAATCTCCAAAAATCAACATCAATGAATTAGAGTTAAGTATAGGGGCAACTTACTAATGCATTTGAAGAACACATTAATGAAAGTCTAGGGACACATTTAGTGGAAGTCTAGAGTAAATGAATGGGAACATAGAAGCTTTGAGGGGGTTCTATCTTATGGGGTGGTAGAAGGTAAAGCAAATCACATAGGATATGTAAATTAAAATTAATAGAAGCTCAACTACTCAAAGTTAAGTCAAAAAGTAGGAATTATGTTCAAAGTAGAATTTCAAAACTTATTTAAGCATAGTAGAATAATTATTTTCAAAAAACTTTGAACCAAGTAAAGTTGGAAAATCAAGTTATCATTAATCTCCAAAAATTCATTTGATATTTTGGGTCTCCAATCAAAAGTTATAGACAAATTTTAGAAAGGGGTTGGAAGAGACATTTTCTTTGACATTTTCAAACATTCCATTTGATACCTTTTGAGGATTCATGATGGAAAATAAATTTTATTAAAAAAATAATGTCCTCACCTCCATCATTCCTGCAAATGTCAATGATAAGTTTTCTTCATTTTGCCATTATAATTTTTTATTGGCAAATATTCAAATGGCATTGGTATCGAAGCTTACATTATTCGCTATGATGTGGATGACTTTTGTGGATGAGGACTTTGGAGATGAAAAAATAGCCTTTGTGAAGACTATTGAATGTTATGTCCTAAGTGTGAACAACTCATAACTTAAAATGACACTAATCTTGATGAACCAATGCCAAACCAATTCCAAACTAATGTTTTTATGAAACTTGTACCTTTATCTCTTTGTCAAAGGTATTACGATTTTAGAACCATTATTGACCAAATGCTGCAAGTGTGTACATACCTCAAAAATGGTGCTTCCTACACTCTTTACTTCCTAATCAAAGTTTGTGCAGTATGATCACATTGATTCTTTTCATTAGGAATGATATTAGTGTACAAATACAATATATAGCTTCAATTGTGCGGCAACATCTCACATCAACTCCTCTCATCAAGATGAGTCATGAAAATGCAATGGAGTGGCATGATAGTGCTCATTGCTTGTTCATTCATTTTCTATTTTTTATTTTTCATTATTACCTCTTCAAGGATTCAATGAAGGCAACCAATTTTGATGTAGATTGCATGACATTTCAGTAGCTACAATATTTAATTCTTCAAAAAATTGGTAACAAATCTTTGTTGAATTTTGCCCCAAAAAATACATTGTCACATTTACAACTCCCAAAGGCTTCTAATCAGATCCAAAGGTTGAAGCATTAGAGGTATTCAAATAGTCATGGTGCATTTGGGATTTGTAAGCCATTGTATTAGATACATAGTGAATTCATATCAATCCTTTTCCAAGATTGTTTTCATTTGAATTCTTATTCAATTTTGACCTATTTTTTAATGCAAAATGTATACCTAGTCGCATACTTTCTAATTGGCTTCTTTCCCAAATCTTCAAATCTTCAATCTTCTCCAAATATTGTTGCCACATTAACAATTCTAAGCTTAGAAAAGGGACTAAAGGACTTTTGACACCTCCATGATATTATTCATTTTTTGTGATTGGTTGTTTTTTGTGTAAATTTAATTAATTTTCATTATGCTAGGCAATTACACCAACATTTATAGTAAATCCCTAGACGACTACAATGTTTTTAGGCCCAAACAATAATTTTAATGTTGTAATAAACAATCTACACCCTCTATTTTAATTTTTTCCAAAAATATTGAAAATTGAGTTCAAAACAAACTTCAAAGTTTATTTTGGGATCAAGATTTCATAACTTCCTTGAGATTCTAAACTCCTCATAGCAATCATCTTGTGGATCAAGACAAATGATTGAAAGATTTTTTTAAAAATTTTAAAAATATAGAGAGAAAGAGAAAATCAAGTTCAAGATTTTCTTTTAAAAATGATTTCTTTAAGCTATCTAGGTTGCATGGGTACAAAAGAAACTACGTATCTTACAAAAGTTTTTAAAAACTGTTGTTGTTTAAAGCACCTTGAAGCTACTCGTAGATTACATATTGTGTGAAAATCTCAAAGAAAAAAATGAATGAAAATTCTATATTGTCAAAAAAACCTACTTTGGGACTTTAGGGCACTACAAGGGAAAGGAGTGTTTTAAGTATAGTCCTAGTAGTATTGTCTTTTAAGTAATGACTTTTAAATAAGGTTTTTAGTAAATTTTTACTAAAAAGAAAGTCTTTTTAGTAAAATTTTACTAAAAACTTTACTTAAAGGTCGTTACTTAAAAGACTATACTATTAGGACTATACTTAAAACACCCCTTTCCTTTGTAGTGGGGGCTAAAAAGTATATATTTTTTAGTGTATCAATAAATATAAATATTTTTTTTCAAAGAAACAAAATAAAAATTTAAAAACAACTTTTGAAAATTGAACCATGTACACATGAAAAATCCCAACTCTTTGTTGAGATCATTTTTTATATTAAAGAAAATTGTATTTCATTTCATCGATCACATTCTCATTTGTACAATTTTTCATTCATTTATCTTGGCTTAACTCTAATGACATCCAAACATCCTCTCAATGAAACCTTACAATATGATGAAAGCTTTTGATGTTGTGGCATTATAACAAATTCCATTATATTTATAGACAATTCAACAAAAAAAATTGTATATCTTTAGTTTTGAACAAATGCTTAGGTAATTAGGAATTACCATAATGACATTGATCTAATCAATTACATTAGTCAATCACCTTAATTCCTAAAGACCAATTCCATTACCTCATTGTCAAACTTTGTTTCTGAGTTCAATTTAGCTTTTGCAATCATATTCAAATTTCAATGTAATATATTTGTTATATGCAATTGTGTTATCAATTTTAAAATTTCTATAAGTTTCATCATAAATTATGTTTCTTATAATCTAAAGTTCTATCTACAGCTTGAAGCTCATTAACTCGATAACGATTTACATCAGCCAAGAATAACATCTGAACTTGAAATGATAAAAGCTCTATTAACAAAGTTTTGTAAATCTTCTTGTAAAATACTTCAAACTAATATGTCAAAATAATCTGATAAATATAACAAAAAAATCCAACTAATTTGAATAAATTTTAAGAGGTAAAAGTCGGTGACTATGAAGAATACCATGAAAACTTTTCAAATAATTGATGTCTTTGTTTTACATCCCAAACACCCTTGTCAAATAAATTTTTTTTTATAGAATTTTATTTTAAGAATACCCTTTGAAAAAATTAATTATTGTGATTTCATAAAGTATAGCATGCACTTAATCTAAAGTGTCTAATGCATAATTTTCAAGATTATTTTAGAGAGGAAGAATGCACCTATTGGTCTAAAAATCATATCATTTTGACAAAGTACTTTGATATAGGTTTTTCTTTTTTTAGGTTTGAATTATATCAATTAGAATATATATTATAATAATTTGGAATTTTAACCAAAAATTCATATTAGAATCAAAAACAAAATTTTGTAATTAAAACTTCAAAATCATTTTTAAGGGAGAAAATACAAATAAAATCCATACTATATTGTCTTATTTGGATTTTAAAACATGGACTTTCTAGTTTCAATAATTCATTGAAGTTTTGGATTTTCCTAAAGTTTTGAAATGGATTAGAAAGAACTCCTTTGGTTTCATTTTTTAAGTTTATTTAAGTTTAAATCAAAACCAAAGATGAATATTTTGAAAGTTACACTAAAGTTTAACCAAAGTGCATCTACTTTTTGGATGAGGGCAAGTTTAGGGGTTATTGACATTGTTTCAAGACAGAAATGAGGTTTAGGATGATCACCCTTGCTGTAAAATATGCATGATGATGTACTACTAATTTATTATACATATCATAAATAGTTTTCTTGAATAAGCACTAAAATTGCATTGAGATGACAAACTTATGTGTAATATGTGATATAAATAAAAATAACAAATTTGAATCACAAATCATGCAAAAGGACAATGGATAGACAAATAGGTGAGCCCCATTGGTGAATGAAGAGTCCAGTGGTAATATTGGCTCAATGCTCTACATTACAAGTTCAATTGCAATGTCTACAATGCTCAACTCATTGAGACAATTTACTACAAAAGTACAATCATCCATCATTTGTGTTGAGAAACAATACATCCTATTTCTACAATTGCATTTCAAACAAACTCATTTTATAGATGGGGAGAACATATTATTAAATATTCTCTCAAAAGGCAATTTGATATGGACAATTCAATATGGAGTTGTAGGATTATGGGGTTTGAGAATCAAATGTTCTACCTCAACTACAATATTCATTAGGTGAAAAAAAGAAATTCATTATCCTTAGCAAGTCTACATCTACATTCTTTAGTTACCATAAAAACACAAGTTCAAGAGTTCACATAGACATTTGCAGTATCAGTGCCACACCAAGCTATATAAAGTTTATATATGACAAAGTTGAAATACAACACAAGCTTAACTCCTTTTTCATTAGGATACACACAATCCACTATAGAACAACATTGTATAGAACCTGACACATCCAAGTCTCATATTCATGCTTAGGTTTGCCACTCCCTTCTCCCATACAGTAGATAAATCCAAAAAAGACAATGTTTGCAATAAACCTTTGCACTTGCTATCAAAAAGCCTTTACATGCTTCAAGGCTCTTGAGACCGTACAAGTCTTTCCTACATTGGAATGATTTCTCTTGTACCCAATCCTTTTGTATTATTTGCAACATGATACTCAGTGATGTAAAAACCTTGTTGCAGAATTTCACTCTCTAGTGTGTTCTTAGCAACGGCTTGTACAATACCAACATGTAGTCTTTCCCAAGGGCACAACTCTTTACAAAACGCTCCTTCACTGCAAAGCTTGAGTTGTCCCTTAGCAAAATCATGCATACATAGAGTTTTGTTTCTCCTCAGTTGCAATACTTAAAGAGCTTCCATCTATACGTGAGACCTAAAATAGAACCACATGGAAATGCTCCTTTGGTTCATTTCTTGCCACCAAAATCATATATCTCTATCATAGGATAGCCATTCGCATGTTTGTCTACAATTACCATTATATCACATTTGGTTTCAGAGTCCACTTTGATGTGCACCATTGTACATGGGTGGACATAATATAGGTAATGAAGAGAAGGGAGTTCATTATGATCTCGAGTCAAGAGATTCATTACAAAAATGCACAAGGGATTGGCTTTAGTGGTTTTCCATGTAGAGACAAAGCAGACCAATTCATCGTTGACTGCACCCATCATCATCCATCAAAACTGTCGGAATTCCTCACGTACAAAATAAAGGAATATTGGAATTTGTGTTTGCTTAAATCCAATATTGTCACGAAGAAGTCACTTCTAGAACCATCAACATCTAAGCTTGAAAGAAGTGCAACCATGTTTGAACTTGTTTTTGTCACATACTAAGTAGCTTGATTCTTGAGTTTGCAGTTGCCATGTCTCTCTTCCATTCCCTTGAAAAATTGTGCAAGCGAAGAATATCAAGTATTGGCAAATGTGCCAAATTAAGAAGCAACAACTTTTTGGAAAGAGTTCTTGTCGAGGCAAAAATTAACAACCTCAATAGGATTGTCAATTTTATTGTAGTATAGTAGTAAAGGTTCGTTCACAGGGAATTTCATAACAGATTAGGAAAGAAAGTTAATAAATTAATATTTATAAATTCAATCACTTGCCAATTGACAAATTGACGATCTAAAGCCAATCCTTGGCTAATATTTACAATATAAAAACACTATTTAGAACTATATAGAAAACTCCAAGGAATAAAATAAATAAATACAACTTGACTTCTAAAGAACATCATAGAGGGGAAAAAAAAGATGGATTGATAATAAAAATAAAAAACAAATTGTTTTTTTGGCTACCTCTAATTAGCTAGACAACTACTCATTGTGAAGAGCCTCCAAGTCAATTAGCCACTATTCATATCTTTTGTTGCATACCTTTTTAAATCTATTTGACAATTAGTCTAGTAAACTTTAGAAATGTAAAAACTATTTGACAAAAGCCTACATTTACACTATACAAGGCATATAGTTAAAAATAAAAAATTTAGAGTAACTACAGTTCTCCAAAGAACATGATTTAGTATCTTTGGATCCATTGAAATGATCTTGTGTGAAGCAACCATGTTGAGTAAGTTCTATAACTCCAATTTGAGAGGTTCTCCTTGATTATCATCTACAAAGTCATTCAACATTTCTCGATGTTTCTTGATGACAATTGAATAAATCCAATAATCTTGAACAATATAGAATACAAATAAAACTTGATTTTGCTATTTGACCCTTATTCTATGATTAATTTTGCACCTTTGAACATGATGGTACAATTACTTTGCCAAAATCTAATTAAAGTATAGACATATCTATTTTGCAAAGTTTGGTTGTAAATCAATTCATATTGAACTCTTTATAGATCATATTTTTGTTCCTTAATCCTTGAAAGATGGGCCTATGCCCATGGATTCAAGCTTCACAATCCTTCTCTTTGTTTATTGACATTTTTATGATTATTTTGTAGAGATGAAATTCCATGACTATGGTTAAAACATTAAAAAAATATGGTAGAAATTGAGACTCAATGAAGCTACCCAAAATCAATTTTGTCTGCCATAGGTATAATGGAACTTTAGAGGTTAATGCATGTTGTTACAAAAATGTTTATCCTAAATCTCATTTGGAAATGAAAACAACGATTTTCATGAAAGTAACTAAAATTCATGATTCTGGTGGCAAAAAAATCAATCAAGCATGTACACCAAATTGAAAGCCTTATCCCAATGTATAAGATTCCTGTAATAACACTTTAAAACTTCATAATTTTTTCATACAAAGCCCAAAAATTAATCATGTTCTGATGCTTATTTAGACACTATGAAGTGTATATACCTCATTGCCTTAAAGATAAATGATAATTTGAAAAATATAAGGGTACATATCCACTAGGCGTTTTCAAACTATGTGTTAAAAGATAAAACCTTTGTATAAGTAGAAAACAGTCTTTTTTAAAGAGGATCCAAGTTCAAAATTGCTATACTTGTTTCTAAGTTGTGTACAATTCACACATGGCTCATATCTTGTGTCATGGGAGGTGTTGGGGTTTGTGATTCTACCACCAACTCTGGGTTTGTGCCAGGGTATGTGTAGGGGGCCATTCTCGATGGCTTTAGTGATTTCTACAAGCATTTGGTTTATTTTCTTTTGTGAAGTTTTGTCGTTGTTCCATGAGGCTTTGCAGCAACTTGGTTTGGTATGAATTCAATCTCAGTTGGCAAGTTGTACAAGTTTCGAGGAGCTCAAGTTGTGCAAGTTTCAATCTACAAAGTTCTACAAGGTGTGAGAAGCTTTAGTTGCGCAAGTCTCAGTTGCCAAATTTCTACAAGCTGTGAGGAGCTTACCTCTTAAGCGCTTCAACGTCCACATTTTCGATGATGAATAGAGGGCTTGCAAGCATTGTTTTGTACAACTAATTTCTCACTCATCCAATGTAACACTTGAATCTTGAAAAGACAACTTTTCTTATTGACCAATTTCATGAAATTGCAGTAAATAATATTTTTAAATAAAGATATATGCAAAAATGTGCAAAAATTCAAAAAAGGATTGAGGAGTTAAGGGATTAAGTTGTGCATGTCTCAATTGGCAAGTTTCGCAAGGTGCAAGTTGTGCAAATGCATAGCAACGTATCACATATTGTAGCAATGGCAATTTTAATTAATGCATGCAAAGGGGGAACAATACATAATACTCCATGGATTCATCCGAAATCTAAAAATTCTAAAAATTTGAATTCTACAAAAACAACAGCAAGACTTTCTTTACGACTTCTACAAAAACTATATAACAACCTTGTTCTTATACCCAAATACATCAGGTTTCACCTAGGATCACCATTTGCTAAACAATATGAATGGGAACAGTAGAAATTTTTCTAACACAAGACCAATCAATAAGAACGCCTATAACACTAGGTGGGAATGGACCATAAGCATTCAACTTAAATTCAATAATATTTCATAATTACATAATCAATTTGAAACAAAAAATGCCAAAATGTGAACCCGGATGATATCCATGTGATTAGATCTCTTAATAGAGTAACTAGTATTTTTGAATAAGCATTGAAATAAAAATTTGAAAAGTCTTTCTCAAATTGATTGGTGGATTGAATATTTGTAATTCAATTGTAACTTAATAAAATACTCAATTTCAAAATTTATTCGCTTACAAAATCCCATTAGTCTTAAATGAAACATAGATATACTATAACATATGTCACTTACAAGTATTTTTCCACCAACAAAGATTATATCACGTATCATCAACATGGTCAATTTACTATTTTTGAATCATAAATAATTTGTCAAATCAATTTCAAGTGCTTCATGCTGAAAATTCACCCAAATTTCAGTTTATACTTTATAGTGCAATAATTTTATGATGAACTATTATTTTGTCTACCGTTTATAGTGTAAAATTTTTGAAGATTTAATCATGAAAACATCATTACTTTCCCCTAAAAGAATCTCTTAAACTCTTTAATGATTTTGATAATTTTGTATTCAATTCATCATAAAACAAAAGTCAAGAAATGACAAATTCAATGTGAACCATATCTTTGACCTATTCAAAGACAATTCATTTCTCTCTTTACAAAGTTGACTAATCTATGATATTTGTTGCCCAAGAAAGCTTCCCAAAAAAATACAAAAGGATTGCATAGATCAATATTTAGTAATTAAATCTAGAAAATGTGTTGGATTGAAACTTTTGAATCTCAAAAATCCTCTTATACCAAGATTTCACTAAAAAATTCACATGGGCAATATGCAAATAATATATGTTGATATTACTGCATTAAGAAGTTGTAATGGATGTAATATGAAATCTAGCAAACAAGAAATTTAAATTTAAATTTATAATATATCCAAAAGTATATTCTCCAAAATTCAAATAGAAATAAAACTTTCTCTAAAACCAATGTAGAATAATAAGCTAAAGAAGTTTTTAGAAAATAAATAATTTTTGTTTGTATCTTAAAGAAAATAGTAAAATATTCAAAGATTTTGATAAAATCTTCCATTGCTTTTAAATTGAATAACTCTTATCAATATGTTTCTCTAGAAAAAAATAATTCTTTAAATTATTACATTGATATCCTAGGAATACACTTGAAAAATGTGTGATCTTTTTCTAAAGTGTGTGTTTATAAATAGTAAAATTAAAAAATTGAAAAGATAAACAATAAAATTAGATATAAAATAATCATGAAGGCCCAAAATTCAAATCTCTCAAACTTATAATAAGTGTAGTCAAGTGTTTCTTACAATCTCCCACCAATCTTTCTTGAATGATTATAGTTCATAGCTTTTACTATTTTAAAATGAGAATGTAGAATCTATGATTATCTAATCAAAAATATATATTTTGAAAGGATTTGATAAAATCAAGAAAAAAAACTAGTAAAAATAATGCTTAACCCCTCAAGGCCCAACACCTATTTTACAATGAGGTTTTCAATGAATTTTCCCACTTTGATACTTTTTTTGCACATAGATGTGCTTGAAATTTTTGATTATAACCATACAAAAGTAAATACTTTTTGTTTGGAATGCATAGAATTATTTGTGGAAAGTATTGACGGTTGAATTCCTACATTAAAACAATTTTGGATGACCAACTTTATTAGCAAAAAACCATTGCTTTTTTTATGAAAGAAAATTTATAAGAAGATGACTAATGATTTTTATCCCCCACAAAAACATTGTATTGAAATCTTAGGCAAATGTAGCAATTTTTATTGAAAAAAATTAAAAAACAAGAAACTCTTCCAAAATTGTATCTATTTCTATGTAGAAGGAGAAGAAAGCCAAAATTGACCAAATTGGATCCTACAAAACTAAAGAAAATTCATATATGTATTGATTTTTATAACTTAATTATTGATATTATTAGCATGATGTTTGGAACATCTTCTAAAAATCCGGAATCATTGTAATTATTTTGTATTCTTCATTATTCCAAATTGAACCTTGTATCTTTGAAATTGTTAAAATACAAATTTTAAAAATAAATTATCCAAATCTAGTTTGTTTGTGCAAAGTTAAGATAAGAAATGTTTACTATTCCTTTCATTGCAAAAATATTATATTTGCTTCCTTTTGCTATTTTACTACATTTTCTAAATAATTTTAGAAAATGCTTTTCACTTTGAAATTTTGAAAATAAAAAATGTAACAAGTATATCAACTTGTTATTCTAGCCAATCCTAGTTTACAAAATGTTGAGATTTGTTTCACCCAACTAAAAATTGGCCATTGAAATTTGAAAGAAGACACATTATGTTCCCTTGGTCATTGTCTCATTGAGGGGTTAATATCAAAAAATAAAGTGTTAAGGCATTTTAATTCTAAAAAAGAACTATTATTATTTTATAGAATTATTTACAAATGAAATATCAAAACTAGAATTGAGATTTAATCACTTACATGTTTGGGTTAGTTGGATAAATCAAAATATAGATAATTAATGCATTTCACAAAAAAACTACTTAATAATTGCATACAATAATAAAAATGTTACAACTTTTTCTATAATTATATAAATTTCTAAGTTAACTGTCTTTTAATAAAAAAAATATAAGTAAAAAATATACTCTTCTCCAACGTCTCATTTTAATCCTCCAACAACCTCAAATCTTTGTAATAGGGTGATTGCAAGAAAGACCAAATGATTCTGGTAGGATTTTGCAAAACTAATTTTTGTTCAAGCTATAATTTTCGAATTTTAAATTGAATGCCAAAAATAAAATATTTGAATTTAGATGTTTTGATTGTAGTTTATCTTCTTATTTTTAAAAAATAATTTTGTACTAAAAATTTGATTTCTCTAATTTGTCATTCTTTTTTATCTTTTTGTTTTTAGTATTAAAGAATATCCAAATTATATATACTAGAGCTAAAATATTGGTAATCTATTTTCACAATAATCAAGCATGTTCCATACGAAGGTCATCAAAAAATACATTATTTTATGTACACTTCTAAACATTGAAGATAGTCTTACTCCATCAAATCCTTACAAATGTTTAATTTTTAGTTTTCTATTACACTATTATTAATTTGTATAATCAAAACATTAAAATATGCCATTACTAGGACATTTAGAATTGTAGGTAGAATTAGGGGTATTTCAACATTTTGATTTTAAATAAAGTAATAATAGAATTTTCTTTTAAAATTGGACATTTTTTAAGGACTCGATGGTAATGAGATTTCACCAAAAAAATGAACTCAAAACCATCTTCAATGTCCAGAAATGTGTACGCCATAGAGTCCCTTTTCTAGCCCATTTGCATGAACAAGGAGGACGTTAAATAATGTATTTTTTTAATGAACTTCATAAGAAATATGTCCCATTAGTGTAAAAATAGACTACCAAAATTTTAGCTTTAATATATTAAATTTGGATACTCCCCAATTTAAAAACAAAAAAACCTTGGAAGTGTGACAAATTAGAGAAATTGAATTTTAAATATAAAATGATGATAAATTTTTTTTGAAAAATAAGAGATAAAATTAAGATCAAAATATCTAGAATTAGATTTTTTATTTTTGGCATTGAATTTTATAATTCAAAAGTTATAGCTTGAACAAAAATCAATTTGGCAAAACACTACTAAAATTGTTTGGTCCTTCTTGCAATCACCCAGTACAGAGTTTTAACTCAAGAAGACTAAAAGACTTATAATTTAGCATAGAAAGAAACAAAATAAAATGTTTTTTTTTTGTTTACAAAGCTACATGGTAAGCGCATAAAACACCTTATAGTATTTTGCATCACAAGTTTTGCACATTACACAAAATTGGGCATAACTTAATGGGATTTTTTTCATTATACTTAAAATTTGTATAAGACAAAAAAATACATTGTCCAATTCAATAGATATTTTTGTGCAATTTCTAAAAAAAAGGACTATTTTTTTAATCAAATTTTCTAATTTATCAAAATTTACATTCAAATGTTGTTAGTATTGTTATGACTTTGAATTAATGATTTTCAATTCAAAGTTTAAGTCCCTTGTTTCTTCTACTAAATAGAAATAATCATTAAAAGAGATTTAAAATTCTTTTAATTCATTAGCTTCTATATAAATGCATATAAGACTTTGTTATGAATACATTTTTAGACATCTTAGAACAATTTTCTATAAAAATTTATGTAAAATTTTATCTTTATGAAGTATTTAATAAAAATTTCTTTTCTTTAAATAATTTTTGTAATAGTTCATTATATTCTAGCAATTGTGACAAAACAACGCAAAAATATCAATTATTTTTACCATAATTTTTGGAATAAATTTATTTTAGACTTTAATTTTGGGGTATATTATTTATATTATATTGTACTATTTTTCTAATTTTATATGTATTTATTTTAAATATATTTTTTCCAAAAGCTCATAGTACTACCCTTAAATGCAACATAATCAATATATTTTCCTTGCTTTCACCCTATATCTTGAATTCTAAAGGGCTTGACAAAGTTCTTGAAACATCATTTTGGCAAAGTTTAGTCCTCAAAGGTCTCATCGTTTGAGGATAAAAAACCAACCTATTGGTGCCATTATCAATAGTGGATGGTAGAAATAGGGACTCTAACTTCACTTAAATGTAAAAGAGAGTATGCCGCCACTTGCTTTGTGTGATTTTAGGGTTAGAAGTCAATCTATTGATGTTGCTTATCTCTAGCGGACGGCACAAATAGGGTAGACTCTAACATCACCCACATGTAAAAGAAAGTAGGTCGTTGCTTGTTTTGTATGGTACTTAATGTGGTTTGATAATGAAACCCTTGCATCTTACTTGTTTATCAAGGGTCTATTGAAAGTTTGCTATAAGTGGAGTCAAGGGTTTATTGAAAGCTTGTTGTAGATAGAATGTTGGAAGAGTTAAGCTTCCTTAGTGCCCTTTTGTAGCTTCAGCTAATGTTTGATGTTGTTATAGCGTGTGCCAATTACATTGCTTTATTATAAAGTATGCCAATACTATCTTGAATTCTATAAGGCTCGCCAAAGTTTTTGGAACATCATTTTGCCAAAGTTCAATTGTGAAAGGTCTTGTCTTTTTAGAGTTAGAAGCCAATCCATTTATGCTGCTTATTCCTAGTGGACGGCACAAATAGGGCAAACTTTCACTTCACTTACATGTAAAAGAGAGTTTGTTGCCGCTTGCTTTGTGTGGTTCCTAATGTGCTCCAAAATGCCCCCTGCATCCCACTTATTTATCAAGGGTCTACTAAAAGCTCATTGTAGGTGGAGTCAAGGGTTTATTGAAAGCTTGTTGTAGATGGAGTATTGGAAGAATTAAGCTTGCTAAGTGCCTTCTTGCAACTTCAATTAATGTTTGATGTTTGATGTTGTTATAGTGAGTGCCAATTATATTGCTTTATTCCTCTTGAAACAAGCTAGGAGCCTAGTTCTACATGAGCACAGGCGAGACAAGTATATGCTAC
Source organism: Climacium dendroides (assembly GCA_950106755.1). Taxonomy (NCBI): domain Eukaryota; kingdom Viridiplantae; phylum Streptophyta; class Bryopsida; order Hypnales; family Climaciaceae; genus Climacium; species Climacium dendroides. The sequence continues at coordinate 43,614,900 of OX467082.1, read as the reverse complement.
ATTTTTTGGAATGTGACTCTTCCAGGTCTGCTACAACATCTATACATTAGTTGGTTTTCTCAAATCTTGAACTTTGTTGTTTGCAATAGTAAGAGCCTTCCATCTTGTTTTTGGGTCACTCACTTGTTTTTCCTCTCTAAGTTGAAGTTCTTAACTTGGCTAGTGGGTATGATTGCATGCCTAGGTCTTTGTATTGATCAATCCTACAAGCTTAATAACAATTTACATGAAGAGAACACATGAAGAGAATGTTCAATAGAAAGATCTTGGTCGAAGCGCTAGTTGGTTGTCTTTACTTTGAGAGATTGAAACTTGGGTTTGGATGGGATGGAATTTGTGCAACCCGAATAGTAGCAAAGCTTATTGCTTTGAGCTTGACTTGAATTAATGAGGACATGATGTGCTACTCACTGGACTTTGCTAGTGACTACTTTGTTTAAGTACATTGATTTAAAGCCTATGATGTTCTTGATGTGTTTTCATTAGCACATATGCATTTGAATCCTAGTCTTAATGTTGATTTGCAATATTAGAACTGGAAATGAGCACGGACCTTAGCTAGGTTGAAAAATTGGCTTACGGAGTTTGAGAAAGTTCTTGCTTTCTAACTCACTGACAGCATAAACAAGTTTCTTGAATGTGTGACCTCTTATGATGTAGACTCTAAGATTTTTAAAACATGTATTTCTTCCAAAAGTTTACAATACTACCTTGAAATGCAACATAATCAATATGTTATTCTTCTTTTCACTCTATATCTTGAATTCTAAAGGACTTGACAAAGTTCTTGAAACATCATTTTGGCAAAGTTTAGTCGTCAAAGGTCTCATCATTTGAGGATAAGAAGCCAACCTATTGGTGCCATTATCAGTAGTGGATGGTAAAAATAGAGACTCTAACTTCACTTAAATGTAAAAGAGAGTATGCCACCACTTGCTTTGTGTGATTTTAGGGTTAGAAGCCAACCTATTGACGTCGCTTATCCCTAGTGGATGGCACAAATAGGGTAGACTCTAACATCACCTATATATAAAAGAAAGTAGGCCATTGCTTGTTTTGTGTAGTTTTTAATGTGGTTTGATAATGAAACCCCTTGCATCCTACCTGTTTATCAAGGGTCTATTGAAAGTTTGTTGTAGGTGGAGTCAAGGGTCTATTAAAAGCTCATTGTAGGTAGAGTGTTGGAAGAGTTAAGCTTCCTTAGTGCCCTTTTGCACTTCAGCTAATGTTTGATGTTTTTACAGTGTGTGCCAATTACATTGCTTTATTATTCTTGAAACAAGGAGCCAAGTTTCCAACAATTCTAAGCACATCTCAGAGCCTACAATACAAGAGGTTACACATTCAAAATGTTGACAAGGAGCAAAAAGAAACGCACCGTTGGTACAGACGAAAGTTGTCCCAAAGACTTGAATGAGTTACATTCTGCCTTCCTTGGTAATGATGCCGTAGAGGTGGGAGAGATGGTAACAATGGACCACAATGCAACAAGTGGCGGTCGGTGCGATGGTTGTCGGAAAATGGATTATCTTCAAGTGGCATGGCATTTATGAGAGAAGTTGAACAACCTTATGGATGGAGAGAAGGGAGAGTTTCTAGAATTAGGATTGCAAAGCTTACTTGACATCGCTGCTTTGTGCAACATCGTTTCCATGGATCCAAAGATATTGAATCTTGTTCTTTGGAGAACTCTTCCGAAGGAACTGCTACTTCTTGTTTTTGCACGTCTACCAGTGTCTGATATTGTTGTCTCTTGAGGGTATGAAAGAGAAACATGGCTATTGGAAATTCAAAAATCAACCAAGCATGTGACGAGGCCAATCCCTCTATGGTTGCACTTCTTTCGCATTCTTCTACAAATGTGTTCTTGGTAACAATATATGATTTCACAAAATGCCTACAACCTCCATCTCCAAAGTTCCTTGAGTGTTGATTTTGAGCGGCGCAACACATGGACCGCAATGGATGCATGAGATGGCGGATTGGTGTGCTTTATGTCTCTTTGGAAACCCACCAAGGACAACGGGTTGTACATTGTTGTGGTGAATCTCTTGACACAAGTTTAGCATGAACATCCATCTATGCACGGTCGATACTATACTTTGCCTGCAATGGTGCAAATCAAAGTGGATTTGGATACAAAATGCTATAAAGTGGTTGTAGTAGTCTATGAGAAACGCCGTCGCACAGTACCTTGTCGAGATCTACGATTCTAATAGTAGGTAGTGGATTACATTAATACCACAAAGTGGTTCCATTTTCGGTCCCTTACACTATTAGACTAGTGCGAATGGTTGGTGTTGCAACACAAGTACCCAGCTAGGTGCATATGACTTTGCTAAACAAAAATTGGAGCTTTACAATGAAAGAAATTCCTATACACTACATGGATAAGGGGTCTATGGTTGAGTTGATGCTCCTTGATTGGGTACTTCAAAAGGATTATTTGTTCATGTTGTTGGTTCGGATGCAAATGGATGCATCCCATGAAGGAAAGGTTCATTGTATCAAAAAGTATCGTTTTGAAAACAAGAGGAAGGCTTGGGTGCAGGAGAAAGCATATGAGTGCCCTTCTTTTGAAGAGTTTTTGAAGAATCTTTCTGCGGTTTACGAGGAGTCTTTCTACATGTGATGGTTTTCTAATGGTAACTATACATTACGGTGAGAGAAGTCAATATTTCTGGCTTTTGGATTTATCCACAAGTGAATGGAGTAAACTCCCCAAAATTTCAAAAGGGAAGCATACGAAGGGATCTTGGCTATGCAGGCTATCTTGGAATTGTATTCCATAGATCATTTTAGAAGTTGAATGCTCAAGTTCATTTGGTGCTACTAACTACAATGAATTTTACCAGACGTGATCAAGCTTTACACATGTACAAGTTCTTGATATGGTGAGTGCCCAAGGATTTTTTATTTTAGAAAGTGGTAAATTTGGGCTTGCTAAGGATTGGTCATTTTGTTTTTTTCTTCCAACATGTGAACATTACTCTTGAGTTTGAACATCTGACTTTTGGATTGCATGTGTGTCTCTAAAGGTTCTATGTGTGATTGGTTTATAATGTAGCCTCCTTGAGAAACTTCTTCAACTACATGTGATCCGTCTCCAGTTATAAAGTTTAATCTCTTAAAATATGTAATGTAGTGGCTAATGCTATAAGTGCTACTTGTGAGTTCTATCGATGAAATTATCTTGCACGATGTTGTCTTAGAGCTATAATAAAAATTGATAAAGAATTCAGGCTAGTACTTCTAAGCATTTAGCAAACATTACATTATTCAATGTCTAGCTTGCTTGATGTGTGTTATATCTTCCTTGTGTTTTTATTAGTCACATTTAGTATTTGCAAGTTTAGGCAAATCTTTACACCTAAAATTGTCCAAATTGTTGTTTCTTGCCTATCTTTGTAAGTTTTTGTGGAAGTTTTATGAGGGTTTGGTTTTGAAAGTAGGTCGCTATGAGGTGTAGTTGCTTTACATGTTTGCCACCCGGCTCATGCCATCTCAACGCTTAAGTCAGTATTAGAGCTCAAGGGCAATTGTGGTAGATCAAGACCTCAAAATTGCCCATACCTAGGTCTAATCAGTGCTATAAAGTCCACAATTGCTAGTGGGACAACTCATACTTTCAACACTTGGTTAGACAGTTCCCAAATTCCACATGTACTATTGCTAAAAATTGATTTCTTTGTGAAACTATAATTTAGAGTCATCCTCAAAACATTTTCTATGGCTCAACTTGAACAGCCTTGGGAATTGGAACGTAGAGATTTGACTATAATTGGAGTGGAGGTTTATGGTTTTGCATTTATTTGTTTTATAAAACTATTGCAAGTTGGTGTACACTAAGTTCATCTTTTTTTCAAAACAAGATGGAGAAGAAGATTGCACCCAAGATCTTTCTTTCACAATCCATCCACAATATTGGAAGAGATCTCCTAGCCAGAAATAGAAGAATTTGCGCTTAGGAAAATGAAAGTTGTACTCTATGATGAAGAATCAAGATAGAAGCCATGTAATTTGAGCAATGGTTTCTAAGGAATGAAAAGAACTTTGCGAATCACTACTATAAAATCCTATTCATACCCTACATATGATTAAATGTACTTAGTTGAAATAAAAAATTTGAAGCTAATTAAGGCAACTATCATATCGCTATGGTACACAAAATTTGGAGTATTTGGTTTGGTGTCTCAAAATTTCTGCTTTGGAAGACCTTATATCCTTCATTCACAACTCAAGAATAACTATTGTTGTGAATAGAAACTAGAGCCTCCAAATCTCACTGCCAAAATGGCCTTGGTAGTAGACAAGAAATTGAGAACAACCCACAGAGTCACATGATGGAGTATTGTCATGATCCAATGGATAAGCGACCATGAGAAGCTACGACAGTATTCACCTATACTCTCATTAGGTACTACAAGGCTAAAACCACACAACCACTGACAATTCCTGAGCAACATATTAGTCAAATTCAAGTCTATTTACAATTTATTCTTCATGAACACTGCCTTGTGTAAATACAAGTTATAAGTACCACTTGAACAAAAATACATGTATGTCGGCCAGCAAAAATTGCATAGAAGGTAAATATGTTTATTCAAAAACTGCATAGAAGGTAAATATGTTTATTTGCAAGCGCGGTTTTGGATCGAAATGACTTGACCAATCAAAAGACCTAGGATAGCAATTTGTGAAACAAATACTGCTCCTATCAAGTTAGCCAAAGAAGCAAAGGCAAGCAACAGCTGAAACAATACCACATCTGATAAATCTTGAAATCCAATGGCAAATGCAACCATTGTTAAAAAGTGAGTCCCAAGTGTTTGAGATTCAAATCTCTCCACCAAAAGTTTAAAATCATCAAACTCTAAGTACCATGGACTTTGGTTGTGTTTCTAAGACTTAAAACACACCTGAAATTGCAAATGTTTGCTCAACATTGGTTCATGTTAATCCAAGTCTTTTAACATGTTTAGGAGTAGTTTGAAGTTCAAAATCTTGACATTTTTGGATTATAAAGAATTTTTCTGGCTTGTTTCTTTTTCATACAATGTCCGATTTCAATAACTATTGAAGAAAAGTTGTGCATACTAGTCTTATTTGTGTGTCTAAAATTTCATATCAATCCAAGAAGTTTTGAGTGATTGAAAAGCATTTTAGTAGAAAGAAGTTCAACCTCAAATGTGTTCTTTTACTCTATTTTTTCATTTCAAAGTCATTTTGTAGACACAATGAGTCAATTGAATGATGCTTTCTTTCAACAATGTATTTGTATGCTGGTTTTGAATTACTTTATAGTTTCAGTTTTTTTCTTTGTGTAGGTTTAGAAATCAAATTTCACTTGCAAATGTGTGGCCAAGAAATCTTAGCATCCTTTTTCAACACTAATACGGTATAATCTTGCAAACTATGTGGCTAAATGACTCCAAATCTAATTCACATCATCTACAACATGTACACTACAAGATTGTATAGTTGAGATTTCTATACCTTAGTGACATTTAGATCTATAGCACTTCAAAAACAATGATGTTTTTAAATCCAAAAAAGGCCACGGGCTTTTAGAAATTAACTTATGGGCTCCCCAATGAACTATTCAAAAATTGAAAATAGTACTGGCTCTTGTCAAATTGACCAACCTAACTAAGTTGCTATGTTTATTTGTTTATATTTGTGAAAAGATCTTTTTGAAGTCTAGTTTGAGCATCAAAAATCCAATTTTAAAAATGGTTGATTATGATTTTTCTATTCAAGATTTTGTGCAAGGATGTCCATTACAATTGTGACTTTCCATAGTGTCCAAGATTCTTGGAAATGACCTTCAAATGCACTAGATCTTGGAGAAAAAATCACATTACAAATTCATTTAAAAAAACTGTAGAGTAGATTTTGAGAAGCCATAAATTGATTGGGGTTATGCATGTTAGATCCATTATCTTCATATTTTTTGGTGACCAACTTTTTAGATTTGACATGTACAAAAAAGATTGAAAGACTTTAAATCACTTTTGCAGTTCTAACACCCTCATAGTCAAACATTATAATCTTTCAATCCATAAGTAATATTGTTGTATTTTCTTTTCCTATGTGATCTTTAACATGTCTAATTTGAATTTGTACAGTTACAATTCAAAAAAACTGGATACAACTAATCAAAATGTTGGCTTCTTTACAATTCAGAACATGTTCTTAGAAGTTCAAAAAAGGCCATGGACATTTAAGGGTCAAAAGTGGCTGAGCCCAAGGTTTTGGTTCCAAATTCAAGTTTGTAGAGACTTAGTCCTGACGAACCCACAAACGATTGGAATCCACCAGCCGACCTTTCTACCAAAAGTTTAATCTTATTAGAAAAATCTCCTGGCCAAAATCAGTATGAGTATTGTTCCCATCATTGAAGTGCCTTACACCAAAGGGTGCAATTAGGTTGCCCCACACTAATTGCTTGACATTTCACACTATATAAATATTTATTTTTATTGTGGTGATTTTCATCAATATTTAATACAATAAACATTTTTGAAGAACTTTATATTGTAGAACTTTATATAAAGATCTATTGAGAGAGATGTAGTTGCCTATATGTGGACGTAGTGAGTCACATTGGGTAACTCAGTAGGATAAGGCAGTCTAATTGTTAAGGCAACCTAATTGCACCATTTGGTGTAGTGCTTAATAAAGGGCATCATTTACAATAGGTATACCAAATTAGTGTGTGTCTTGACCTCTAAAGTCCCAAGACATTTTTTAGGATTTTCTGTCTAAAAAAATATTGAAAATTGCCTTATTTTTATGCATTGATTGAAAAACCATACATGATGATTTATTTCAAAATGTAACCATAGGATCTTGTACTAATCTTATATGAAATGATGTGGTAAAAATTTTGTGCAATTTTACCATATGGATTGAAAGATAATTGCATCCAAAGTCACAAGTTTTTTTTTGGCCATATCCAAGAATTTCAAATGGTTTTGACCGCCTCTTGTGATCAATTTAAACCCTATAGACTTCAATTTAATCAATATCAATCAATTTCTCTATAATCAATATCATGTAAGGTATATGTTCACCAATTTTCAAGTCAATTCAAGACATGTAGCATAATCAAAAAAATCTTGCAATGCAACTATGTCTCAAGATTTGACAATACACTATTCAATTTTTGCACACATTTTTCCATCACATAAGTGAAGCACTATTTCCACTGGTCATTGATGAATTGAACAGTCACCAGAGGGATGATTTCCACAGTCACTATTAACCGTTGAAGGATGCAGTCAATTCAAGGGTTAATATATTAATTCATCAATGAATTGAACTCTCCTCCTATGTTATAAATCCAATATTTTTGTACGAGGTCCTTCCAATTCTCCTGGTACTTCTGCCTAACAGGGTTTCTGCGAAGGTACTTGGAGCTTACTCATTTAGACAACTGAACCCAGGAGTTCCCAAACTCTCTTACACAAAATTCAGAAGGTTCGGTTACTTTAGGTTGATATAACAAAGACGGTAACTGTACCGTTTACTACCAGCGAACAATATGGACAACAAAAATAGAGTCAAGTGTTGACAGAGAAAGCATGAGACTGTTTTAGTGCTCTTCAGGTCACACAGTTCAACAACCGTGAGCAACATAATCGAAGCAGCTATTGAGAAAGCTTCAGGCTCACGTAAGTTAATGTACACTGTCACTGATGCAATTATTGCTTACAAACCTATTGAAAGGTGCAGCAAATTTCTACCGTGTACATAATTTTCCGGTAAAAGTCCAAGGAATGGGAAAACTATGCACTTCAATTTGTCGGTGGTTCAGGTGACCAACAATGATTTGGCTCTGCATTACTACATCGGAATAGAAGGGCTACTTACCTTCTAGCAAGGGACTCACATCCAGCATCGCTTGAACCCTACGCCTCACAAGGTTGTTGCTTGTGTCGAGAAGCATCAATTTAGTCTCAGCAGACGCCGACAAGTTAAACCTCTTAAACACTGCAAGACATTGATGTACTTTGTGGCTAGAATGGAAGTACCCAAATGAAGGGCATAAACTATTCCCATGCCTGCACTTAGTGTGGCCCAAGCAAGTAAAAACTGGTTCATACTCGGCAATTAAGAGAAAAAATAGTGGGACAATGTGGAACTTACCGATCTCGATAGTCTCGGGGTTCACAAACTTTATACAACTCATACAAGCTTCAGCTTTTGGAAACTGACTGAAACAATAAAGCTCACAGGGTAAATTGGTAACGGATCAAGTCTTGGAGCTGTTGGTACAGACCACAACAAATAGTCTGTAGGGTTGTAAGTCTGACACGATGTCATTCACTAGCTTCAGTCAGGTACTCCAGGTGCCTCAATTTGGAATGAATGGGCCAGGTATCTGAAGACTGGAACCATTTCTAGAAGGCTAAATACAACCCATTCATTAGAGGGTGGACTTCCCAATCATCAGAAGGTACATCACAACTGAGATAATTTTGCATGTCTGGATTCCTTCACCAGCCGCTTGCAGTAATGCCCATTGTGAAGAGGAAACCCGAAGCAGAAAAATAAATCTTCTCGTTCGCCTTCACAGAAATCGACCCTTCCAACGAATCTTTCCAATGGAGAGAAAAGAAGGTCGCGAAAAAGGCATGTGACCTGAAACAGACCGATACGTCAAGGGCTTTCTCAGTAGTAATGAACTCAAAAAGCGCATATGAGGGGCCTGTGAGTCTCACGGTTCGGTAGATTCCGAAGGCTTCATGTCTTTGGCAAGCACAGCCAATCCTGCTTGTGGGGCTTCTTTCATGCGAGCAGCAAGGTGCTGCATAGTGAACGGCAGGTACAAACTTCTTCGAGCGTTCGCCACATACAGCTCAGCATCTGTATTGTATTCACAAAGGCGCTCCATGTACCGCTTGAGAGCTGTGTATGATGCACTCCAAACAGTAAGAGAAGGTGGCACACGCATAAATTGCAATACTAGGGCACCAGCTACGGGATGCAGCCTGGCTCGAGTAAGCTCCGCAACAAAGAGGGGGAAGGCAACCAGGTAGAGGGGGTTGTCCTGGATTGTGAAGCTCAATCCTTGAGCCTCTTCCAATTGATGATTTTGCAATTGACCCGCCAGAAGTCCCAGAGTCCAACAAAGTGCATCGAAAAGTCTAGAGAATCTAGAATTTCCGGCCACTGTGGGCAAAACACCTGCTGCCAGCACAAGCCCAATCATTTCTTCATCCACACTTGTGGTCTTTCGATTGACTGTTCCAGACTGAAATCCACCTTGAAAGGAATCTAGCGCATCCGTTTGAGAGCTGGCGCTGAGCTCGTCTTCGAGAGCACCTAGCATGGTCATTTGAAGGGAATTATAGGGAAGTAGAAGGGAGACTTTGAGAGCAGATGAAATGCTATGAGATTTGACGTCTGAAATCAGTACATCAGCTTCAGCTTCAGTAAGGATGGCAGTGGAAGGATGTGCTAATCCTCCATCCAGAACCTGTAAAGCCTCGCTTAAGAGACCAGCAACTGCCAACTTTTGTAGAATGCTTTTCCAACATAGATGTAATGCATGAATTTTTATGTCATTATCACATTCTTCCCAACCTTCCCCCCACTCAGATCCGTCATCCGCCTCGGAATATTCCTTAGTCGACTCCGCTTCAAAAATAACATTCCACTCCTTCAAAAGAGAACTCAAAGCTAGCAAATGCTCATTTGTCGAGGCATCCGCTAGGAGATCGGTGAACAAGGAAGTGGCTGCATCTACCGAAGCGAGATCATCACTTGTTATATGTCTGTCCGGCCACAGGGGACGAACCAGCTCGGTAGATCTAGAGGTCGCGAGGTCACTTGGCGACTGAAATGCAGTATCAGTGTCTCTGGATCCTTCAACTTCCTCCTCTGGTGGTTGTTCCTCAAGTTGCTTAATGGAAGAAGCATCCCAATCACTCCAAATTAATGGAAGACCATCTCGCCCAACCAGACGCCCCATACGGAAGGCTGATTGAAGCTCCAGTACAGTGCTCCGCATGGGCTGAGGACTGTGAGCAAAATCAGTCAGCCGCTTCCAAACAAGCTCCCTAGTCTCAGATAAAAGATTACGCCAAGGTGAGTGCTCCTCCTCTGAATCCCTTCCATCGTCATCGACACTCAGCGAACCCAACACCCCTAACAATCTGTCCATGTTACTACTGTCATCCTTGGTAAGCAAGGCTGATTCATTAGTCTCTAAAGCTGAGGCTAAGGTCAGCAAGTAGATTTTGAATATGTACTGTTGGAAGTCTCTACACAAAGAGTCAAGTTTGACACTAGTAAACTGTCCAACCTCTTTGGCCGCGCAGCTACAATCTCTCTGAACCGGATCATTTTCCACAATAGTACTTTGAGGGTCAATCGCTACTAGGGAGTTTATGACTACCAGCACAGCTCTCAACGAACAACCAGCCGCCACCATTTGCATTAGGAACTTCACAGAAGCATCAAGAGATTTTCCCTCCGTGATTTGTTCAGCAGGATAAGAGATCGAAGACACAAGGTTTCCGTCCAAAAAAGGTGACTGTGCCTCCCTCATGATATCATTTCCGACATCCCAACTCTGCCGCCTGGTCACGATATTCTGCATCCAAAGCTGCAGCATGATAGTCACTGCCTCTCGGCTGGAAATTCCTTCTTGATGGATCGCATCTGATACAGGAAGACCCAACTTGTGGCAGTTCTGAACCTTATTTGCATCCTTCCACTCCGCTAGCAACTGCCCTATTGACTCCTCGTCACAATGAGAAAGTGCAAAGCCAAGTAATTGTGTACGTATCAAAGGATCAACGCTCTCTGACTGTGAACCTCGAGCGAGAGCAGCACATAAATCCCATATTTCACCGTGGTTTTTTTTCACGAGACCAAGACAGAGGTCTTGCGCAAGGGCGAAGTCTCCCGCTCCAGCTGCCTCTCGCGCAATGGCAGCTTCGACTCTAGCAATATCATTGGGAGAGTTCAACCCAAGGAGCATTGCCACTTCCATGAGTTCAGGAAGATTGAGGTAAGCATCTGAACGTGCTAATAAAGCCATTCGCATTACATCCATCCTGTCCTTCACCTGACGAAATTCAAGTGGCAAGAGGGAAACTCCTAGCATCGGCAACTTGACGGTGACGGCTTCTATAACATTTTCCTCTGCAGTCACAGCCAGGTTCCTTGAAAGCAGAGCAAGACAATTTCTTGCCATCTCAATCTGCAGCAGCCATTCCAAAATATCTTCATAAACTCTTCAGTCTAACGTGGGATTTTAATGTTGACAAAAGTTGCCTAGATTATTCAACCTAAGATTCAGATTTCAATACGCCTCCTATAATACACGACAAGATTCAGTAGAGCAACTGGTGCTCAAGCCAGCCCCAGAACGTCATGGAAAAGCTCTGAAGATGGGGAGACCTCATGGTCCTGCTTGATCAGATTACAACAACGGGAAACCAAAGGTTGGTATACTCACGTCTGGTGAATCTAAGGACGCAGCAGAGTAGAAGAATTCGCGAGCAGTCTCCAATACAACAGTTTCTGCCTTGTCAGGATGCAGTGACATGCTTCCGGTGCCCGACAAGTAATTTTTGGCCAAAGAATACTTTCCAGCATGCAGTAAACCTCGGCACAACTCAGCCAGCATGTACTCCTTCTCAATAAAAGGGAAAGCCTTTTCCTGCAGTGTACAGAGATCATGCCATAGAACCATCCATTCACTGTCGGATCTTGCTGACTGTCGACGAGAAAATTTCCAAAGAAGAGTCCCAAGGAGCTGCTTCACTCCATCCACATCTCCTTCACATTTCGCCAAATAACTTATTGGTGTTTCAACCTGTAAAAAAATGTTTTAGAACTTCTCCCGCCTGGTTACATACATTCGTAACCCAACTTTGAAATATGGTTCAAATGTAAACTCGTCGGGCATCAAAAAGATAATTGGGTGCAGATAAAGCCAAATCAGAAGCATACTGATTCTAAGTTTGCTCAAGATCCTCAATTACATGCATGAAGTGCAGCGTTTACTAAATTAAACACAAGGCCCAGTCAACTCAAAAAGCAACGTTGGATGCACACTGCACTTGCCCTGTTAAGCAAACTCTTTGAGCTCACATAGAGAATATCATTCCTCGAGGATCCAGTGCGTTTAACAGGATCTGGCAGTCACACTTTTTCTCAGTCATCTCGTGGTATAAACTCACGTAGTTGGCGACAGCAGATTTAAATCTCCTACGAGACATTCTTGACACAGAACAAAAGCATTTCGTCGCACGTTTCAGACCCCAGAATCTAATGCAGCAGAACCCATCACTGAAGTTATTACACTGTAAGTATGGTTTTGACAACCGTGGGCGTGTTTATAAAGAACAAGAAACATGAATTTGGTATTTACCTGATAAAGAGACAAAAGTCGAGCAGACTCCACTAGTGCCTCAGCCCGTTGAAGTCTGGGATCACTCAGAACCAAACTAGCTCTGAGATTGCTACCTTCACTCTCCATGTCAGGGACTGGTTTACTGCTCACAGAACTCCGGAAACGGCTTACCAATCCCTTCCTCAGACCCCCTCTACGGGGGGAATCTTGGGAAGGAGCACTTGAAGAGTCCGAGCTGTGACCAAACCTGGCTAAAATAGACTTCATCAACGGCCACCGATCAAGCGCTGGGCACAAGTAGATGCAGTCAACTGCCACTCCAACCATCTCTGACTCGCTTGCAAATAGTCCATTCCCATGCAAACCGTTTGCAGCTTCCTCAAATACAGCGGCACATAGTTCAAGCTTGTTCTTCTGAGCTGCGTCTCTCAACCAAGTGGCTAACACAGAGGATCCAGATGCTAAAGACTCATTTCGTGATAATAATGACGGAGATAACTGGTGGTGTTGCCGGCGCAGAAAGGGAAGAGCCTGCTCTCTCAGTCTGTCCACTATAGAGTTGGCTTGAGCCCCTTCCAGCATCACCTGAAACTTTTCGTACTGACTCAGTGATTCCCACCCTTCTAAGTCCAAAACCAATGTTGCATCTTCAGAGGTATCACTGGTCAAGACTACCTTAATCAGGTCAGATACATCCTCAAACAGCGAGTCTAATCCTTTCACACCTTTTCGCTGACCCCAGTCCAGCAGAGCCAAGGCATTTTCCAGCTGTCCACTTACTCTATCAATTGTTCGTGCCCGATTCTTGTACCATTCTACAATTTCCGACTCTGCGGGCCATGAAAGACCCTGCGTCAAGTTTATCATATGCTCAGTGCTTTCTAACAGATTCACGTCACCCACCATATGACCAAGTGTGTCCCTGACAGTGTTCAGTCTTGCAACTGTCTTCTTATTCTCAATCCAGTCACAATCTCTGCGAACAACGAAAGCCTGTGGGGCCATAACTTCTGGTAGAAGCTTAGAATAACTGTGAGGTGGAAGCGTCTCAGGTAGTGCATCTAAAATAGTCAGCACAGATGGAGCCAAAGAGTACATGTGGCGCTTAAAGAGCACATCCAAAGCTCCAATCCTTCCCCCTTCAGCATATTCGCATGCCACACTCTTTAGGTTCGCCGAGCAGAAATACGCGTACTCCTTTGGAAAATACCTGCTCACGAAAAATAAACTTACAAAAACATCACGAAAATGTATTCAGAGTAAATGAATAGGCAGGACAACAGGTAGGATCAAGAGGGTTCATACCTACAGGCATGAAACACTCACCTGCCATTATGCATTCCCAAGAACGTTTCTAGCCGGTCCTTACGCTGTAGTAGCCGGAGCCGCTCATAACGAAACCACCAAGAGTCTACATCACTACCGTCCTTTTCATTCCTATATCGCTCGGTCTCGACAAGGCCGTATAAGAGCACGGCCTCCATGGCCTCCTGAGTAGGACAAACTCTGGTTCGACACTCACTCACAACCCACTTTCGGTCTTGCAATTTAGCAAGATTCTCACGGATGGCAAGCCGGCCAAAATCAGTCATTCCCCAGCGAGCTTTGTACACTTCGTCCACATTTAGGCCATAATTAGAAGCCAACCTCAAAGCAGCAGAATAACTTCCTTCCGCAATTTTCACATGAAACATTTCTTCCCTGGTGCGTTCCACTATTGACCAAAGCTTCCATTCTCGATCACTATCCCGCTCGTTCACAGGTTTAGTGTCTCCAGCCTCAGCATCCTCCTTATTTCCAACACGATCAAGCACAAAGGTTTGACCTCTCGCTCCTCGCGCAAGCCGACAACCAGATGAGAAAGAAGGTGAAGGTTCATCAAACACTGGAACCAAACTAGGTGATAGAACTTTGTCAACAGTTCCATCATACCTTGCGACCATCAATGCCTCATTTAAAGTCCACTCTACATCCGTGACATCATTCCTGCTGACCGCTCTGCCTTGCACAGACCTGTCCCCTTCAAGCTCAGTCTCTTCCATCTTCCCTGAGACTGAATTTCTGGAAAGCACATGTAATCTACCTGATCCATCCACAACAGCTACAAAACCAGCACTTGGAGATACGCGCACAACTAGTCTCTGCTCAGCCACGTCCTTCCCGCTGGACCACCATCGAGAACCACGACCTCCTTGTTGGACCTCTAAATTGCTCCATAACAGCTGTGGTTCAGGTGACAACTTCCACAAAGACAGAGTGTAATTTCCTGCACACACCAATCCGTCAAATTCAATCCACAATGCCCCCATGCGATGGAAACTCAAATGGAGTGTGCTCAAGAATCCCTGAAAAACTGTTCATTCACAAGGAGGGTCCAAGGGAGTCCCTACAGTAATGCTCGCAGGACAACACAATAAAGATCGTATCGAAATAGGTAACCATAATACCTTGAGATGAATCTTTTGAGGACGGTTGCCCAGGACCAACAAGGATTAACAACGCTTCACCAATGTGAAAGTCAAACCCTAAAACTCCAACCGGATGTTGCTTTTTGGCACTCCACTGCACCGTCAATGCAGTTGCTGCCTCGTACTTGTCCGTCTTGCGAGCATGGTAAAGCATTCCATCGGACGATAGTGCCACTACCTCATACCTGCACACTCCAGACACTAAAAATGAGTCTAAACCTCCTGACGATAAGCCAGCTCAAAATGTCTATAAAATAGGGATCCGTACGAGAATCGAAACAGTACGATGGACAGCGATTCTCACGATCGACATCCACAACCACAACTTCTCATCTTCGAGGAGCAGTTACATGACAATGTTCGGATCTTACCCTTTGTCCGATGAGCGATAAGCAACAAGACCACGAACTTCACCACATTTGGCTAGGGTCAGGCTGTCCACCTCCTGTCCGCTAGCACTGAGATAGCGAAGATTTCCTGAAGAGGTGACTACCACGAGCATATCCCAATCCTCCAACCACGCTCCCTGTACGAATGCTTCTGCTATGGATGCCCCTACAGTCCCACAATATAACTGTTCAGAATGTTCATAATTAGGTTAGATTTTATTCTATAGTTGACATTTATACTGAAGAGTCAGAATCATTAGGTGTGTACGTTATATCAGCTAAAACTCTCGCCGAATTCCAAATTGCAAGCTCGATAAGGAATATTTCCGCTGAGGATCAATTTAAATCTTAAGTCGACATTTCTTAAGTGACATTGAAGAGTCATGGTCATTAGGTATAAGAGGATATATCAGCACAAAACCCTCGCAGAAATCCAAATTGCGTGCTCAGTCTCTCAGATTCGATTTAAATCTATACTTGGCATTCATAAAGTTATACTGAAGAGTCAGTCATAAGGCGAATAAGTTACATCAGCACAAAGCCTTCGCCGAATTCCGAATTGCGTGCTCTGTGCAGCTGAAGATGAACCAAACTTACCTCGATAGACCCCCACGGGGTGTTTGAAGCCATCCACATCGGACAGGATGACGACCGTGCCGTAGTGCAGGATGGCGACGAACTTGGCCGAGGGGGAAACAATGGGACGCGGGAGGGCTCCATCTAGCTCTGATTTCGCACCTGCGCAACCAGCGACGAGGTTAAGGAAAAAAAAAAAATTTCGAGGCGGAAGCGGGGTAAGAGCTGTAAGGGGGAAACGGGAACGCGATCACACCTGTAGAACGGAGCCAGGGATTGAGACGGTGCCAGAGGGTGCTGCCGAAGGCGGGGCTGGGAAGCTCATTGGGATCGGGAGGAGAGAGGGAGGAGAGCGGGAAGAGTTGGAATTGAGAAGAGGAAGCGGACGAGGAAGGGGAGAGAGAGGCCATGGTGGCATGC
The DNA here is from genome assembly GCA_950106755.1 of Climacium dendroides. Lineage (NCBI taxonomy): Eukaryota > Viridiplantae > Streptophyta > Bryopsida > Hypnales > Climaciaceae > Climacium > Climacium dendroides. The sequence goes on along the minus strand of OX467082.1, from coordinate 43,598,674 downwards.
TTCAATCCGCCGCGATGCAACAATAAGCCATGGCCGCGAGGGCACTAAGTCCCCGAAACACACAGACAGACAGACAGAGAAGCGGAGAAACAAGAAGCAGATGTTGACGTAGAAGTGGAGCACATCATCGACGACGACGACGCACAACCCATCTGCCCAGGTCCGGTGACTCAGAACCGTGGTGCAATGAATTATCGTATTAGTGCAGATGCAAAATTAGTGTCACTCACAGACCGGGTTTGGGTTTATACTAGCTCTAGGGTCACATGGAAGGCCAGCCTGATTTGCCCTCAATTCAGCCTTCAATTCAGCCCCAATTCACCACTCTGGCCCTAGATAATGTAAAGTGTTGAGGTCGAATTTTAAGGTTGAATTTCAATTCAATGAAAAGTGTTGAGGTTTGATTTAGGGCTGAATTTTCAATCCATGTGCTTTAGAATTTTTTTATGTTCAATTAATATGCATGTTTTCCTTTTTCTTCCTATTTTCCTATTTCAAAAATTAAAAAGAATGTTTTGAGGGATTTTTTTTCCCTTTTTCTTCCTATCTTCCTATTGCAATAATAGAAAAGAAAGTATTTTTATTTTTTTTGAACTTCTTCCTTTTTCTTCCTTTTTTTTCTATTTGGAAAAAAATTGGAGTTCTTTCACTTCTTTTGAACCTTTTCCTTTCTCTTCACATTGAATGTAGAGTTGATGTTGAAACTAAAGTTGTAGCTCCATATAGTTGTCATTTATTTTCATAAGAATTTAATGAATTTCAAGCAATAAATAATTTTGGTCTTGTCACTATTGGGGGTTGAAAATAATCACACAATTAAACATACAATTAGTAAAAACATCTCTTTTTATTTCTTTTTTAAATTTATATTTTTAGTTTTATTTTTAAAAAATTATTATGAGAATTTGAATGAATTCAATGATAAATGTAATTAAGGTTTTACTATACATGTTATTTCTAGTAGAACCATAATCTTTTTTTATTATATTCTTTTTTCAAGTATCTCCCATCAAAATTGGTAAAAACACTCATCATCTTACAAATGTTTGGCATAACTTCAAAAATGTTTTCCATTTACAGATTTGTGTCTATATAAAAAAATTTAATTATTATGTAATTTATCAAAATTTGTGTCTCTACCATAGCATATAATTTGTATATGCGCCAAAAAATCAACATTTCATATTTACTTAAGAACAATTGTACCAAATAAACATGTCCCAAATACTAAATAAAAACAAACATCTCATATTCTATTAGTTAAAGAACAATTGTACCAAATAACTTAAACATCTCATGTTCAATTAAAAACAATTTTACACAACATCTTATCAAGAATGTTTGTTTTACTGTATATTCTTCCGCTTTAATGCTCCCAAACTCAACCTCAGTGCTCTCAAATTGACTAGTACTATACTAGTGCTCCAAAAATTCATCAACATAGATGGGAGGAAGTTTCTTAAGCTCACACCTAATAAACATGCACTAAAAAAGAAAACAAAAGACCTTGCATTAGTACACAATGAAGATTTGTACAATACAACGGAGGAATTCAATCCAGTTCCAATCCAACCCTAGCTAGGAGTGCAAAACAAAGAGCTAATTTAAGAATATTTCAAATTGATTTTAATCTAATCATTTTAATCCAAAAAATATATATTATAGATGTCCAAAAAATAAATAACATAAAATTTCACATTTCTATTCCTAAAGAGGACTGTTTTTCTTCATTTTGATGCTAACATTGATAGCTCAATTTATTTTCTATACTATTGCAATGAGATAAATCCACAAAAATTTCCTCAAGGTTGAAGAATAATGAGTGGATACTTTGCCACTATCAAATAAAATATAGTCCTCATAAATACCTTTAGACTTCAAAGTGATATCTAAAGGTGTTTATGAAAAAAAATAATAAATTAAAAAATATTTCTATTACTTTCCATTATTATTTGTATTTTGAAAAAAAATCAAATCAGTTGAATTCTTTTTAATAAAGAAATCATGGTGAAGTTTGAAATTTGGTAGTGTAATCAAAGTGTCATTTTGCAAAGAACAACAAGATAATATAATATCAAATGAAAAAAATTAGTTTGCTAGGAAATTTAATTAGAAATCGTCAATTTTGGCATTGACTACTTGGAAGACAATCTTTTGACTACCAAAAAATTATGGAACTTTTTTTGGAACCTCTTATGAAATTTCACAAAAGATCTACAAGCTCATATTTTTACTTTGTATATGCAAAGAAGGAGAATCAAATACTACTATCTTCTTTAATTTTTGATGAATAGAGAATCTTTTACACAAAAAGAATCTTAGCAAACTAATTGTGTCATTAGACTCCTAACATGATTCTTACCTCAAAATATCATATTTTATTCGTAAATGCCCTCCACTGGTGCATCTTGAGTTTTATTCATCTACAAACTAACAATTGGAGTTTCTACTATTTTGCAAAATGGAATAGGATACTAAAACCTCTCTTTGAGAATTACTTAAGGACTCTCATACACGTTTTCCTTAATCTTTAAAAGTAATGGCAGTTTTGTCTATTCTTCAATGATGCAACTAGTATGGTCACTCAATGCCTCGTGATTATTATGCAAAGGTATGTAGCACAAGTTTCAATCATGAAGAGTTTTCAAAATCAATCATATAGGATCTTGAGTGAATAGACTCTCATTTCCTTCTATCCATGAGGGATTGAAGGATTTTTCCTCTTTCTTCAAGGTTGAGAATGAATTTATATAGGGATAGAAAGAAAATAAAAACATGTGAAAAATGAAGATCTATTTTCTAGATTCTATTCATGCGTAAATTTATTTTTCCCCCAAAGCTTGAAATCTACATGAACCTTCCTTCAAGGACTTTTAGAGCTTGTTTCTATGTACCTCCCAATCCCCAATTTTGAAAGGGATAGAAAAATGCACAAGATCATTAACATTTCCCAATTTGTCATAGAGATGACAAATCTTTTTAAAAATATAGAGCTTGTTCAAAATTGAATGTTGTATAAGGTCTTTCAACTTAACAAGTTTTTTCTTAATTTTCTTAATTTTCTTAATTTTTAAATAGGAAGTCAATAGTGTTGGTTTCTCATCTTTTTAGCTTCTTCCTTGCAATTCTTCTAAAACTTAGAGAATCTTGAGAGAACTTCTAATTTTATTTAGTCTTGTTGGATGAGCATCTACAAATGGCCCATTCAATTTTTCCCACGATAGTGTGGAGACTTCCAAATAGGAAGCTACAAGAAAATGGCCAAGATGGCCACAAAATGTGTCTCTACTCTTAGGAATTAATCTTTTTTGAAATATGATTGAAGACATGTAAGGTAGAGACACCTATTTACAACCAATGACCCATACACAACCTATAGAATGTGGTTATTTCCAACTGAAGCTGGAATGTTTTTTTTTTCTCCTTTTTATGGTTTGGACTAATAAGTTTATAACACATGTCCTCCAAAAATGAGAAAGAAAGTAGGAAGTAATGAATGGGAAAGTAGTTCTTGAATGATTGAAATTAGAAGAGTTTAGACATTAGTTATGGGTCTGGAGCACTTTTTGCCTCTGAAAATGCAAGAACTACTTTCTCATTCATTACTTCCTATGTAGTACAATCCCTATCATTTCTATCTTTGCACATAGAGAAATATTTGTTTTGCCTTAAACTACCCAAGATCATGTCCAAAATTGTTTATTTGATCAGTTATGGGTATCTCCACCTTATCATAGACATACATTTGTGGTCTTGATTGATCATTCACCACATTGTATTGTACATTGCAATAGAACTTTTCTAAGTATACCTTCTATAAATCAATAAACCTCTCTAAAGCAATAGGTCTGAGTGGTTACAACTTTGGAAATAAAATAAGTAGTAGTACTAAATGAGAGTTAACCAAGCAAATTGCAATGAACCTACACCCTATTCAGATAAAATGTAAAATATTCTTTTGCATAAGCTTTTTGACCTCAAAATGTGGCACCTATATTGTCGTAACAACTTCCTATGTAGTGCAAACCCTTTCTAATGCAATGAACCTCCTAGAGTAATCATATAACATGGTTCCAAACCTATTGGTTTAGAACATTGGCACCAATTTCATAGAATTAGACCACAGCATGAAGAAGTGACAAGGCACTTGCCGCCTTGTGAAATGTGGCAGTGCATTCAAGCCCTGATGCTTTGCACCAACAAACCTTTAACCCCTCATTGCCTAATGGGACCAAAACTGTCCTCACATAGTTTCAAGTCCAATTCAAAGTGCTCTAGCTTTTGCATCCAATGTCCAAATTCAATAAAATTTGTTGGAAAGTTTATGTTCTCTATTCTAGTTTATGTGATAAAATTTTCAAATCAATCCAAAATGTACTGATTTCTTGGAAGCCAATCGAACTTCACAGGTTCAATTGAGATCACCAAATTGCATTTGAAGGCTACAACTTTAGAGGCTTGTATCTCCTTCATCCAATGGTTTTTTTCAATAAAATTTGTTGAATTGTATTTACCTTGAAGTTAAGTTATTTTGGTAAAATTTTCATGTCAATCCAAGTTGTTTTGAATGTTTGAGAGCAATTCAAAGTTCAAAATCTTGGCATTTTTGGATTACATTGAACTTCAAAGGCTTGTTTCTTCTTCATACAATGTTAATTTCCAATATTTTTTTTTGAAAAAGTTGCATATACTAGTCTAGTTTATATGGCAAGAATTTCATATCAATCTAAGAAGTTATGAGTGATTGAGAAGCATTTTAGTAGAAGGAGGTTCAACCTTTAGATGTGTTTTTTACAACTTTTCTTGCTATTTTTTTGACATTTGAAATCCATTTTGCAAAAACAATGAGTCAATCCAATGATATTTATTTTCACTAATGTGTTTGTATGCTGGTTTTGAATCACTTTATAGTTTAAAGTTTTTTTCATTTGAGTAGGCTTAGAGATCAAATTTCACCTCCACATGCGAGGAAAATTTCAACATCATTTTTCAACACTAAAACATGATAATCTTGCAATCTATGTAGCCAAATGACTCCAAATTTGATTCATGTCATTCACAACATGTACTCTACAAGAGTGTACAATTGAGATCTCTATAATTGAGTTACATTTAGATCTATAACACTTCAAAAACAATGCTATTTTTGAATTCAAATAGACCTTAGGCAACAAGGGGTTAAAGCCCTCACTAATAAAAGCTCTTCCCTTTCTTCTCTCACCTCTTATTGGCCTCCATATCTTCCATAAAAGTTGACCAAATTGGCTTGAGTGTATAGTGCCTGCTACAAGGCCCTGGGTTGTCGAGAGCAAATAAGGTAAAACATCCCCTTGCAGGCAGATGACCCATAGTGGACACCTAAGGATCCCATGACAGTTTTTCAAGTCATAATCAATGTTTAACCTGACACCCATGGAGTGATTAGTGACCTCATTAGGAGTACTCAACTTTTTAGTGTAAATCATGGTAGAATGTGACTTTTTCAGGGCCTTCCACATTAGAAATTATTGTGACTACTTTAGGTGATTAAGATGAACATATTAGATATAGTTTTTGTTGGTTATCAAGTAACCTATTGACTCTTTTGGATAGATTAGTTCAAAAATTCATAACAAATTCATACATTGTCTAAAAAATAGAATTTCAATTGCTCTCACTATTTCTCACACTTGTCTTTATGTGGGAAAAAATTTGAAAAATTTGAGCAGTGGCATGAGGGCAGACTCCAAATTCTAACCACAATGGGTTGCTTTACCTTATACAATAGAAGTGACGGAAAACCAACACAACTTCGCCAGACTGTCAGAAATCTGACCTCTCTGGCTTCATCCCTCCAAAAACTGGCCTCTGTAGGGGACACTAGTAAAAAAAAAAGCCCTGGTGAGGACCCGTTTTCCTCAAATTGAGCAAGGCAAGCAAGCAACAAGTGGCGTTGCTGAAGGCTTGTAGAGAAGTTCTGCTGCAATTTAGAACCCGTGTTGTATTTTCCCTTGGCACCGACCTTACTCATTCCACTGGGTGAATGCAGAAAGTCTTCCCAAAGAACTCTCCCCTCGCCCCGATACTTGCTAGCCAGACGAAGTGCTTGCTCGCAAATCCGCGCCCACTCTCAATCGGAAGGTCACCTTATGAGTGTGGTGAATTCGTAACTTCACACCTCCGCTTTCAGGTGCAGATGGAAGATGCTGCGAGTGAGCGAGCCATTTCGGGATTGCTGGCGAGCAGCGATGTGGAATTTGTGATTCCTAGGGTTAAGGGACGAGCTCCGCACTTGTGACCGGCGTAGGACTCCTTTTTGAGGCTGGTGCAGCTTGTTGTCGACGGCGTTGGTGTGGAGCTGCGCAACTTCTCCTTCGCCAGTTACGATGTCGAAATCTCGCCCGAAATCTCAGTCTAAGTCTCGCAAGCGAAGCTCGGCGAAGGAAAAATTCGCACCCAAGGCACCCATGGAGGAGCGGAATTCGGCAGCGAAGACCGTGGAAGAGCCGAAGCCATCATCTCACTTTTGTTGGCAGTTTTTCTTGCGATTACTGTCGCTAATTGTGGAGCTTGGCAGAAAGCTCTTCAGTTTTGGGCCAAGTGAAAAAAAGAAGGAGCCATCGCTTCAAAGACCGGTAAGTTAATTCGAATGCTACTCTTGGTTAAATTACGATGAACCTCATTTGCACGAGCTACAAGTGGGAAGTTCACTACGGTCACAGTCTGAAGGGGTTTTATTTTATCGTTCAAGAATGTGGGGTGTGAATTCAGCTGTCTATTATTACGTTTCGTTACCTTCCTTGTGGCCATTTAGACTTAGGCTTAGCTCTTAGCCTAACAAGTCTCCCATAAATTCGAAAATGGAGAAATACAAAAGAAAGAGAAAAAAATTTAAAAATGCACTTTTACCTCTAATTTGTGGGGAGCTTTTTTCAATTCCTAAGACTTTGCTACAAACCCTATTTCTTAAGAAATGAAAGAATCTAACGCTACATGTTTAAACATTAGACATATGTTTTGCCAGTCACTGTAGTTGATTACAGGATGTCCTATTTTCATCTTGAGCACCAGTTTCCGGTTCTGAATATGGTCACACCATTTTTAGCTCCAAGGAATGCTTAGGAAGTGATTGTAAAAGTTTTTGAAGCGTGTAAGGGATCTCTAACCCTCTCGTGAAACTCTACTAATACAAAGCATTCCAGAATTAGAAGCGGAAATGATTTGGCGCTCGGATTTTCTCTGGGAGGAGTAATTAAATTAGATTTCGTAGATCTTCACGACTCCTGACGCGTGTGCAGAATGCCACTTCGTCTTCTTCTGCTCTGGCTACACCCTCTACGGTGAGTGTCGCTGCTAAGCGTGCAAGTGAGGAGCAAAGAGACAGGCCTGCAGAGGAAATGCTTTCCCTTGGTAAGTATTCTGGTTCAATTTGACCAGAGTGATTTGCATTAGTAAGCAACCACTCAGAAGAGGAAACGATTCCCGTGTAGCTCGTGGCTTGCATCATTGAGGATGTTTCTTGGTGTTGCGATCCAGTTTTGGTTGAACATGTGTACCTTTCTGTAAGCAGGTACCGTCAATGGCAAGGAAGCCCCTATTTCGACTGATCATAGTAATAAGGCGATGCCTCTGGATCCAGAAGTACTTGAAGAAGTATTTTCAGGTAATGAATTAATGGTCGGTAAGTCAATATCTGGTTTCCTTGGTAGTTCAGCATCCCTGCCGTAACCGTTCTATGATATTTCGTATTTGCTAAGTAAGTTAGCTCGAGTTCTACACCGAAAACAGTAGTCCTCATTTTTCAAATGATACTATGAGTGTGTCTTGAGCAGTTCGGGGACTAAACATTGCGTGTGATGTTCAAGCGGCACGTAAGGGTTGCAAGCATTTCAGCAGCCCAGTGATTGACATGGTTCTGGTAGTACGTTGCCTGTGCACTCCGACTGTGGGCTCCCATTTACGGTTTCGTTTTTAAGAAGTTGGATGGCCCATATGCAGAAGGTACCGCTTGTTTGGATCGAGTTGGATATCAGAAAAGGGAAGTAGCGGAAGTTCATTTTCTTGAACGTCTCCATGAGGTAAGTGCAAGAATCCGTGAAACCATGTCCCATAAACGTATGCTTTTAAAATTGGGATCTCCATTTTGTTGTCCTTCTCATGTTATCCACTCTCTTTTACTCGTGCATCATTGTGTTTCACCTAGGCAAGTTGAGGTATGAAGTAGAGGTGGACAATATTTTAGAGATATCCTTTAAGTCCATCTCTCTTTTGCTTGTTGTGTTTTCCCTTTGGCCTCTTCCAGTTAAGTATATTCAATACTCTAAAGAGTACATACCATCTTGACTAATTAAACCTCTATGAACTCATGAAGTTTTATCAATTCAAACATTGGAGTACAGAATATGAGACATCAAGGTTGGAAGTGAGAATGAGTGCATCTAATTGAAAAATCACATTAAATGTAAGTGAAATGTATCTCATTAGATTAGCCATTAGATTAGTTGCAATAATAGTTTGAATTCATTAAAAATTTCACTTTTAAAGTCCCTCTTCAACTATTGAAGTCTTTCTTGGTCCATCTTGCAACCAAAATAGTAAGATTGAAAAACTAATCTAGATCAACAAACCCAAAACTTGAATCAAATGAAGCCATGTTGAGTTTCATGCTTTGCTTTTAGATGTAAGAGTTTCTTGAACTTATGATGAACATCCAATCTCCACATCTCTTATTCTATACCTCCAAAGATTGATTTCATTAAAAAGGGATTCAATTAGTCTAGAATTGTGGATTTTCTCCATTGATTTTGAAGAATTTTTTTTCAATAGGAGGTCAAAGGAAAACCTGAACGTGGAAACTATCATTTTAATTGCATTTTCTCTCTATTGCATACTTTCTATTGTTTTAATTTGATTTTATAATGTCTTGAGTGTTCACCCTCTGCACTTGGATGATATGGCACTTGGATATTCTCATCCGTTTTCCCTCCCCAACTAAGAGTGATGTCACTTGTTGATTAAGAACGAAGACGATGACATCAAATCCGAGCGGCCAGGAAGCGGTAGTGGATCTTGGAAGAAAGAAGATTTCGATCTGAAGAAAGAGAATGATCATCTGAAGAAAGAACGTGAAGTTCTTGATAAAACGGTGTTGTTGCGTCAAATGTTTTCAGATCTCGAAAAGACGAAGGAATTTGAGGTCATGAATAATGAAATTAAGGGGAAGGTATGATATCTATCATATTGGTTCTGTTTCTATTAATTACACTTGTTGCTGTGTATTACCATCTCACTCTCCCATATATGGTGTGTTTCAGGTGCTAAAGCTATTGAAGCGAGAGACATGGAGGGATGGAGTTCTCGAGATGATTGTCGGCAAGATCTCATTTACGAAGATTCTGCGGACGATGTTCATCCAAAAAGCCAAGATGTCCCTAAAAGAGAGTTTTCGTGACAGTGCTTGGCGTAAACGTAATTTCTTCCCAAAGTTTGAAAATGGCAGTTCTGAGTACCAGTGGTGGGAGGAAAACTTTGATCCTGAGATATTAAAGAAGAGGTTGGATATTTTGCGAGTGGCGGCTAGGAAGTGGAATCCGGAACGAGATATATTCATGGTCCTCAAACTTATTACGGAGTTGAACTCGAAACTTCATCCTGAAATAAGCGAAAAGGATGGGGTCGAGATGTTCAGACTTGCAACTACGATTTGCTCTCTGTGTTCTGGTGGTAAGTGGTCTGAAGCATTGTTTTGGAAATTTTTTTTCTTCATTGTGTGCTTTCTGCTGTCTTCTGGAATTAATAATTTCGCATTCAGTGTTGCGTCGAAAAGGGCGGCAGGTGATTTGATTTCCTAGCTGAGAATTTGAAGTTTGAGGAGAGTTCTGTTGAATATGTTGCCAGGGGACAGCAAGACTTGAGGGGTGCGGTGACAGGGTTTGCATGCCCTTGTAGCTTTCTGGTAAATGATCTTTCATCTCGCTTTAGATTCTTTGCCAAGACCTTGCTTGCTTGTCGGTTCGAAATGTTGCTTGAGCCTGTTGTGGGTAGTGTTATTAGGAGTGTTTTTGTTGGCTACGATGTACTTTGAGTTTCTCTCTGGATTTACATATGCTGGGTGCTTTAACCCCTAAGATCCCAAGTTGAAATAGAAAGTCCACCTTGGAAGTTAGTAGTTGACTGTCGTCATTTCCAAAGACATGTTTCTAGCATTTCAAAATGTAAGACAGATCTTCATATTTCTGTTGATACATTTTGTTAACGTCCTTTATGTCAACTGTGTAGAAGTGGCCACTTTTGACCGTTTGGACACTGAGAGCCCATATCCATTGGTTCTGGACCAGGAGCCTGGTGCTGGACCCCTGGCGCTGAGCCCGGGCGTTTGTAGGGGTTATTGATCTGCAGTGATGATGTGATTTTAAGCCTTCCGTTTATACGTACGGCAGAGATGGGCTGCAATATTCGGAGGCCCTCTTCATCACAAACTTTCAGCGAGCGGTGTGTCCAGATTGGTTAGGCTTACTCCCTACAGATCGAGGTATCACTTCTCCTTATGGCTTTGAATCAGAGGACGCCAGCAGCCCAACCTCCATTGTGGCCAGCCACAAGGACTTTCTTCCCGAACTGCATACACGAGCTTCTACCTTCTGCCGGCCACCAGCAACTCTCCCATTTTGGCCAGGTGCTCGGGCGAGGTTATTAGTACTACAACCGATGCACCTTATCTGGTGCATAACTGAATCCGCCGGAATCGAGTTGTGAACTCCGAAGGACTCCTTAACACGAACTTCTGGTTGTATTCCCCCTGCTCCAGTTCGATCCCGGTCTGTGGCAGTGGCAGTGGCTATGCGTTGCTTCCTTTTGTTCATGGCCAGACGCGGGCAAGTCATGCTTCCTCCCGGGACCCAGTGGCGGGGAGCTTTGCAGGAATCTTAGAACCTGCGGTGGTGTGACGTTGGGTTACCTTGCCGCCCTCGAAAGGAAGCAGGCTTCCTTTGGTCAGTTGACCGTGGTTGTGAGCAAACCATCAGTGCCTTTCCTGTGAGGAAGGGCAGGTAGAGAACTAGAAACTCGTCGATGTGCACAAATTCTCAGCGCAATATGGCCTTCCCATCCTTTACATTTGAGGACTTGTTGTAGTGAATGTTGCCTTCCCATCTTGGAGCATGTGTATTCATATGTATTTCGTATATATTTATTGAATTTAATTAAGTTTTTCGTTTTTGTTTCTTGTGGTGTGATTGTGCTTTCCAGGTTTGAGTGGCAGCCATTTTTGAGTGCATTGGCCTTAAGGTAGTGGGCTCATAAACCGACCCTTTAAGAGCTGATTGCATTTTGGGGAAAGCTAAACATCTCAAAACAATTTTCAGTGAATTTTGGTAGAAAGAAAAATGGAATTGGCATCTAATCCAAGTCGTTTCATATTTTTTGGACCTTTGTAGAATTAGTTACAAATTTTTGAAGTTGAAAAACAGTGGTTTCTAAAACCGACCCCCTTCTGAAATGTACGCATTTGGTACATTTCAGAAGTAAAATGTACTAGATTGGTTTTAGAAGCGGGTTGGAATTGGAGCCACCTACCTTACCATCGGAATTGGAGCCACCTACCTTACCATCCTTTATGAGTACAAAAATTCGTGTCCCAAACTGAAAGTGTCCTTTGCATGGTCCAGCAATCTTTTCTTAAATTGAAGAATGAATAATTTGAATCCAATCTTTTGTGTGCAACAATGTTTTGTGCATCCAATTTTTTGTGTCACAACTTTATCATGCTATGTCTACATTGAGTAACTCAAGTCATACTATTTGTCTTTTGATTTTATATAGGATACTTCATTAAAAAATTGGTATATCTTTACATTGTATTTTTAAGCACTTTGACTTTTATTGATTTTAACATTCAATTTGATTTCTTTTGCTTTTGAACAACATTATCAGTTTGAAGCTTTTGATGTTTGTACTTCATGTAAAATTTTCAAAAAAAATCCTTAAAGTGAGCATATAGTGAAGTTTGAAGTTGAAGTTTGAAGTTGAAGGTCTATTACCATGTTTCTAAACATGGAGTGACTTAGAAATTTTCTTTATATTACAAGGTTCTATATTCCAATGTACTTTCACTACTTAGATTTTTTTGGCATGTTTTGAATTTGATATGAGTTCTCTTCACTTTATCTCCGTAAAAAGAAACTAGGAAATTTCACTTATAATTAGAGGATATAGATTAGAAAGGTTTGATATTTAACCATGCACACGCTATGTCCTTTCATGGCTAATAGGATCCATCATTGGCTTTTATTTACTTAATTGAATTGCCAAGTATAATAAGATATATACACCTAAGACAAACATTTTTTTTTCAGAGGAATAATTTTGAATACATTATGGAAAATATCATACCACAATGTTAATAAATGAAAGCAAAAATCAATACAATTGATTTGAGATTTTTTAGAATCTATATAAATTCACTACAAACTTTTAATGTTGACATTGTAGGACCACCTATTGTTGATACTAGATTATCCTTAGCTAGACATCTTTGAAGTACAAAATGTTACAACTATAATTGGGTTTTTTCAAATACCTCAATCTTCAATTTCCATTGTTTCCTTTTGAAAACTAGTATTGAATTAAAGCAAATACTTTGTTATACTAGGGTCAATGAGCAATTGTTTTGAGTCAATATGTAGTTGTAAAGAACTCTATTAAGTTGTAAAGAGCAAACAATTAGTGTTGTAAAAGGTTGAGGAAACTTACCTATTTAGTATTTGTGGTTTAGTGCTTCTCCATTGGTTTGACTTCTTTGTTGAGAATAGATGGTATCCATTTGGTTACTATAATTGATTTATAGCCATTGGAATGAAATATATTCCTATCATGTTTTCTAAACAAACTTAAGATAATTAAAGAAAAAGAGTTATAATGCCCAACTAGTATAGAATGTTTTATCAAGCAAGTATTGGTGGATGTAATTTATCTAACAAAACGAGTATTGTAGTTGAGGTCTAACATTTGACTCGGAGGTTCTATAGATATCCCTCTACAACTCCATGTCAAATTGGGCATGGCTTCTGACAAAATATTTACATGACCTTTTTTCCCCAACCAATGAAATTGAGTTTGTTTTCAATGCACTTGCAACAATAGAATGTGTTGCTTGTGAATACAAATGCCCATGGAAATACTTTTGTATTAAGTTTCTCAAGTAGTTTAGCATTGTGGACACTACAAACGCTTGAATGTGTTTAGAACTTTGAGCCAATCTTACTAGTAGGTTCTCCATTTGCTAATGGGTCTTACCTATCTATCTACCCATTGTCTTCTTGCTTGATTTGGGATTCCAATTTTTTGTTGTTGTTCATATCACATGCTACATATAAGCCTATCATCTCACTACAACTTTGGTGGTTAATCAAGGGAACCATTTACAATATGTATAATAAATGAGTGGCACATCATTATGCATATTTCATGGTAAGGGTGTTCATCCTGAACCTCATTTCTACTTTGAAACAACTTTGTTCACCCCTAAACATGACCTCATCTAAAAAATGGATGTGCCTTGGCCAAACTTCATTGTAACTAAGAAAGTAATCATTTTGGGTTTTCATTTAAACTTACAAATGAAACCGAAGATGTTATCTTTCTAATCCATTTCAAAACTTTAAGAGAATTCAAAACTTCAATATTTTACTAGAATTAGAAGGTTTACATACAAAAATCCGAACATCACAACATACTTAGTATGTGTTTTATTTGCATTTTCTCCCTAAACAATGATCTTGGATTTCAAATTACAAAATATTGCATTTGATGCTAACTTGTATTGTTGGTCAAAATCCCAAACCATTGTAATGCATATTCTAATTGATATAATTTTAGGTGTATGCTACACTTTATGAAATCACACTAAATTATTTTTTTCAAAGAGCATTATTAAAAATCAAATTCTATTAAAAAAGGGTGTTTTGTAAAAGAAAGATAAGAATTACTTGAAAAGTTTTCACGCTATTTTTCATGACTACTTTGAGGTCATTGCAAGAAACACCTCCTAATTTTGATGCTTTCTCAAAGTACCTTTAAGGTATATACATTGTCTTTATTTTTAAAAATTTTGGGTAATAAATCATTTTTGAAATTTACAAAAACATTAGGCAAAGTGTAAAATAACGTGAGTGCCTTACAAATAAATCTTTGGTCATTTGCAATCACAACACAAAAGTTAAGGCTATAAAACAAATGAACACACTTTGTATGACACAAATTAGTATATGTGTAACTTGCAATCACCTTCTTACCCCTTGAATTTTTATCAAATTAGTTGGATTATTAGTTTAAAATTATAGAAATATTAGAGAATTTTCACATTGATAGATATTTCCATGGTCTTGTATAACAAATATATTACATTGAAATTTGAATATGATTGCAAAGGCAAAATTGAACTCAAAAACAAAGTTTGACAATGTGGTAATGGAATTGGTCCTTTAGGAGTTGAGGTAACTTACTACATGTTATTGATTAAATCAATGTCATTATAGTAATTCCTAATTTCCTGAGCATTTCTTCAAAACTAAAGATATGCAATTTTTTCTTCTTGGATTGTTTATATACATAATAAAATCTGTTACAGTACAATAACATCTAAAGCTTTCATCTTGTTGTAAGGTTTCATTGAAAGGATGTTTGGATGTCATTAGGGCTAAGCAAAATTAATTGAATGAAAAATTGAGAAGATGAGAAAGTGATGGATGAAATTGTAACACAAATTTTTTTAATATAAGAAATGATTTCAACAAAGAATTTTACAATTTTTCATGTGTATGGATCAATTTTCAAAATTTGTTCAAATTTTTAATTCTATTTCTTTATCAAAAATGTATCCATAATTCGTAATTTAGAAAAAATGCAATAACTATAAGGAACTATTATTTTCAATCATAACATTTGACTACAAACATATTTTTATATTTTTATCGAGCTTTCAATCATTCTATATTAATCAAAAAGACAAATGTTATGAGGAGCTTTAGAATCTAAAGGCAATTATAAAATCTCTATTCCAAGCAAGCTTTAAAGTCTTGTTTTGAACTCAATTTTCAATATTTTTGGAAAAAATTAAAATATAGAATGTAGATTGTTTATTACAACATTACAACCTTTGTATGAGCCTAAGAACACTGTGGTCCTTTAGGAATATATTATAAATTATGGAATGATTGCTTAGCATAATCAAAATTAGTTAAATTTAATCCCAAGAAAAATCACAAAAAACTAATTACATCCAATTAAAACATAATGTAGCACCCATGGACATGTTAGAAGCCCTTTTGTCCCCTTTTGGACTTAGAATTTCAAAAAGTGGCACTAGTATTAGGAGAAAAATGAATATTTGAAAAAATTGGAGAAGAAACTAATTAGATAGGAAGTCACTAGATATACATATTGCATTCAAAAATAGGCCAAAGTTGAACAAGAATTCAAATGAAAACAATCTCTTGAAAAAAAATGGGATGAGTTCATTTACATCAAAGATTGCTTACAAATCCAAAACACACCTTGACTATTTGAATACTTCTCTTGTTTCAACCTTTGGGTTTAACTAGAAGCCTATGGAAATTGTAAAGGTGACAATGTACTTTTTCAACCAATATTCAACAAAGATTTGTTGCCAAATTCCCCCCAAAATTAAATATTGCAACTACTAAAATGTTAATATGCAGTTTATGTTAAAATTCGTTGCCTCAACTCAAATTCTTGGAGAGAAATAATGAATAATGAAAACTGAAAACAAAAATGGTTGAATAAGCAATGAGCACTATCATGCCACTCAATTGCTGATTTTCACAACTCATCTTGATGAAAGGAGTTCTCAAGCAAGCCCTGATTTTACAGTTCTAACTGAAGCTTACCATTCCTGGCCATGCGCCTTATTAGGAGGTGCGTCATCGCCAAGCTATTCTTTGTGAAAGAAGAGTGTGAAAGCTGCTTTGCTTCATCAGTCTTCATGTCTGCCTCGACAAAGAGAGTAAATCTTGATGGTGAGGTATTCAGTACCCGGGAATCATGGAAATGCTTGCTTTTGAAACAATCTTCTTTTGAGCTCTTGATGATAGATCAGAAAATGATCTTCTGGGAAATGAAGTTCTTGACAAATGGGGATGACAGCATCTTCTCGGAGACGTCTTTCAATTCAGAGATGAAATGCGCAGCTCTAGAGGATTGCATGTCGACTGCATGTGAGATCCGATGCATCCTGGTCGAAGTGGTGTTGCGCTAGGGTATGTTGTGAAGCTTTAATTTGTGCGACGCTTTTCATTTGTGTGGGATGGAATGGGTGTTGTCTGGAAGGTGGCGTAGGGGCTTCTTCACGTGAATCAATGTGGACATGGCGTGGTGCTCATTAGACCACAATCCTGTGCCAAGCCCACAACTGACTACTTCGTTCAGGTACTTTGATTCAAAGCCCCATGTGCCTGATGTATATTTATTAGTGTGCATTCGAATCCCAGTCTTTAATCATTGTTCTGTCAAACCAGAACTGGAAATGTCCATGGAGCCTAGTCAGCGGAAGGGCGTTTGAGAAAGTTTTCGCTTTCTAGGTCAGCGACAACTGGATCAATTATCCAGCAATTATCAACCATATCTGAGAGGTTACTGCGCAAGAGGTCAGACAGGGTGTTGAAGATGAACGGAAAAAAACGCAAAGCTAGTGGCGGTCGGGCCACAAACTCGAACCAGAAATCTTCTACCGTTCGTCGGAGCGATGCCGTGGAGGTGTTAGAGATGGTGACGCTGGACCACGTTGGAACAAGTGTTGTTGACTTGGACGAAGATGGTGAACAGCTGGATTATGTTGAAGTGGCGTGGCTCTTGCGAGAGAAGCTGAATGACTTGCGAGAGAAGCTAAATGACTTTGTCGAAGGTGGTAAGGGATTACGACCAGGCTTGGAGTTACGAAGCTTACTCGACATGGCTGCTTCGCGTAAGATTGTTTCCGTGGATTCAAAGAGGATGAGTCCCGTGCTTTGGAAAACTCTTCCTAGGGAGTTGCTATTACTTGTGTTCGCACGTCTGCCCTTACCTGATATCACTCGGCTGCGCAGTCTCTCGAAGGAATGGAACCGAGACATGGTGACTGTGAACTCGGAAATCAACCGAGCCCTTGACGAAACTAGTCCCACCATGGTTGCAGGTTTATCATTCACTGATTATTTTACTAATTCAGAATTTCACGTAACAATATGTACACAGAGGTCGCAATATACCTATCGTTTGCATCCGGGAGATCCCATTAGTCATGAAAATCGATGGGATAATATGGGTGCACATGATGGTGGATTGGTCTGTTTTGTCTCCACCTGGAGACCCAGCAAAGCCAATCCCCTGTGCATTGTTGTAGTGAATCTCTTGACCCAAGTTCGGTGGAAACTCCCACCTCTGCAATATGTTTACTTAACCCCGCCCAAAATGATGCATATCAAAGTGGACTCTGAAACCAAGTGTTATAGGGTGGTGGTGATTGGCAAGAACATGAAAGGGCGTCCCAGAGTAGAGATATATCATTCTGGTGCAAGGCAATGGACCAAAGCAACACCGCCACTTGGTTTCATTTTTGGTGTCACTTACTCCAGATGGAAGTACTATGACTATGCCAGGAGTTTCAGAAGCACAAACACAATTCGAAGTGTGTATGACTTTGCTGAAGGCAAACTGAAGTGTTGTGATGAATGGGGTCCTTCCGAGGGAGCATCCGTGATGACGTATGCAGTTCAGAAGGACTGTATGTTTGTGCTGCACAGGAACACCTCCAATGGTGAATTTTTTCCTGCGGAAGGTTATTGCATCACTAAGTATCGTATGCAAAATAATTTAAAGGATTGGGTGCAAGAGAGGTCATATTTGCGCTGTCCTTTTGAAGACCTTTTGGAGAAGGACTGTCGCCCGATTACCCTAAACGCGTGTGAAGACTTATTGATGGTGTTCTTTTCTAACAACCATTGTAAGCATTTTTGGCTTTTGGACTTATCTTCGGGGGAGTGGAGTAGCCTTCCAAACTGCTTCGAGGGGCATAAGTATTCAACTTTTATGAGTCGGGCTTATTGGAATGTTGTACCATAGTGGATTCAGTTTATGTTGAAATGGTACCTCTAGTTTAGCTAAACCAGCGTAGTGGTGTGGTTTTGATAGTGTACGTGTGTCTTTGTGACTTGTCCAACTTTCTTGTTTTGTAGCCAGAGAATGCAATTGCGTACTTGCTAAGGATAATGAATTTTCCTTGTTCCAGCCAATGAGTGTTGAAGTTGAATTAGGACAAACAACTCTTCAAGCTCCACTTAAATCCCTCTACATCTCCATGTGCTCCCGCTCATGGCTTCTTTGTGAAAAGGTTTCAGTGAAGCTATCTCAAGTAGTTTAGCCCCGTGAATATTGCAATGTATAAGGTGTTGCAGAGCTTATGTGTGAGCCAATTTCACCGTTCACCTTTTGTCAACAGGCCTCACCTATCTGTCTTTCCATTGTTTTCTTGTTTGGTCTGTGATTCAAATTGAATCCTCTCCATGTTCATTTCACACATGACAGTCCCAAGAGGGTTTTTATATTGTTCAAGAATGTAGGGTGTGAATTCAGCATTCTATTGATACATTTCGTTACCTTCCTTGCAGATATTTTGACTTAGGGTCAAGGTCAGGGATAAGCCAGAGGTACTTTGCGATAAATCCTATTTCTAGAAAAGTAATCTAACGCTACATGTTTAAACATTAGACATATGTTTTGCCAGTCACTGTAGTTGACTACAGGATGTCCTATTTTCATCTTGAGCATTAGTTTCGGTTCTGAATATGGTCACACCATTTTTAGCTCCAAGGAATGCTTAGGAAGTGATTGTAAAAGTTTTTGAAGCGTGTAAGGGATCTCTAACCCTCTACTAATACAAAGCATTCTAGAATTAGAAGCGGAAATGATTTAGAGCTCGGATTTTCTCTGGGAGGAGTAATTAAATTAGATTTCGTAGAGCTTCACGACTCCTGACGCGTATGCAAAATGCCACTTCGTCTTCTTCTGCTCTGGCTACACCCTCTACGGTGAGTGTCGCTGCTAAGCGTGCAAGTGAGGAGCAAAGAGACAGGCCTGCAGAGGAAATGCTTTCCCTTGGTAAGTATTCTGGTTCAATTTGACCAGAGTGATTTGCATTAGTAAGCAACCACTCAGAAGAGGAAACGATTCCCGTGTAGCTCGTGGCTTGCATCATTGAGGATGTTTCTTGGTGTTGCGATCCAGTTTTGGTTGAACATGTGTACCTTTCTGTAAGCAGGTACCGTCAATGGCAAGGAAGCCCCTATTTCGACTGATCATAGTAATAAGGCGATGCCTCTGGATCCAGAAGTACTTGAAGAAGTATTTTCAGGTAATGAATTAATGGTCGGTAAGTCAATATCTGGTTTCCTTGGTAGTTCAGCATCCCTGCCGTAACCGTTCTATGATATTTCGTATTTGCTAAGTAAGTTAGCTCGAGTTCTACACCGAAAACAGTAGTCCTCATTTTTCAAATGATACTATGAGTGTGTCTTGAGCAGTTCGGGGACTAAACATTGCGTGTGATGTTCAAGCGGCACGTAAGGGTTGCAAGCATTTCAGCAGCCCAGTGATTGACATGGTTCTGGTAGTACGTTGCCTGTGCACTCCGACTGTGGGCTCCCATTTACGGTTTCGTTTTTAAGAAGTTGGATGGCCCATATGCAGAAGGTACCGCTTGTTTGGATCGAGTTGGATATCAGAAAAGGGAAGTAGCGGAAGTTCATTTTCTTGAACGTCTCCATGAGGTAAGTGCAAGAATCCGTGAAACCATGTCCCATAAACGTATGCTTTTAAAATTGGGATCTCCATTTTGTTGTCCTTCTCATGTTATCCACTCTCTTTTACTCATGCATCATTGTGTTTCACCTAGGCAAGTTGTGCATCATTGTGTTTCACGTAGGCAAGTTGAGGTATGAAGTAGAGGTGGACAATATTTTAGATATATGTTTAAGTCCATCTCTCTTTTGCTTGTTGTGTTTTCCCTTTGGCCTCTTCCAGTTAAGTATATTCAATACTCTAAAGAGTACATACCACCATTCTTGACTAATTAAACCTCTATGAACTCATGAAGTTTTATCAATTCAAACATTGGAGTATCAGAATATGAGACATCAAGGTTGGAAGTGAGAATGAGTGCATCTAATTGAAAAGTCACATTAAATGTAAGTGAAATGTATCTCATTAGATTAGCCATTAGATTAGTTGCAATAATAGTTTGAATTCATTAAGAAGTTTACTTTTAAAGTCCCTCTTCAACTATTGAAGTCTTTCTTGGTCCATCTTGCAACCAAAATAGTAAGATTGAAGAACTAAGCTAGATCCACAAACCCAAAACTTGAATCAAATGAAGCCATGTTGAGTTTCACGCTTTGCTTTTAGATGTAAGAGTTTTTTGAACTTATGATGAACATCCAATCTCCACATCTCTTATTCTATACCTCCAAAGATTGATTTCATTAAAAAGGGATTCAATTAGTGTAGAATGGTGGATTTTCTCCATTGATTTTGAAGAATTGTTTTGTGTATTTCGTTTGTGTGCATGTTTTGTGTGTTCCCATGGAGTTTATTGTGTGATGGTAAATGAAAACCCGATTGAAATTGGAAGAACAAACAATGTGATTTGTATGTAGATCAATTGTTGTTGGAGATCCGATTGGGACATTATTATTATTGTGAGGATTTGATGCACATCGAGTGCATTTACATATGAATGCATTGGAGTTTGGGATTGGAAAATTGACTACGGTTGATTGTGTATGGATTGATTGAGAGTGTTTGAAAGATTGTGAAAATGTCCAACACCTATGCAACATTGATATGAAGACCTTGTCCCATTTCACATCTTGAATTATATATGATTATGCTCCCATCAAGATTGATGCTACCATTTGTCGCACCAGGTTTTCCTAAACCGCCAACTGTGTTGATAACAATTTCCTAAAACCACTAATTACTCCCAATCGGTATTAGCGGTGTCCAGGCTTGAGCCATCAATGTTGGCAAAGCTTGTGGATTGCAATTTTAATTGATGACCCTAGCTTGCCAGTATTTAGCTATTTCCAATTGGTGTGTTGTTGAATGATGCAAGACAAAGCTTGTGGATTGCAATTTTAATTGATGACCCTAGCTTGCCAGTATTCAGCTATTTCCAATTGGTGTGTTGTTGAATGATCCAAGAGTCATCTATACTACAACCGCTAAATTTTTCCACAACCGCCAATTCCATAGTTCCACCAATTTCCAACGATGTCGACATCGACCTCTTCCACTCCTACATTGTCCGCCTCTAAGTCGATGTAAACCAATGGGACGTCAACTGAAACCTACAAGACAGCGACGATAACCTACCGGGTGGCTTGGAGACCTGTCCACCCAATTTGTTCATTCATTCGTGCCAATTGAAAATACCTTTTTTTGGTTCAGAATTGGGTTCGGAGCACCCCAAAAAAATCGGTCTGCCTAAAAGTTGCTTTTTTGATTCATGGGTGTGCAACGTCACGCTCTTGGAAGTCCTTCAAATTTGAAGGACGTCAATGTAAACCAAAATTGGCGTCAAAGTCCCTATGTCCCTGTATTGGACGGTGCTAGACGTTTGCCTCGCTGTCCTATCGATTTTCGTCCATGCACTATAGGTTTTCGTCGCACTGCCATAGGTTTCCGTTGCTGTCATATGGGTTTAGGTCGTTCTGCACCAGGACGAACGTCGGAGGTTGGGGTGCATTTAGTATTCCATAATGGGGCCCGTCAGGTTTGATCCCTGACGGGACCCCACCGAGCAACATGTGCGCGGCCCTAATGTTGTTCTCCGAGCTCGTTTGCTTCAGGAGCTCTTCATGTCTGCCTGGACGAAGAGAGAGAACCTTCTTGATGGTGAGAGCTCAAGGAAGGGCTGGGACCAATCGAACATCGAAAGAAGCTATGCATGCGCAGTCGCATCTCGCAGCCATTAATCGAGTCAGGGTGTGGATAATTTGGCAGGTATGCAAGTGTGATATCAGTACCCGGGAATCATGGAAGTGCTTGCTTTTCAAAGGATCGTCTTCTTCTGGGCTCTTGTTGATGGATCAAAAGATGTTCTACTGGGAATTGAAGTGCTTGACAACTTCTCGGGGACGTCGTTCGATTCAGAGATGAAATACGCAGCTCTTGAGGGTTAGGGTGGAGTGCATGCCGACTTGTGAGGTCCGATGCATCTAGGTCGAAGTGGTGTTGCGTTAGGGTATGTTGTGAAGCTTTAATTTGTGCGACGTTTTTCATTTGTGTGGGATGGAATGGGTGTTGTCTGGAAGGTGGCGTAGGGGCTTCTTCACGTGAATCAATGTGGACATGGCGTGGTGCTCATTGGACCACAATCCTGTGCCGAGCCCACAACTGACTACTTCGTTCAGGTACTTTGATTCAAAGCCCCATGTGCCTGATGTATATTTATTAGTGTGCATTCGAATCCCAGTCTTATTATTGTTCTGTCAAACCAGAACTGGAAATGTCCATGGAGCCTAGTCAGCGGAAGGGCGTTTGAGAAAGTTTTCGCTTTCTAGGTCAGCGACAACTGGATCAATTATCCAGCAATTATCAACCATATCTGAGAGGTTACTGCGCAAGAGGTCAGACAGGGAGTTGAAGATGAACAGAAAAAAACGCAAAGCTAGTGGCGGTCGGGCCACAAACTCGAACCAGAAATCTTCTACCGTTCGTCGGAGTGATGCCGTGGAGGTGTTAGAGATGGTGACGCTGGACCACGTTGGAACAAGTGTTGTTGACTTGGACGAAGATGGTGAACAGCTGGATTATGTTGAAGTGGCATGGCTCTTGCGAGAGAAGCTGAATGACTTTGTCGAAGGTGGTATGGGAGGACCACCAGACTTGGAGTTACGAAGCTTACTCGACATTGCTGCTTCACGCAAGATTGTTTCCGTGGATTCAAAGAAGATGAGTCCGGTGGTTTGGAAAACTCTTCCCAGGGAGTTGTTATTACTTGTGTTGGCACGTCTGCCCTTACCTGATATCACTCGGCTGCGCAGTCTCTCGAAGGAATGGAACCGAGACATGGTGACTGTGAACTCGGAAATCAACCGAGCCCTTGACGAAACTAGTTCCACCATGGTTGCAGGTTTTTCATTAAGTGATTATTTTAAAAATTCAGAATTTCTCGTAACAATATGTGATTTGAGCTCTCCCAGGTCGCAATATACCTATCGTTTGCATCCGGGAGATCCCGATAGTCATGAAAATCGATGGGATGATATGGGTGCACGTGATGGTGGATTGGTTTGTTTTGTCTCCACCTGGAGACCTAGCAAAACCAATCCCCTGTGCATTGTTGTGGTGAATCTCTTGACACGAGTTCAGCGTAAACTACCACCTCTGAAGTATGTTTACATAAGCCCGCCCAAAATGATGCACATCGAAGTGGACTCTGAAACCAAGTGTTACAGGGTGGTGGTGATTGGCGAAAACAGGAGAGGCCGTCCCACAGTAGAGATATATCATTCTGGTGCAAGGCAATGGACCAAAGCAACACCGCCACTTGGTTTCATTTTTGGTGTCACTTACTCCAGATGGAGGTACTATACCTATGACGAGACTATCAGAAGCATAAGCACAACTCGAAGTGTGTATGACTTTGCTGAAGGCAAGCTAAAGCGTTGTGATGGAAGGGGTCCTTCCCAAGGAGCATCAGTGAGGGGGTATGCGTTTCAGAAGGACTGCATGTTTGTGCTGCGCAGGGACACATCCAATGGTGAAAATTGGATCACTAAGTACCGTGTGCAAAATAATTTAACGGACTGGGTACAAGAGAGGTCATACTTTTGTTGTCCTTTTGAAGATCTTCTGGGGGAGGACCGTGGCTCGATGACACTAAAAGTATGTGAAGGCTTTTTGATGGTTTTTAGTTCCTCTTCTATACATTTTTGGCTTCTGGACTTGTCTACGGGAGAATGGAGTAGCCTTCCAAACTGCTTCGAGGGGCATAAGTATGGAGCTTCCATGGTACGGGCTTATTGGAATGGTGTACCATAGTGGGTTTAGTGTATGTTCAAGTGTACAGAGTAAGTTGTTTCTCGTAGTTCAGCTTCATCTTAGGTACAGTGTACTTAGCCTGGTGTAGTGGTATGACTTTGATAGTGCACGCATGTCTCTGTGATCTGTTCTGTTTTCTCGTTTTGTGGCCGGAAAATGCAAGTGCTGACTTATTGAGCATAGTGAATTTTCCTTCTTCCACTCCATGAGTGTTGCAGTTGAGATAGGACAGACATTTCTCAGGCTCTACTTAAATCCCTCTACATCTCCATGGGCTCTCGCTCGGCGCTTCTGTGACAAAAGGTTTCAATGACCTTCTCTCGTCTATTGCAAAATTAGGTCTTTGCAAAGCACTTGCTACAGAAAGTCGTTCTCATGATCACAAATGATGGGCATGCTTTTGCGTGAAGCTGTCTCAAGTTGTTTAGCTCCGCAAATATTGCAATATATCTATTGTTGTAGAGCTTATGAGCCAGTTTATCCATTCACCTTTTGTCAACAAGCTTCACCCATCTGTCTTTCCATTGTTTTCTTATTTGCTCTGTGATTGAGAGTGAATCCTCTTCATATTCATTCCTCATATCAGTCTCAAGGTTTTATTTTATCGTTCAAGAATGTGGGGTGTGAATTCATCTGTCCATTGTTACATTTCGTGACCTTCCTTGTGGTCATTTAGACTTGGGCTTAGCTCTTAGGGTCACGACTAAGACAAAGGTCCTTTGTGACAAACCCTATTTCTTGAGAAAGAATCAAACGCTACATGTTTGAACATTAGACATATGTTTTGCCAGTCACTACAGTCGACTACAGGATGTCCTATTTTCAACTTGAGCACCATTTTCCGGTTGTGAATATGGTCAGACCATGTTTAGCTCCGAGGAGTGTTTAGGAAGTGATTGTAAAGTTTTGAAGCATGCAAGGGATCTCTAACCCTCTGGTGAAACTCTACTAGCACAAAGCATTACAGCATTAGAAGCGGAAATTATCTAGAGTTTGGATTTTCTCTGGGAGGAGTAATTAAATTGGATTTCGTAGAGCTTCAGGACCCATGACTCTTATGCAGGATGCCGCTTCGTCCTCTTCTGCTCTAGCTACACCCTCTGGGGTGAGTGTCGCTGCTAAGTGTGCAAGTCAGGAGCAAACAGACGAGCCTGCAGTAGGAAGATTTTCCTTTGGTAAGTATTCTGGGTCATATTGGCCAGAGTAATTTGCAGTAGGTAGCAACCACCCAGAAGAGGAAACGATTCCCGTGTAGCTCGTGGCTTGCGTAGATGGGGATGTTTCTGGCTGTTGCAATCCAGTTTTAGTTTAACGTGTGGACCTACCTGTAAGCAGGTACCATCATTGACAAGGCCCCATGTCATGACCTTTATTCAACTGGTCATAGTAATGAGGCGTCGAAACTGGACCCAGAAGTACTTGAAGCAGTATTTTTAAGTAATGGGGCAATGCTCGGTAAGTCCTAATCTGGTTTCCTTGGCAGTTCAGCGTCCCTGCCGAAATCGTAATATGGTATTTCGTATTTGCTAGGTAAGTTAGTTCAAGCTCCTACTCTGACAACTCTCTCTAGCTTGAGCAATAGGAATTTCTAACCTTGTACTAATTAGTATGTAAATGCTCAACCTTCTCCCTACAGAGGTTTATTAGTTTTGTATGTCCATTTTTCAAGTGATATTCATTTTGGAATCTTCTAGGGAGGATTGCGTAACATGGAAAGAAGAAACGAGTCGATGAGATAGTTTTTTGTAAGGAATTTTAATTATTTATCATGTTTTTTAAATGATAGTATTAGTGTGGCTTGATCAGTTCGGGGACCAAACATTGTGTGTGATGTTCAAGCGTCACGCAAGGGTTGCAAACAATTCAACACCCCAGTGAGTGACTTGGAACTAGTAGCATGTCCTGGGAGACTGTGTCTGCGCTTCCATACCCAGTTTTGTTTTTAACATGTCGGGTGGCTCATTTGCAGGTAAATTCTTTTGTCTCTATCTAGATGGAGTTCGCAATTCGAAAAAGGAAGAAGTGGAAGTTAATTTGGTTGAACGTCTACATGAACCAATGGTAAGTGGAAGACTTCATGAAACAATGTCTCATAAATGTTTTTGTTTTAAATTGATATGTTGTCTTTATCTTTGATTTGGATCTTAATTCGGTTGGCCCTCTCATGTTACTGACTCTCTCTTACTTGTGTGTCAACTAAGTTGCGGTAAGAAGATGAAATGGACAATGTTATTCAGAGGTTCTTCAAATCCAACTCTTTTGCATTTTGTGTTTTCTCTTTGGCCTCTTCTAATCAAGTGTATTCAATACTCAAAGGAGTACGTACCACCATTCTTGTCTAATTAAACATGTATGAACTCACACTTTTTTATCAATTCAAGCATTGGAGTATCAAAATATGAGATTTCAAGGTTGGAAGTGACAAGAAGTGCATCCAATTGAAAAGTCACATTAGATGTAAGTGAAATGCATCCCATTAGATAAGCTATTAGATTAATTGCAACAATTTGAATTCATAGTTTGTTCACTTTTAAAGTCCCCCTTCAACTATTGGAGTCTTTCTTGTTCCATCTTGCAACCAAAATAGTACGATTGAATAACTAAGCTAAATCAACAAACTCAAAACTTGAATCAAATGAAGCCATGTCAAGTTCTTGTGCATGGTAGTTCTTTTGCTTTAGGGTGTTTGAACTAGCTTCAATTGTTGTCCATCAAGTTGTGGAGTGTAAATTTTGAATTTAATTTGGGACAAGTATATTTGAAAACCCTGGATTTATTTCGGGACGAAGGTAGTACCATCTTATCCTTAGTCGCATGTTTGGTGTGTTCCAGGTGCTAAAGCTACTGCCACACGAGAGTGAAAAGATTGATATGATTCTTGCCAAGGTCCCATTTACGAGGATTCTGCTTCTGATGCACTTCCAAGAGAGCCAACATGGCCCTGAAAGCGAGCTTCTGCTGCAGTGTTTGGCGTAATCATAATAGCTTTCCAAAGTTTAGCAAGGATGGTGCGGATTACCTGTGGTGGGAGCAGAACTTTGATCCTGAGATATTAGAGATCGAAGAGGTTGACAATTTTTCCGAGTGGCGGCTAAGAACTGGAATCCGAATGGCTAGAAATTTTCATGATCATCAAACTTGTTTGGGACTTGAACCTCAAGACTTCATCGCCAATCAAGCGAAATTGAGTTTAATGATAAGGATGAGCGTCGAGGTGTTTGAATGTGAAGGGAGTGATGGCTTCAAACTACTACTAAGTGGCAACCTTTTTTGAGTGCATTGGCCTGATCATTGTTTATGAGTAGTAAGATTCATGTTTGGGACTAAAAGTGTCCCAAACATGTCGAGCAATCTTTTCTCACCTTGAAGAATGAATAATTTTCATCTATTCTTTTGTGTGCAACTTTGTTAATGCTATGTCCACATTGAGTGAAGTTCAAGTCATACTTGGTTTTGGATATTGGTATGCCAATACATTGTATTTTAGTACAGTAAGGTTTATTGTTTATAATTTGATTTTGACATTCAATTGATTGCTTTTGCTTTTGAGCAATATTAACCCATAAATGACACTACGGTCATGCTTTGGTTAATGAATGATAAAGAATCTTTGAGTGTAGGATAGAAGTGCAACTATTCATCCTTAGAATTTTGCATGAAAAGAGAAGGTCTTGTATAGAAGTTTAAGTTCTAATGAATGCTTTAGAATTTTTTTGAACTACCTATTTACACAACACCAAAACGGATGTTTTCCATAGTCATAGGCCCATCCTTTAAGGGTTAATAATATAAAACTTTTGAAGTTTCTATTTCATGTGAAATTTTCAAAAACTTCTTAAAAATGAGATTATGTTGAAGTTTGAAGTTGAAAATCTATCACCATGGTTCTAAATATGGAATGACATAGAACCTTTCTTTATATTATAAGGTTCATTACTTTAATGTACTTTTATTGTAAGATTTTTAATTTTTTTAAATTATATTTTATATTTTGTATGAATTTTCTTCACTTTTGTTGAAAAATTCATGATAATTTGAAAGCTTTATAAAAACACTTGAAATTTTTATGATATATATATATCAAGCAAATGTGATTTTATCTCTACAAAATGAAACTATAAAATTTCATTTATAAATAGAGGCAAAAATCAAGGATGTAGAATAAAGAGATTTGAGGTTTGACCACATGCACATAGGCTTTGTCCTTCAAGGTCCAATAGGAATGATCCAAAACTTGGCTTATTTGGCTTGCCAAATAGGGTAAGGTATCTACATTTAAACAAACAATTCTGAATACAATTTAAAGAAAATATCATATCATGATGTTAGCAAATGAAAAAAAATCAATGCAATTGGTTTGAAATTTTTTCAGGTCAAAATGAATATACTACAAATTTTCAAAGTTGAGGTTATAGGATCACCTATTATTGACACTAAAGTACCCTTAAATCAAACATCCTCAAAATACAAAATGCTTCAATTGTTATTGGTTGCTTCAAATACTTCTTCAACTTCTTATGTTTTTTTTTGAAAACTAGTGTTGAATTTGAACAAATGCTTTGTTTTATTTGGGTCAATGAGTGGTTGTAAAGAACTCTATTCAAGCTATGGTAAATGGATGGTGTTGGAGAAGGGTGATGATACTTACCAATTTAGTTTTTGTGGTTTGGCGTTTCTCCGGTGGTTTCACTTGTTTGCAAGAAATGGTTAGTTTCCTCTTGGTAGTTGTAATTGATTTATTCTTATTGGAATGAATATATTTATAATTATCATGTATCTAAAAAAAATAAAGGAAATTACAGAAAATGAATTATACTATCCAATTAATATGGGTTGTTTTATCGAATATTACAAGTATAGGTGGATGTAATTTATCTAACAAAAATAGATTAATCTTCACTTTTCTATTATCTATTTAGTATTTAAAGGTATTCAACCTTTCTATTATCCAAAAAACAACTACAAGGCATGAAATTATCTTTGCTTGTAATCTCACTTCTATAATCTAAAATCTTCTTATTGCCTTTATACTATATGCAAGCTTTATACTATTAAGGTCAATATGGTTAGCTTTATAAGAATTCCAATCAATCATCTTTCAAAACAAAATTGTCATCTAAAAAGATTGAGATTGATATGATTAAATCTTCAAATGATATTATAATTCTTCATTTATTCAATTTTGATCCTTGAATTAGTCACCAATACGATTCAATAGTTTAATCTAAAGTGGATTTTATTACATCTGATAAAACTTCAAGGAATGAAGAGAAGTAATCATGCCTTGAATCGAAGTTCTTATACACCTTGTGCCAAAGTAGTATGTATTTAAATTAATCCTCTTCTCCTTGCCTTAAAGTTCTTATATGTGAATATATGTTACTATGGCACAAATCACAAAAAGTTATGCACCAAACTTGGTTAATAAAACATTCTAAGAAAATAAATAATATGACTTTATTTTTTTATAAATTAATAAAATCATTTTAAAAATATATAAATTGATTATAGCTTTTACTAAAATGAGCTATCAGCCTAAAAGTTACATCTGAAGAAAAATAAATCCTATGATTCCAGTACTTAGCTAAAGAAACATCCTAATTGAATGAATTTTTAATGAATGTAAATTTCTTTTAGACTTATAATTTTTATTGAAGATAAAAATGATTATCATGTTTATGAATCTTGAGTCATTTTGGACGTATAACAAAAGTTATAATAAAAAATCATTGTTGATGAAGATGTCAATAATAAATAGTTTGTACAAGTCTTTCATGCAAACACGAGTGACTCCATTTTGGTACAATGTAGTAAAAAATGCTATTTTAGTGATTTGACATTTAACACAAAAATTAATGATTGACAAAATTTTGGTCTTAAAATTTATGTTAATCATTTGGGAAAAACTATCAACCATTTATTCTAAAGTGTAGAGTCAATTAGTAGCATGATAGTATTAAAATTCATTGATTATTTTCATGATTAAAAGGAACATGAAAGTTTTTCCATCTTTTCTATTTATGGGCTAAAAATTCAAAAAGAAAGCTTATAAAATAAATAGTGTATACTCTTATAGGTTCTAAAATTGAAATTTGAGTAGAAAGGTGAATAGGAAACTAATATTTTCTTCCAAGGTGATTTCAAAGATTTGCATATTAAATTCAATATTATTTTGTAGTTTATTAGAAGTAGTATATCCATCCAAATAAAGTATAATGCAAGCACAATTTAACCATGTTCTCAATTCCTATGTGCTTTTGGATCATCATCATCTTTGAATCATATTTGATGTTTGCTATCTCAAAATAAAAGTCTTTTTTAAGGCCTTAAAAAAAAACATTGCTTGCTCCATGATTAAAGTATATGGACAATTTCGTCAAAATGACCAAATTCCACTACTTTGGCAAGTTTTACAATTCAGAGCAGGCAATCTGAAGTGTACAAACATCCTAGATGTTTGAAATCTATATGTTTTTTAGATGTGTGAAATCTACATCAATGCTAGAAGTTACTTTTAGAATTTATGTTGTACAGTTTGAATCTATGATAGTCCTAGATTTCTTAAATCTATAAAAGTTCAAGATTCTTGAAAACTATATTAGTCCTAGATGTCACTTTTACAATTCAGAGTGGGTGGTTTGAAAATGGCACATGGAATACCGCCATTTTAATGAAATTTTCCATGTATTGAAATTAATGAGCATGATTAGAGATTTCAAATGCTTTAAGGAACTTTTGATTGACAAAACCAACAACTTTTTGGGTCTAGTGTTTAATGTCTTAGCATAATCTCACAACCATTGCACTTACCCTGTGGCTAGTGAAACTACATAACAATGTATTTAATATATGATTATACATATGCATTGATGTTTTTGAGGGGATAGTGACTATTAAAGAGATGTTCACAAAGTGAAATTATAGAAGTAGTTGCCAAGAAGTTATATTTAAATATAATAAAATGAAATGTTTACAAACTAAGTACAATAAGATTCTTGATCTCCTCCCTTACTTTCAAGAGCCCTAACTACTTCTATAATTTTACTTTGTCCCCACTTTGCTAACATCACTACATAATCACTATCTGATGAATAGAGTGAGGTTACTACTATTAATTAAACAGTCATTCAAAATAATTATATGAAAATAATTCTAGAGTCCATGTCACCCGATCTAAATAAGATTATGATACAATACCATACAAATATTTATATATATACATAGATATAGATCATGCAGCTTGTTTGTCAAAAGGTTTCACTGACCTTCTCTCACCTGGCTATTGCAAAGTTAAATCTTTTCAAATCACTTGCTGCACTTGTGGTAGGAAGTTCAGCTTATGAACACAAACGATGGGCTTACTTTAATTTGCGTTAAGGTATCTCAAAGAGATTAGCTCGAGTAGCTTAGCTCAACAAACATTGCAATAGACCTTGTGTGGCATGGCTTTAGTCTGAGCCAATTTTACCATTTCACTTTTAATTTGTGAGCAGGCCTCACCTATTTATCATTCCATTGTTGTCTTGTTTGCTCAATGATTCGACTTCAATTCTCCCCATATTCATTTCACAACTGACAACTTGATGCTCAAGTGCTTTGTAAGGGAATTTTTTACAGTGGGTATAAAAAAATTAGAGCAGGTTACAATGCATGTCATTGCAAGAATATTCATCTTGGAGTCGAAACCAGCCCTAAGGGTAACTAAAATTCATTTCATTGATCACAACAATGTCATTTGAGCATGTACACCGAATCACTGAATGAGAGCCTTACCCAAATGTGAGAGAGTCCTGCAACAATACACTTCAAAATGTTGATTGAATAGGAGGTTGAATTATTTTTGAGAACACCTATCATCATATTGAATAAACAAAGCACAACGTAAACACACTTATACAAGACTGACACGATCCTCAGAGTCAATCGACACAGCAGCCAAAAATACGCGTAAGCCGAACGAGCATATATTATACCATAATATATCTGTCATACACACTCTACACCATGCTAGTGTCAGAGTACACCAGGCTGCTAAGCTAAGGGTACACAACATCTCAGAGTGACGCACACTTTGATGAAAAAGAGAGCTGCTCCAGCTACAGTACGCTAGTTAAAACAAACAAGTGTTGTCCCTTAAGCGGGAAGTGCTTGCCACCACGGATTCAAGAAAGTGCATTGTCGATTCGACTTCCGGATTCAAACTGCTGCTTCGCTAGCGCATCATGAACCAGAGCATGTATTAGGATGTAGGTCATCCAGGGCTTAGAATCATCCACATCCAACACTCCCACTAGCACTGTGGTGACCTACACTACCTCCCACTTCAGCACAGTGTGTTTGAAAAGGCAACAGTTTTGGTCAGTGGTCCTGCGAGGCCACGGAGTCTTTCGAAGCGATCACGGGGGAGCGCTTTGGTCAGAATATCGGCAAGCTGGTCTTCGGTGCACACGTACGTGATGTTGATATCGCCATCAGCTTCTGCATTGCGGATTTTGTGATATTTGGTGTCTATATGCTTAGTCCGTTGGTGGAATACAGGATTCTGAACTAGGCGTATGGCTGATTGGTTATCACAGAATAAGGGCGTGGGACGTGGCTGGGGTGATCAAAGGCTTCGTAACAAGCGTCGTAACCAGAGGATTTCTTGAGTTGCAAGGCTCGCGGCAATATACTCCGATTCGGTGGTACTGAGAGCGGTGCAAGTCTGCTTCCGGCTTCCCCATGCGACTGTACCACCATTAAGCATCAAAATAAAGCCAGATTAGGATTTACGGTCATCACAATCCGCGGCATAGTCAGTGTCGCAGTAGGCGGTGAGATGGTGCGGATTAGGTCCACGTCCATAGGTGAGAGTATGTCCAAACGTGCCTTTGATATATTTTAAGATCCGCTTCACTCCAGAGACGTGTGCTGTAGTTGAGTGGTTGTTGAAACGAGACATGCTGCTTACTGCATAGCTGATATCAAAGCGAGTCCCTAGTTGAGCAAACTGTAGGCAACCAATACACTCACGGTATGGGAACTGTACCTCGGGGTCGGTCGTTGTAGCTAGACGCATCTGTGGTCCGTTGGTTGGGTCAGATGGCACAGTGACTGAGTAGCAATCGTCGTGACCGAATCTCTTGAGGACTCGTTCGAGGTACCGGCGTTGGTCAACATGGATGAGTCCTCGATCACGGTCTCTGGTAATGTGAAGACCGACATACACTTCTGCCGAGCCTTTGGTAATTTTGAAAGTTCCTCCCATATAGTTCAAGATCTCTTCAATATTGTCGTTGAAGGTACTACATACAATGCCATCATCTACCCAGATGCACAAGATGAGCTTGGGGTCTTCCTTGTTGACATAGATGCAGCAATCAGCATCAGAAACTATGAGGTCATAGGCTTGGAGAAACAGATCAAACTTGCGATTCCAAACACGGGCACTCTGCTTCAAACCGTACAAGACCTTGTGAAGGCGACAGACAAGGCGTTTGGTTGCATGGCGAACCTCAAAGCCGATAGGCTGTTGCATGTAGATGAGTTCACGTAACAAACCGTTGAGATATGCTGTGCACAAGTCAAACTGTGTGAGGTTGAGGTCTTCAGCAGCAGCTACTGAGAGAATTGTGCGTACAGAGTCGAATTTGACCACAGGGCTGAAAGTTTCGTGATAGTCGATTCCTTTCCGTTGTGTGAAGCCCTTGGCGACAAGTCTGGCTTTGTATCGGCTCACTAAGCCATCAGCTGCGAGCTTGAGCTTGTATACCCAGCGGCATTTAACAAGGTTGTCATCCTTGGGCAGTTCCTCGAGGCTCCATATGTCGTTGGTAACCAGGAAATCATATTCCTCATGCATGGCAGCAAGCCAATGCTCTTTCTCTGGCGAGGCCATTGCCTCTTCATAGGTATCCGGTTCATCAAGAATTTCTGTGCGTGCAATGTATGCATACGAGTTGCAATTGACTGGGTAAATCCACTCTCTCAGTCGTGCAGGTGGATTGCGTGTGCGTGTGAGGCGAGGAGGCTCTGCAACTGGTTCTCCCACTGGATCGATGAAGGATGCATGGAGCTCGGGGTCATGGAGCTGTGCGTTGTCCAGGGGAGCTGGTTCGACAATGTCTGGGTCTTCGATCGGGAGTTCGGCAATGTCATCAAGACAGTCGGATTGGGAAGGTGGATCGGCATCTGCATAGGTATTATCGGAGTGAACTGCCGGTGGACTGGAGTTGACAATGTCGATCTCTACAGGAGGAGGTTGGGCGTGGACGGCGTTGGCGGGTTGTTGCAGTGCAGGTACGAAGGCTAGAACGAGGGCGAGGCAGGGAGTGTCTCTGATTGATTGTGCTGGTGGTTCGGTCTTTCCTTCAAGCCCAAACCATTGCCGGGGTTGATTGTCATTGTCGCCCTGATCTGTGTTGGATTCATCTAAAAGAATGTCCCGGCTCTCATCGATGCGTTGGAGTTCCGCGTTCCATACTCTGTATGCTTTGCTGGAGGCGGAATATCCCATAAAAACGCCTTTCCTGCTTTTGGGCCCAAGCTTCCTCCAAAGTTGCTTGGGGATGTAGACATAGGCAATAGCTCCGAAGATACGCATGTGGAATACTGAAGGCTTTGTGTTATACCACAGTTCGAAAGGAGTGCTTCCTGCAACTGTTCTGGTGGAGGTGCGGTTGAGAGTATACACTGTTGTGTGAGTTGCCTCAGCCCAGAACCGCACATGAAGGTTGGAGGCATGTAGCATACTGCGCACAGCTTCCATAATGGTCCGGTTATCTCGTTCAGCTGCACCATTTTGCTCAGTCTTGTATAAGTGTGTTTACGTTGTGCTTTGTTTATTCAATAGGTTATGGGCCTCTTCTCTTTCTAAACACGGAATTGCGCTTTCTTAGCTTCTTCCGTTACTTGACATATTCTTTAGAAATAGAACCTCTCTTTGCCCACCCATGGCTGATAGCAATCGGGACCTGGGGGGGCATCTCTCGCTTCAAGGGGACAAACTTCCACATCTGGAAATTCCAGATGCGAGCCATCCTCCTCGGTAGAGAACTTATGGATGTTGTAGATGGCACTGAAACGAAACCATTAGATACGGCAGATGCTGCTGAGAAAACGGCTTGGCGCAAAAAGGATAACCAAGCTGTTAGCATCCTTTGCCAAGCGATAGATGAGAGCGTTCTCAAGCACGTAACTAGCTGCGTTACATTGAAACAAATTTGGAATAAGCTCAAATTGTTCCACGAGCAAAATGCTTCCAAGAACATTCACACTCTTCAACATGAATTCTATAAGTGTTCTATAAATCAAGGCGATTGTATAGCCGATTTTATCGGGAAACTAGATGTTATTGTACAGCAGCTCTCGGACAGAGGTGACACCACATTTAATGAACAGGCTGTCATATCCAAGATTCTGTGTAACCTCCCGGGAGAGTACGATAACTTGATTCCTGCTTGGTGCATGCAGTCAAACGCCGCAAAAACCCTAGATAATCTCACACTCCAGTTACAGCAAACAGAGAGTACCCTTAAATCTAGGGTCGATGAGATCACATCCACCGCTACTTATCTAGCCTCTACGCAAAGCAAAAGCTCCGAATACACACCCGAGCAACGTGTTGTTAGACGGAGAGAAATCACTGACCATAAGAAGACTAGCAAGTGTTGGAAGTGCGGGATCACTGGACATTGGGGTCGAGAGTGTCAAGCAAGCGAAGCAGATCAGAAGCAATACCAAGAATCACGGACTCAGGGGCAGAGCAGCAGCGACAACTCAAAGAAGAAAGCTACTAGCCATAAAGCGTTCATGGCAACGATCAATGAGCTACCTCCCGAATCAGCTTTCTGGTATGTTGACAGTGGGTGCACCGAGCACATGACCGATAACAAGGCATACTTCTCCACTTACCAAGATGTATCGATGGCCCAACGACCGGTACAAGGCATTGGTGGTGCCATGCTTATGGTGGTTGGAGTGGGAGACATCATAATCAAGATCCAACAAGACAACGACTACAGCTTTGGAGTACTGAAAGGGGTAATTTACGTTCCCTCACTTGGTCGAAACTTGTTCTCTTCCTATGTTGCTGCACAGAAGAAAATTTATACGCTTCATACCAATAATGGTTGTCAAATGCTTGAAGCGGGTAAAGTGGTCATGACTGGTGTCATTCACAATCGAATGTATCGTCTCAACATCGAAGTTGTCCAGCCTACACCTCCGTCCACCCCACTAGCTGCCACTTCGGCGATCTCCTTTGGCGTACCCACCACTATTGAGAGCACACAAACTCTTGATATCTGGCACCAAAGATTGGCACATCTTAGTCATGCAATGATACAACAGATGGCCTCGCAAGGGATCGTCACTGGGCTAGTACTGAACAACCACAACAAATCTTTCTGCCCTGGC
Organism: Climacium dendroides; assembly: GCA_950106755.1. Classification (NCBI taxonomy): domain Eukaryota; kingdom Viridiplantae; phylum Streptophyta; class Bryopsida; order Hypnales; family Climaciaceae; genus Climacium; species Climacium dendroides. Next base: position 43,562,206 of record OX467082.1, on the reverse strand, counting down.
TGCGCATACGGGAAGCATACCCAAGCTCCGTTCCCAGTCGATGAAGACAGACACCGATCCAAAACACCTGGTGATTTAGTCCACTCTGATATCTGTGGACCAATGAATACCCCCTCAGTGGGAGGCGCTCTGTATTTTGTGCTATTCAAGGATGACTACTTTGGCTTCAAAGTTATTGAATGCATTAAACACAAGCCTGAGACGTTAACGCATTGACTGTGTCAGAGTACACCAGGCTGCTAAACTAAGGGCGCACAATATATTAGAGTGACGCACACTCAGATGAAAAAGAGAGCTGCTCAAGCTACAGTACGCTAGTTAAAACAAACAAGTCCAGTGACCCCAATGTCCAGTGATCCCGCACTTCCAACACTTGCTAGTCTTCTTACGGTCAGTGATTTCTCTCCGTCTAACAACACGTTGCTCGGGTGTGTATTCGGAGCTTTTGCTTTGCGTAGAGGCTAGATAAGTAGCGGTGGATGTGATCTCATCGACCCTAGATTTAAGGGTACTCTCTGTTTGCTGTAACTGGAGTGTGAGATTATCTAGGGTTTTTGCGGCGTTTGACTGCATGCACCAAGCAGGAATCAAGTTATCGTACTCTCCCGGGAGGTTACACAGAATCTTGGATATGACAGCCTGTTCATTAAATGTGGTGTCACCTCTGTCCGAGAGCTGCTGTACAATAACATCTAGTTTCCCGATAAAATCGGCTATGCAATCGCCTTGATTCATAGAACACTTATAGAATTCATGTTGAAGAGTGTGAATGTTCTTGGAAGCATTTTGCTCGTGGAACAATTTGAGCTTATTCCAAATTTGTTTCAATGTAACGCAGCTAGTTACGTGCTTGAGAACGCTCTCATCTATCGCTTGGCAAAGGATGCTAACAGCTTGGTTATCCTTTTTGCGCCAAGCCGTTTTCTCAGCAGCATCTGCCGTATCTAATGGTTTCGTTTCAGTGCCATCTACAACATCCATAAGTTCTCTACCGAGGAGGATGGCTCGCATCTGGAATTTCCAGATGTGGAAGTTTGTCCCCTTGAAGCGAGAGATGCCCCCCCAGGTCCCGATTGCTATCAGCCATGGGTGGGCAAAGAGAGGTTCTATTTCTAAAGAATATGTCAAGTAACGGAAGAAGCTAAGAAAGCGCAATTCCGTGTTTAGAAAGAGAAGAGGCCCATAACCTATTGAATAAACAAAGCACAACGTAAACACACTTATACAAGACTGACACGATCTTCAGAGTCAATCGACACAGCAGCCAAAAATACGCGTAAGCCGAACGAGCATATATTATACCACAATATATCTGTCATACACACTCTACACCATGCTAGCGTCAGAGTACACCAGGCTGCTAAGCTAAGGACACACAACATCTCAGAGTAACACACACTCTGATGAAAAAGAGAGCTGCTCCAGCTACAGTACGCTAGTTAAAACAAACAAGTGTTGTCCCTTAAGCGGGAAGTGCTTGCCACCACGGATTCAAGAAAGTGCATTGTCGATTCGACTTCTGGATTCAAACTGTTGTTTTGCTGGCGCATCATGAACCGGAGCATGTACTCGGATGTAGATCATCCAGGGCTTAGAATCATCCACATCCAACACTCCCAACACTTTGGAACTTCATAAATTTTTTTGTACGAAGTCCATGCCCAAAATTTACTTTTGTTGTCATGTTTATTTAGATACTATAAAATGTGAATACCTACATGCCTCAAGGATAAAATGTAGTCTTTCTAAAAATTGTAAAGTATTCAACTTAAATTCAATAATGTTCAATAATTTCATGATCACTAGTGTGCCCTATACCATTGCTACAGTCAAAATAAAAGTAAAAGTAATTTTCTAATTTTTTAGTTCATAAAAACTTCAAAATTCAATAACTTCCTTACCCCTAGGTTCAAACACCATAAAACAAAGCCCATGCACCCCTCCTTGCCGAGAGCTTTCCAACGGTAAAAAGAACATGAGCAGGGGACACACAGTTTGGGAAATCTCAATGTAACAAAACAAAACAAAACAAACAAATTTAAGGTATGAATTTTAAACAAAAGTTGTCAAATGATTGTAATCCCTAGTTCACATTTATATGATTAAACAGACTAGTAGAGTAACTAGTATTTTGTAATAACACTAAAATAAAAATATGAAAAGTCTTTCTAAAATTGATTGTGGGTTGAATATTTTTAATTTTCACAAATGTTTTTTTTCTATTGAGTTCAAACTATTAAGTTTTATTTATGGTATTTTTGATGATTTTAATTTTATTTATTCATTAAAGTCATTTTTGAAAACAGTAAGTATTTACAATACAAAGCTATGAAAATCTATAACATACAAATGTTAATGAACTACAACAAGAATCTACAAAGACGGAATGAAAAAAAAAATGTATTTGGAATATGTTTGCATTCATCCAATATTCAAAATTTGAACATTTAGTCTATAATGGTTTGATTGTAATCAATTGCTCCTTTCCTACAATATGATAACTTATTCTTTAAACTTGAACAATTGTGATTGTGCACTATCAATTTCATCTAAAGTGATTGCTATAGTGAGAGACCTCTATAAAAAATTCAAAGTTCAATACCAGTAGTCCACTAAGGTAACTACACTTAAGTGCATCCAAATAAGCAAATGAATAGTCATTGCTTCCATTCTTAAATTGCCTTTTTTAGTTGGATCTAACTAGAAGATTTCCTTCATATGCATTTATTAGACACCAGATGAATAAGGTTAGCTATGAGTTTACAAAGTGTTGAAAATTGGTATTTCTAAAATGGATCCTAAAATCTCATGAATAGTGACTAAAATTTCATTTAACATTTATTAATGTATAAATTCTAAAGATTTGATTATGAAAATATCATTGTTTTTTTCTAATAGAGTTGTTTTAATGCTTTAATAATCTTGTAAATTTTGTACTCATCTCTTCTAAAAACAAAAGTTAGATAATGGCAATTTCAATGTGTACAACATCTATGATTCTATGACCTTTTCAAAGACAATCCATTTTTCTATACATAACTAATTCATAATTTTTACTAATAAAAAAATGTTCTTGGAAGAATACAAAATAATTGCATGGATCATTAGCAAGCAAAGTTAGGAAAAAATTTAATTTGAAACTTTTAAATTTCAAAAATTGTCTTACGCCAAGATTTAACTAAAAATTCACATAGACAATTGCATATAATATCTGCTAATTTTGTTGTATTTAGAGGTTTTATTGGTAGTAGTGTGAAATTGGGTGATTACAAAAATGACACATTGAGTTTGTTCCTCTTTAACAATTTTCAACCTTTGGAGAGGGAGTTAGGAAGTACTATAAATTTAGAAAAATATATTTTTTTAATTTGAGAAATATGATCAATGTATACACTTGTAAGAAGAAGTACGCTAGGAAGGAAGATCATAGAAAAATTCTCTATGTAGGAGAACTAGGAAAGTGCAAAATTATAAGAAAAATTGATACTTTTATGTTTTAATTTGTAAAATATAAGAGGAAAAAATTCCATTTTGGAGGGCTTTATTGTGAAGAGGTTTCACTAAAAGAAAGATCTTGAAAACATTTGAATCTTGAAAACATCATTTTGAAGATCTTCAAAAGTATGGACATTAAGGTGCTCTATTTGCACAAACACGAAGGCCATACATAAATAATATACTTTTAAATGCCCCTTGGTAGGCACATGCATGCCTACTATGGAAACACTAAACTACCAAATTTCAACTCCAAACCATTAATTTTGGGTATTCCCCAATATCCTCCCCTCCAATTCAAAGTGTGACCAATTAACAAAATTGATTTTGAAATATAAAATTATTTTTTAAAATTTCTCAAAAACATGTGAAATAATTGCACTCAAGATATTCATCTTCTATAGAAACTTCAAATTTATGCAAGTCATGCTTCAAAAATTATTATGGAAGAAAGCTCCGACATTCTCCATTTTAAAAATATTTAAAACTAATAATTCTTGCAAATAATGACCTAGTCATGTAGAAAAGCAATCAATTTTTTAAAAATAATAATAAAATGCTAAAAAAGTATTCCCAAAAGCTGGAGTAAAAATAAAAATTCTAAAAAATATATATTTAAAAAAAAATATTGGAAGTTTTAAGAAAATATATAATTTTATTTTTGTATTTAAAAAAGATAATAGATAATTTAAACAAATATAATAAAATCTTCCATTGTTTCTAAATTAAAAGATTCTAATCAATCCATTATATGTTGAAAATTTTAATTTTTATAATTTCAACACTAATATTTAATAAAAAGGACACTTCAAGAACATGAATAAGGTGGAGATTTTTCTATTTTGAATATATCATTGAAAATTCTTGCAATACTACAAGAAAAATCTTGATTCCTATTTCAAGATCCCAAATGTCTTTTCTAGGTTGGAAATTGTACAAAGAAAGCCCAAATTAAAAAATGTCTGGTTTTATTTTGGAGTGCATATTAATGAATAATAAAACATTTAAAATGAGACAAAAATGGAAGTACATGTAAATTAATTATGAGTGATCTAAACTCAGATCTCTCAAATGTGTTCAAAGAAACAGTACAAATGTTTTGTACAATCTTCCAATCAATCTTTGTAAATGATAAAAGTTCAGAGTTCTTCATGATCTACATGTGAGGTTTTATTTCATATCATTCCAATAAATATTACAAAAGTTAAAAGGATTTTTTGGATTTGTATGTCAAACTAGATTATAAGAAATATATTCTAAAAAAAATATTAATTATTTTATTAAAATTGTATAGTTTGATACCTACTCAAAAGCATTTAAATCATTCAATTTGAAATAAAGAAGTAAAAGTTATGAAGAGTTTTGTTTTATGGGCAATAAAGGTAGAAAAATATCTAAAGTCATCTTTTGCTCTCAATTTTGAAAGTTTTCAAATAAAAACAAAGATGTTTAGAAGAACATTATTACCACTAGGATCAATAGTTTTTAATTTCTAGTAAAAGTTACATGCAATTTGGTTTTATCTTTCATTTAGTGCCACCTTTTCCTTTACAATTTTCTTAACCCCTAAACTCCCAAGGCCTTTTTTCTTTCAAAAACCACTCAAAACTGCCAATTCTATTGCAAGTTGTAAGATTCTTGAAATTTCCATTTTTTTGGCATATCTAACTATAGGATCTTGCACTAGACTAGTATAAAAATGTATGGTAGAAATTTCAAGAACTTTGACCTCATAGAGGGTAAGATATTTGCATTCAAAGTGAAGAAAACAAGTTTTGTTGTACATTTTGTGCCTAGATTTTTTGGCATTTGAATCTCCTTATTTAAATTTTTTTGTACTATTGAGTTTGAGGTTAAATTTTTTTATGCTGAAAATTTGAGTTGAGAGTTGGGAAAAAAAATTTAAAAGAAAAACACTAGATTTTCATTCATTAAAAAATTGTTAAGTAGAAGTAGGTTCAAGATTCAACAAAACATTAAATTATTAATAGCTTTAAGATGGAATTGAAATACCATAATTCCAATGGTGAGATTGTTCTTGCAAAAAAACTTAACCTTATTAAACAGTTTTTTTGAAAAATTGCAAAATTTTCATTAAAAAATGAATCCCATAAGATCTATAAGAAGAATATTTTTTTAAAATTTATTTCAATTTTTGTGGATTTGTTCTTTTGCCCAGTGAAGTAAAAATTATATTTAAGATGGCATAACTTTTGCTCTTGTGCACCAATTGAAATTAAAAAAAACATATTCCTATGAAACTAATGAGTTTTTCTATCTTCTGAGAAAGATTTTAAAAAATCATCCTAAATTGAGGTCATATGAACTTGCCTAAATTCTCAAGTGTCCCTTGAGGGGACACTTGAAAATTTAGGGGTTAAAGATGAATATAAATAACATTGGTTAACCTCTGAATAGTACATGAATCCCATTGAAGTTGTAAATTTCAAAACAAGTTACATACATACTACTAATCAACTGAGAACTTTTTGAGAATTTTTGAATATCTAAAGAAGATCAAATAATTTCAATATATACACAACATACACCAATTCTTTTAGAGGGCAACATCCTTAAGGGATTAACATGTGGACTTGCCTCTAGGTAGGTACCTTCAATGACAAGGACCCATGTCATACCCCTAATTTGATTGGTACGAGCATTGCCACCCATTCCTTCCAAAGAAGGCTAGGGAAACGAGAGGCCGAGGCCTTACACCTCCTGGGCCTCCTACTATCCGGTAGACAACCCAATCATTCCCGGTCAGAGGTCATAGTAAAAACAAAAAGTCAATCACATGCTTAATGACAAGAAACTCAAGTGTGTGAACTATGGTTGTTTGTCAAGTGACCATGTTTTGAGTGGAATGGAAGAGAGAAGTTGTGAGCTTCAGAGCATTGCCATCTATTGCTTCTAAAGCTAGCCGACCTAGCTTAAGGCATGGTTGACCTTCAAAACATCTCCCACCGTGCACTCCACCAAGGAAGGAAGGAGCCCAGTCATGCCAAAAGAGGCGCTGGAAACCATAGGATCCCGTCTTCTCTAAGCATGTTGATAGAGGAAGTTTAAGGTGTCAACTTTCATTTTGTTGTGCTTTTGTATTCTTTGGCCTTGTCGACTTCTGAATGCAATGATGGGGCGTGAGAAGTTAGTGCATGAACAAGAGAGTTTCAATCATAACAATAGAAGTTTTGGAGTGACATCACCAAACTTTAGCAATGAAAATGAGTGTAATTTAGGGTATTCTAAGAGGGAGAGCTTGCAAGAGCAAAGTACACAATACACAAGAAGGCAAGGGTATGATGAAGGAGAAAAACGTAGCAGTAGAAGGGAGTAGGAGTTTGTAGGGTTTAAGCACAATGAAAGAAGCTAGCAGAGTTTTGACAACAACAGAGGGTAAGAAGGTCTCAAGCACAGACATCACCAATACAGCCGCGGCAACAATTTTTTTAGGGTTACCTAGGCGAAGGCAAGGTAGAAAGGTGGGTGTGGTGTAGACCATAGGAGATGTAGAAATGCTCAAGAAGAGGATCCAGAAAACGGTGAGGGAGAGAGGGCACTAGTAAAAAAACAATGACTACTATAACAAAAAATTAACAAAAAAATGTTGATGTCGTTTGTATCCTCGATTGTGTTGTCTTGAATAGTACTTAATAAAAAAACTATTGTCCATTTGTTATGGTGGTCAAATCAAAATAATAATAATATTAATTCATTTATAAATTTATTCAATGAATGGTCGCCACCCAGCAAGCCAAAAATCAACCCGGTACAAATTGTCACATAGGCAAAAAATGACACATAGATAGGACTATCAATTAAACTTTATAATTTAATTAAAAAAAAGTTAAACTTTATAATTTATTTAGAAGAAAGAAGACCAATTTTTCATAACTTGAAGATTGGTAATAGAAAAGTGGTGATTTTGGTGATAGAAGAAAAGCAAAGACAAGTTCTTTATACAAATGGGGTGGTAGAAGGTAAAACAAACCATATGAAATATGTGAATTAAGACTATGAGTGATTCATGTATCCCATATGGTTTTTTTGACCTTTTATCACCCCATTTGTGTAAAAAACTTGTCTTCTCCTCTCTTATGTCACCAAATTCACCTCTCTTTTATCACCAATGAGTGAGAGGCATGTCTTCTTCTTTCTAATTAAATTGATTTCTTGACATAAGATTCCATTCATGATGATTAAAATATTGTTCAAATAATAAAAACTTATTTGAAATTTTTGAAATTTAGAATTAACAAAAAAGTGTTCATTTTTTTGTTGATTTGGACAATGTACTATCTAAATCATAATGGCAAATAGTTTCAATAAGACAAAGACAAAGACAAAGATATGGTTTTATAAGGTTTATCATCATTTTATAAGGTTTCATTGAGAGGATGTTTGGTTGTCATTAGGATTTACCACAAATACATAAATAAGAAATTATAAAGATGTGAATGTAATGGATGAAATTGTAACATAATTTGCTTTTAATATAAGAGATGAATTCAAGTCTCAATAAAGAATTGGGATTTTTCATGTGTATGGTTCAATTTTAAAAAGTTGAGTTGAAATTTTATTCTGATTCTTTGAAAAAAATGTATCCATCATTTACTAAAACACTATTCTTTAACCCCTAAAGTCCCAAAGCATATTTTGGGGGGGATCATAGAGTTTCATTCATCCATTTATGAATGGAATTTTCATTTTTTATAACAGAAATTAAAACTTACATAGTTTAGTATCCAGGTGTCAAAAGTCCTTTTGTCTCTTTTTTAGGCTTAAAGTTGCAAAGGTGGCAACTATATTTGGAGAAGATTGGTAATTTGGAGATTTGGAGGAGAAGCCAATTAGACACTAAGCCACTAGGTATACATGTTGCATTAAAAAATAAGTCAAAATTGAACAAGAATTCAAATGAAACAATTTTTGAAAATGATTGACTTGAATTCACCATGGATCAATATTGCATTGGCTTACAAATCCAAAACACACAATGACTATTTAAGTACCTCCATTGCTTCAACTTTTGGGTCTAATTAGAAGCCAATGGAAATTGAAAAGGTGACAATGTATTTTTTTTGGCAAAATACAGCAATGATTTGTTGCCAATTTTCCAAAAAATGAAATTTTCCAATTATTGAAATGATATGCAATTTATGTCTAAATAAGTTGCTACAATTGAAATTTTGGAAATTCTAACAATGTAAAATGAAAAAAAAATTGTTGAACAAACAATGAGCACTAATGTAGTTTGCTCAAAAAGTGACCATGCTTGAAAAGTGATTTTGACACAAAGGTACCATTTTGCTTTCTTCAACGTACCAGTATTGTGCATTTCAAGAGGTGGTGACTTTGAATTACCATTGCATTTTAATTTGAAAAATTTGTAATTAATTCAACGAAGGTAAAAAAAATATAAAATGACTTGTGGTAGGTGCCAATTCCATTTTGCTTCCTAAGAAAATTTATTAAAAATTGTTTCAAGGAGTTTCACTTTCCTAAAAGGGCAAACAGTTCTTAAATGGTTGCAGACTAAGCCCATCTCGATGGAAGCAGTTGCCACACAAGCCCTAATGATACCGAACCATTCATCAAGCACGCCCTGTTAAGAAATAGCATCTCCCGCTTGGTACCGGTGCACAGGCTTTGTTCCGTGGCATTTGGGATTCAGGTCCAGGAATCATGTAAGTGCTTGCTTTTGAAACGATCTTCTTCTGAGCTCTTGTTCTACTGGGAATTGAAGATGTTCTACTGGGAATTGAAGTGCTTGACAAATGGGGATGATAGCGTCTTCTCCTAAACGTCTTTCAATTCAGAGATGAAATGCATAGCGCTTGAGGGTTGGGAGCGAAGAGTTTGCCGACTTGTGAGGTTCGATGCATCCTGGTCGAAGTGGTTTTGCAATAGGGTATGTCGTGAAGCTTTTCATTTGTGTGGGATGGAATGGGTGCTGTCTGGAAGGTGGCAGAGGGGCTTCTTCACGTGAATCCAATGTGGCCATGGCGTAGTGCCGACTGGACCTCAATCCTGTGCTGATCCCACAGCTGACTACTTCGTTCAGGTACTTTGATTCAAAGCCCCATGTTCTTGATGTATATTTATTAGTGTGCATTCGAATCCCAGTCTTTAATCATTGTTCTGTCAAACCAGAACTGGAAATGTCCATGGAGCCTAGTCAGCGGAAGGGCGTTTGAGAAAGTTTTCGCTTTCTAGGTCAGCGAAAACTTGGTCGTGAGTTCCTTTAGTGTTTATCATTCACATCAACTGAGAGACACAGCAGAAGAGTTCACCCAGGATGTTGAAAATGAACAGAGAAAAACGCGAATCTAGTGACAAACACGGCGGTCGGACCTTCAACTCGGTCCTGGAATATTCTACTGTTTCCGGGTAACGATGCCATGGAGTTTGAAGAGGTGCTGACGATGGACCACGAGGGGAACAGTGCTGGCGTGAACGATGATGGTGAACGACCCGATTTTCGTTATGTAGCATGGCTCTTGCGAGAGAAGTTGAATGACATTGTAGATGGTGATCAGGGAGAACCTCCAGGATTGGAGTTACGAAGCTTACTCAACACGGCTGCTTCCCGCAAAATCATTTCAGTGGATCCAAAGATGTTGAATCCTGTTCTTTGGAGAACTCTTCCGAAGGAGTTGTTGCTTCTTGTTTTGGCACGTCTGCCAGTGCCTGATATCACTCGGCTGCGCAGTCTCTCAAGGGAATGGAACCGAGACATGACTACTGTGAACTCAGAAATCAACCGAGCACTTGACGAAACTAGTCCCTCCATGGTTGCAGGTTTATTACGGCGTGGGGGTATGTTACAGCGCGGTTTAGGATATTCTAAATCAGAATTTGTCGTATCTATATCTACACAGTGGTCGCAATATTCATATCGTTTGCATCCGGGAGACCCCATTGGTCATGAAGATCGATGGGATATGGGTGCACTGGATGGTGGATTGGTTTGTTTTGTCTCCACATGGAAACCCAGCAAAGCCAATCCCCTGTGCATTGTTGTAGTGAATCTCTTGACACGAGTTCGGCGGAAACTCCCACCTCTGAAGTATGTTTACTTAACCCCTCCCAAAATGATGCACATCGAAGTGGACTCTGAAACAAAGAGTTATAGGGTGGTGGTGGTTGGCAAGAACATGAAAAGGCGGCCCACTGTAGAGATGTATGATTCTGGTGCAAGGCAATGGACCAAAGCAACACCGCCACTTGGTTTCATTTTTGGTCTCGAATACTTTTGGGAGTATAATATCTACAACAAGGCTTTCATAAGGAAAGGCGTAAATCGAAGTGTGTATGACTTTGCTGAAGGACAACTACAGCGTATTTGTGATTTAAGGGGTCCTTCCGAAGGAGCATCAGTGATGAGTTATGTAGTTCAGAAGGACTGCATGTTTGTTCTGCACAACAACACATCTAATGGTGAAATTTTAGCAGCGGATGGTTATTGCATCACCAAGTATCGTCTCCAGCCTAATGCAAAGGATTGGGTACAAGAGAGGTCATACTTGTGCTCTCCTTTGGTAGACCTTTTGGAGAAGGACTCTGGCTTCATGTCCCTAAAAGCATGTGAAGGGTTTTTGATGGTATTTTCGTACTCTTATGGTAGCTTTGGGAATTTGTGGCTTCTGGACTTGTCTACGGGGGAGTGGAGTAGCCTTCCAAACTGCTTCGAGTTTGGCACCTGGATGTGTCGCGCTTCTTGGAATGTTGTACCATAGTGGATTGCGTATGATCAAATGCACAGCGTAAGTTATTTCTCCTAGTTCAGCTTCATCTTAGGTACAGTGTACATAGCCTGGTGTAGGGGTGTGACTTTGTTAGTGTACTATCTGTGTGATCTGTTCTACTTTCTCTTTTTGTAGCCAAAAAATTTGAGTTGTTGCCTTGCTGGGGATAATGAATTTTCCTTCTTCCACCCAATGAGTGTTGTGGTTGAGTTAGGACAGATGGCTCTCATGCTCTACTTAAATCCCTCTACATCTCCATGTGGTCCCGCCCATGGCTTCTGTGATAGAAGGTTTCAGTGACCGTTTCTCGTCTATTGCAAAATTAGGTCTTTGTAATTGATGAACACTAATGATGGGCATACTTTTGCGTGAAGCTGTCCCAAGTAGTTTAGCTCGGTGAACATTGCAATAGACCTTTGTGTTGCAAAGCTTTTGTGTGAGCCAATTTGACCATTCACCTTCTGTAAACCAGCCTCACCTATCCGTCTTGTTTGCTCTATGATTCCGATTGAATCCTCTCCATGTTCATTTCGCATATCACAGTCTCAAGGTTTCCTTTTGTCCTTCATGAATGTGGGGTGCGAATCCAGCTGTTTATTCTTACATTTCGTTACCTTCCTTGTGGCCATTTAGACTTAGGCTTAGCTCTTAGGGTCTAAGACAGGTAGTTTGCGACAAACCCTATTTGCGAGAAAGAAAGAATCAAACGCTACATGTTTGAACATTTGCCATACGTTTGCCAGTCACTGAAGCTGACTATAAGACTTCATGTCTTCAGCTTGGACACCATTTACCGGTTGTGAATATGGTCAGACCAATTTGAGCTCCAAGGAATGTTTAGGAATGTTCAGTTTTTGAAGCGTGTAAGGCATCTCTAAGCCTCTGGTGAAATTCTACTAGCTCAAAGCACTCTAGAAACTAGAAGCGGAAATGATCTGGAGCGTGGATTTTTCTCTGGGAGGAGTAATTACATTAGATTTTGTAGAGCTTCACGACCCATGACGCGTGTGCAGGATGCTGCTTCGTCTGCTTCGTGCACTCAGACTGTGTCTGGATTTCCACACCCGGTTTTGGTTTCAAGATGTCCGGTGGCCCATACACTTCTGTCCCGATCAAGTTGAATTTTGCAAGTTGAAAAAGGAAGAAGGGGAAGTTAGTATTCTTAAATGTCTACTTGTGTTAAGTGGTCTGAAGCATTATTTTTGGCATTGGTTGCTTCATTGTGTGCTTCTCTTTTGTCTTCTGGAATTAATGATTCCGCATCAAGTGTTGTGTCAAAAACGGTGGGTGATTTGATTTCCCAGCTGAAATTTAACCCATAAGTGACACTGCTGCCATTTTTTGGTCGATAAATGATAGAGAATCTTTGTAAATAAGACAGAGGTGCAACTATTCATCCTTGGAATTTTGCATAAAAAGAGGAGGTCTTGTAGAGTAGTTTGACTTCTAATGAGTGTTTTGGGAATTTTTTAAACCAACTATTCATACAATGCCAAAAGGGATGATTTCCACAATTACAAGCTCATTCTTTAAGGGTTAAATTTTGAGGAGAGCCCATTGCATTAAATTTTTTCAAATTTCAGAATGATGTAGTCAGCAAAAGATAGGTATGATATCTATTATATTGGTTTTGTTTTTGATACATCTATTGTTGTGTTATGCCATCTTATCTTCCTATAAATAGTATTTTATGTTGTATAGGTGCTAAAGCTACCGCCACAAACATTATATTCATTAACCCCTAAAGTCCCAAGGCCTCTTTTCCACCAAAAACCACTCAAAACTACCATTTCTATAGCAATGAACAAAAACTTTTTTTTTCATATCTAACCGTAGGATCTTGTACTAGACTAGTATAAGAATGTATGGCAAAAATTTTACAAACGTTGACTACTTAGATTGCAAGATATTTGTGCTAAAATGAAGAAAACAATTTTTTTGCACCTTGCTCAACTACATTATTTGGCTTTAAACCTTCATAACTTATCATTTTTGGTCTATTGATTTTGAATTTATAATTTTATATGATAAAGAATTGATTTGAGATTTTAGGATTTTTTTTTAATTTTTAAAAACTTAATTTTCATTCATTAAGAAATTGTTAAGTAGAAGTAGGTTCAAGATTGAAGGAAAATCTAAATTGTTAATAGCTCTAAGATGGAATTGAAATATACTAATCTCAATGGTGAGATTGTCCTAGCAAGACATCTTACGTAGTGAAACTTTTTTTTTGGAAAAATTGTGAAAAGTGAGGTCAGAAATGAATTCTATAAGTTATTTTTTCAAGAAGATACTCTAATTGCCCAAAAAACAAGATTGTTCATAACTTCCTCATAGCAAATCCAAATGGAATGAACCAAAGTATGCCATGTACATAAAAATATAATCTATATTGAGACCATAGGAGCCTCACTTTGTGGACTTCTATACAATTATATACATTTAATTATTTATAGGTTTCTTTTGAATAGTAGATAAAAGTCTATAAGAAGATTATCTCCTTTAAATTTTAGTTCCAAATTTGTTTTTTTGGGTACTAAAAAGTTATTAACTCCCCAAATTGGCAAGTGTGACATAAAATTAGGGGCTATTTTTGGATAGTAAAATATTTTTGAAAATTACAAAAAAATTTAACAAGATATATTACATATAAATCTTTAGTCTTTTGTAGTATGCACGCCAAAGTTATAGGCAGCCAAAAAACAAATCAATACACTATATGTGGTACAAATTAGTATAGGCATTTTTTGCAATCATTTTTTCACCTCTTGAAATTTTTTCAAATTAGTCCAATTGTATTTGTTATTTTTACAATTTATTTTGACTTATTAGTTTGAAAATTATACAAGTTATAAGTTAATATGAAAATATTAGAGATTTTCACATTGACATTGATAAATATTAACATAGTCTTACCATATACTATCATACTACTAAAATCATAAGTCCCTCTATAATATCACAAATGCTACCATTAATACTAGGGGCTCATACTTGCTATGCTACACATTCATTGTATCACATATTAGTAAAAATTTGATATATTTGAATAGAATGCATGATAATGATTTCAATAAGTCTTTAAAATTATTTTTTAAATTATTTTATAAAAATATTTCCAATCATGCATACATAGAAATCATATTTTCACACAATGTGATATTACTAAAATAGAGTAGCAATTCACAATCACCTCTGTAATATCACTTTTTACAAAAAGTGATATTATAGAAATAATATAGTCATTGCAATTGAGGTGATATTAAAGAGGATCAATTTGGTGCTATTATAAAGGTAGCAATTCCATTGCTTTTCTTGGCTTTATACTTCTTTTGCATTTCTATAATTTTGTGCTTTTGTGAGCTTTGATCTTCTAATTTCAATTTTCTATTGCTACTACCAAATGATTTGAGAAATTTATTAGATTGAATTGATTTTGGATTTCACAACAATTAAATTGTTCACAAAGCTTTTGAGATTTACAATTTTTTCCTTTAAATTCTTCTATTTGGGTTGCCATTGTTTGTAATAATTGAGTCAAATTTCTAATGCATTCTAATGTATGTGTATCTTTTACCATATTCATCATTGCATGTATTTCATTCATCATTCATTAAATTTCTATTGTTTATTTTAGTATATGCTTATTTATAAAAAAAATTATATGAAGATTTTAGTAATTTTTATCTAAAGATTTATTGAAATTCTTGCTTTGCATTCTATCTAATACATAAAAAATTCTAATGAAATTCTAATAGTGAATGTGTAGCATAGCAAGTGCCAACTACTAGTATAACAAATATATATTCCATTAAAATTTGAATATGATTGCAAAGGCTAAATTGAATTCAAAAATAAAGTTTGACAATATGATAATGGAATTGATCTTTTAGGGATTACCCCCTAAAAGACCAGCATGCAATTTTTGGCAACATAGAAGTTTTGGGTAAGTATGTGTGAATAAAGATTTGCATATTTTAAGTGAAATTTTAATAGAAGGTAGGGACAAAGAATATCTTTCATATGCACTAAATTTAATGACATTTGGAAATATGAGTGAAAGGTTATGGCCTACTATGTTTTTTTTTTCGTAAATGGATAGTCCAGGCAAATTGGAAAAAATCACATTTTTCAAAAACAAAAATTTGAAATTGGTTTTCTAGAGATATATTTACTTGGAAAGCTTTGAATCATTCCATTTTGATCAATGAGTCAAAAGTTATAAGGAGTTTTAGTTTGCAGGCAATTATGGATTCTCTATTCTAAAATAAACTTTAAAGTCCTTTATTTTACTCAATTTTCAATATTTTTTGAAAAAAACGAAATCATAGGATGTATATTGTTTACTAAAACATTTCAACCATTGGGATTGGCATTATTCAATTCCATAAATAAATTATTAACAATTTTGTATTTTAAATCATTCTCTACTTCTTTCTACTTACTATTTTTTTCTTATATGTTGTATAAATCCAAATGATTTAAAAAATTTCAAGCATGTAGAAAACTTGCCTTAAAGAATGAATCCAAAGAAATACCACCATTTTGGACATTTTCTCATGCAAATGTGATCTCGTGAAGTGCAGCTGCCCGTTTTTTAGGAGGGCCAAAAAAAGGAGTTTTGTCACTTCTAACGCTAATATCTTGCAATTTGTAAGATAGAAATTCTTGAGATTTTTTCCACATCTTCTTGAACTACACTAAAATTGGTAAATAGTGTTGGATACACTAATTATCAACAATAGCATTAATTGTAATTTGCAAGGTTAGTGTTAGAACATTATTTACCCATTCTAACACTATTTTATCTCTATACTAAAATTTGGTCATTTCAACATTTCTACGAGAGTGCATTTAGTGTTAGATGGGAACAAAATATAGAAGTTGGAATGATAATATAATAAGTTAAGGCTATGATCCAGTTCACTACAACACTAATTATCACCCAACACTATTTACCAATTTTAGTGTAGTGTAATACAAGATCCTATGGTTACATGTGTCCAAAAATATATATTTAAAAAAAAAAATTGACACTTATACTAGAAATGGCAGTTTAAGAGCATTTTTGGTGAAAGCATTTCACGGTTCTTTAGGGGTTAAGTTTTTTGAATGTGATTGCCATTAGATCAATGTCTTTATGGTAACTCCTTATTGCCCAAACATTTGTCTATAAATAAAGATATACAATTTCTTCTTCTTGGAATGCCTACATATATAACAAAATTTGTTACAATGCATTAAAATCAAAAGTTGTAATCGTGTTGTAAAATTTCATTGAGAGGATGTTTGGATGTCATTAGGGATTAGCAAGAATAAATGAATGAAAAAATGTGTAAATGAAGAAGTGATGGATGAAATTATAACAATTTTTTTTTTAAATGTAAGAAATGATTTCAACAAAAAATTGGGATTTTTCACACAACATGTAGTTAAGGAATACCTTCAAGGCACTTTAAAGAGCAACAATTTTCATAACATTTGACTACATGTTTAAGAAGTTATTATTTGTATGATAATTATGTAGTTTCTTTCAAATACTAAGCACCCATGGCCATATTCATTAAATAGAGACAAAATGGACATTTTGAGACTTTAGAAAAAATCACTCTTTTTAAAATTAAAATAAAAATTTAATTTTTTATATTTATATATACTTAAAAGTTTTTAATTATTCCATTTTGATCAACAAGGAGGAATTTTAGAATCTAAATGCAATTATGGAATTTGTACCCCAAAACAAACTTTAAAGTCTTGTTTTAAACTCAATTTTCAATTCTTTTGGGAAAAAAAAATTAGAACATAGAATGTAGAGTTTTTATTACAACTTTACAACCATTGTTTAAGTCTAAAAACACCATGGTCCTTTAGAGTTTTGACCCCTAAATGCTTCAGGCACCAAATTTTGGTGTTGACAATACTTTGAAATTAAATAGAATCTAATCATAGTTTATATTTTTGAAAAATTATTTTTAAAAGTTTAGTTTTAGCATCAAAAATCCAATTTAGAAAATAATTGATTATAATTTTTCTATTCAAGATTTTGTGCAAGTGTCCATTTACAATCTTGACTTTCTATAGTATTAAGGGCTCTTGGAAACAAGCCTCAAATACACTTAGATCTTGGAGAAAAAATTGCATTAGAAATTCATTTGAAAAAAAATAAAAAAATAAAATCAATTGAAGAAAATGGATTGTAGAGTAGATTTTGAGAAGCCATAAATTGATTGGGTTTGTACATGTTAGGCACTTTCTCCTTATATTTTTTTGATGACCACGTTTTTAGATTTGGAATGTGAAAAGAGGATTAAAGGACTTCAAATCACTTTCACAATTTTAACACCTTCATGAGCAAAGATTATAATCTTTCAATCCATAAGTAATATAATTGTTTTTTTTTTCTTTTCCAATGTGATCTCTAACATGCCTAGATTGAATTTGTGTAGTTATAATTTTAAAAAATCAATAAAATTTATCAAAATGTTGTCTTTTTGTTCAATTTAGATCAAATTTCTAGAAGCTCAAAAAAGGTCTTGGGCATCTAGGGGTTAAAATAAATTTTGGTGTGATTGCATAGCATAATCAAAAAATATTAAATTTAGATAAAAACAATCAATTACAAAAAACTAATAACAACCAAGTAAAACATGGTTTAACACCCATGGAGGTGTCAATGGTCCTTTTGTCCCCTTTGGAGGCTTCGAGTTGCAAAGATAGTACCAATATTTGAAAAAAAAAATGTATAAATTTGAAGAAATTGGAGAAGAAGCCAACTAATCAATAAGCCACTAGATATACATGTTGTATTTGAAAATAGGTCAAATTTGAACAAGAATTCAAATAAAAACAATCTCAAAAAAAGAATGATAGGAGTTCATTGTGAATCAAAGATTGCTTAAAAACCCAAAATACACCATGACTATTTAAATACCTCTATAGCTTCAACCTTTTGATCTAACTAGAAGTTAATGGGAAGTATAAAGGTGACAATGTACATGTTTTGCCCAAATTCAACAAAGATTTGTTGCCAATTTTCCAAAAACATAAATATTGCAACTTCGAAGCAATGAGCCCTATCATGCCACTCCATTGCATTTTCATGACTCATCTTGATGAAAGGAGTTGATGTGAGGTTTTGCCACACAAGCCTTGATGAAAGGAGTTGATGCGATCATGCCACACAACTGCCAGTGAACTTGCTGTGATTAGGAAGTAGCAAGTACGTTCGTAGCCGTTCATTAAGCACGCCCTCTTCAGAAATAGCGTCATCGCCAAGCTATTCGATGTGGAAGAAGAGTGTGATTGTTGTTCTCCGAGCTTGTTTGCTTCAGGAGCTCTTCATGTCTGCCTGGACGAAGAGAGAGAACCTTCTTGATGGTGAGAGCTCAAGGAAGGGCTGGGACCAATCGAACATCGAAAGAAGCTATGCATGCGCAGTCGCATCTCGCAGCCATTAATCGAGCCAGGGTGTGAATAATTTGGCAGGTATGCAAGTCTGATATCAGTACCCGGGAATCATGGAAGTGCTTGCTTTTCAAAGGATCGTCTTCTTCTGGGCTCTTGTTGATGGATCAAAAGATGTTCTACTGGGAATTGAAGTGCTTGACAACTTCTCGGGGACGTCTTTCAATTCAGAGATGAAATGCGCAGCTCTTGAGGGTTAGGGTGGAGTGCATGCCGACTTGTGAGGTCCGATGCATCTAGGTCGAAGTGGTGTTGCGTTAGGGTATGTTGTGAAGCTTTAATTTGTGCGACGTTTTTCATTTGTGTGGAATGGAATGGGTGTTGTCCGGAAGGTGGCGGTGGGGCTTCTTCACGTGAATCAATGTGGACATGGCATGTGCTGATTGGATCTCAATCCTGTGCAGAGCCCACAGCTGACTACTTCATTCAGGTACTTTGATTCAAAGCCCCATGTTCTTGATGTGTATTTATTAGTAATTTTTTAAAATTCCATTCTTTAACTATTGTTCTGTCAAAGCAGAAATTGAAATGACCATGCAGCCCATTCTGCGGTAGAGCGTTTGAGAAAGTTTTCGCTTTCTAGGTCAGCAACAACTTGATCAATTATCCGGCAGTTTCCAACCATATCTGAGAGGTTACTGTACAATTGCAAGAGGTCAGACATGGAGTTGAAAATGAACAGAAAAAAACGCAAAGCTAGTTGCAGTCGGGACACAAACTCGAACCGGAAATCTTCTACCGTTGTTTACAACGATGCCGTCGAGGTGGGAGAGATGGTGACGATGGACCACGGTGGAACAAGTGTTGTTGGCTTGGACGAAGATGGTGAACAGCTGGATTATGTTGAAGTGGCATGGCTCTTGCGAGAGAAGCTGAATGATTTTGTCGAAGGTAGCAAGGGAGGACCACCAGGCTTGGAGTTACGAAGCTTACTCGACATTGCTGCTTCACGCAAGATTGTTTCCGTGGATTCAAAGAAGATGAGTCCCGTGCTTTGGAAAACTCTTCCCAGGGAGTTGCTGTTACTTGTGTTGGCACGTCTGCCCTTGCCTGATATCACTCGGCTGCGCAGTCTTTCGAAGGAATGGAACCGAGACATGGTTACTGTGAACTCGGAAATCAACCGAACACTTGACGAAACTAGTCCCACCGTGGTTGCAGGTTTATCATTCACTGATTATTTTACTAATTCAGAATTTCTCGTAACAATATGTGATCTGAGCCCTCCCAGGTCGCAATATACCTATTATTTGCATCCGGGAAATTCTATTAATGGTCGGTGGAATGATATGGGTGCACGTGATGGTGGATTGGTTTGTTTTGTCTCCACCTGGAGACCCAGCAAAGCCAATCCCCTGTGCATTGTTGTGGTGAATCTCTTGACACGAGTTCGGCGGAAACTGCCACCTCTGCAATATGTCTACTTAACCCCTCCCAAAATGATGCACATCGAAGTGGACTCTGAAACCAAGTGTTATAGGGTGGTGGTGGTTGGGAAAAACATGAAACGGCGTCCCAGAGTAGAGATATATCATTCTGGTGCAAGGCAATGGACCAAAACAACACCGCCACTTGGTGTCATTTTTGGTGACACTTACAGGTGGAAGTACTCTGACTTTGCCAGGTCTTTCAGAAGCACGAGCACATCTCGAAGTGTGTATAACTTTGCTGAAGGCCAACTAAAGCATTGTGATGAAAGGGGTCCTTCCGAGGGAGCATCGGTGATGACGTATGAGCTTCAGAAGGACTGCATGTTTGTGTTGCACAGGAACACCTCCAATGGTGAATTTCTTGCGGAAGGTTATTGCATCACTAAGTATTGTTTGCAAAATAATGCAAAGGATTGGGTGCAAGAGAGGTCATACTTGTGCTCTCCTTTTGAAGACTTTTTGGAGACGGACTGTCGCCCCATGACTCTAAAAGTATGTGAAGGCTTTTTGATGGTGTTTAGGTACTCTTCTGGTTATCGTGGGCATTTTTGGCTTTTGGACTTGTCTACGGGAGAGTGGAGTATCCTTCCAAACTGCTTCAAGGGGCATAAGCATGGAACTTTCATGAGTCGTGCTTCTTGGAATGTTGTGCCATAGTGGATGGTGTGTTTTCAAATGCACAAAGTTACCTGTTTCTCCTAGTTCAGCTTCATCTTAGGCACAGCGTTCATAGCTTGGTATAGTGGTGTGACTTTAATTGTGTACGCGGGTCTTTATGATGTGTTGTACTTTCTCTTTTTTGTAACCAGAGAATGCAAGTGCTGACTTGCTGAGGAAAATGAATTTTCCTTCTTGCACCGAATGAGTGTCTCAGTTGAGTAAGGGCAGATGACTCTCAAGCTCTACTTAAATTCGTGTACATTCGTGCTCCCGCTCATGGCTTTTTTTGTACAGGGTTTCTGTAACTCCGTCTATTGCAAAATTATCGTCCAAGAATGTAGGGTGAGCAATAGACGGAGTTACTGAAACCCTCTGGGGTGCGTGTCACCACTAAGCTTGCAAGTGAGGAGCAAACAGAGCAGCTTGCAGTAGAAAGACTTTCCCTTGCTAAGTATTCTGGGTTACATTGGCTAGAGTGATAGGGTGCAACCAACCCCTTTTTTTTTGGCACCATGGGGCCAGATTGCACCATTTCAAAATAAGTTACTACGTTTTGCCAAAAGAAACTAATCTTTTTTTGCCAGAAATTTTCCATTTCTATTAAGAATGTGCATCGAAAAGTGTTTTTTGTCCAAAAAATGGATGAATGTAGAATTACAATGCTTCACCAAATTTTAAGTGATTGCCATACTAGCTCTTTCTCAAAAAGTAAAAAAAAAAGAGTTGATAGCAACCACCCAGAAGAGGAAACGATTTCTGTGTAGCTCGTGGCTTGCATCGTTGAGGATGTTTCTGGCTGTTGCAATCCAGTTTTAATTTAACGTGTGGACCTGCCTCTGAGTAGGTACCTTCAAAGACAAGGACCCATGTCATGCCCCTAATTCGACTAGTAATAGTGATGAGGCGTCGAAACTGACCCAGAAGTAGTTGAAGCAGTATTTTCAAGCAACGGGGTAATGGTCGGTGAGTCCTTATCTGGTTTCCTTCGCAGTTCAGCGTCCCTGCAGTAATTGTAATATGAAAAAATAACCAATCTAACATGGTGCTCATGTGGCAGCAATATAGTGCCACATCAGATTCAATTTTTTTTAATTTTCTTTTTCTGTAATTGTAGCACGGTGTGTGTGGACCTCACAGCCTCTTTGAGGCTTGGATTTTTCCTAATGCTAGGTAAGTTAGTTCAAGCTTCTACTTTGAAAACTCTCTCTATATTGAGTAACAAGAATTTGTAGAGTATTGATTAGTATCTAAAAGCTTGACCTCTCCCTTGCGAAGATTTATTATATTTTATGTCCATTTTTCAAGGAATGTTCGTTTTTGGGAAGGTTGGATAGAAACAAGAATGAATGCTTTACAAGAATAGATTTTTATAAGGGATTCCATTATTTATCCTAATTTTTAAAATGATACCATTAGTGTGGCTTGAGCAGTTCGTAGACAAAACAATGTGTGATGTTCGAGCAACATGCAAGGATTGCAAACAATCACTTAGCATCCCAGTGAGTGACATGTGTCTTGGCTTCCATACTTGATTTTGGTTTTAAAATGTCAGGTGACCTATATACACTTGATATCTCTCGTCTAGATTGAGTTGGATAAGTTAAAAAAGGAAGAAGCAAATTAAAGTCAATTTTCTTGAATGTAAGTGGAAGAATTTGTGAATCAATGTTTCAAAAACATATGTGTTTTAAATTTATTTGTCACTGCTTTCTTCATCATCAATTTGAAACTCAATTCTACTACTTCTCTCATCTCATCCACTCTTTAATTCATGCATCATCTAAAAAAGTTGAGGTAGAAGAAGAAATGGACATCGTTCTAGAGAGATTCTTTAAGTCCAATTGTCTTTTGCATGATGTTGTATTTTCCCTTTGACCTTATCTAATTGAGTTTATTCAATACTCAAAGGAGTACATACCACCATTTAAAACTATTTAAACCTCTATGAATGCAAGTTTTTTTTATCATTTCAAACATTGGAGTAATAGAATATGGGATACCAAGGTTGGAACTAACAATGAGTGCACCCAACTGAAATGTCCCTTGGGAAACAAAGTGGAACGTATCCCATTAGATTAACCATTAGATTAGTTGCAATTTTGAATTCCTAGTTTGTTCAATTTAGAGTCCTCCTTAAAGTATTTTAATCTTTCCTAGTCCATCTTATGACTAGAAAAGTAAGACTGAACAATTTAGATCATTTTAAATGAACTCAAAACTCAGATCAAATGAAGCCATATTGGGTTTCATACTTTGCTTTGAGATTTAAGAATTTATGATCAACTTCCAATCTCTTATTCTATACCTCCAAAGTTTGAATTCATTAAACTTGTCCTGTAGGACGAGTTACTATTCATCAAATTAAAAAGTCTACAATGGTAGAATATTTCCATTGATTTTTAAGTATTCTTATTTATAGGAGCTCAACATGAAAACTATCATTCTAATTGCATTTTCTCCAAGATTTTCTCTATCTCTATTGCATACTTTCTATTGGTTTAATTTGATTTTATAAGTTTTTGAGTGTTCACCCTGTGCATGTGGATGATATGGCACTTGGATCTTCTGCTGTGCTGGTTGCGTAAGGTCCATCACTTTCCAAAGTTTAGCAACGACGGCGCTCATTACCAGTGGCGGGAGCAGAACTTTGTTCCTGAGATATTATTACACTAGAGGTTGGAAATTCTGATAGTGGCGGCCGCCTAAGAACTGGAATTCAAAAGCCTTGCTTGCCACTGGCACCGGCACCGGCACCGGCCCTGGATGTGAAGTAAGTTTCGACACACGAGACATTTTCATGTGCTCTTATCGACAGTGAGTTCCTTATATCCAGAGACCCTGCTGATACTACTGATCCATCATTATTGAAACTAACAGCAATTTCAGGAATCAAATGTTAAGTTTCGAAGGACCATCCAGTTTTGATTGATGATCTTTTCGCGTTTCTGCAACCAACGTCATGCATACGATAGTTCAAAAAAGCATTAGGCAGCCCTAATTTCTTCATGCAGCTCTTCAATGAGATACATCCGAGAACCATTCTCGCCACACCACCACTTCAGACTTCCGAACGCAATATTTCCAGTTTCAAAACCGAAACAAATTCAGGAGTCATGCAAGACAGAAAGAGAAAGGAGCTAGCGAGAAAGAAGATAACGTAACTACCAGAAAATGTAGTTCCGCAACAGATTATCAGACTCGTGCACAAATTATAGGCAGTTGGGTCAAGTGAACGAGTCTCGCAACGTGTGCGAGCACGTTGCTCCGGTCGCTCCAATTTGTTAGAAAACATACAATCGCCTCCCTTGAGACATGCACCGTGCTAAAAGAATTTGCACAAGACGCTGTCCACAGTCGCCGAAAATCGTGCAACAAACTGGTCATTCAAGAAGCACTATTTTGAAGGTACTACCGGTAATCAATTAAGCAAAATATGTACCAAGCTTCCAAATAATTTGCACCTGACTCGTGGGAATATAATTAACAAACAACGGACTGTCAAACTTACGGACTAAATTATCTGCTGGAAAGAGATTGCTTGATCGCAAATGCCCAAGGCCTTTTTTTGAACTTCTGGAAATTTGCTGAAAAAGGCAACATTTTGATAAGTTGTATCAATGTTTTCTGAATTGTAACTGTATTAATTCAAACTAGACATGTTAGATATCATCACATAAGAAAAGAAAACACAACAATATCAGTTATGGATTGAAAGATTATAATCTTTGATCATAAAGGTGTTAAAACTACAAAAGTGATTTGAAGTCTTTCAATTCCCTTTTCACATGTCAAACCTAAAAAGTTGATCACCAAAAACATATGAGGATAAAGGGCCTAACTTGCATAACCCCAATCAATTCATGGCTTCTCAAAATCTACTCTACAATTTTCTTAAATGAATTTTTTATGTGATTTTTTCTCCAAGTTCTAGTGTATTTGAGGCTCATTTCCGAGAACTCTCAACTGACTATGGAAAGTCAAGATTGCAATGGATATCCTTGTACAAAATCTTGAATAGAATGTATCATTTTCAAAATCAGATTTTGATGCTAAAATTAGACTTCAAAAAGAACTTTTTAAAAATGCTAAATATTAAAATTAGTAATTTGGTTAGATTTTATTTAACTTCAAAGTATTGTCAACATCCAAATTGGGTGAATCAAGCATTTAGAGGTTAAAAAAGATGATTCCGATCTTGTAGTCAACTATACTACTTCAACATTATCTTTAGGAAGTTGCTCAGAATTTTTTCTAGAACAACCAAGGGATGTTCTAAAGTGCGGCATGGGAGGTGCTTGGAGGTCATTTAGAATGATAGAAAATTTCTCTAAAAAATTTGCAACATTGTCTTGAGAAGGTGTCCAAGATTTTTGAGAAAGAAATGAAGCGTACATTTTGGTTGAAGTTTATAGCAAAATTGATAGAGATTTTCTTGATTGATTGACTCTCTCTCTCTATGTAGCCTAATGTAAGATGGAAATTTGAATAATATATGCAATAGTTTTGGCAAGGGAGTACTAAAATTGAATTTCCACATCAAGTTTTGGGATGTCTATGTCACCCAAATCCAATTACAATATGCTATGTGTCACTCTTAGACAAAAATGACTATATTTATGTCAAATTTGGCCTTCACCGCTATACTAGGGTACCATCAAATAGTCTAATTGTGGGTCACAAACAATATTTTTCCATATGGCAATGGAACCCTAAATTGCTATAGAAGATAGAATGTGTTCAATGAAGAACTTTTGAAGAAACTATTAAATTAAAAAATGCACCTACTTGTTCAAGAGTATGGTCATTTCTAATTAACTACCTTAGTGATAATGATTGACCATAGCCTTATAGGGCTAAAGACATTTCCGCATAAGTAAAAATGAGGTTGAAGTGAGGCCCTTGCACACCAAAGGCTATTTTTTATTATTATCTACATGACACTCTGTGCAACATTTTCAATTCCTAGAGTTATAATTGATTCATTAATGATACTCTTACAATATTTTGAGCCTTTTTCTTAATTTGAATATATAATATTGGAATCATTTA
Source organism: Climacium dendroides (assembly GCA_950106755.1). Lineage (NCBI taxonomy): Eukaryota > Viridiplantae > Streptophyta > Bryopsida > Hypnales > Climaciaceae > Climacium > Climacium dendroides. Next base: position 43,536,360 of record OX467082.1, on the reverse strand, counting down.
AATGACCATATGTGGTTGCTTATGGGAGACAATTTGAACAAGCTCTTTGGTTCTGTCAACTCTAAAAATGAGGTGGAACTACATATAGAACTACATCCATGGAAGGATGCCAAATAATAATTTTAGAGTGGTCCAATGGATGACTCATTTGTTCAATAATTAGAATATTTTAGTGACTACCTTGGTCATTGAGATAGCCTCCTTCCAAGGATATACAATCCTAAGTTCAAATTCATTAGGTCCTATATGAAATGATTTATTTTTAGGTTGAATTTCCATTCGTTAATTCGATTAGAGTTTCTAGATACTTCATTTTGAGGAGTTCAAAGTATTTTGTTGTAAATTGGTGACCTTACAAGTGAGGAGTAAAGCAATGTATTACCTATATAGCACTTTGATGCAGCAAGTAAGATAGGAAGGCAAGCATTGCTACATTTATAGCCTTGATTTTGTCTAACATTTTTTCATGTTATAATCATATTATGTATTCTTCCAATAAACTTTAGATGTGAATTGATAGTAAATTATTATTTGGTGCAATGTCAAATGTAGTTGATGTGTGTGAAAAAGAGATTGATGTTGATAACCAAATCTTACTTAGAGGAGTTTTTTTAGGACTCATACTTTGAATTTGATGGCCATAAAATCACTATGAATAAAATACTATACATCATAGAGTTTTATGCCATGCCATTCCATGGGTATTTTCAATTTATAAAGCATTCACCTTGATATGTACATGTATTGCTTTTCATTTTTCATTTTCCATCATATCTTCTTTAGAATTCAAATTATTTTTATAAATATTTTCTTCACTATTCAATTATGCCACTTTATACTTTTTAAAAATTTCATTAAATGCCATATTTAATTATATTTTGAATTTTTTTTTAACAAATCTAACCCAAGTGTAGTGCAAGACATATGCTCTAACTTATTCTATTCTTATCATGAGGCAAACATATCCATTCCCATCCCTTTAAGAATTCCTCTTTCATGTACCAATGGTGTACATTTGCTTTCTAGAAGGTACTCCATTGATACATGAGGATAGAATTGGGTGTAAGAACGGGAATGGGTATGTCTACCTTATTGGAATTATTTTGCCAATCTTCTAGTTAACCCATAAACAATGCTGCGACCATTTTTTTTTGTCAATGAATGACACAGAAACTTTGCATGTAGGACAGAAGTACAACTATTCATCCTCTAAATTTTGCATGAAAAGAGGTCTTGTATAGTAATTTGTCTTCCAATGAATGTTTTTGCATTTTTTTAAGCCAACTGATTTCCGCTCGTCCTTTTAGGATATTGTAGCCCTGCAACGACGCCTGGCAGAACGAGTTGTGCCCAAGTGTCTGCCCCACCTACAGTATACCATCAAGCCGATTGCAGCAATTTCGAGCAATTTCGAACAATCCGCCTCTTTGCAGCGCTCAGTCGTCACGTCGATGGATTCCACGGAGATGGAGGATGCGAATCGGAATCCCACTTTCGCGAGCTCTCTGTCGAATGTAAGCAACGCCCATTAAAAATTCGTAACCCAATTCGTTCGAGTTTCACCGTTCTAGAATGTACGATGTGAATTCAACTTTCTATTGTTACATTTCGTTACCTTCCTTGCAGCCATTCGGCCATTAGACTTAGGTTTAGCCCTTAGGGTTAGGAATGAGACAGAGGTACTTTGTTGCAAACCCTATTTCTAGAGAAAGAAAGAATCAAACTCTACATTTCTGAAAATTACATACGTTTTGGCTGTCACTACAGGACTTCCAATTTTCAGCTTGGGCACCATTTAACGGTTGTGAATATGGTCAGACCAATTTGAGCTCCAAGGAATGTTTAGGAATGTTTAGTTTTTGAAGCGTGTAAGGCATCTCTAACCCTCTGGTGAAACTCTGCCAGCTCAAAGCATTCTAGAAACTAGAAGCAGAAATGATCCGGAGCGTGGATTTTCTCTGGGAGGAGTAATTAAATTGGGTTTCGTAGAGCTTCACGATCCATGACGCGTGTGCAGAATGCCACTTCGTCTTCTTCTGCTCTGGCTACACCCTCTGGGGTGAGTGTCGCTGCTAAGCGTGCAAGTGAGGAGCAAACAGAGGGGCCTGCAGTAGAAAGACTTTCCCTTGGTAAGTACTCTGGTTCAAATTGAGCAAAGTGATTTGCATTAGCAAGCAACCACCCAGAAGAGGAAACGATTTCCGTGTAGCTCGTGGCTTGCATCATTGAGGATGTTTCTAGTTGTTGCAATCCAGTTTTGGTTTAACATGTGGACTTGCCTGTAAGCAGGTACCATCATTGACCCGTGTCATGACCCTAATTGGACTGGTCGTAGTAATGAGGCGTTGACCTTGGATCCAGGAGTACTTGAAGCAGAATTTGGGGTAATGGTCGGTAAGTCCTCATTTGGTTTCCTTGGCAGTTCAGCGTCCCTGCCGTTCTATGGTATTTCGTATTTGCTAGCTAAGTTAGTTCGAGTTCTACATTGAAAACTCTTTCTAGTTTGAATAGTAGGAATTTCTAAGCTTATACGGAGTACTAATTAGTATCTAAATGCTCAACCTTTCTCCCTGCAGAGGTTTATTATTTTGTATGTCCATTTTTCAATTGATATTCATTTTGGAATCATCAAGGAAGGATTGTGTAACATGGAAAGAAGAATGAATGCTTTAAACGAATCGATGGGATCATAGATTTTTAGAAGGAATTTTTATTATTTATCTTGATTTTTAAAATGATAGTGTTAGTGTGGCTTGAGCAGTTTGGGGACTAAACATTGTGTGTGACGTTCAAGCGGCACGCAAGGGTCGCAAACATTTCAGCAGCCCAGCGAGTGACCTAGTACTAGTACCATGTGCTCTCAGACTGTGTCTGGGCTTCCATACTTGTTTCGGTTTTAAGATTTCGGGTGGCCCAAATGCAGGTGAACACTTTTGTCACTATCTAGATGGAGTTGGAGTTTGCCATTCGAAAAAGGAACAAGCGGAAGTTCATTTGTTTGAAAGTATACCTGAAACAGTTGTAAGTGACCACTGAGTTTTAGCCTCACTGTGCATTACTCTGTTTGCTGCCATTTCCCAACTAGATATGAATGAAATGTTTTCTATTTATTTTTGAGAGATGAAATTACATGTCTACAAGTTGGAAAATTTTCAAACTTTTTTTGGAAAAATTTGAAATTACTGTGAATTTCTTAAGAAATAAATGAAGAAAATTCATATAAGATACAAAATACACTCCAAAAATCTATAATTTTCACTATAGATGTATAATATAGTATATAATATCATGGTGTAAACCAAAGCTATGGAGTCATTTTATAATTAGAAAACCAACAAACCATGGTTATAGGCTCAAAGTTCATATTGCTATCAAATATTGCAATTCAAGATTTTTTCAGAATTTGCAATTGGAGTAGAAAGTGCAGTGGATAAGCTTCATTTCATTAGTTGAACTCAAATTCAAAAAATATCACTTTTATAGTTAAAATTCACATCAAGAGTAAATAGCAAGAAATGGCTCAAATACACTACAAGGGTGATTCATGGATTAAGCATCTTCTTCTTTAGAAAAGTCACTTAGATCCTAATGAGAGATTTTGGAATACTATTCACTAAAAATGTATTCAAGTACCCTCCAAATTAAAAAATTGTATGAAAAAACATTTTTCTCCATTCTCTAATCTCAACTGAAGTCATCCATCAGATAGAAGTGGTACAAGGTATTCTTATTTGTAGGAGGTCAAAACGAAAAAAAACACATGAAAACTAAAGTTGTACTTCTTTCTATCGTTTTAATTTGATTTTATAATGTTTTGAGTGTTCGCTCTCTGCCCGTGGATGATATGGCACTTGGATATTCTCATCGGTTTCCCCTTCTCAACTACGAGTGCTCAACTAAGATGTGACTTGTTGATCAAGATCGAAGTAGATAAGATCAAATCCAAGCAGTCAGGAAGCGATAGTGGATACCGGAAGAAAGAGCATGATGATCTGAAGGAAGAGAATGATGATCTGAAGAAAAAACGTGAAGTTTTTTATATCAGTTTGCGGTTGCGTCAAGTTCTGTCAAATTTCGAAAAGAAGCCGGAAGGAAAGATCATGGATGATGGAATGAAGAAAGAGGTATGATATCTATCATGTTGGTTCTGTTTCTGATTATTACACCTGTTGCTGTGTTGTACCATCTTACCCTCAGTCGCATGTCTGTGGCATGTTTGGTGTGTTTCAGGTGCTAAAGCTGCCGGCAGCCAAGAGCGAAAAGATTGATAGGATTGTCGTCAAGGGCTCATTTACGAGGATTCTGCGTGCGATGCACTTCCAAGGAGCCAACAAGGCCCTCAAATCGAACTTCTGGAGTAGTGATTGGCGTCAGCGTCATCGCTTTCCAAAGTTTAGCAACGACGATGCTGATTACCAGTGGTGGGAGCAGAACTTTGATCCTGAGATATTAGAGAAAAGGTTGGAAATTTTGCGAGTGGCGGCTAAGAACTGGAATCCGAAACTTGATATGTTCATGATCATCAAACTTGTTTCGGACTTGAACTCAAAACTTCATCCCCAACCAAGCGAAAACGAGCTTAATGAAAAGGATGAGGTCAAGATGTTCAGACTTCTAACTACGATTTGCGATCTGAGTTCTGGTGGTAAGTGGTCTGAAGCATTATTTTGGGCATTGGTTGCTTCATTGTGTGCTTTCTGTTGTCTTCTGGAATTCATAATCCCGCATCAAGTGTTGTGTCGAAAATGGAGGCAGGTGATTTGATTTCCCAGCTGAAGACTTAAAGTTTGAGGAGAGTTCTGTTGAATACGATGCAGGGGACAGTAAGTTCTAAGGGGTTGCGGAAGACAGGATTTTCATGCCCGACACTTTCTGGTAAATGATCATTCATCTCGCTTTCATTTCTTTGCCAAGACCTTGCCGGACGAATTTTTTGGTTTGAAATGCTGCTGGAGCATGTGATGGCAAGTCTTATTAGAAGTGTCTTTGTTTGCTACGATGTCTTTGGTTTGTACTTTGAGTCTCTCCGGATGTATATATGCTGGGTGCTTTAACCCCTAAGATCCCAAGTTGAAATAGAAAGTCCACCTTGGAAGTTAGTAGTCGCCTGTCGTCATTTCCAAAGACATCTTTCTAGCATTAAAAAATGTAAGACAACTTCTTCATATTTCTGTTGATACATTTTGTTACCGTCCTTTATGTCAAGTGTATAAAAGTGGCCACTTTTGACCGTTTCGGCACTGAGCCCATTTCCGTTGGCACTGGACCAGGAACCGGGATTCATTGGTGCATTTTATTTGAGTGATTTTTTTTTTCCAAAAAGCGATGTTCTTGGGTAAAATATCCTTGCTTTTTAGTGATGAAATCACCAATTTGCTCCCAAATTGGGGGCACTATTGCTCTATTTTGGATGAATGTACATTGTTTTGGATTAATACATGAAATTTCATCTATAGATTGTAAGTTTTATCTACTTCCATGGATGTAAATAGGGTCATCTTTCCATTGATTATCACTTTTGCATTGCTTAAAATATATGAAATAAAAAACTTTATATGCTTCTTCCCAAAATACAATGTTGGAGAGATTTGTAGAAGTTTTTGAACTTGTGTTGGCATGACATTGGGTTAAGGTAGAAGCACTACTAGTGAATCATTTAAGTGATTTCGGAGCAAATGGTGAGGAGTATGAGGTGGTGGTGGTGTAAGAAGATAAGAGATATGGGGATTTTTAATTTTTCAGAATATTATTTTTGAAATTGAAGTTATTGTGAATTTTGGGAGCCAATGACCTATAGTCAATGTTTAGAGTATTCTAATTTTGATCATTGAGAAACTACTTCCTTGCTCACCACTTTGGGACATGTGTTGTGATTTTATTAGTCCCAAGTTTGAAAAAAGACAAAAAAAACATTCTAAGCTTGAGTTTTGGCCTAAGGTTGAAAATAGCGCATCTCACAAGTTGGATACTAGGTGTGGTTGACAATTAGTGTTTTTACCTTACCTTGCTATCCTTGAAAGGGGGCAAGCTTCCTTTGATTAGTTGACCACACTTGTGTGCCTCTAGATTGCTTTCCCTATGAAGAATGGATGGTAGAATACTATTGACATTTTTTATTTTGCAAAAATGTAAAGCATATGGCATACAAAATTTCAATTAAAAAAAAATCCATCTTTAAGTTGTTGAGTTGTTTCATTTAACATCTAAAAGCAAAAGGGGTTTGGACAAAATACAAATGTATTATAAAATATAAGTTCTCTATCTTTCTTGAAGTTCACATAAAAGAAAATGATGTGAAGTACAAAAAATTAGAAGTCAATATCAAATTTTTGTTTCTAAAAAAAGTGATTTTTCTAATCTTCTTAGACTACTTGTTTACGAAAAAATATATATATATATATTAGACTATATCTTTTGACTCATATTTTCAAATGTCATAATATTTAGTACACATACAAGATATTCCTTGTCCACATCTTCTATTAAAGTTTAGGTCAAAAACATGAAAATCTTCAATCACATGTATCTATTCAATATTGCTATGTTGCCAAATTTAGTAGGCTTGTCCTTTAGGGGTTAATTTGACTAGTAGGGATGGCTATCAATGCATGCATTTGTCAAACCTATGGTGGTTGCAAGAAACACTTGTTCTATTTTTGGTCCCCTTGGCTATGAACAAGTGATTTTTTGACTAAAACTTTTGCAGTATACATCCAATGTATGTGAAATTTGAAATAAAGGTACATGTGATAGTTGTAGACATTGAGTAATTTTATTCACTTTTTTAAAATGATTTATTTTTATTTTTAGATACTCTTTGATTGGATGTCTACTTTAGCCATTTGGGGTGGGGTAGTCCTATTTCAACGTAAAAATGAAAATTTGGAGTCAAAAATTGAAAAAGTAGATGTTGTACTAAAATGAAAGAAATTCATAAAAAGATGGCATGAGGGTGAAGAAACATAGCAGTGCATTACAATTTGGACTTGTTAGGGATAGAATTAGCACATCTACGAGGTTGACATGCTGAGAAGTGTTGAAACTTTGGTTTGGTCGGGATGGAATTGGGGCAACCCAGAAACGGTGGCAACGCTCGCTGCTTCGATCTTGACTTGAAATTAGTGAGGACATGGTGTGCTGCTCACTGGACTTTGCTGGCGACTTAAAGCCCCATCATGTTCTTTGAATGATGTGTTTTTATTAGCAAATATGCATTCGAATCCCAGTCTTGTTGCTGCTCTGTAAAATCAGAACTGGACCATAACTAGCTGCAGAACTAGCTTACGGAGTTTGAGGAAGTTCTCGCTTTCTAACTCAGCTAGTGACAGCATAAACAGTTTTGCAGCAATTCTCAAGTGTATCTCAGAGGTTACAGCACAAGGCGTCGCACATTCAAGAATCAAGAGAGTATCAAAATGCTTGAATGACCTCACCCTGCAAAGGTTTCTTATTTTGTATGTCCATTTTTCAATTAAAATTCACTTAGGAATCTCCAAGTAAGGATTGTGTTAAACATGGATAGAAGAATGAAAGCTTTAAAGAAATCGATGGGATAGATTTTTGAAAGGAATTTCTCTTATTTATCCTGATTTTTGAAATGATACTATTAGCGTGGCTTGAGCAGTTCAGGGACTGTCTAAACAGTTTGTAATGCTCAAGCAACACGCAAGGATTGCGACCATATTCGGTTTCAATTTAAAGATGTTGGATGGCCCATACGCAGGTGAAATCTTCTGTCAAATGTTGGATTTTGCAAGTTGAAAAAATAAGAAAGAAGCGAAAGTTAATTTGCTTGAATGTCTACACGTATTAAGTGGAAGAACCCAGGAAACAATGTCCCATAAACGTATGTGTTTAAAAAAACTTATGTTTTCTTTGTCGATGATGTGGATCTCAACTCTCTAGTTCCTTTCATGTTATCCACTCTCTTTATTCAAGCGTCATGAATCTAAAAAGTTGAGGTAAGAAGAAGAGATGAACAATATTTTAGAGATATCCTTTAAGTCCAACTCTCTTTTATGTGTTGTGTTTTCCCTTTGGCCTCTTCCAATTGTCCTTTTCTAATTTAGTGTACTCAATACTCAAAGTAGTTACCACCATTCTTGTCTAATTAAACCTCTACAAACTTATGTTTTTTTTTCATCAATTCAAACATTGGAGTAATAGAATAGGAGATACCTCCAATCAAAAAAATCACATTGGAAACAATAAATCACATTGGAAACAATTCTAGTGTAACAATTCTTGTTTTCCTTCGATCTGTATGTGTCGGTAAGATCAGCTGCATTCCGCTAGCATTCTGAGATCTGATGAACAGGTGGGTTACTCATCATTGTCTTTAGAAGCGTTAGCAATAAGAGGCTCCTTTTCATGTTACGGAAATATTTATGCGCTAATTGACTGATTTGTAGAGCCTCTTGCTGCAAGTAGCTCACTTTCTGTTATGCTCAAAGCTATTGCTGGGTTTTTCCCCGAAGACCACAACGCTGAAAGTAGGTCTCGTGCATTTTTTTAGTTTTGAATAGGTCGTATGAGGACCTTCATTATTTGGTCTGATCTTGTTTTGGGACCAACAAACGTAATTTTCTTTACTCAGTGACCCTGGTGATAAGAATTTCTCCCCCTCCTTAATTTTTTACTTAATCAATTGAATTGGTCCTTTAGGTAGAAGAATTTTTTCTTTCTTCTATTTGGTGGAATCAGCTGCATTTCGGTAGCATTCTTAGTAGGAATGGATTTGGAGAACAACCAGTTGGCTACACTTCGTTGATCATATTTAGAGGTTTAGAACAGATTCTGTGAAGGTCGTACGCTTCTGAACCCATTTGTGCACCTGCTTGCCACTTCAGGAAGATGCTGAGAGATATTGAAGACATGGAGAAGCCCAATTGTCAGTCCAAATCTTCAAATCCACGAGGGACAGTGAAACTACGTGCCAAGATTCAACGCTGGTCTTCTCTTTGAGTTTTCCAATGCTTCGTCTGACTTCACAATACTAGTGTTTGAGCCAGATTTCTATGGAAGTGTAAACAAGTTCTTCTACGGTAGGGTGGATTTTAATAACATCTGAAGAACTAATTTGATGCTACAGAATGATGCATGTGCATCTTTGAAGAACAAAATCGGGACACTGCAATCCAAGGCAGAATCTCAAAGCGACGAGATCAACCAGCTTCGAACTGATGCCCGGGTGTCTCATACCAAAGTATGTTCCAAAACTTGCTCTAAGTTGGAGAAGGCTCAAGTGATCTCTAGATGAAACTCACACAAAATAGAGGTCATTGGGTACAACAGCAAAAGCTCTTGAGTTCAAATTTTTATTCCTGTATGAATTTTCTATGCAACTTGAAACTGAGGTTGTAGACCACTGTTGAAGAATAGTAAGCGACCTCATTTCCATTCAAGGACGAGTGGGAGTCCTAGACATTTAGCCAAGTCATTTGTACAAGACTTGCTAGTAAGTCAAATTTAAGTGTGGATGTGAGTTGCCGTTGGTGGTAAGGGTTATAATAGGACTTGGGATCGGTCCCTAACGATTTCCTAAGCCATTTGAAAGTGGGACGTTGAAGGATGGCAGGTGGACGACCTCATTTCCATTCCAGTGTGGAGATGAGTTGCCGTCGGTGGCATGAGTTAGTGCAGGAGACGGGATCGGTCCCCAACGGTTGTGGTATCCTCTGCCTCTCAAGTTTGATATTTTCATCATATTTGGTCCCTGCATTAACTGACGGAGTGGAATTTCAGGAAGTAGAGTTCGCACCGACGAGATGTTTTTGCTGGCGAGATCGCGAGATGGACTCTGCTTGTGAAGCGTTTAAAGCAGCTTTGTAATCATGCTTCCAGCTTGGAGAACAGGGATGAGATTGGAACCGTGATGGCGCAAGCCAAACAATTGGAGGAGCAGAACAAGAAACTTGAGGAGGAAGAGGAGGTATGGGCTTCAAAATGCAATTAACAACAACCAGTGTCGTCTCATCTTCTTTCTATCCATTGAAGCTCTCAGTACATGGTAATATCTACACATGTTGAAATTCGTGCTCAGTCTGAGACGCTGACATGGGGGTGCCCCGGACAGAGATTAAACAAGGAGATGGCCAAAGCGGAGCACAATCTGAGAATTAATCGCATCAAAGCTGGTGAGGAGATGATGGAGGCAAGGAATGCTGAAAAGAGATGCAGGGATTTGGAGCACAAGAACATTAGGATGGCAGCAGCAATCGAAAGAACCAAAAAGACTAACAAGTTTCTGAGAAAGAAGTTGAAGAAGACGGAGAAGGCCTTTAGGAAAGCGAAAGGCAGCTTTTTCTAGCACTCGTTTTGGGAGGTTTTGACACTCCGCTCATGAGGTTTCCCCTGTTGAAGGAAGTTTGATCTACGTCAGGCTCGAAAGACAGAACGAAAACTGGGTAACATCACTGTGTCCACTCGTGGATCACTAAGCTTTGAACGATCTTGGAATCCGGGTTACTCGAACAAGCTTCTCTGCACTTTGTTCTGCAAGAGATTACGAGTCTGAGTTTCCCAGTGAGGAATGTTCAATAGGTATCAACCATGTCTATCGTCAGTGCAACTAAAACGAAGTACAACCAGACTCTGAAATGATGAAATCTCCATGTGACAAGGATGCATGGTTTGTCATTAAAAATAATAAAATGAATTGAAGGAGAGCGCATGATTAGTGTTCATGGTCGTCGGAAGGCCGAAACCAGAAAAAGGGTTCTCTCCAAAGCCCCGATTGTGCAAGAGATAATATTAAAATACCATGGAATAGTCTTCAATTGAAACAGTCTCCAGTTGAGCTCCCAATGTCACGCGAAGAATACCTACAAAACAGAAACCACCAGCATTAGGCTCTCCAGAGAACATGATTAGAAAATGTTTCTGCCTTCTCGAACAAGCCACCAACAGTCGAAACACCACTTCGATCAAAGCCATGCTGCCTTCACCTTGCCGCAGTTCCAACACCGTAACTCCGTCTTCGGACGCTTGGCTCTGGGTTCAGCAGCAGGGGCACCCTCCTCCTCCGCTGCCACTTTTCCGTTTGCAGTCCCCTCGTCACCAGTCTCTGTCTTCGAAATCAACATGGTGTTGCCATTCCTTGCCTGCACAGCACTCTCAGGAAGCCCGCCCCCTCCCACGTTGCTAAGATTGTGCACCTCGGGCAACAACCCGAATTGGTGTTGGTTGTTGCTTGGCTTTGGCTTCCCGGTTGGCACTCGTACTATTACTATTTTCGCGAGCGGAGGTCAGCTTTGGTCGGGTGCCCTTGTTGACGTCATGTTGACCAGGGTTGTGGTGTCGGGAGCGCCAACTATGCTTGGAGTAGAGATGCTTGTATGCAATTGTTGCAATCACTGATGGAGATCGCTGTGCACACATCATACACAATCAAACCAACGGCAGCTGAAGTAGATGGTCATCGAAATAGGTGACGGTGGCATGTTTAATTGTGAAATTCGATATGGGTCGTGGAATCCTTGGGAACATTGATCATGCATTACCAACAAAATGCAAGGTGGGTGGGTGTGTTCATGCATGGTACCATTATTTCTGTGATCTGCTCAAGAGTGCCGTGGCAAAGTTCGTTCAACTCCTGCTGCAGCTTTCGTGTTTCGGACCTCATCCTGGCAACTTCCGAGTTGCCAGGGTCAGCTCCCAGGCGCACTATTGCCAGTTCCATCCCCGCAATTGTGGTCTCCAAGCTTCTCACCTGGTTGCATATGAACGGGCAAACCAAGTAAGTTAGGACAAACAATTAAACAAGAATCCAACAATTAATATGGAACTTGAAGGAATTCAGTAGTCTAACTGTGCCTACCTTCCGGCCAGGCCAGCGGTGAAGTCCAACGTGGTGGCACACTTTTTTCAGGAAGCTCGTCGAGATTCCCAGCTCCTGAGCCGCTTCGGAAATACGTAGACGGAAGAGCGGGGATAAATCCGATAACACCAAGTATAGAGCATCTCCCTGCAACCGCAAATGGACAATTTAAACAATACCTCTCTGAACGTTAAGCAAAGTCAGTAGGTACCTCCAAAGAATATGAAAGCAGAGATCATTATTGAAGGCAATGAAAGCGGTGATCTCACCTTCTTGTTCTTCCGCTTCACCTGAAACACGGGCCCGGTCGCACGGCCACTAACTCCAGTGTTCTTCTCATTTTCAGCTTTGGGATGCTTCGAGGAGCCATGCTGCAGCACAGCGGCCGGGTGCTGAGTATCCTTGTCCGCTTCGGTGCTGGGCGGTGTCGCAGCAGCGGGTCCGTCGACGGGTCTAGTAAGAGCCACCTCCAGTTCCGCGAAGCTGGTGGTGTCGTATTGTGGGCAACTTGGCAGAGCATGCAAGTGCCTCCAAACCGTAGAAGCGAACGATTGGAATTCTTCGGTGGGCAGGGGCGGCTTCGGATGAGTCATCTTAATTCCTAGAATCAACCAAATCATATCACGTGAACAGCCCAGTGGTTTACCACACGGAGACGGTAGAAAAACACTGAAGAAATCGGGTCTAAGGCTATCACATGTTCCCACATTTGCACTTTCTTGTAGCAGGGAATCGTGGTCCAAGACTATGGGAATGCTCCAAACCTCCTGTATCGAGTTCATCCACATGAAAATGAGGAAGTAATCAAACCCAATACCGTAAACTTGCAAAAGAAATGGTTGAACTTATGAGTGCTGATTCACACCACATTCTCCGAAACGAACTCAAGTCTGAAGCTGACGCAACTGAGTATCCCTCTCCAACTTGCAAGCAGCGCCTAACACCATCAAGCATAATAAGAGAGTTACCTTTGTAGTCGTCAACCCAATGCTGGAATGACCGTCACCAAATTTCTGCAGTTAAGTGGAGCACAGGCGACAGTCAGGGTCAGTTAATAAGCACGAGCAAAATGTCTATAAGCTGGGCCCTCAAAGCACAATAAGAGTCCAAATCGACCCGATGAGCGAGGATAGGACTTGCGAAACATGCTAGGTTTGAGCAATGATATTCAAAAGCCTAAGACGTAAGAACTAAAACCTTCCAGACGGGGACTCAAAACTAGTTACTAATGAACACCGCATACCTGTAACCAACGTACTGGTTCGAGATGATTGGTCGCGGAGCGACTAATCTTATGTGAACCCTGTGCAAGAGATTTAAAAACAAGTGACTACCAATGGAGCGTTCCATAGCGAATTCGTTAAAAAGCCGTCTTGCCAAAACAGAGCATTGTAGCTGTCCACTTTACTACCAAAGACTTCGATCTCACCAGAGGAAAGAGAGCGCGTATATCCTTCGATGAAATCCCAAGTTCTACCAAAGCAACAACAGCCTCTTAGTAGAACAAATGGACATGGCCTGCGTTTACACTATGTATTAATATCAAAGTCCATTTCCACGCTCATGCTCATGCTGCTGAATCTTGTGGATTACCTGAGTTACTAGCTGCAAAACCTAACAACACCAGGTATGCGTGCAACAACGAGCATTCATATCGATCAACGATCTACTGGGAGTACATTCTTCCCCGCAGCAATGAGAGCGGGTGAAACCGTCGACCTAAATCACTTCTTCCTCCAAACAAACTAACCTTTCAATGCCACTCGCTACCTTCTTCAGCTCCACACATACTCCATGCTTTGTAGAATTTCCATGCGTTAGGAGAAATGGCAGCAATAACAGCCAGCCTGAATTTTCAGAGAAGAGCGTCTATTCTCTGAAATGGAATGGTGTCCCACTTGATAGACACAGGTTGAAGTGACTTTTCTTTTCAGAAAACCAAAAGTACATTATAACGTTTCAGAGCGTACGATTTAACCTGGCGCAACACTGGCTGATTTTTTCCCAAATCACCGAAATGTAAGGTTCCATCCGCAGCGTCAAGCCCTCCCTCCCTGTTAATTAGGACTCACAATGGACTCTCAGCCTCTGTTCAGGCAGCAAGCATAGTTTTCAGTGAACAGGATGGATTCATGCTTTGTTCAGAGGCAGTCCAACATCTCGCACCCTGCACTCGCCTGGGAATTTGCTTCCAACTGGTCATCGAAGGTATTGCTGAACGTATGCTTGAGCAAGCCGATGGTTTGGACCGGAGTTAACTTACTGGTTGCAACGTACCACAATGTCCATAATTGTATTTCCAATCACTCATCAATTGGCCATCACCTTTCAGATTAAGGCCTGGCTAATGCTTGAAACTCAAGGGCTAGGAGAAGTTTCTTTTTCAACTAACGTCAAAAGTTAGAATTGATCACTTGACTTGAAAGGAAACGTATAGCAGAGTTAATTGTTAACCTCGAAAGGACCATTGATTGTCAGGGAACAAATGGGATTTTGTGAATTTTTATCAAAAATTTTCAAAACTTTCTCATAAGATAGAGAAACAGATTAGCTTCGTGGGAATATCATTTTTATTCCCAATCGGTGCCCAAGAGCAAAAGTTATACCCAAATAAGCTCAAAATAGGGGAGAGCGGACAACAAATTACATTTAAAAAAGGTTTTGTTTGTTTGTTTGTTTCAATATTTTTTCTCATAGATTATATTTTTATCTACTTTGAAAGCTTTGATTCATTCCATTTGGATATGTTATGCAAAAGTTATGGACAATCTTGGTTTGGGGGCAATTAGAGCATCTTCTTGAGAAAATTATTTGTAGGATTCATTTTTGATAGCAATTTCTACATTTTTCCCAAAAACAAATTCCTACATGGTTGATTTTGCTTGTTAGAAAAAATTCACCATTGGGATTAGTGAATTTCAATTCCATCTTAGAGATATTAATGGTTTAGATTTTGCTTCTATCTTATACCTACTTCTATTTCACAATTTATTACGGAATGAAAATTAAGCTTTTTCTTTGAAATTTTTTTCTCTAGATTCTCAACTTAATTTTCCATCATAAAGAATTAAAGCTCACAACTCTATAATGAAAAAAATTTAAGTTAAGAAGGTTCAAAGTAAAAAATTCAGTCCCATAATGTGTGAAAAAAACTTGTTATCTTCACTTTAAATGCAGATATCTCAAAATCTATGTGGCCAAAATTTCTGAAATCTTTTCCACACAATTCTTTAGTTGTATGTTCAAAATTTTATACTTTTCTCTACAAAAATGGAAATTTTGAGTGTTTTTTGGCAAAAAAAAGGCCTTGGTCCTTTAGGGATTAAGTGTGTACAATGCGGGACCACTAGCGGAGTTTGAGGAAAATATGGGATGAAACTCCTTGGGGCACAAATACTAGAGTGCTATGTTCTTTTTGGACTCTTCCTCCGACACCCATTTACAAACACAAGACAAACCTTTCGATTAACTCTAGTAAATGGCAATATTTCCTTTCCAATGCCCATAATTTTAAACTTTAGGCTAGACAAAACATTAAATATCAAATTCTTCATTGATCTCTTCCAAAAGAGATAGCCAATTGAATGAGATGAATTGTGGAAAAATATGATGAAATAACTTATCTTATTGGATAGGGAGGGACACTTCATTGAGGGGCTTTCAACTTTTACCAATGACATTGCCAAATTTTGGGTTTCTTATACTTCTATGTTAATAGATGCTTTTCAAACCCGGGAGCTTTTTGAGCCTTGAGTGCTTCATGGACCTCCTAACTAAGGGGCACTTCATATTAGATGACCAAAGGTCGAGAGGCCGTCAATTTCTACTATTCTAATTGGTATTTCACATGCAATAAAATTCTCTTAGGTTTAGAACAATTCATAATAGTTAGGTGTCCGTAGAACTCTAGATATTCTAATTGGTATTGACATAAGAGCGATAGTCTTCCAATTTGACTAAAATCTACCATTTCAAAAAAATATGAACACGAGTTCTTGTCAAACTACCAAGATTTCACAACTTTGTCCATTTTTTGAGCACATGATGAATGAAATAAATTTAAGAGCACTTGATTGTGTAGATGAATGTCACAATTTAAAAGCCTTAAATTACTAAAAGTCTAAAGCCCAAAGAGGCCCCTCAAGGGACTCTTGACCGTTTGGGCAACTTACTATGATCTCAAATTTGGGCATGAGTTTTTCAAACTTTTTTCCAAGATAGAAAAACAATGAAGCATATGAACTTTTGGAAAATGTAATTTTTATTTCAATCGGTGCTTGGGAACAAAACTTATGCCATATAAAGCTCAAAATCAACAAAAGCAAGCAATAAAAAGAAAACTAAACATCCTATTAAGATTTGGTTTGTTCCCTTTGGATTTGTAATGAAAAAGGTATGGACCAGCTTGTTTTGTTGCCAATCATTGTACCTTCATAAAAAATAACAACTTGAATTCTTGTTTTAGTTCAATTTTTACATCATCTCCAAAAGAAATTCACAAGATTAACTTTGATTGTTAGATCAATCTTACCATTGGAATTAGTGTGTTCCAATTCCATTTTAGAGCTATTAATGATTTAGTTTCAGTCTTTCTTTCTCATCTATGCTCTAATATTTAACAATTTTAAAAACTCTTAAAGTCTCATTTCCTGTTTGAAAGACAAAATCGATTTGGAGTAGGCTCAAAAGCTCTTACTTCTTGTCATAAATTGATGAATTTTTTTTTTGAAAAATAGAAAAACACACTAGCATTTGGAGAATATGATTTCTATTTGAATCAATGCCCAAGAGCAAAGATATGCCACTGTAACCCCAAAATAGGGTTCATCAAGTAATTCAAAATTCAAAAATCACAAGATTCAAAATAAAATTTTCAACTTTTTTCTCATAGAAAGTATTTTTGTCTACATGGAAAGATGGGATTCATTCTATTTGGACTAGGGATGAGGAAGTTATGGACATTATTATTCCTCATTTCTTCAAAAAAATAACTTTTAGGATTCATTTTTGAACTTAATTTTCACAACTTTTCAAGAGAAAAAGGTCAATAGTTTTCAATTCACTTGCATGAACAATTTCACCCATTGGAATTATGATGTTTCAATTCCATCGTAGATTTATTAATGATTAGGTTTTTACTTGAATCCCATATCTAATTCTATTTAACAAACTAAAAATAATTAAAAAGCAAGTGTGTATATAGTTTTGATTCCTTTCCCCTAGGCTTTCAAATCAATTCTACAACACACAAACTTTTAAATTTGGAATTGCAAGTCCAAAAATTTTAACCTAAGAAGATTCAAAGCTTTAAAATCTAGTCAAGTGAGGTGCAAAACGAAAATTTTGTTTCACTTCAAACACAAATATCTTGCAATCCACATGATTAGTTTCCTAAAATTTCTTTCACACATTGTTGTACTAGCCTACTAGTGCAAGGTTCTATAGCTACATATGAAGAAAGAGAAAAAAACCACTATCTAAAGCATTTTGCACTTTGCAATAGAAATGGTAGTTTAGAGTGGAATTTGATGAAAAAATGGCCTCCGGACTCAAGGGATTCAAGAATGAACAATTTTTCTATAAATGTTATTTTTTTAGACCCTCATCTCCATTTTTCATATATTATAAATAATCTTAAATGCAAAAGTATTAGTTAAGAAGATTAAAAGACCACCTATAAACTAGTTTGCCTTAATGCCAAAAAATTGTATTTTCTTCACTTTGAATGGGAATATCTTGCAATCTATGTGGTGGAAGTTTTGAAATTTTTTCCACACATTTTCTTACTAGACTTTTCCACAATCCTACAATTCGATATGCAAAAATCTCATCATTGAAACATTTTGTTCTTTGCTCTTTGCACTAAACATGGCAACTTTGAGCAATATTTGACAAAAAAAAGGTTTGGGATATGGAACGGTGTACAGGGTAACCTATGACATTGAATGACTATCACAAGGTGCAGTTTGTAATCACAAAATGTACCACTAGTGCATCCTAGATGTGGTCAGTTGCCATGATCTTTCAAGAGATTCATGCACACTTTGACATCCAATAGTTAAAATTAAAGGACTCTCAAATAAAGACTCTCCATCCACGTGAAATTTAGAATCAATTGAAAAGAAACCCAATGGTCTCTAATGCTTGTAGTTTTAAAAGCTAGGTCAAAGGAAGATATGGATATCAAATTTTGCATTGATCTCTCTAAAAAGTGATGGCCAATCCACTGTGATGCACAAACTAGTTATCCTCCAAAGGGCACTCTATATTCTTGTTGGGTGAAATTCTCCATACTAAAACATACCTTTCTAAAATTTGATATTTTTTTACTCGCGTAGTAATATGTATCCAAAACTTAACTTCATTTTTTCATAATTTAAAACATTAGAATGAAATTTGTAACATTTTTTGAAATAGATTATTGTAAATATTATAGTAAGTACAAAAATGCTCAAAACAATACTAATTTTTGCCAAAATTGTAGACAATAGTGATAAACATCATGGTGTAATCGGTGTGTTTTTTGAGCTCACACCAAAAAGTAAATTAATGGAGCCCTAAACTTTTCCATCCAAAAGTTTCACTAGCATCATTTAGCGTAAGCCATGACCAAGCGTGAATATGTGGTTGCTTTTACAAGTGCATGCAAAGTAAAAATTTGTGTGCAAACTAGACTTTGGGCCTTTTAGTTTTGATAACTTGTATTCAATTTCCTATCGATAAAACTTTAGTATTAAAAATTTCAATTTACAACTTTTGAGAGATGATTGGATCCATCTCTCGCAATATGGAACAAACTCTTGTTTGTAGTGCCAAGCATAATAAGAATTGTGGAGTGTATTCTCTATATAAGCTTGAACCACAAACTTAAGGATATTATTGGCCTTTGCTATCCTTGGCTAATGTTAATAGAGAAGCCTATTGAAATAAATATCCAATGCTTTATTTTGCCATACATAGTTGTTGTAGCACATGAAAGTCAGGTTGCTTCTCTAGGACCGGAAATGATCCTAAAGTAACCCGTTTATTGTTCCCACAAAGATTTAGTTGGAGGAATCTTTGTTTGTCTGGAAAAGAGGGATTTGCCTTGCCACAACAAACCCAAAAACACCTACTCTAATCCGGTTAAGTCCCAATTCTAACTATTCTATTCTATTACCATACTCACCCTTTAACTTCTCCTATTCACACATTATCTACAATCTATTTACAATCAAACTGGAACTGAAAAGGGGGTAGCTAGTCTGACTTTCCCGTTCTTGGTAACCGGAATCAAGTTTAACCTCTGAATCAAGAGGGATCCGTGTATTGGGCTTGAGGCAGGAAGCTTAAAACCTACCCTCTAAGTTTTAGAGTGACAAGAGATCCACTGTAAAAAGAAGAAGAAAAAACACAACACAACAAAGCTTAATTCTGGCCGAACTCTCCTTCATAGCTGAATCGGATAGCTATCGGGCTCAGTAGGTCACACAAGGTATAATTGGCTAGAATGCTAACTTGGACTACAATGACGGCCTATTAGTTAATCTGGATTCCTGGCAAAATCTGGGATGGCTGAGTTAGAGAGTTGTTACCTCCCCTTCGGGATTCCAGTTAAGTCTGAACCTATCGACCGGAAACGGGAGTTGCTCTGGAACAGTCAACAGTTACACTCCGCACGCATCCGGGACTATCAAAACTCAACTAGAAACACGAACCGGTCACACTTGGGTCCATGCCATATTTAACTACTTTTGGACTATTGAAAGTCCAAAATTCCCTAGATGCTGAAATTCGTTGATGCATATGGTTATGGATTACATTGGGAGTTGTCCAGATACAGTGCTAAGTTCACACCGTTCAAAGCATTTGAAAGAGTACTTACAAAGGTTTGGAATTTCACTAC
Organism: Climacium dendroides; assembly: GCA_950106755.1. NCBI lineage: Eukaryota > Viridiplantae > Streptophyta > Bryopsida > Hypnales > Climaciaceae > Climacium > Climacium dendroides. The sequence continues at coordinate 43,516,657 of OX467082.1, read as the reverse complement.
AAAGAGTTCTAACACATTTCAAGTTCTTACAATAATCCCTTCATGTAGGCACGGAAATATTGAGAAGATAGGGTCTACAGAAGAGAAAAACGGTGAATGACAATTGCTTATGGTACCACTGAATCGAGGCTCTACAAGAAAGGACTTACCTGGAAATCCCCCGATGGAGAAGTAACCTTAGGAGATGAATGGGTTCATGGTTACTATGAAGCACAATGTATGTCATCCGCTGTATGCCCTACTTATTTGTTCAACCCATGAAGAATCTTAATAAAAAGATGCCTTCTTACATATTTGTGTAAGTGAAGGCCGCAATTACCAAAGCAAGGAAGTTCAACGCAAATAACAAGGAAAAAGGTCACAAACGGTGGAAGAAAGGAAATCCGAAATGATATTAAGAGTGCTAACATTAGAAGTAATAGAACTATGTCATAGCGATCTAATATGTCGTGATCTCTTAAAAGATCCACTACACAAACGAAAGAGAGTAGTTACCTAAGGTAATGGAGTCAAAGCATCTGCTTCGACTGCCACAACCTACTTTTGCACGCCTTGAACATCATAGCCTGCTTTCCATTCGAACATCGAGACTTCCCATGCACGACCTCTTCAAAAAAAATAGTGAGTAAACTGCAAAGAAGTATAGACTTCTGTGCAAAAAAACTCAACATCATTACGGTGACATTGAATTAAGATTGCATCTGGAGATCTCCCGCTAGCTACACTAACGACCACTTCGTAATTCATCAAGGGTCCACCTCCCTTGCCCTATTCAAATTTACAAGGGCCGCCTCTCTACTTTTCTTAGGAATAGTCCGTGATTTAGGATGGACTATCTTAGACCAAGTTGCGTATACTACACAAGATGCATCCACCCAAGTGGGGGCGGTTTCTTCCACTACCCATTTTCCGTACTAACAATTTCGGTACCTCAACTCCAACGTCCGCTCAGAATTATCAGGTCTCCAATATTGGAGCATGAACTTCCCATTCATCTCATGCCCCGGCTCTATGTTTACTTCAGACAATGCTCGTCCTTGCCAAACATCACACACTGAAGGATCTTCGGGTCTGAGAAGAATCCATGAACCTGGGCGAATGTCAACCCAAGGATTGAAGCTTTCCCTCAGTGCTTCATTTGTAGGGCCGCAATAAGGTTCCGGGTCTTCTTCTTCAGGAACCATATCAATAGGATTCATCCTACGTCCTTGGTTAAAGGTTTCATCATCTAATGTTCTCCAGTCATGCTTTGGCCAGAAGCCTTCTAGCAACTCCGGAAGACATTCAGGTGGTGGTTCCTTCAACTCTTGTACCACACGTTTCTAGTATTCCACATATGGACCAAATGCACTTGCAAATCCTTCACACCTTGTCATTCCATTCCGCCAGTATTGAATGTACTTTTCAAGTCCAGACAATATGAAACCCTTATTCACGGTAGCTTTCCGTGCCTTTTTCCTAGCCTTCTCTTGATTTCCGAAGGGGTTTGGAACTTTGTTACCCCACACGGGCTTGAATGGGATAGGCTTTGGACAACCTGGAGGGAGCATGGGCTGACCTCGACTGTCCTTTTTCCATAGGCATCGAGAAGGTCTATCAGATGGTAGCCAATTTGAGTCGACAGCTGACTTCTTATACTTCATAATAGGGATCCCCCCAACATCCACGTAGAATTTGAAGAGGTGCATTTCCCCCAAACCAATTATATGTGCCGTACCACTGCACAAGAATCCTCTCACAAAGGATTTGAAGTCACCCACCTCTTGTATGAACTCTGGCAAAAATGAAAGTTCTTGCGACTCCATGAAGGCTTTCATGAGGTCAGCAACAACAAAAGTATTCTTGCTCTTCAAAGACCTTGAGAGATGGTTGAAGTAAGCGTCAATGTCCTCATGAGTGTGTCCAACTAGTAGGAACCCAACTTGAATTTCTTTGAAGACACCTTGAGCAGTAAGCAAGGATAAGAATGCCATGAGGTACTGGTTCTTGTTATCCTTTGTAGAATTGTCAAGCTGAAGGTAAAGCTTTTTGGGAAGGGGGAGGGGTCCACGTCGAGCACTAGGTTCAATGAGCTTTATGCTATCCATGCACCTAGATTTTCCTCTAAGTAAAGCCTCAAAGAAAGCATTAGGTGGTGGATACGGAAAGAGGTCCTCCCCCTCTAGGATTGGTGCACCTTCTAGTCGCCGAAAGAGTCTAGCCAAAGAAGAAATCGTGAAGTTTGAGTCTCCCAGCCAACATGATGGGGCATAATGCGCGTATGCACCATCACCATGTCCATGAGCCACCATTCTAGTGATGCTTAGGGGGAACTGACCCAATCCTTGCGTCGCCTTTGTCGTCACACGCATTCTTGGCAAAGTTGTCTTCGAGGTATCCATCTTGTCATGAATAATGCACAAAATCTCTTGAGGATTTTTCTTGGATTCCTCACGCCATGAGGCATACAAACGACGACATGATGCTTGGTGATTAAGATGTTCATTTCGTTGTTTCGAGAACTGAATGTACTCAGGTCTTCCCTTCGTTGATTTGAGGATGAACTGCTGCAAGTCGTTGCACGTTGTGCATTTCGCAAATGAACTTCCAACAGGTTTTATATAGACATTGTTGAAGTGTTCCTTCTTAATTCTACTAATTGTAGACTGGCTGACAACGGGTAGGCCGTAGTCCCTATTCAACTGCAATTGAAATTACATGACAAGTAAGCAACGAAACTGAATATTGTAGGACTGCCTACATCAATGATTTGTGTATGAATTCTGCGTCGTTGATGAACGACCCAGATTTAAACATCGGGACATCTCCCGATGATAGGAGTTGTGGGGAGATCTGTCGATAGCAAGAGTGAAGGGGAGATTTCCCAATGGCAAGAATGAAGGGGAGATCTCCCGATGGTAAGAGAGAAGGGGAGATCTCCATAACAACAACAGTTAAAGGGAGATTAGTGGATGCCAAGAACTATGGGGAGAGTAGTCGGTGAAAAGAGTAATTGGGAGAGTAGTCGGTAATTGCCGACATGAATTCGGCACCCAATGGATACGGTTAATTTTAGGATGAATTGTTGCAAATCGACACACGTAGTGCATTTCGCGAAAGAACTTTGGAGTGGTTCGACGTATGCATTCTTCCCGTCCTCATGTACTCTACTAACGGTATGCTAACTCACAGCAGCGAAGTCGTAGTCCCCATTCAACTGCGAACATCACATGACAAGTCCCCATTCAACTGCAAACATCACATGACAAGTGAGCAAGGAGACCGAACACACTGTTGGGTTGCTGGACTTCCCAGACTACCCAAACGGTGCAGGACACGGGCATCCCTAGAAATTGACTTCCAGCATAACCGTCGGGAGATCATTCCACGAGAAGAGGTATCGGGAGATATCCCGATGACTGCAAACATGTAATCTACAACCCATGGCTATGGAAACGGTCTGATGTGAAGACTACCAAATACAGAAGTCAGTATGTCCAGACTTACCTCGTTGGCATCGGCTTGAACACGCTTCCAGTTGTTCCCCGCAGGCAGATATTTGAGTGTATCTACTCTTCCGTTTCCAATGCCTCGCATTTGGTGTGGCATTTGGTCCGAGTTGCTATCAATGATTGCTTTCATTGTTCCAGTAACCTGAACTGTTCGAACTCTTGGCCGCTTAATCCCCTTATTCCCGTGTGTTGTCGAAAGGACGCCTTGCTTATACTTCTCAACGTAATTGTGATAGGTCGACTTTGGGATCCCATGAATGAGGTACCATGCCGTGCCACATACTTCTGCCCCTTCTAACGTAATGTACTTCCGCTTCCAAGTACCATGTAGTGAGTGCAATTGACCTCTAACAGCTATCCCGTGCTCGCGGCAGTCCTCGAAGGACTTCAACCAGAACACCTGCCTAACTTTCAATGTTTTTGCTTGATCAAAAAATTGGCAGCAACGAATGTTGCAGCATTTCTGAGAACTAACCCTCCGAATTTCTTCATCTGTTGTTTTGCGTGTAAAAAGTGAGTCCCTCTGCTGCAGACTAGGCCTGCGGACAATAAAGCGATAAGGCGCCTTCACTCTTCCACCAAGGTAGGCCAAAGGATCCCGCATTTCGAGAATGGATGCAAAGTGGTCCACTGTCTCCTTCAAGGACCGACCATTTGGGAACCAGCAATCCGATATGGGCCACCGAGCATGCATCATTATGTCTTCCGGGTTACCAATGAAAATGTCCAAAACTGTGACACCTATGTACTCCTCACCAAGTGTAGTATCCTGGAAATGATCGTCTGTCCTCTAGCAGTTAATTCTACCAAAGGAAAGAAGCACACCAAGAGAATCCATAAGCTGCACCTCCAGCCCTGTCCAGTCCTCCTGACGAATATAAGGACGTGCATCCATCGGGAGATCTCCCGATGAGATCACAACGTCGGGGAGTCTCCATAAAACAGTGCGGTTTACGGCATCCATCAGAGTTGTCAAATTCCTTTGGAGAGGCATAATTCGACATTGCTCTGCCTCAGGTATAATGGAAAGCGGGCGTAACAGAACAAAAGTCCATGGCTCAACTGGGATAGCTACACCAAGCCATTGGCCTTGAGGACGAGCCTCCACAATGGACCCTCTTCCTACTTCACCAAATCCATCGAGAAACAGTTTCACGGAATCACCATTCTTCAACATCGGGGACGTCCTGGCAGAAGACTCTTGTGAATCACCCTCCTCCTCGGGCAGTCCATTGTATGGAAGAATTGTGTCGTTCCGGTCTGAAGGGAAAGAAGCCATTCCATCAGACCGCATTTCCGCTGACACCAAATCTTTGAATGCGCTGTTGAAGATCAAAATCTGAAAGTGACAAGGGAGAGAAAATACTTAATCACACACCTAGAGAAAGAAGCTCAGGTAGACAAGGTAGGAGCCAGGTGAAATTCAAAGTAAGGGAGTGCAATAGGGATGTAGACTCGAAAATGACGGCAGAGGCGAATTAGAGAGATATGTTGTATCGCCATCGGGAGATTTCCCGATGCCCACTTGTAGAGCAGACATGGAAATTATAAAAATACAGAGAGCTATAATATCGAACTCACATTGCACTAGAACAGCATGCCTCTAAGTAGAAGATCTACCAATGGCCAATTCGAACGAAGTCTGCAAACGTCAGTGGACCCATGTCCCAAACTTCCTAAATGGTAACTGAAGAAAAGGGCATCCGGAGATATCCCGATGACCACATGAAGCGCACCACATCAAGGACGAGCGGCATATCCCGAGGGCTTGACAAATAGAATCATCGAAATGACGATGAACTGATCAATGAATTATAATTAGGAAAAAACAAAATAGTACGCCAACTGATTTCCCATCATCCACTACGCGAGTGCTCATAAAATAACCATCGGGAGATCTCCAGATGACCTTCTAAGAAACATAGGAGATGCCATCGGGAGATCCTCCGATGGCCTCCACTACAAATATGCCAAAGAGGCCATAGAGAGAATCACCAATGGCCTCCAACAGAAATATTCCTTAGAGGCCATTGGGAGATCTCCCGATAGCCTCATCCAGAGAAGTACAGGAGACACCATCGGGAGATCTCCCGATGGCATCCTACAGATCATTACAGGAGGGTCTGATGCATCACCCGATAGATTCCTACATGAAAATAAGGATGAGGCCATCCGGAGATCCCCCGATGGACTCAATGGAAACTACAGAAAAAGCCATCAAGGGATCTTTCAATGGGCACAATGGAATCTACAGAAGATGCCAACGGTACATCTCCCAATGGACACCAACATCGTAGGTGCCACCTCTACGATACGTAATATACGGACCTTACATATATGTATTCCCTTATTTGTGCATCCGAATTCTACATACACCTGCTGATCTACTATCACTAGCGCACAAACCGCTTTCAGCATCTAATCACTTTCACAAGTCTCTCAAGAGCAATAGGTCCGAGGAATTCATGACTCTAGGTCCTTCATAAAATGGCACTCCGGAAGGTATTGAACTACAAGAGATTACCTCCATGGTTCCATGTTCTTGCTTTACATCTTCTTCCGCATGCGTAACAAGAGTATAGTAATACTACGAACTATTGATTGACGGTTTCCGACCATGGACCTCACAAAACTTGCATGTGTCAAATTCCACTAGCATCGCTCCGTCACTAAGGTACACTGTCACTATGATCATGCTACATCAGTAAGAACACTGCCATAAGTAGAGAGAAACTAGAGAAAAATATTGCACTTGAAATGACTGATGTTTGAGGAAGTCATACCCTGCAATCGTAAGAGCGCCTGATCCACAGCTCCTTGAATCGAAACGCCGAGGTCTGGGTGAAGCAGTGTAACGCCTCTCTCAACTACTATGCGACAACAACTTCACGTGTGCAAAAAAGTGAGCTCCAGGGAGGTCGCCAGTTTTGACAGAATTGGCCTATGATTCAGGAGAGCCAGGTTCCCGCCACGAATTGGAGAGGGTCGTGTGAGCCTGCATTTCGAATGTTCCCTACATCGTAGAAGTCCGCGCGTCGTTGTTGACTGGATCTGAAGATCCTCTTCTGCCTTCTGAATGTTCATTGCCTTCTCGAAGACCGCACATCTGTGACTCAATATGTTCGTACGTGTGGAACTTCTTTACCGCGGAATTCGACAGTTAAGTGAAATGTGGAATCCGAAACATGAGTCAATTTGGAGGGGAGTACGTGTAGTCCACACTGGAATCCAAGCGTGATCTTCAGGGATCTCACCGCATTCACTATTTCACTACTAGTATTATTACACTGCTACCACCTGCTCCGTGTGTTTGGGTAGCGCATCAAACATTATTCCGGGAAGGCCTCCGGTTTTCTGTCAGTCTTGCCACGCTTGATTTCACGTACTGGAAAGTCATGGAACAATAAAACCTCATTGTATTTACCTTCCTTGAGGGTACTTTGGTACATTACCAGGATTTATATTCCTCAGTTTGTCATGGTTGTGTACCTAATAAAACCCTAAACCCGAATGAAACTCTAAACCCTAATAAAACATTTAAATCAAAATGTTTATAACTCACAACATCACTACATTATGAAAATGCCATGAAGTTCAAAGCTTCTAGTACCAATGAAATGCCCACTCTCTTACGTCACCGTATTTTTACTTTCTAATTTCACCTCTATTCAATGACCATCATACTATTTTCTATCATTTTCTAGGACTCAAAGATGTTATTTTGCACAAGCCATGTATTTCTATAACATTAGGTATTTCGCAAAACATTATATTACACAACTGGTGCTTGCTTTCCTAAAGAAACATTTAAGTCTTCGAATATTTATTATAATGACACTCTTAGAATTAAAATCTTTAAAAGTATATTGATTTTTTTGATAGGTTGATAATTATAATATGTAGATGAAGTTTGCAGCCAAAATGAACAATCAAGATGGCACCTCTCTAATGTTACTATATCACTCCATTCTAATATCCCCTCAACCATTGATGAGTGGTTTTAGGGTTTAGGGTTTAGGGTTCATTATTCAAGGTTTAGGGTCAGGGTTTAGGGTTCAGGAATTAGGGTTTAGGGGTTTAGGGTTTAGGGTTTAGGGATTAGGGTTTAGGGTTCAAGGTTTAGGGTCAGCGGTTATTATTATAGAGTTTGAAGGGTTTAGTCTTCTCTGATTGGTTTAGGGGCGGGAACACGTGCTCTTCATTGAAGGCTTTAGGGGTAACATTCTACGTGGTGAGTGGGATATGGGAGTTTACTAATGATAGTATGGGCATCTTGTTTATTATTTGTAGGGTTTAGGCTTTTCTTCCATAGCCATGATTGCCTTGTTAATTAATTTAGTATGGAGGGATTACAGTCTAAATTGATCTTTCCTAATTACTAGGTTTTAGATTTAGGATTTTCCTAATTAGAGATTAACCCGAGGGTCATGAATTTCTCAACAAATTGTAACTCAAGGTTTGGGATAGTTGCAAACTTCTTGCGAATTGTATCGAGGGTTCTAGTTGACATTTTATAGGCACGTTCTGTAATTTTTGGTACATAGCAAGATTTGTGGACAGTATAGGTAACATTGTAATATATTTATCTGTAGGAGTTCGGTGCCTTAGTAGCACTTCTCAAAACTTTGATGTTTGCGTTCAATGAAAATGGATAAATAAATTTATTTATATGTTTAAAATCCAAAAATTTCTTACAAAAAATTTATATCCATAAAGATTTAGGGAAACCATTTCAAATCTATGGGTGTTTAAAGGGTTTAGGTTGAGAATGTTCTAGTTTCGCGTGTCTCTTGCTATCATGTACTGAATGAAATAAAAGGATACATTATGAATATGTCATATTCATGAATTACTTTTGAAAACTAGCTGGACTTCTTATTTTACCATGTCAGTCTTATTTCTTTTCACAAAGTATGCCTCAGGTTGCTTTGTTTAGGGTTTAGGGTTTTTCTAGTTTCAGTAGGTTTAGTCAGTTTTGATCTTATTTTTCTCCACCCTTGCTAGTACTTGTAATGAAGATACAAAGTTGGGATTTCACATTTGCTTCCAATTTTTTTATCGTTGTCTACCCTCTACAATTATTCATTGAAAGGCGCTATAGTTGTTTTCACACTCCCCATTTTTTTCCCCCACTCTATATTTTTTTCTAGAATTTGGATTTTTTTGGACCACTCTATATGTTTTTCCACACTTTGTATTTTTTTACACGCTCTATATTTTTTTCCACCCTCTATATTTTTTTCCACACTTTGTATTTTTTTGCACACTCTATATTTTTTTCCACACTTTGTATTTTTTTCCACACTTTGTATTTTTTTGCACACTCTATATTTCTTTCCACACTCTGTATTTTTTTGTACACTATATTTTCTGCCACACTCTACATTTTTTTTCACATTTTAACTACTTCTAGACTATTTGCTGAATGTAGGACACAACATCCAGAGGTGTCCACATGATATCATCAGGAGATCTCCCGATGTTTTACAAAATATCCCGATGTGTTGCGGACATCTTCTAATGCTTTACAAAGTCTCTCGATGTTTTGCGGACATCTCCTCATGTTTTACAAAATCTCTTGATGTTTTGCGGAGATCTCCTAATGTTTCATAGAATCTGTCGATGTTTTGCGGAGATCTCCTGATGTTTCACAGAATCTCCCGATGTCTTAGGGTATTTCCAAGTGGCAATTTTTTTTTCCTAATGACCATTATTAATTTTGAAATTTCAAAAGTGCAAAAATAGTTTAATGTGGCATTCGAGTGTCTACAACACTTCAATAGGTACGATACACTAATAAATAATTAAGAAAATTGGTAAGAATTGTGGACATGAACAACAAGCACGTACTAAAATATTTAGTAAATAATATATGTAAAAAGAAAATACCTTATTCAAAACACTATATACTAATTATTGTGAACTCACTACAACAATACGAATATTCACTAGTATTATGTTACTGTTGGTGTAAGTTGTGTTACATAAACTTTACCAAAACCACTCTAAAATTGAAGTGGTTTACATCTAGTGTTGGGTTCACCACAGACTCTTTAATTCATAATTTTAGGCTTATTTTTTTTTCAATTCCAACTTTGTGAAATGATGTGTATTTGTAAATGAAATCTTCTTCAACAACTTATAAGTATCTTGTACTATTTGTACTTGACAAATAATATGATTGTACTCAAGTGTTCGCAACGTGAATTCGAATTTTACCATTGAGTTGTGCTTTGTGGTAATCACTAATTACCAAGCATGATGGTAATTAGTGACTGACACGAATGACTAACCCCACCAAGTCATTTCCATGAGGGCGCTGCCTCCACCTATCCCCTCCTTCCTCCCGATGGCCCCCTCTCCTCCCGATGCGTGAGACTTTGTTTTTCCTTCCCGCTGCGTCGTCTCCCTCCCACATGCTGTGCTCTCCTCCCGATGCTGCAGCGTCTTCAATTTTCTTGATCTCCGTGTGCTCGACCTCGCGCTTGCTCCCGCTCCTGCTCCCTAGCGCAACCGCGTTTCTCCCGTTGCGACGTGGGGGCGCCTTCTTTCTCTAGCGTGTATGGTTCCAAGAGCAAATTTTGGGGCTTTGAAGTTTTGATCAACACGACTTGAGCAGGTAAGTTTCCGATGTACGTGCTTTCAATTTTGTCGGAGAGTGGTAGGCATGAAGTAAGTTGTTGTTCCACGCAAAAACCTGAAGCCGATGCTGTTAGTACAGACTACATTGTATTAGAATTTATCGCACCACGTAGTTTACTTGTAGTCATTCGATGCACCAGTCCTCGTGTTTTTCTCCCGATCCAGGGTTTAGTGAAGTTGCATTTTTGTTTTCTAGTTGTGGTGACCTGTAGCAAAGCCTGGAAGGCATGGAACTGTCGCCCCAGTCCATGCATGAACTCGGTCCGTGATGTAGTCTTAGAAATTCTCTGACTTCCATCATCAATTGTAGTTACTTGATTAATATAGTGTTTTCTCCGGATCATTGTTTCACTGAAGTTGCATTCTCGTGTTCTAGTTGTGGTGACTTTTCATGTGCATTTCATTTTGTTGGATTCAATTTTGAACTGAGGTCCTTGCATGTTTGTCCAACTTCTCTCTTCACTTAGCATTCCTAGTCACTTGCAGGAAGTAGCTTCTAACGTGTGGAAACAAGTCTTTGTCAGGTCCTTCTTCATTTCCAAGTTCTCGACGCCTTCCAGTCTAGCTTGAGGGACGCTTGATCAGACCGCTTGCCACAGCTCGAAGGCTCGTATAGAGGTAAGGAACATGCCTAGGTTCAGGGATGCAGTCTAAGATAATTTCAGGGAACCTAAACCCAGAATTGAAACAAGTTTTCTTAATACGATGCAGTATAAGAATTTGTGGTTCATTGCTCTTACTACATGTTTTCCGGGTTCTTAGTCATTGTGTTTTGTAATTCAAGTGTATAAAAAGCGTTTGGAATTCTTAATTTCTACAGAGGGTTCTGTAGAATGGCAACATCGAGGGACCATGAAATCCGCCGCGAGTGGAATAACCCGTAAGTCCTAATGTCCCTACATGTCTTGCACATGAACGTGTCATTTTAGGTTGCTTACTAGAGACCTTCCCGGTGGTCAGAGGAAGCAATTCGTAGTTCCATGCAGGTATTGTAAGGAAAACCGTATGCAGTAGCTAAAAATTCGAATGTCGAATACATGTGGAAATATTTGGATACCATAAATCCGTGCATCTAGAGATGTGGGGAAAAGTGCCATGTAGCAGGGGAATTCACTGTCGTGGTACGGAATCCTATGACCGTGCATTAGGAGATCTCCCAATAATGCACGGCCACAAAGTCGCTGCGGTAGCTACCAGACGACATTTAGAAATTCACACATAGTGAATAACCAGACGGGAGTGGAACAGGCCATCCGGAGACCTCCTGATGGAATTTGTGTGTAGGAGAGTGGAAAACTAGAGCAGGAAATGAATAGTACTCCGAGTAGAGGTAGAAGCAGGTCTAGGATCATTATGCATATTTCCAACCATCAGGAGACTTCCCGATAATATGAACTAGAAGCACCATTATTCGATTATGGACTACCTGACTTCAGGTAGCCTAATTAGGAAAGAGAATAATGCATCGAGAGGTCTCCCAATGAAATGAACCAAAAGCACTAATACAAGCATTAGTGCGGTTTTCGATGTACATGAGTTCAGGAAGCCTTAGTGGAAAAGCATAATGTGTCGGGAGATCTCCCGGTGCATAGTCTTAGTGAATCATAGGACTGAACCATCGGGAGATCACCCGATAGGAACAAGCATGACTACTTGTAGGAAAATGAATGAAACCCGATGCATCGAAAGATGTCCGTCCGGAGATCTCCTGATACCATTGGAAATGCAGTAGGAGTAGATTTGAACGTGAATAATAGGGAGAGCTGTCGGTAAGAATCGTATTGGAGCGAACCCCGAAATTGTAGACTTCCAAGACAAGAGTGCAGGTTCTGTAGGGAGGCCGTGGAGATTGTGACCTCCTACCACAGGTGTTCAGGGAGTGACACATTCCTTGGAAGATAAGGATAGGACTCCGCTATCGGGAGGTCTCCCGATAAAACAGGCCTAGATATATGAGCGACCTTCTTAGTAAGAGATTGTTGATGGATGGCTTCAAGCATATTGGAGCAGTTGAATAAATTTGAGTTTCCTTGGGATTCCTTTCTTTTATTTCGATAATGATAAGCGGTATTGGTCGTGTACCCTAACCATTGATTGTGTCATTTTGTAGTGACAACGTCGTGACAAATTGGGCTAACGCCTTATCACCTAGGAGGCTTGTCGCCTTTGTGGACTTCAAGTTCCAGACGTTCCAATATCGTGGCAGCCACAACCCAGCGGTAGTGTTCCGATGCGATGCAAAACTCTCAGCCTGGGGTCTGCAGTGGATGGAGTTGCCCAACATGAGAGTTCACATATGTCCGAAGTTGGAGTACATGGGGAAGAAGCACACCACAATTGGAATTGACGTCCTCAAGATGCAAGGCTTGGATAACTCCATAGTGCTTCTCGTAATTCAGGAGAAGATCCCCAAATCCGATGAGTCCATTACATACGGATTAGTTCTGGATTATACGAAGATGAATATGGACATGTGCGAGACGTTGACGCGACAGGGAATGCTTAGCAGGAGAGACGATTCCCATTTCTGGACTCGCGACGAACTGAGCAACGAGTGGGACATCATTGAAGAACAAAGGCAACAAGTGCATCCTTCCGCTAGCATGGGCGAAGGTTTGCCCCCCAAGCCATCTCCGATGAAGAAGGGCTCTAAAAGAAAGTTGCCCGCCGGAGCTCCGGGAGATGAGGTGGAGGAGGCTATTCCAAAGAGAACGAAGAAGGGCAAAGCACCCGTCCTCCTCACTATTCAGAAAGCTGTGAGCATGACCGATGTGGAGGTCAATAAGCTCGCCCCACATGACATGAAGGCGATGAACAAGCTTTACAAGCAAGTGTTCACGCCACTGTATAAGTGGGGGAAGAAAGCGTTTACCAAAGGAGATGGTAAACTCCTTTGTGTACATTACAGGTACCTGCACCAGGCTCCGCCAGGCAGACTAGTGTACAGGGGAATTGAGAGGAGTCGGCTCAAGAAAATCTGCAACCAAATTTTAGTGGATGCAGACTACATGTCGGAGAACAAGTACATTACTGTTTTGCCGCTGAAGTAGGGTCCACATGGGCAGAGTGGGGATGTCACGTTCTAGGATACGTGCCCCAAGTCTTTTAGCTTGACAGAGAACAGATACATTACTGTTTTGCCGCTGAAGCAGGGTCCGCATGGGTAGAGTGGGGATGTCACGTTCTGGGATACGTGCCCCAAGTCTTCTAGCCTGACAGAGAACAACCATTATTACATCATTGGGGGGCAGCATACAGTCGAAGCCCACAAGGTGCTGGTGGAAAGTGAAGAGATACCCCCCACGGACGTGCCATGGGCCTCTACCTTCAACATCATCCCCATCTGGCAGAAATATGATTTGACGAAGAATGACATTCACTACTAGAGAATTTCATTTTTCTGTTGTTTTGGTCGCGTTGATCCGGTCAAAATTTGACAGAAATCTATTGAAATCAATAGATTTCTGTCAGATTTTGACCGGATCAACGCGACCAAAACAACAGAAAAATGAAATTCTCTAGTAGTGATTGTCCACCTGTCAAGGTTTTTGAATCAAAACATTGTAGGAGAGCAGAAGGAACAGAGCTTTACTCAACAATTCCTGCATGCTCGGATCAGGTGGAGGGACATGGGAAGTCCGCAACCATCATACGGAGGACGAGGGCACTCAGCAGAGTACCTTATAAGTAGAACGACAAAACCACGTTCACTGTGAATTTCTTGTCGTTCTAGATTGCGGGTTAGTCAACGGTAGTCTATAGAAGTTTTATGTGCATGATTTTGATCAACGGGAGATTTCCCGATAATTTGTAGTTGTCGTGAGGACACCCACCTGTGTACAGCAACGGGAAATGTCCCGATGTCAGAATTTCTGAGGACACTCCTGTCATGACGCTCATTGGGAGATCTCCCGATAATAGGTAATGATAGGCAGCAAAGGCTTTTTGTGTACAGCAGGGGTAGATCTCCCCATGATTGATTTCTCTTCTGCATGTCGCTAACCTCCGACATTCAATTTGCAAGCCTTCTACCCGGTGATGTCAACAATCTTTGCGGGCTCAAAGGGCAACGACCATGCGGATCTTAGGATTCCGCTGCTATTCATGGAGAATGACGATGACGTGAACCGCTGGATAAGGATCGAGGAGAGATTCCTCCGATTTGAACTTCCGGACGGTACCAGTCCCGAGTCGAAGGCCAAGCGAAAACCATTTGTCGCACAGGACTTCAAGCCGTTATACGGCCTCCGTCCAGAAGACGTCAACTCCCTGACCAGCCTAGTTGAGGCAGGCACCGTATGCATGAAGAACACAAAGCTCATGCTGGATGACTGGGGTAAACCACTCGTTTCCATCCAGCAATCAGAAGCCCGTGAGAAGAAGATTCGAGCCATGAAGAATGAGCTCATGTGCCACTACCTGGACCACCCCCCTGTTCAGCAAGAAGCTAGAGTACATCCCGTACACTGCACAGGAGTTCAAGGAGTTCGCTGCGGAGAATAAAATCACTCGTGCGGAACTGGAACACTGGGTGGACAAGAGCATGGCAACAGAGGCAGGAAAGGAGTGGTTAGAGGGACGGACGAAGGCCCTGAACAAAACATTTGACCCTGACGACTGTCCAGCAGCGGTCAAATCCATGTGGGAACGCTTCATCAACACCCACTCTGAAGAGACAGTGGAGGATGCCATTCGACAGGAATTCGAGCAGGATTATTGCTGTCGAATTCTAGATAACCGGACATGGGATGTTAGCGCCATTCTTTCAGATGCGTCGGTGAAGACATGGCGTGGTGAGGGGAAGACACACATGTATTTTTGGTTTCTCTTCAAGGTTGGCAGGCTTGGAACGCGGGCCCTATGTCTGGAGGGAGAGAAGTTGAGGAGGGTCTTCGACGCCCTGGAGTACTTTGACCCTGTCGAAAAACGTGTGGTAGCCCGATCACCTGCAGTTCTCATCACGGATGCACAGGGATTCCACTCAATACTCTGTCACATTGAATTGCGGATGGCGGGAAGTGGTGTGAGGGTGTGGGATTGGCATGTCATCAACTACATTCCCGACCACATGGATGGTTTTCCCAAGCCGGCTCCCAAAGATTCGAAATACAATGTCTTCGTTGTATTTCTATTTGCGTTCGACGAGCGACAGGGAGTGCAAAGCTCCTTCCACAGCTTCTTCACAGGGACGAAACCAACTCATGCTGTCTACCGCTCCGAGGACTTGGAGCAGATTGAGACCTGCTACAAGCGGCGTCCAAGGCCTTGGTTTTCCATCGCCGCTGCGATGGACATGTTTGGTGACCACATGAAGAACAACATGGTGGTGGTCAACATCAACGGAGGTCCGGAGATAACGTACCTTGGACTAGTAAGCTGGGAGAAACATATGTTTACTCAACATTTTCATGTAATTGTATGGCATCTCCCGACAGAAAGCAAACCAGCATTGCTTATTATAGTACAGGTAGTCATCGGGAGATCTCGCGGTAGCCTTTGCCCTGGAATGAATGGTACTTTGAAAAAGTTTAATGTGATCTGATGGCCGACGTCTGTATCTACACCATCGGGAGATTTCCCGATAGCCACTGCACTATAATGAATTGTTGGTCCATGAAGTTCCATTTCAGGTGATAGGCTACGTCTGTATCTATTCCATCGGGTGATCTCCCGATAAGCGATAAGTAGTTTCAGGATGCGCCCCATCATCTTGTTCTAACTTTATAACTTTTGTCTATTCTATCAGTGGGGAAACGTCAAAGTCCTTGAACTTGTCACGTCCGAGGAGGCCCAGTCCTCGGCATTGACGGTCGCCAGGTAGATTTGGGAACAATTTCACGGCAGTCGTCTGGCTGGTGGCGATGACGAGGAAGATGACCACAACGAGATTGAGGAAGCAAGCGACGACGTTCCGGAGCCCCAAGAGCAGCACGCGGGGTTTCATGTCCAGGATGACGTTCAAGCCCACCGCGAGGAGGTTGAGGAAGAAGAAGACGACCTCCAAATCCTTGGAGTGCAGCTTCCGGGGGTTCAGGCCCACGTTTCCGCCATTCAGGCTGAGGAGGCTGAGAATCCTGACGATGGCGGGGCTGGTTTCGAGGCATGGGCGGACCGAGGTCGAAGCTACTCGACTGACAGCGAGGACACCACGGACAATCCCCTCGTTTGCAAGGTTTGTTTCCCTCACATTCCATCGGGCGATCTCCGGACGCTCGTATCCTTCGAGCATGTCGTGCTTCAAAATTCTTTCGGTTTTACTAAATTCCTCTTTTTGCCACAGAGGACGCCCACCAAACGAATGCCACCTACTAAGCCTGTGGAGGATTCACCACGAACTAATTCCACAGTGGAAGTTGGAGGTGCAACGGGAAAGCAGAAGTTCGTGAAGAAGTTGGCTGAAGGGGAACCCTCTGCACGACGTCAACCGTGGTCGAAGGGAAGGAAGGAGCAACGAACAAAGCGCACTCTTGATCAGCAGTTCTCAAATGTGCTTGATCCCGAGGACGACGGTGATGCCCAGCAGCCCTCATCCCCGCCCTTGCCAGTGCACAAAGGGACACAGGATGGTACACCTGAGTCGGCCAATGCGGCGTCGATTTTGGTCTCGTGCGCATTAGGAGCTTCAGGTGCTAAAATTCCGGCACAAAGTGGGGAGGAAGCTTTGGGCGCGGAGGAGAACCGTGGGCCTTCAAATGACCCATCCGTCGATAACGTGGACTTGGAGGCGCATAGAATTCCCCCTCTTGAACAAACGACTGGCAATCCATTGGGAGATCTCCCAATGCCTCTGAATCCTGAGATCATTCCCGTTGCTAAAATTCCAGCACAAAGTGGGATGAGAGTTGTGGGCGGGGAGGAGATTCCTGGGCCTTCAACTGGCGCAGCAAGCGATAACGTTGACTTGGAGCCGTTTAGAAGTCCCCCTCCTGAGCGAACGACTGGCAGTCCATCGGGAGATCTCCCGATGCCTCCTAATCTTGAGAGCGTTCCCGCTGCTGATATGTCAGTACATGTTGTCGAGGACACTTTGACGGATCTAAGTCGTATGAGTCCGGAGGCCAGTGCCTTGAAGGTGAACCCTTTCGTAGCTGTGCCACATTCAAAACTTACTGCCGTAGATAGGTTGGCTAACAAGGAACACTATGATATTTTTCTGGAATGTCCACAATTGAGACGAGATGTGAAGGGTCAGCTAACCAAGAAGGCCCTAGATATTCAGGCCACATGGCTGGCCAATCAATTTTTGTATAGTGAATTTTTTTACAATCCTGTTGACCATGGCCCGCATGCACATGATCCTGGAGTTGGGGAAATACTGGCTGAGGATGATTGTGGAAAGACAACCATCGACGAGGTTGACAAAGGTGCTTGAGGTGACATACAGAAGTTTTCTTCTATGCTTTTGTTTGTTGTTGACGTTTTTTATTACAATTGTGTCTTACATAGGTTTGATGGTCATTGCAGATTTACCAGCACATATGCCATCACCACCAAGAACTGGCATTAAGGTACCTTTACGAAAGTATACAGTGGTGCTTGATTTAAATGGAATTCTTCTTTATAGAACTTATGTTCATGGTAAATATAATGTTCAAGTCCGACCTGGTGTCACGGCGTTTTTGAATTGCTTGCGAGGAAAGGCGAATATTGCTTTCTGGAGCAGTGTGGCGCCAAAGAATATGGAATGGTTAGTTGACATTGTCCTCAAGGGTGCTGCCTTTTGTTCTCGAGATGTCGTGTGCCTATCTCAAGCAGCGTGCATACAGTCTAAGTATAGGTCCCCTGATACGCCAAATAAGCCGTTCTTCTTGAAGGAACTCGCTACTTTTGCGCGCTTCGCTGGATTGTCTTCAGTAGAAAATATACTTTTGGTCGATGACAGTCCAACGAAAAACCTCCTGAACAACGAGCACAGCGCTGTTTTTCCTAGGACCTTTCGTGGCAATGCAAATGACACTTACCTGAATGATCATTTGTTGCCTTGGCTTCTTGGCCTTTTCAAGTTTAATGCGGCGGTGCTGGATTATGTGAAGGAGAATCCATTGTTTGGTAGTCAATGTTCGGTTAACCCTTTGTCAAAGGAAGGCAATCTCATCTTGAAGGGAGCCATGTAAGAGTGGTTGTTGTCTGCACATTGCTTCATCGGGAGATCTCCCGGTACTAGATTGGAAGTGTCGAAGCGATAACGGACTTCATTGTATATTCTGGGTTTTAGGGTTTTAGGAGTTAGTTTCGCAATGTAGGCTTAAAGTGATGAACATACTGTATTATAAGGTTGTAAATTTTTGGAAGCCCAACCATTAATGAATGCAGAGCATTAGTATTCCCAACATTTCCAATGGTTCATTGTAATTGCAATTGCACATTTTTTGTTGAGTGCATGTTTACACCCCTAGTGAACTGTATGTGATCTCTAGTCCTTGGTTTCATATTTCATTGTTTGAGCTCCAACCAAAGATATCACGGCATTTCATTCTGCGTGTACATCATTCCGACAATTCTCTTACAACACGTACAAATGAGTAACAAAAGTATTGAGAGTCATTAATGTTCTTTTCGGAATTCCGGGGATAGGAGCTATGTCGTTAATGTTCGTCGGCATTCATTGCTGGAGTACTGAAACATAATAGTAAGTCATTGTTGCAAATTATTTTTGTTACCTCCATTATCCTACATCAGTGAAAATGGAGATGATGCCCTTCAGTACTATGACAATGGCTTTCCGTGACTTGATTGGCGATATCTTTATTTATCGGGAGACCTCCCGTTGTTTTGGAGGTTCTCCTGCCTTTCAGGAATTGACTACAATCGTGTGTGCAGAAGGCATTGCTCATCGTTTTGATAGGTGCTCTTTGCATTGAGGGCGGTGTTGCGGATCTCCCTCAGAGTATCGACATACCACATGGCTTTTCTGGTTTTGTCAAGTATTTAGTTGATCACACGATCTGTGGGTGCTGGTCGTCTATGCACTCTGAGACTTTGGGTGAGCTTCTTAGAGGTCTTCTTCCTGTAGAGACTATGAGAGGGTTTCTTTTCATTGCTGGTTGTGAGAGACCGGACAAGAACGACCCCTACCCGAACCGTCTTGAACTACTGAAGTTCATCTTAGGTAGCCCCAAAGCGCGGAACATTCTTTTGAATGAATCGATTGTAGTCGTTGAAGTAGACCCTCTGAATTGGCCACGTACAGTTTTATTGGACCCCCCAGTTTCAATTAGGGATAACATAGATCCTCTTGAATTTCAAAAACCATACCGTAGATGAAAGGAAATAATTATTACTGGGAAACCTATCCGGAGTACTATCGACAACTTGATTTAAAAGGCAGTCACTGCTTCCTTATTTTCTGTACACTACTGCCATCAATAAAAAGTGGTGAACCCCCCTTCACTATATCTTCATGTTTCATTCTACCGTACCAGAGGCTTGCAACTGCATTCTTTTGCCTTGTCCTCTGTACGTATTCTTGGAAGTACTGTAATGCAGTAGGGATTCTATCTGGAGATTTCCCAATCCTCTGTTTCATCTTCTGTAGTATCATGAATAAAATGTAGTGAATACACGAAGAGTGTCTGTTATGTCCAGGTTTGAATCGATTCTACCAAATTATAATTGCATTTGCCTTCACATTTCCTACCCTATTGTTATATGAGCTTGTGGGGATTTTATAGCAGAAGATCTCCCGATCTTTAATTTTGTAGGGACAACCAATATTAATGCTTAAAGTTCTTAGAATTTGATAACTTTGGTTTTTAGTGTTTTAGGGCACCACTTGAGGTCTTAGTTCATTCAGAATGCCCTCCATCAGGAAATTTCCCAATGATTCAACTCAATTATTACGTATAAGTGCATGGAGTATGCGTGCTTTGGTCTTGTCATTGTATTCAGTGTCCTCTTCTAATATCTAAGCACACTCTATTACCTTACTGTTTGTGTACTTTTGAAGCCATTTCAGTCTTCGAACTACAAATATCAAAAGATCTCCCGATGAACTGTACCATGGCATAGTCTAAAATTCCCCCTAAAGTCCAAAAGTAGTTAAATATGGCATGTCCGGAAAACACCCTCGCTCGCAGTCTCTCTTCAAGAATCCGGACAATCTTAATATCCGGGCACACTCCCTCCTTACCTATTCCTGCAATCTCTACAGAACATACATCAATGGTTATCCACTACCAAAGTACACGCCGCCACCTCAAATTGTGAACCAGAAGGCTGATTTGGATTGCATAATGCTAGGAAATCAAAGTATGGAAATACACACCCGATTAACAATAACCGACTAACTAAATACTAAACAACCCATAGGACTCCTCAGTCCATGGAAGTCAAAATCTACCTTTCCTGAATCAACACGTGCCTTCCTCCTCATCTACAAAAATGACGTTGATTTACTATAATCCTGGAACTAGCCGTTAAAATTCCCGTTCTGATAAATCCGGATGCAAGAAGTCAATTCTACCTTTCCGGCTAAAAGTGATTTATAAAATACTTTCTACCAAAACTTGGATTTTCAGTCGAGATTCTAACCTACCTACCTGTCCTACTCTAACTTTTCTGTCGCTTCCCCGGTGTTGCACTTGGTTTTGGAGTGCCCTTCCGCGTTAGTGGTTTCCGGACGGAACCGGAAACTGTCTTCCATTTCTTGGCCTTGGAAGACTGAGCCTTGGTCTTAGCTCTCTTCTTCTTCGGTGCAGCCAGTTCCTGATCCGGATCAGAGTATGGTTCGGACTCCTTTCTGGATTCAGAACTGGAATCCTCTTCTTCCTCCTCTTCTTCTGAACCCTCATCTTCTTCTTCTTCCTCTGACTTCGTCTAGATTGGTTTCCTTGCTGATGGAGGCCTTGGAGTCTTCATCTTCACCTGGCTAGGAGTGGGAGAGGCCTTCGAAATCTTGCTCTGCGGCGTCCCTAAATCTACCTCTTTTACTTTCGCCTTTCCCTGCAATACTGATCCAGGTGTTGGTGTGCGCGCAGTTCCGGTTCTCGGGGTAACAGTCTCCTTAGCAGGAGTGACTATCACCACATCTTCGGATGAATGTCCGGATTTCTCCCGTGTCATTGGAGATGTCTGCTTGGTCTCTAACCGCGGTGGCTTGGATGGAGTCGCCTCTGTTGTAACAACCATTTCCGATTTTGATTCCGGTTGGGAGGTGGACTAACCTCCCCCATGACCTCTCTCAATTGAACAAGTAGCTGCTCCATCTTGGTGTCAAAGGATACTAGGACATGAATGACTTTGTCCCCTAGTTTTCCTACCCCTTCCAAAACCTTCTCATCAAATAACCTAGCTTTGTTCAATGCTTCTACCGGAAGGGCGATGAACTCCCTAATCCGGTCAATTGTCTCTACAGTTTGAAGTGAATATTTCCGGTTATGCTCACTTTCCTGTTTCTGTCTACTCAGTTCTTCTTTCAGGGACCGCAATTCATTTGCTAAATCTTGATACTTTGCCTTTCCGGATCTTCCCTCAGCATCTTCTATCAAGTTCCGGATTTGCTCTACACACTCTGTCCTAGGAATATCCCCCAACAACTTACATACCTTTTTCAAGGTACTTCTCTCTTTCTCATGTTCTTCCCAGACTTTCGTGAGCTCCTTTATAATCGATCCTAAGGGATCGCTATTTCAGATTGGATCCTTCTCTTTCTCTATCTGGACCTCTTTCCCTTTCCTCTTTTCCGGTTCCGGCTTTCCCGACGAACCGGAAGCCTCTCTCTTAACCTCTCTCTCTTCCATCTCATCATCGGAGTCAGGTTTCATTCCACGGGTCAGTTTAACCTCCTGGACTGTGTATTCCTGTCTCTCTTGCGCCCTCATACAATCTTGGGCATGATACAAATGAAAAATAAATGGGGAAAGGCTAGATGGTTTAGTCTTTCCCACTCCCTTGCATAGTTTGGCGACATAATCTCTCAAGACTAGCCCCCAATCTACCTCTCTGTCTTCGGACAGTGCACCAAAGATCGCATTTCCCAAAATGATGGTCATCTGGCTTCCTCTATCCGGACTGAGAATCGGAACTAGAAATTCTAGCAACCTCTTCTCTCGTTCATCCTTGCAGTCACTCACTGTGTATCTATCTTTTGTATGAGGGGCGTTCCGAAACTTACCCACCGTGGACTTGTCTGTCCAGTGTCGTGTTGTGAATTTGTATATATTATAAATTTACACCGATATATTATTATGATGATATTTTATGATTCGGAGAGAAGAAACTTATTGATGACGCTTCCAGTGGCTTCAAGGTGACGCTTGTAACTAACAGTAAATGATATAAAGAGTTCAACCTTGAATTAGCTTCATCAATTCGAGTTAGTCTTCTTGAACGTATAGAGTTTGTGATTCATTGTGGAGTTTGATTTCCAAATGTCGAACTGGAGGGTTTTTATGGAGTCGCAAGATCCCGAGTCTCAACCAGAAGCGGAACTGGAGCTTTCTTTATCTCAATTGCCGAATCAACCAACTCAACCAATACCGCGGCAAGTTCGTCCACGAGAGGAAGGTAGACCTTCTCAGCCATTGAAACAACCTCGTGTGGAGCAGCGTTGGCACGACAATCTTCAAAAAAATGCCCGTGCTTTGGTGATTCTGCTTCAAGTCGGTTGTGTTGAACCAGGCACTCAAGATATGACTTTCGAGAGCAGTTTTGAAGGACTTAATGATGAGCAATACTATTGCATGGTTAAGCCGATTAGAGGAAGTCCTGGCCATCAATGTTGGTTGAAAGGGCTAGTGAATCCTTTAACAAAGGCCGAACGTATAGACTATGTAGCTGCTACCATCCGGTGCATTTTAAAGTTCTTGCAAATGGAGTAGTGTTCTTCTTCGACTTCAATTTTTACCTTTTTTTGGATTTTATTTTAGTATAGTGATCATTTCATATTTCATAGTTCATCCATATGTCTAAAATCGAAGGGTAGAGGTTTGACCAAGATTTACCTACTAAAATTTAACTTTGGTGGTAGTTGGGGACTTTGGAGGTAGGATGAACCTTCTAGAAGGTTTTTCCGATGACTAATGAAGGTTTTGAGACCCATGGTGATTGTACATAGGTTGCCCCCCCTACTTTAGAGTTTATTTGGTAGGTAGGTCCCATCTTTCCTTTGCCTAGTCGCATTTGTGTGTAGAAAAGGGGAATAAGATACCCATGACTTCGAGGAGTCATAATTTTTAGATGTACGTTGAGTTTTGCAATGAAATTTTGAGAGTTTGCTTATGAAGTTCTTGTGCTTCCAAAAAGACCATTCTTGTTTGATTTAGAGTTGTGAGTGAAAAGATATAAGCAAGAGAGTGGAAGGAGGTCTGTTGCCACCCAGTTGAAGAGGGGCAGAGATTCGAGCGATCACTGTGACTTGTAGTTTTCACCTTTCTCTTTGAAATTTGGAAGCATTAGAGTAGTCTTCTTTAGCTTTCTAAAGACTCATTTCTCAAAGTATTTGAAGTATTTTAGAGAAAGATATGAGAGTTTGAGTGAAGAGAGGTTTAGTACCTTTCTATTTGGAGAGTTTGGGTGAGGTTTGCAGGTGGATGCATTTGGTGCATCCTATTTGCTTTCAATTTCTTGCTTAAGTGTTGTTTGGGAAAGAGAATCCAGTGTGGATTTCTTGGCTTTTGTCTTGGTACCTTTCCCCGTGGCGGACTTTGTCCCATTTTATGTTCGTGGATAGACGCTTTCAATTTTTAGTTGTACCGTGGTGGTGAGGTCGGGTTAATGGCCGGCAAGACCATTGAGTGTGCACCAAGTGGGCGGTGCTAGTTTCCCCTTGTAGTGAGGCTGGACTGATGACCAACAAATCGTAAGGTTTAGTGGTGATGCAGGTGCAGGTGCAGGTTGTTCTTACCTTGTAGTTAGTTGCAGGTATCCAAGTAAACATCAAAACTACTTGGAAGTGTTTGTATTTCAGACTTTGGGCTAGGCGTAGATACCAACGAGGCTTGTAAGCCTAATCGGCATTGGATACTACTGAATGCCTCAAGTCTTGAGTGCAAACAGGGTTGTTAGTTTAGATTGATCTGTGTTTTTGAGAACAAGATTGGATTTAGGACACCTTACTTCTTTCTCCTTCTTCTAATCTTGTCATTCTCAGTTGCAGCCAGATACCCCGCGTATTCCCGAAGCAGACCGCTCTCACCCTGACACCGGGACGCCAACCCTTCTCCGTTCCGAGAAAAACTGTAAACCTCCCGCCATACTCCTACGGTCCACTTGTTCAGAAGCGCCCTCAAGGTCTTCTTCCATTCGTTCGACTACGGATGCAATACCTCCCACACCATCATTTCGTCTTTGAAACTCCAGGGCCTTTCTATCAGCCCTACACAGCCCATCTAACTAAGATCCTCCACCAGGTCTGTTCTCTCTTCCGCATCTTCCGGAATAACTAGAACGATGTTTCTAAATGATATGTTTGTGGTGGGGGTCTCTTCCTCAGCCTCACTCCCAGACATGGTTGCAGTGCTCTCCCTTTCTCTTCTCAAACTAACCCTTACAGCAGTCGCTCGCACTGTAGCATTGGCTTACTCGGATACTCAAATTGTTAAGAAAAACCGGAAACTCTCCAATCAACTATGAACCTTAACGGAAACAATTCCCAAGTTATAACTTGCCGAAGAAATTGGAAAAAGGTCTGACATTGAATTCTTCCTACTTCCCGTTTCCATCCGTTGGTTTTGACGTTTCCAGTCACTGGACCGTTAAGATGGCTGTTGGAGGTTCGCCGTGAAATCCTCCAGACCACTACTTTGCTCATCATTACCTGGGGATGACCGTTAACTTCCGGTTTCCGATTTCTACTGAGCCATGTCTTTTGGAATACCAACTGAAATCAATCCCGTTCCCGGTTATTGATTTTCCGGTTCCGGTTTCTAGGAGTAACCATTAACTCTATTATGGAGTTAAGGTTTTCCGATTTTCCGGTTCTGGTTCTACTCTCTCCCTGCTCTATTTTTATAGCAAAAAAACAAAAAAATTTATCTAGATGAACCCACTATATCCTCAATTCCTCCTAAAAACTTCTAAGGCCCTATTTAGGACTCCCACAATAGTAGATATCAATTTCTTCATGACGTTTAAATAAAAGATTGTTGTAAGTATGAAATACGAATGGCATTCGGTATAAAAGCCTTGTGTTCACTTCATTTGAACTTCTCAATCAAATCTCCTTGGTCTCAATACCTTGCCTTAAGACACGTACTATAGCCCATCAATAATCCATTGTCCAACCCTATCCAAACTAAAAAAGAAAAGGCAAAATTGCACATCATTTGTTGGTGTAATCTCTAGTTTTCTAGTCATATTGATGTAAGTTGTGCACATTCAATTGTACAAATCTCAATTTGGCAATTTCAAAGGCAAATTATCGCTCATAAGAAGCACATTTGCATGGTTTTTTCTAAATCAAGATGTCAATCAACATTTTGATCAAAAAATGAGCATGCCATTCATCTCTACCAATAAGCTATTCATAGAAGCCATTCTCCAAGCAAGTAGGATTTGCATTGCACAAGCCATTGTTGCTAAGAATTACAATAATTTGAATCACAAACTAAATTTCAAGTTGCATTGACCTAATAAGCAAGCAATCAAAAACATTAGTATGCCAACAACACATGTTTGCATGAAGAAACAAATTTTTGTGCTATTTTTAATTCAAGCAAATAGGATTGTCCTTTTCCATGCCATTGAATTGCTAAGAATTACAGACCAATGTTGCTAGGATAACTTTCATTGAGTAGGATGGAATGATGAATTGATTTTTTTTTCAAAGGTAGCCCAATATGCAAAAATGTAAGCACTCCAACATCTCAAATCCTTCATTTGCCTTGGAAATTGCTTGCAACTAGTCTTCAATTGGCCATGATTGACCTCAATTAACTTACTACCTCACTTGCTATAATCTTGAAGTGCATCCCAAAGTTGGGTATTGAACTATTTAGATTGAATTATTTGAATTCTTCATGTTGCTAAGTAAGAATTTCAATAGTAGAAAGCATAACCAGCCTCAATCACGAGTACAACGTCTATTCTTTGAGCTTGTGTAATATTTGATAGACATTGTTAGCTCAAAATTTACTTTTTTTTCAAAATGCCAAAAAGATAACAAGTGATGGTTTAATGTTTACGATGGTGCCGTTTAACCTTTACCATTTAACGTTGCAAAACATGGACTAATTTTTTTTTCCAAAATAACCTAAGCATGGGGTTTCATCAATAATATCAGGTACATGGTAGTGTAGCCGTTTAGTCCTCGATTATACACTAATAGCCCTCATAAAATGTAAATATTGGTCTCTAGGTTTTTTTCTCTAATTTTGGTCTTTTTTCAATGGAAATTGTCCAATTGTTTAAAAAAAATGTAGAAAATGGGGTTTCTAATATTTTGCACCCTTTAGTTTGCTAGGGAGTAGCTTACAACTAGTCATGAAAGGTATGGATTAGAACTTAAAACCTTTGATATACCTAGATGGTAAACAAACGTAAATCTTAGAATCACTTTAATAGAAAGGAAACATTAACACGGAAACTTGCAGTGGCAATGACCATTGACCTTTAATCAGTACCACAAAGCTCCCCAAAATATGAAATGACTTAGGTTCCCATTTGCCTTTTAAAAAAAATGTCCCCCAAAATATTTCAAGAAGTCTAACCTTTACAAATCAATTTTCAACTCTAAATGGCCACTTTATAGACCTTTTTCCTTATTGTATCCTTGCTTTGGTCGATTCTTTCTAAACTCTCTCATACGAGGCACAAGGAATTAAGGTATAGTGATACAAAATCACACTCACCCAATTGCGACCACTAATGCTTGGCCCAATTATTGTGCCTTCTTGCACTCTAAAAAAGTAAAATTTCTAAAGGATTGGCATTATAAAAACCTTTCTAGTGTGAAATAGAATTCTAGTTGAAAGGGTTGGAATTGGATTGAAAAGTCACAAGTTTTATAACTTCATGGACCACCATCACGCATTCATTATTTCACAGTCAATTGGACACACATTTTTGGATTACCATTCGGAGTTCAAAAGAACCACATTACAATCCAAGTAAACAAGAATAGTCACTTCTTAAATCTTGACAACAATGGAGGGTATTTTTGCTTTCTTGTTTGCTTTGACCACTTCTAATGTATCTAAAAATGACTTGACTAATACAAGAAAAATAATCTTTGAATTGTAATTCTATTGCAAAAAAAGGATTGTGAATCCAATCACATTACATATGTACAATAATCAACGGGATGACAATGGCTTGTCCTACCATATCATAAAGGAAATTAGAGAAATGAAGTAGATGCCCTCAATTGTTGACCTACCCATGACAAACATGATTCATGGATTTCATTGTTCCTTTGTCTACAATCACATATATCCCTTTAATATCACATCTTCTATTCTCTCACCAAATCTTGAAAAGAATGACATATCTTATTTAAACACACTTTGTGCTTTCAGTTTTAAAAAAATTGGCAAGAATATTGCATGCAAATGTGATATTATCCTTGTTAGGCAATTTCTCAAGGATGGCAATCTTTGTTGAGTGGATTCATACAATTGTTGATTGAAATCCTAGGTTGACAAATCCTTCCATCATGGAGTAATGGTAGTGGGGTGCCAATTATCTTTGCTGCATTGGAAAACTCCAATGAAATGAAATGAAACAATTTGAGGTACTAGAATCAACTAATGATTTCCATAAAGTCAAGCCATACCATGTTTTGAACAATGCAACCATTGAGAACCACAATGGCCTAAAGATGCACTACTAGAAACTGGCACCAAACATGACTGCAAAACGTGAATATGTAGCAGTTGTAAGTGAGTCGTACAACTAGGTGATGACTTCTGGTTCTGTAGTCGTGGCGGACAAGTCGCGCAAGAGTTGATGTGACAATATACTATGAACATCCATTTTGGCAAACGGATGAAGAATGAGGCGGATGAACGGGAATAAAGAAACCTGGGCTTAAAGGAAATGGACAACAAGCCGCCATGTGGATATTGTGGAATAATATAAATACTTAATTGAATATTGCCGCTTCTGTCACGCTCTAATTGTGCCGAAGTCGTGGGCGACCAGTCACGTTCAACTAACATTATAGTCGCGTAAAAATCACAATGGGCCCCAAAATCTATGACATTTGGAGATCATTACAAAGTCGCATCTCAATCATTCGTAAGTCATAATGGACCCCTAAATCTACGACATTTGTCCTTCATCAGGGAGTCACGGTACAGTCGTCTGTAAGTCATGGCGGACTCCAAAATCTTCAAGATTTGTCTAGCTTCAGGGAGTGACGATGCAGTCGTGTGAAAATCACAACAAACTCAAAAATCTGAGTTACTCGTCCATCTTGACAGAGTCACGTTACAATCGTCTAAAAGTCACTACGGATCTTGACAGTTGCATCCCGCACTCATATATGAGTCATGTTCCGGTCGTGCACGAGTTCTGTATCACCTGTGCCCATGACTGGTGACTAATTGTGCATAAGTGGACATTTCTGTAGGGCATTTGGACTACTATTGTCACTTGTAGAATACTCATGAAGCAGTTCTAATGTAGTTCAAACGAAGTTTTGTATCAGTCATGCGGAAGTTTTGGTCTACTCTTGCCAAAGTAGGAATTTAGTCACTCCATATTCATGACCTAGTTGTACAGATGTTGAATTGTGGTCCACATACAAGATTTCCTCCATCATAATCGTGGAGTGCTCGTGCAATCTAAGATCAGTAGCATTAAGATTATATAACAATTGTGGCCATTGACATACATGTTGTTACTAGCAATGAAGCATCCTAAATCAGAAGACCTGCTTTGCACATGGTTCACAATTATGATGACTCTTACGACATATAACAGTAGTGATCCATGACTCATATGCCACAATTAGTGGAACCCATGGAATACTTGGACATAAAAGCGTTACATGTTAGTGAGCTACAAGGGATGTACAAAAAATAGTTTTTACAGCATGACATTATAAAAAATGAGCATTTACAAAAAAAAAAAAGCTACAACTAGCAAGGTTTTGCGAA
This sequence comes from Climacium dendroides, assembly GCA_950106755.1. Classification (NCBI taxonomy): domain Eukaryota; kingdom Viridiplantae; phylum Streptophyta; class Bryopsida; order Hypnales; family Climaciaceae; genus Climacium; species Climacium dendroides. The sequence continues at coordinate 43,487,487 of OX467082.1, read as the reverse complement.
ATTCAGGCCCATGAGGAGTTCAAGTACACAAGAGTTCTGCTGCCAACATCCTACCGCTACAACCACGTCAATGTTGAAGTTGTACACATCAAGTGAGTAGTTTCATATATTTTGTGTCCCATATAGTGAGCGCCCCTCTTGCATCTTCAATGTTGAATTGGTTCGCCTCTTCCTTTGGGTACATAAGCGCAACACCAAGTTGTAGAATGTCCTTCACGTCCACCTTCACCCAAGTATCCGGGACAGTCATGAAGTAAAATTTGGCTTCACCTCCAAGTCTACTGACGATGCCCAACTCCACTTTCTAGCACACAGATCAGGGGTTCATGAATATGACTTTGTCGCCTAGATTAAACTAGGCACAAATCACAAACAGTACATGGATTAGTGTCTTTCCACTAGTCCACGAACCTATACAATTGCACACACAATGACGTTTCCAAGTGTGCATGGTATAGCACGATTGGTAAGAAGACCACAATAGGACTTCACAGCAGTAACTGAGCATCATCCGGTAGCTTGTGAGTGCCTCCTGACTTTCATGACACTTCTACGTCACTTGGCATTCACTGCATGCAGTTCTATTGCATACTTGCATTCGTAGGCAACATCTACTTTCTAAGAATGAAGCAAATACTACTCTTCCTGATCTATAGTCATTACACAAGACCAATTTCACATGTCCACGTTAAGAAACACCCACTGAATTTTGGAAATAGAAAATCTACACAACACAGAACACATCCGCTTCTAAGACGATACAGAAGTCATAGTGTGCGCTGGGTTCATTCTGTCTTGCACTGAGGAAGTAGAAACCCAATCATTCCTTCATATCAGCATTGCAATCAATGGAAAGCCAAAAGAGCAACGCAAGTTTGGAAGACATACAAGAATAAAACATTCACCTAAAACAGAGAAGGAAAAATAAGCACTTGCAACTTTGAACTAACTTCCGGTGACTGCCATTTGATTGTACGTGCACTGAGAAAGGACAAGGGAATGACTGTTGCCTACGCAACCCCATGACATGGCCACAACAGTTGGGCACGCACCTTCTTAGAATTGGCATCAGACCTCTTATCCACTGCTGGTACTGCCTTGCTCTTGCTGCTCCGCTTCTGCACTTTCACTTGCATGAAGAAAGAAAGAATATCACATATGTTGTTCAATGGAAGGTGAAGGGACGCTATCACAGCGGATGCTTTTGCAGTGCACTGTTCCCTCACCTTCCATGCAGTCCAGAAACTCATATGGCAATTTGCTTCTGCGTTTTTGTATCATCTGTTCTAAGGTGTAGTTTACAACTTGAGGGTGCTTTGATCGGAAAGCACCAATGTCCAGGCATTTCCATAGCGCCGCCAACACCGGCCACAAATAACACTTCAAGTAGTCCTTGCCGTCAGCCACTGATGTACAAAGCTACTTTACAAAAAACGGAGGAGTAATTAGGATGTTTGAGTTAGGATTGCATTCTATTCTAGTACTCTACTCATTTTACTATCTACAATTAGTGTGTTTCTTTGGGAAAACATAGGCCACCTTGCGTACACTACACTTAGATTCTTTCCTCCATCTTCATCATCAGCTCTCCCAACTTTACCTCCGGTAGTTCCTTCAGCGGGCCAATTGAACAAGGGAATTACCTTGGCAGTCCCGTTTAAGCCACGTAAAATGAATGGAACAACATCAAACATGTAAAATGCGCTTCCGTTGCTCCAAAATGCAACAGTGAAATGCTGAAAGCAACGAGCTAAGAATGGCTTCAGCTAAGGCCTACAAATAACTCTCTGATTGAAAGTCCTACCACTTGGACGTATTTTACTGTTATAGTTCTTAGTGTCAAGTAAACTAGCATCCACCAAAGCCTCTTGTAAGTTCAAAACAATCAACTCCCCCCCATTTCCAAATCTAGCTTTCAATTCAGTCACAATCGTGGTCAAAGTTTTCATTGGATGAACCTGAGTCGAAGCACATTCCAGCAACTATGCAACAGTCTTTATCTTTGCGGTGGACTTTGTTGCTTTCTTCGTCTTCTTTAAAGAAGATACAACGTCTGTGGGAGTCTCCACATCATCACAATCTTCATCCACGGGCTCTTTGTCCAAGACACCCCCTTTTCCAGCGGCCGCGGATTTCTTTGCTGTCAGCTCGTTGTCATCCACGTTGACGCCACTACCATGAACATCTTCTTCTAGGCCATCCCGTTCTGCACTACTTCCACCTATTTCCATGTTGGAGACGTGCTCCACAACTTCCACTGCTGCTGCGGTTGACTTGAGGGTACGGACTACCACATGCTCTCCTTGTAATTTGGTAACTAAAACAGCTGCAATAGGATCCTCTGGCTCTACAGCTTTGTTGCCACCTTCGGATTTTGGTTCCAAGACTTCTGCAACGACCAAGGTCGCCTCTAGACATTGCAACTCATGGCTCCTGGACTTATTTTCATGCAGATCTCTTGACACTGTAGGAGATGCAAACTTCCGCGAAGGTACTTGTAGAAGTGCTCCTCCTTCGACATCATGCGGGGTTTGACATTGATCACCGTCTTCGCTGCCCGGATGCTTGCGTGGCGGAGAAAGAACGTTGTCCGCGCCATCCTTAGAGGCGGAGGACAAATCAATGTCATTGGAGCGAAGGACTGCGAGGTTGGGGTCACGTTGCCAATTTACTTTGACGGCTTTGGGATTCCGTACCTCCTTCAGTTGCGGTGTGGTAGTCGGGCCCAAGGACAACAGGGCCACAACCTTGGTCTTTGACCCAACAAGTGCACCTGCAACGTCACTAGGCTTCACTACTGCGAGAGGATGTTAAACCTTCAACGCAGAGTGACTGATAGACGGGTTCCCTTTGTCACCAACTTTAGGAATGCCCATGAAACTTTGGAACATGCTCCTCAAAGCTTGGGCTGAAGATTTTGCTAATACTTCTACGAACCTCACGTCCACTGATTTGAGGTCCTTCTTCAATGACTCCACGGTAGACCTCAGAGATGAGTCTCCTTTGCACACGGACTGTCCACAGAAAACAATGATAAATAAGAAAGGAAATCATGAAGCAGTCACCTCTCAATCATTTTTGAATGAGAACTCTGAAATATGGTTGAGAGTGACTCAATCATCACTTCCCTACGACTTCAAGCTGTCTCCGATTCCTTCACAATGCAATTCTAGTGCTTTCAACTGCTACAGCAAATACTACAAACAAAAAGCGACATGTTGCTTTGGTAGGAGGCATGGTGCCCGTTTGACGTAGGAAGCAACCGCATAGCGTTTCTATGTATAATACAAAAGACTTCAGAATGAGTGCATTCTTATGGATGCACTATGAAATGGGGAAACTTCGGAAATGAGACTTGGTGCAATAACTTTGGACAAGAAAGTGTGTTGGACAACCTCATCATCGGCTACCTCTGATGGACCTCCATACATGTCACCTTCCGTCACATGGCTCTACATTCCAATGTGTGCGGGAAAAAATTCAGAAGAAGAAGCAACCCAGAACTAAACTGTTGAAGGATACTTCATAAATACAATCAAATTGAGAATGGACTCGCAGGCTACTCAGTGTAAGAAGAAGTCATGGTTCACGATAGAAGGACATGCTCTTGACCTCTTTTCCAGTTTGCCATGATGACTGTGGGATTGACCGTCTTCACATTGTGTCGGGCAGCTTGCATCTTCTTTGCCTTCTGCTGCTGCGCCAGAGTGGACCAGTAAGCTATGAAGCGATCCCATTGGTCTTTGCGGTCCACGCTAATAGGACACTCTATGTACCCCTGAATCCACTTTGCTTTTAGCCGAGATCTCTCCGACTTCAGGAATCTAGTTATAGCAAGTCGAAATCTCTCCATGCTTAAGGATTTGGGTTCATAGTCGAACTCAGCGTCCAACATTGCCCTCAATTTCTACAAAGCTTGTAGCTTGTGCTTTTACCACTCCACCACACTGATATCTAAGAGGAGTGGCACAAGCTATTGGAGGATGAGGTATGCCTACGTTGAGCCCCCCGAAACCGTATAACTCTAAGAGAAGCAAACCTTAAGCCTCATTTGAAGAATGCAAGGGCATGATTGCAAATTACCTCTAGCAACTGCAGGGTCCTTGACGAATTGGCGTTGCAATTCATGACAAGCAATGGCAAGATTCATCATACCTACTACAATGGCCTCGTCATGCGTCTTTGTTGCGTCTAACTAAAGGAGGAGTCCTGTCCGCTTAACATGTTCTTGGAATCCGCTCGTCCCCGCTCCCATTCTACACAATTATGACACTCTCTTAGCGGAAGCCCTCAAAAGCCTTGGCATTCGGAAACCAGACACGATGACCTCTTCTTCGTCTGTAGAGTTTTAGCAGATGTTCTTCTGTTTCTGTATCGCGTCATTCCTAGGGGATGAAATAGCAACCGGAGCACAAGCACGTAGGTAGAAACTGTTGAAAACAACACCAAAGCAGTCCGCAATTGAACCTTGCGTTCCTCAAGTTGCAAAAACAGTCTATTCTAGATAGAGTAAAGGGCGCACGCCTCTGTTTTCTAGCGATATCGCGCCACCCCTAGGCAACGGATTGAGAGGAAGTAAACGCAAATGGCAATCAGAAAGTACTAAATACGCAACAACGCATTATAGCAGGCAGCTGGAAATTGAGAGAACACCAAAATGAAAATGCAAGGACAGAGACAAGTCGCTAGGTTCATAGTGAAGTGCAAGGGTTTGGTACTCAAGTGCTCGCATAGTGGAGGTTCCACGTGGCCTTCGTCTACAAATTCATCAAATGGCGGCGGACAGGAGTCAGTAGTCCCACTTTTGTGTAACTTCAGTATGACTTTACGACGACTTAGACTGACTTCAGGGCCTCTTCATTAGACTTCAACATCACTTACATGCAATGACGCAAAAATCGAGGAATAGAATGGCGCTGAAATTAATGATACGTAAGTTTGAAACCCAATTGTGTTGCCTTTAGGAAACCTTCAATCTTGTGCTCTAAAAGCAACTTTTGCGATCAAGTACACAAAATTGTGCCATAGCGACTACTTTACTTCCAACCAAGCGTACGAAGAGCAAAAAGGAATGTATCTCATTAGATTAGCCATTAGATTAGTTGCAGCTTTTTGAATTTGTAGTTTGTTTGATTTCAAAGTCCTCCTTTCAAATTGTTGGAGCCTTTCCTAGTCCATCTTGTGACTAAAATAGTAACATTGAATAATCTTAAATGAACTCAAAACTTGAATCAACTGAAGCCATGTAGAGAGTGTTTTGAATGTTTGCCCTTGCATATGGATGATATAGTACTTGGATATCCTCATTGGTTTTCCTTTCCCAACTAAGAGTATTTAACTAAGATGTGACTCATGGGTGATTGTACAAAACACTTGTATTATTTGTTGCATTTTACAATAGTCATGCTTTTATTTGGATTACTTTAAAACTAGAAAAATAATTTTTAATATTTTTCAAATATGGTTGATGTATACGCTAATAAGATGAAGGTAACCACCAAAGGAAAATCTTTAAAAAAATGCCTAAGTAGGAAAACTAGAATAGTGCCAAATTATAAGAAAATAGATACTTCAATATTTTAGTTAGGAAAAAATAGGAAAAAATAAATTAAAAAAATTAAAATTAAAACTTTATGGAAATGGTTGTTCACCAATAAAAACACCAAAATAATTTTTTACATATTTCAAAATGCAAATAGAAAGAATCTCACTTTGTGGACTTCCTCACAACATCTAATTAATTATTTTTTAGAAATCCTTTGAATTGTAGTTAAAACTCTAACCCAAAGACCGTCTTCTCCAAATTTCAGCTCCAAATTCATTTATTGGGGTATTACGCTATTGAAAAAAATAAAATTGGCAAGTGTGACAAAAATTGGGATTTATTTTTGGACAATATATTTTTTTTAATTCCAAGAAATTGGACAATACACATAATAGCCATAGAAACCTTAACTATGAATTTTGAATCATTTGGAGCCAAAATGCAAAATTTATGGCCAAAAAATTAAGTAGCTAAAAACTTGTGACTTAAAATAGTACAAATGTTTCATGCAATTACATGCTTATTGATTAACCTCTAAAGTCCCAAAGTCCCTGCATGGGACTCTTGGGATTTCAAGTAGGCTTGTGTAATCTCCATTTTTGACATAATTTTTTGAATTTATTTTTGAAGATAAGAAATCATATTAGCTTTTGGGGAATATAATTTAATTTTAATCAATGCCTAGAAACAAAAGTTATACCACCACAAGTTCAAAAAAAACCTCAAGGAGCAAACCCAAAAACATTCACAAAAAGTTGAAATCTTTTTAGTTTTCAATTTTTTTCTCAAAGACTACATTTTTGTCTACATTTAAAGCTTTGATTCATTCTATTTGGATCAGTGATGAGAAAGGTTATGGACAATCTTATGTTTGGGGCAATCTAAGCATTTTCTTGAAAAAATAACTTATATAGTCCATTTTTTAATGTAATTTTTACAATTTAAAAAAAAATTGTTAGGTAGGGTTAAATTTTCTTGCTAGAACAATCTCACCATTAGGATTATTGTATTTCAATTCCATCTTTGAACTATTAACAATTTAATTATCCCTCCAATCTTAAACCTACTTCTATTTAACAATTTTTTAATGAGTAAAAAGTAAGTGTTTTTTTGTTGAATTTTTTTTTCCCTTAGATTCTCAATTGAATTCTTCAACATAAAAATTAGAAAATCAAAATCAATAGTGCAAAAGTTTTAAGCTAAGAAGATTCAAAACCAAAAAATCTAGCTCATTAAAGTGTTAAATAAAATTGATTTCTTTACTTTGAATGCAAATATCTTCCAATTTACATAGTCAAAGTTTCTGAAAAAAATACAAGATCCTACAATTAGATATGCCAAAAAAAACAAATCTAAATTTTTTCTCTCTCTTTACAATAAAAATGACAATTTTGAGTAGGTTTTGATGAAAAAAAGGCCTTAAGACTTTAAGGGTTAAAATTGAAAACGATGAGATCAAATATAAGAGGCCAGGAAGCGATAGTGGAGGCTGGAAGAAAAAGTGTGATGATCTGAAGAAAAAGCATGATGATCTAAAGTGAAGTTTAGATATAATTTAGTAGTGAAGGTGCATCAAGTTTTTTTCAGATTTCAGAAAGATGCCATCAGCAAAGATCATGGATACCATAATAGAATTCAGGAAGAGGTTTGATACATAGTTCGGGAAACTTTTTGAGTTTTACCAGTTAATTTCCTTCAATTTTCATATTGAAACGGTTTTTGAAGAACTGAGTCCGGTTATTCCTTCTATTTTTTACTCAAAATAGAAATTTTATAGATTTTTGTACCGGTTTTTTCCCGATGTTTTCAAATTACAACCGGTTTTTTTCCCAATTCCTCCGGCTAACTTTGAACTAGCCGCCGGTTTTTTCCGAACATTGGTTTGATATCTATCATGTTGGTTCTTTTTCTGATGTTGTACCATCTTACCCTCGCACGTTAATTTGGTGTGTTTCAGGTGTAAAGCTACTGGCAGCCAATTAACCCCTAAAGGACCGTAGGTTTCTATTGTCTCAATTTGTAGTGAATGTTTTTGATTTTTTTTTTTTGAGGTTGTAGAGTTTGTTGAGAGCTTTGTGAATATAAATTTTTTGTTTCAATCAGTGCTTGGGAGAAAAAGTTATGGCACAATAAGCCAAAAACAAAAGTCAACGGGCATCACAATTTTTTTTTTAAAGTTCAAAAAGGATCAAAATTTTTTTTTCTAAAATCTTATATTTTTTTCTACATTTGAAGCTTTGATTCATTTCATTTGGACTAGGTATGAGAAAGTTGTGGACAATCTTAGTTTTGAGGGCAATCTAAGCATCTTCTTGAAAAAAATAACTTATAGGATTCATTTGTGAATGCAATTTTTACAATTTTCCAAAAAACATTTTTAGACAAGGTTAGGTTTGCTTTCTAAAACAATCTCACCATTGGGATTATTGTATGTCAATTCCATCTCAAAGCTATTAATGATTTAGTTTTTTCTTCAATCTTTAACCTACTTCTACTTAACAATTTTTTAATGAGTGAAAATTAAGTGTTTTTTTTGTTGAATTTTTTTCCTTAGATTCTCAACTCAAATTCTCAACATTAAAACTTAGAAAATTAAAATTAATAGTGCAAAAGATTTTAGTTAAAAAGATTCAAAGTCGAAAAATCTAGTCAAGTAAGTTGCAAAAAAACTTATTTTTTTCACTTTGGATGCAAATAGCTTACAATTTATGCGGTCAAATTTGATGAAATTTTTACCACATGTTCTCAAACAAATTAAGTATAAGGTCCTGCAATTGGATTTTGAAAAAACATGTTATTTTGGATTTCTTAGGTGAATGCAGCAGAAGTGGTAGTTCTAAGTGGTTTTGACAAAAAACACCCTCGAGGCTTTAGGGGTTAAGAAGAGCAAAAAGATTGATATGATTGTTGTCAAGGCCTCATTTACTTCTGCTCTCCCTCTAAAAAAACTCCAAATCATGCACAACTTGAGTCCCTCAAAAAAACTCCATTTATTGATTTCAATCATTAAGTGTTGAATGACCTCATGGAAGTAAGTGGCAAGCGATTAGGGAGCATTCCTCTATTAGCAAGCTTGTTCTTGTCCATATGAGACACTTTGTACTTGTTGCTTCCTCAAACAACATGTTGATGGATTCAATAATCATTTTGGACATTGTGAAATTTTGTTAATGAAGGGGATTAGTTTTTTTTGTTGTGGATATTTAGGTTGGGAGCGAGTAGATATTTCTAGAATCCAATTGTTGCCACCAACCTTTAAGCCATCAAGAATGATGAACTGACAAAATTCATGAACAATGTTCAAATATGATACTTTTCGCATACATTTTGGGTGCCTGAATGATTATGCCTAAATGAAAGATTTTGCATAGATTTAGGAGATGGATTATTAGTCCTCAAATGCATGTATCATTGACACAAAGACTAAAAATATAGTTAATCCCTCATAGAGAAGGTTTTTGAAAATTTCTGGAGAGATAGGAGTATAAGGATTCTATTTGTTTCTAACACACTTTTAGTTTCCAAAAAGTCAACATAGCCCCAAAATTGAGATTCTATTGCAAGGTAGAAGCACCAATGTAAGCAATTTTGGAGCAAATGGTAAGGAGTATGAGGTGGTGGAAATTCTTCCCATGTAGGAAGATAGGAAATACATGATAGCAAAAGTTTCAGAATTTTATTCCCAAAATTGAATTTACTATGAATTTTGGGATGTAGAAAGTGCAGTTGTCTAGTAACCAATGTCTACAGTCTTCCAATTCCAATAATTCAAGAACTACTTTGCCACTCACTACTTCCTACTTTCTTGTTAATTACTTCAGGACATGTGTCATAATCTTATTAGTCCCAACCTTGAATAGGACAAAAAATACACATTCCAAATTTGAGTTCCAACCTAAGGTTGGAAATAGTCACCCTACTTGGTGTGGTTGACAATTGGTGCGTCAACCTTAACTTATTGGTTGAATTGGCGTGATGTCCATCACTTTCCAAAGTTTAGCAACTAAGGTAAATTACCCATTATGGAGAGAATGGAGGCAAGCCCATTGTGGGCAAAATTGTAATGGTGATGCACATTCAAATTCTGAAATGTACACCACTGTCATGGGTCGGGCTTTTTGGAATGTTGCACCATAGTTGATTCTGTATGTTCAAATGCACAAAGTTAGCTGACACTGCTAGTTCAACTTCATTTGTATGTACATAGCGTGGTATATTGGTGTGGCTTTGACAGTGTATGTGTGTCTCTGTGATCTTTTAAACTTTCTCGTTTTGTAGCTAGAAAATGCAAGTGTTGACGTGCTGAGGATAATGAATTTTCCTTCTTCCACCCAATGTGTGTTGCTGTTGAGTTACGCGAGATGACTCTCAAGCTCGTACTGCTTAAATCCCTCTGCATCTCCACATAGTCTTCATGCTTGTGCACCAACTATTTCAGCCTTTAAACTCTTAAATTCTTCTTTCAATTTGTGCACATATTTCTTTTTATCTTTTGATAAACATATCATTCAGACATGTCAATTCCACCAAATTGGTCATAAAAGAATCTTATCTTTTAAAAACTCAAAAATTATTTGGATTGAACGAGAAGCTACTTGGACAAAACATCGCCATAGAGCATAATGCTCATCATCCAAAATATTAACGATTTCTGGAATATGACTTTTGGAGAAGTTAGGGATTAATGCAAAAATTTCTTTTACATTATGAATATTTTGCAGTTTTGCACAAAAATATAGATTTTTGGTTTCAAAACAATTTTTGACTTCTAGGAAAGTTAGGGATTAATCCAATTCTTTTTCTAAATTATGAATATTTTTGCAATTTTTAGAGAGGTGGTACTAGAGATGCTAATATGTTTGTGGTCAAAATTATGTCTCCAGTATTGGTGTATCCCCTAAAAGTCCAAGTGATTGTTCAATGTATGCAAAAAATCTTAAATAGATCAAAATTTATATTACCTTGAACTATTTGGGATAGCCTGGGCACCTTTGTATAGTATGTGCAATTTAACTACTCCTATAATTTTGAAATTTGGTAGGTATTTAATTGATGTGATACAAGATGAAAATGTTAAAAAAGAAACCATGTATAGTGCCAAAATCTCACTCTAGAAGGAATTAAAGATTGGTGGCCCTATTAGATAAGGTAAGAAAAAAAATTCTTCTAACTTCAAGAGTTATAATCTTTCAATCCTTGCATTCAAAGTTTCTAAAATTCTAGCACACATTCCCATAGAATTCTAGCACAATTTTTTGTAGTTTAATGTTGAATTTTTTTAATTTTAATTTCTCTGACTATCCTAAAAATGACATAATTTTACAATTTCTAACCTAAATAATTTAAGTTTAGAAAAATAGGGTTAAAAGCATCTAAAGTGATTGCACATCATAGTGTTTTCACAATTCATCATGATGAAGGGAAGTGATAAGAGGTCTTGCCACACAAGCCTTATCCCCTATAGGACCAAGCTACATTTTTTGGCAACATATTGATTTTGGACAACTCTCTATAAATAGATTTTATATTTTTTTCCTTTGAAATTTTCACACATATGGAAAACATCTTTCTTCTAAGGACCATTAATTTTCATAAATTTTTCATATATATAGAGAGAGAAATAGCTTTTAATCATTCCATATTGATTAATAAGATGAAAGTAATGAGAAATTTTGGTTTGCAAGTAGTTATAGATTTGTCACTCTAAAATAAATTTTGAAGTCCTTTATTTAATTCAATATTCAATATTTTTTAAAAGGAATCATTAGATGAGATTGAGCTAGTTTGTAAGGCTGCAAATTCCCTTGAGTTCTTGAACTATGGGAACTTGGCCACTGCAACAATCTAATGTGGCAAAGTGACTACCACTTCAAATAATAATAATAAAATAGTTTTAAAATAGTTTTTGAAAAAAAATTAATTAGGTAATTAATTAATTTTGATCATTTAAAAGTTTTGCCAACAATAGTGGTTCTGAATATGGGGAATAGGCTTGAAACGGCCTTCCAATGCAATTGCAAAACATCTAAAGATTGGATGGCCCATTTGCAAGTGATTTATCTTATCTATATTGATTTGGATATAGTAAATGAAAAAGTTAATTTTCTTAATGAATATCTACATGTGGTAAGTGGAAAAATTTGCAAAATAATGGCCTATAAATACATGTGTTTTCTTTGTCATTGATGTAGGTCTCAATTCTATTGTCCCTCTCATGTTATCTACTCTCTTTCATTCATGAATTTAAAAATTATTGATGAATGTTGAAGAAAGAAGAAGATAAGGACTATATTTTAGAAATATATTTTGTATCCACCTCTATTTTGCATGGTGCTTGCTTCTTTTGGCCTTGAATAATTAAGTGTACTCAATACTCAAGGGAGTGCAAACCACCATTTTTGTTTGATTAAACCTCTATGAACTCAAATTTTTTTATCAATTCAAACATTGGAATAATATATGAGATACCAACGTTGGAAGTGAAAATGAGTGCATCCAATTGAAAAGTCACATTGGAAACAAAGTAGAATGTATCCCATTAAATTAGGCATTATATCTAATTAGGAATGTCTTTGTTTGCTACAATGTATTTCAGTTTTTACTTAGATTTTTTTTTGGATATATATGCTAGGTGCACCTAAGTTCCCAAGTTGAAATATATAGTCTACCTTAGAAGTTAGTAATGTAATTCAACCTATGACAAGAAAAATGATTGGTTTGCCTTGTTGACATTATTAAGAAAATATTAACTTTTTTTTGTTTAAAGACAAATGTGGGAAATTGAAAGAACAATTGAATTTTTTTTTTTGATAAAGTATGAATTTGCTATATATGTTTGAAGTATGTTGCCCAATTGGCCCAAATGGTCTCTAAACTACCACCAAACCACCCAAAAATGTACACGTAATGGTCCTAACATGGCCATGACATGAAAGAATACAACAAATACTTCTTGTGATGAACTTACACTAAAATGTTGGAAGTTCCAATTGTAGTCAGACACTAAGAACTCCTTCATCATCACCCAAGGCATTGACTGTGGCCACTAACTCAACTTAATTAGCTCTAATTTCATTTATTACAAAAAAATTGTCATAGTTTGATGTAATATTGTAATGGGTCATTTTCTAGGTACAGCTACATTGGGCGGTTTACTTGTCCTAAGCTGGTTTACCTTAATTGACTTTGTAATTTCTAAAGACATGTTTCTACCATTCAAAAATGTAAGACAAGAACTTCTTTTATATTTATATTTTTTGTTGATTCATTTTGTTACTGTTGAGAGCCCATTTCCATTGGCAATGGATCAGGAGCTTGGGATCCCAGTTCACAAACATGTGGGTGGATGCTGGATGTTGGCCCCATGGCACTGGAAATGAGCTATCATGTCCTTCAACCCCTCATCACCGAAGGCATGTTTGAGTTTAAAAGCATCATTGCTTTTGAAGTGTTATAGTTCAAAATGTCACTCAATTATAGAGATCTCAACCATACAATCTTGTAGTGTACATGTTGTAGATGACGTGAATCAAATTTGGAGTCATTTGATCACATAGATTGTAATATTATAATGTCTTAGTGTTGATAAAGGATACTGAAATTTTCCTAGCAACACATGTGGAGATGAAATTTGATTTGTAAACCTACTCAAATGAAAAAACTTTGAACTATGAAGTGATCCTTAAACCAACATACAAACACATTGGTGAAAGAAAATATCATTGAATTGACTCATTGTGTTTATAAAATGACTTTCAAAGGTCGAAAAAATAGCAAGAGAAGTTGAAAAAAACACATCTAAGGCTAAACGTCATTCTACTAAATTGCTTTGTAGGCACTCATAACTTCTTGGATTGATATGAAATTTTAGCCACATCAACTAGACTAGTATGTGCAACTTTTCCAGAGACATATTAGAGAAGGACACTATATGAAGAAAAAACAAGTCAGCAAAGTTTGTTGTAATTCAAAAATGTCGGGATTTTGAACTTCGAATTGCTCCCAAAGAATCAAAACAACTTGGATTGACATAAAAGTTTTATCACAATAACTAGACTTCAAGAGGAACATAACCCAACAAATTTTATTAAAAACCAAAATTGGATGAAGGAAATACAACCTCCAAAATTGTAGGTAAGCCTTCAAATGCAATTTGGTGAACTCAAATTGAAGCTGTGAACTTCAATTGGCTTCCAAGAAATTAGTACATCTTGGATTGATCTAAAAATTTTACTACTTAAACTAGAAAAGAGAGTGCAAATTTTTCAACAAGTTTCATTGAATTTGGACATGAGATGCAAATGTTACAACACTTTGAATTGGACTTGAAACTATGTGAGGACACTTTTGGTCCCCTTGGGCAATGAGAGGTTAAGGGCTATTAGGATCAATTATTTGACTTCATTTGGGTTGACATATATGGTAAGGAATCTGCACCTAAAATAAACACTTTCTTTCAAATAAACAATTTTGATACAATTCAAAAAAAATATTGTATCATAATTTTAGCAATTAAAAGCAAAAGTGGATGTAATTGGTTTGAGATGTTTTAGAGCTCCAATTTTCAAAGTTGAAGTTCTAGGATCACCTATTATTGATACTAGACTACCTTTAATTGGACATCCTTGAAGTACAAAATGCTTCAATTGTCATTGGTTGCTTCAAATACCTTAGTCTTCAACCATTGGTTCCTTTTGAAACTAATATTGAGTTTGAGTAAATTCTTTGTCATATTTAGATCAATGATAATTTAATTTGGGTCAATTAATTACCAAGTTGTGATGAATTCTATTGTAGCTTACGACTAAATGACTAGTAGTGCAAAGGTTGAAGATACTTACCAATTTAGCTTTTGCAGTTTGGTATTCTCTACTGGTTTCACTTGTTTGTTGGCAATAGGTAGTTCCTACTTTGTTGTTGTGATCAAGTTGTTTCCATTGGAATGAAATAAATTTCTATCATGCTTTTAGAAAAAATAAATCTAAAAAATTGAAGAAAATGAATTATGCTATCCAACTAGTATAGGTTTTGCTATCCAACAAGTATGAATGGATGTAACTTATCTATAAAAAAAACAAATTACTCTTTATTATACCTTCTTTCAATTTATTCAAGATTTTCAACTTTTTTAACATGCCTAAAAAGCAACTATGAGGCACAAAATTATCTTTGCTTATTATTGGTGTTTTCAAATCTAAGAAGTGTTTTATTGCATTGAAGTATAAGCAAGATATATAATCATGATCAATCATGTGAGCTCTATAAGAAATCCAAACAATCATCTTCCAAAATAAAACCATCATCTAAGATTAGTATGGTTATATTTTTCAAATGTACATTATAATTCATCTTATATTAATTTCTAATTCAACAATTAGTCAATCCAATAGGATTCAAATAGTTTAATTTGAGGTGTATCTTATTACATCCAATAAATCTATTTCATTGCCAATTCAAAACTTTTCAATATTTAAATTTACATATCAATTAAAAATGTGACAAGTCTCTATTTTGATTGAAGCGTTTATTTTCTTTTTGAATTATTATGCAAACATTAATTTACTACAATAATAAAACATCATTTTACCTTTTCTTACACTTAAACTAATGACTAATGTTTTACAAACTAAATCATTAATAAATAATGTTGAAAACTCTAAGATCATCACTTGCTCTATTGTCAAAGATTTTGTCAATTCAAATCATTTTCAATATTTAACTTCAATTACTTCCAAACACACCTTGAAAATAATGGTTTTCTAATAGTAACTATGCACCAAAATTTTAGCTCTGGCATATTAAATTTGGATACTCCCTAGTTCTAAAAACAAAAAAACCTTGAATGTGTGACAAATTAGAGAAATTGGATTTTCAATATAAAATGATTATTTAAAAAAAAAAGTGATATAGTTACAATCAAAACATCTAAAATTGTTTGATCTTTCTTGCAATCACCTAGTATAGTGTTTTAACTCAGGAGGACTAAGAAACATATAATGTAGCATAGAAAGAAAGAAAATGAAATGCGTTTTTTTTTTGTTTACAAAGCTACATTGTAAACACATAATACAACTTGTAGTATTTTGCATCACATGTTTTGCACATAACACAAAATTGGGCATAACTTAATGGGATTTTTTCCATTACACTTGAAATTTGTATTAGACACAAAAAGCACATCGCCCAATTCAATAGATGTTTATGTGCAATTTCTAAAAAAAGAGGCTTTTTTATATTTTTTTATCAATTTTTTTAAAATTTACATTCAAATATTGTTTGTACTATTATGAGTTTGAATTAACCCCTAAAGGATTTTGACTATATTTTCACAAAAAATGTTTCAAAACTGCCACATCTAGTACAAGTACAAAATTTTTGAAAAAAAAATCATTATTATACATCTACCCTTAGGATCTTATATTACTTTGGTTTGAGAATATGTAGAAAAAATTTCAAAATTTTAACCGTATACATTGCAAGATATTAGCATTTGAAGTAACAAATTTTTTTTTGTCCCTACAAAAAAACAAGCAACTGCACTTATTAAGGTTAGATTATTATGAATAAATGTCCAAAATGGTGGTTACTCTTTGGATTCATGCTTCAAGGCCAGATGGCAACTTGCATAAAAAAATTCAAGTCATTTGGAATTGTACAACATACCGGAGAAAAATAGAAAGTAGAAAGAAGTAGAAAATGATTCAAAATACAAAATTATTAACAATTTATTTATGAAATTGAAAAATGCCAATTCCAATATTTAGTAAAAAATCTACACCCAATTATTTTATTTTATTCCAAAAATATTGAAAATTGAGTTAAACAAAAGACTTCAAAGTTTATTTTAGAATAGAGATTCTATAACTACCTTCAAACTACCCACAACTAAAATTCTTCATAACTTTCATTTCATTAATCAAAATGGGAATGATTCAAAGATATTCATGTATAAATAAATGTAGAGAACCAATTTCAAATTTTTATTTTTTTTAAAAGTGATTTTTAGAGGAGTTTTTTTTTTGCCCGCACTGCTTGCCGAACAAAGAAAACTACATATCACACAATAACTTTTGAACCATGTAGTCAAAAGTTACAAAAATTGTTGGGCCTTAAAGCTACTCCTTGGGCACATGTTGCATAAAAATTCAATGAAAAAAATGAAAATTCCATTTGTAGTGAGTTGCCCAAAATTGCTATGTTGCCAAGAAAACGTTGTTTGGTCCTTTAGGGGTTAATGATTTTCAATTCAATATGTGAGCCCCTTGATTTCTTCTACTAAATAGGAAGGATTATTAAAAGCAATTTAAAATGCTATAAATTCATTAGCTTCTATATAAATGCAAATATGACTTTGTTGTGCACATATTTCTAAACATCATAGAAGATTTTTCTATCAAATTTTTATGGAATTTTATCTTTATAAAGTATTTAATAAAAAAAAAACTCTTTAGATAGGTTTTGTCATTATATTCCAGCAATTGTGACAAAACAATTCAAAAATATCAATTATTTTTACCATAGCTTTTGGAATAAATTTATATTTGACTTCAATTTTGGGGGTATATTATTTGTAGTATATTGCATTATTTTGCTAATTTTATATGGCTTTTTTTAAAAATATTTTTTTATTCCAAAAGCTCACAATACTACCCTTAAATGCAACATAATCAATATGTTTTTCTTACTTTCACTTTGTATCTTGAATTCTAAAGGACTTGCCAAAGTTCTTGAAACATCATTTTGAAAAGTTCAATCCTCAAAAGTCTTATCGTTTGAGGGTAAGAAGCCAACCTATTGGTGCCATTATCGGTAGCGGATGGTAGAAATAAGGACTCTGACTTCTATTATTAAAATGCCGCCAATTGCTTTGTGTGATTCTAGGGTTAGAAGGCAACCTATTGACGCCGCTTATCCCTAGAGACGGCACAAATAGGGAAAACTCTAACATCACCTATATGTAAGACAGAGTATATCGCCACTTGCTTTGTGTGGTTCCTAATGTGCTCCGAAACAGGCCCCTTGCATCCTACTTGTTTATCAAGGGGTTATTGAAAGCTCGTTGTAGGTGGAGTCAAGGGTGTATTGGAAACTTGTTGTAGGTAGAGTGTTGGAAGAGTTGAGCTTGCTGAGCGCCCTTTTGCAACTTCGACTAATACTTGATGTTTGATGTCGTTACAGTGTGTGCCAATTACATTGCTTTATTACTCTTGAAACAAGGAGCCAAGTTTCGGACGATTCTAAGCACATCTCAGAGCTTATAGCACAAGAGGTCACACATTCAAGATGTTGACAAGGAACAAAAAGAAGCGCACTGTTGGTATGGATGAAAGCTATCTCCAAAACCCGAATCAGGTACATTCTACCTTCCCTGGTAACAATGCTGTGGAGGTGGGAGAGATGGTCACAATGGATCACGGTGCAACAAGTGGTGGCCGGTGCTATGGTTGCCATAGAATGGATTATCTTCAAATGGCATGGCTTTTACGAGAGAAGTTGAATGACCTTGTGGACGGAGAGAAGGGAAAGTTTCCAGAATTAGGGTTGCAAAGCTTACTTGACATCGCTGCTTCATGCAACATCGTTTCCGTGGATCCGAAGGTATTGAATCCTATTCTTTGGAGAACTCTTCCGAAGGAGCTGCTGCTTCTTGTTTTTGCACGTCTATCAGTGTTTGATATCACTCGCCTGCGTTGTCTTTCGAGGGCGTGGAGGAAAGACATGGCCACTACAAACTCGGAAATCAACCAAGCATGTGATGAGGCTAGCCCCTCCATGGTCGCACTTCTTTCGCATTCTTCCACAAATGCGTTTTTGGTGACAATATATGATTTCACAAAATGCAGCTGGCAATATGCCTACAACCTCCACCTGCAAAGTCCCTTGAATGATGATTCGGAGTACCGCGACTCATGGACTGCAATGGATGCGTGTGATGGCGGATTGGTGTGCTTTATGTCTCTTTGGAAACCCACCAAGGACAAGGGATTGTGCATTGTTGTGGTGAATCTCTTGACACGAGTTCAGCATGAACTCCCCCCTATGCACGGTCAATACTATACTTTGCCTGCAATGGTGCAAATCAAAGTGGACTTGGATACAAAATGCTATAAAATAGTTGTGGTAGTCTATGAGAAACGCCGTCGCACAGTACCTGTTGAGATCTACGATTCTAGTAGCAGACAATGGATCACAGTTGTTTCAGATAGCGGCTCCATTTTTGGTCCCTTACACTATTGGGCTAGTGTGAGTGGCTGGTGTCGCAAGACAAGTACTCAGCCAGGTATATATGACTTTGCTAAAGGAAAACTGGAGCTTTACAATGAGAGCAATCCTTATACACTACATGGAATGGGATCTGAGGTTGACTCGAGGCTCCTTCATTGGGTACTTCAAAAGGATCGTTTGTTCATATTGCTGGTTCGGATGCAAATGGATGCATCGCATGAAGAAAAGGTTCATTGTATCAAAGAGTATCATTTCAAAAACGAGAAGAAGGCTTGGGTGCAGGAGACAACGTATGAGTGCCCTTCTTTTGAGGAGCTTTTGAGGAACCCTTCTACGGTTTCTGCGAGGAGTCTTTCTGCATGTGATGGTTTTCTAATGGTAACTATGCACCATAGTGAGAGAAGTCAATATTTTTGGCTTTTGGATTTATCCACAAATGAGTGGAGTAAACTCCCCAAAATTTCAAAAGGGAAGCACACAAAGGGGTCTTTGTTGTGCATGCTATCCTGGAATGTTATTCCATAGATCATCTTGCAAGCCAAATGCTCAAGTTTAGCTAGTGCTACTAATTACAATGAATTTTACCAGACGTAATCGAGCTTTACATATGTAGAGGTTCTTGATATGGTGAGTTGCCAATTACTTTTTATTTTAGTAAGTGGTAAATTTGGACTTGTTGAGGATTGATCGTTTTGTTTTTTTCTTCCAGCACATGAATACTACTCTTGAGTTTGAACATCTGACTCTTGGATTGCACGTGTGTCTTCGAAGGTTCTATGTGTGATTGGTTTATAATGTAGCTTCTTTGAGAGACTTCTTGAACTACATGTGATCCATCTCTTAAAGTCTGTATTGCAATGGTTGATGCTATAAGTGAGCACTAACAATGCTACTTGTGAGCACTAATGATACTACTTGTGAGCACTAACGATGAAATTCTCTTGCATCATGCTAACTTAGAGCTGTAATAACAATTGATAAAGAATTTAGGCTAGTACTTCTAAAAGTTTAGCAAACATTACATAATTCAATGTTTATCAATGAGCCTAATAAGTGTGTCAATCCAATATATCTTCCTTGGGTTTTCGTTAGTCATGTTTAGTATTTGTAAGGTAAGGCAAATCTTTACACCTTAAATTGTCCAAATCATTGTTTTTCGCATGTCTCTTTAAGTTTTGTGTAAGTTTTATGAGTGTTTGGTTTTGGAAATAGGTTGCTATGAGGTGCAGTTGCTTTACATGTTTGCCATCTTGACACTCAAGTTAGTATTATGGGGAATTTCATTAAAATGGCGATATTCTGCATGCCATTTACGCGAGTCAAAAAGCACATACAACAACACTTTTGGCATGTCAACCTCATAGATGTGCCAATTCCATCTCCAACAAGTCCAAATTGCAACACAACTTCCATGTTTCTTCACCACGTGTCATCTTTTTATGAATTTTTTCCATCTTGCAGTCCCCTTTGTGCCATTTTCACGAAACAATCGCCATTTTAATGGAAATTCCCCATTATTAGAATTCAAGGGCAATTGTGGTAGATTGAAACCATGAAATTGTCCAAACCCGAATCTCATCCGCACTTTGAAGTCATTAGGTACTACAAGGCTAATACCTCAACAGTCAATGCAAATCATTAGGTACTGCAAGGCTAATACCTCACCAGTCTATAAGCATCGATTGTTGAGGAATCTTGACCAGTGATTTCTAAAGGATGAAAAGAGATTTGCGAATCACTATATTAAACCCTAATTATCCCCTCTAGTAATCAATTGCACTTAGCTAAATTTGTAAGAATATTTGAATTGTCATATAGCTAGTGGTACACAATATACTTGGTTTGCTGTTCCAAGAATCTTGCTCTACAAATCCTTGCATTCTTCGCTTAGAACCTTGCTTAGAACTCGAGAATCTCAATTATTGTGGATAGAAAAATTAGGGCCTTTGATTCTCGTCGCCAAACAGGCCTTGGCAGTAGACAAGAAGCTGAGAACAACCCAAAGAGTCATGCCATAGAGCATTGTCATGATTGAATGGATAAGCGACCATGAGAAGCTTTATAGTCATCAGGTACTGCAAGGGTAATACCATACAACCATTAATGATTCTCAAGCAATGTATTAGTCCAATTCAAGTCTGTTCACTATAAATTCTTTATGAACATTATTATGTGTAAAAACAAGTTTTGAATACCACTTGAATAGAAACACATGTACATCAATTGGCAAAAACTACACAAAAAGTAAATATGTTTTTTTGCAAGTGCAATTTTAGATCTTATTGTCTCGACCAATCAAAAGACCTACAACAACAATTTTTGAAAGATGTACTGCTCTTGTTAAGTTGGCCAAAAAGCAAAAGCAAGTGGCAATTGAAACAACAACACGTGTGATAAATCCTAAAATCCAATGGCAAATGCAACCATTGTTTAAAAGTGAGTCCCAATTGTTCAAGATTCAAATCACTTGACTAACTGTCAAACAATTGGAATCCACAGATCTCTCTGCCAAAAGTTTAAAATCATCAAACTCTAAATACCATGGACTTTGGTCGTGTTCCTAAGACTTAAAATATACCTAAAATCGCAAGTATTTGCCCAACATTGGTTGCAGTTAAGCTAGTTGAGACCTCCATTTGAACAAGGATTCACATACCACAAAGAGAAAATCTGCACCAAAATGTTTGCCTATTAGTTGATACTACAACTATCAACCAATTACTAAGAAAGGAAGAAAGAATAGCTTTGATTCAAGCTACAAACAGGAAAGGAAACATTCCATGGTGATTAGCATACTTTGACCGGCTCAAAAAAAGTGCAATATTTTGTCTTCACTACTCGAACTCTCGTGGGAAAAGTTGCAATCTTTAGTGTACACCATATCATGTAAGGACCATTTGCAATCAAGAGCAAGAAAAAGGGGCTTGTTTGAGAATTTAGTGAATTTTTCTTTTTGGCAACTTAACTTTTGATCTAGGCAAATGATAGGAAAAAAATATATATTCCTATGTAGGGTGGACATGTTCACACTATGTGTGAAGAATTTGAAGAACATCCACTAGAAAATGACTTCATATGCACCTACCCAAAATCACTTGCATACATTCATTACAACGGGCATTTGGTCCTTTAAGGGTTAAAGTTCATTCACATTTATCTTAAAGCATAAATTTGAAAACCACAAAATTGATTTAAAAGGATAGTTAGGAAAAAACGCATCCAATAAAAATCCCTTTGCCTTCATTGTGATCTACAATCCTCTTTTTGTAATTTCCAAATAAACACCCAATGTCCAAAAGAAATCAATCAAATACATATTTAGTAAATTTTTTCAATGTAGGTTAAAATTTTGGTAACATGAAGATTAGCGGGAGGAGCGGCTATTTTTAACATAATAGTAGCTAAAATTACTCATAGGTTTGAAAACTAATGGAAAAGTACCAAGCAATGACGCATAGTCAAGAGGTCAATAAGAACTTCAAGGCATGAAGTGAAATAATCATGCCTTGAAGTTCTTATATACATTGTATACAACAATATGTGTTTAAGATAATTAGTACATGCAATTTTAGATGTCTAGAAAGTTGCAAGTTCCCGCGAGTTTTGGACTATAGAAACTTTGTTATAGTAGTAGTCTGACATGGCCAAGCGTTTGCCCCACCAAATAATAATAAATAATAAAATTTTAATATTTTTTTGAAAAATAACATATTTAAAAAAATTGATTTTAAAGTTTTAATAAAAATTTAAAATAACTTTCTAAATAATTTTAAATTCTAACCAATAGTGGCTATTTCCCAACATGGAGAATAGGCTTGAATAACCCTCTAAAGGAGCCAAAAAATATCATTCTAATGCCTTCACTTCTTGCCCTAAAGTTCTTATGTGGGAATTCAAATTACCATGGTATAAGTTACAACAAGTTATGCATAAAACTTGGTCAATGGAACATTCCAACATAATAAATAATATGATTTCTATATTCTTATAAAATCATAAAATTATTAAAAAAAAAGCACTTTGAATTTGATTATGGCTTCTATCAAAAAGGAGCTATTGGCTAATAAGATACATTTCAATGTCTAATGGTCTATACAACGAACATAAAGATATTGAATGAATGAATTTATATTTTTTAAGACATGCAAATTTTATTGAAGGTACAAATCAGTACCATGCTTATGAAGCTTGAGTCATTTTGGACCTATAACAAAATTTATGGTCAATAAACATTGTTGATGAAGTTCTCAATTATGAATACAATGTACAAGTCTTTCTTGCAAACACTTGTGACTCTATTTTGCTACACTGAGGACAATAGATAAATGCCCCTTTCATTAGTGATTTTACATTCAACACAAAAATAAATGATTGATGAAAGTTTGATCTTATAATTCATATTAAATATTTGGGAACAACTACCAACCATTTTTCTTGAAGAGTAGAGCTAACTAACAAACTTTGAAGAACATTATTGAAATGCATTGAGTTTTTACATGATTGAAAAGAATGCAAAAAAATATTCTATCTTTGCCACTAGCTCAAAATTCAACAAGCAAGCTTACAAAGTACACAACATGTGCTCTTATAGGTTCTAAAATTGAAAAGTGAGTGGGCAAGTGCATAGGAATGGATAATAGTTATTTCAATATTAGTTTCAAAAGTCTATGTACAAAATTACAATATTACCTTTTATAATTTATTTAGAAATAGTGTACATCCATCCAAATGAAATATAATGCAAGTACACATTTTACAATTTGTTCAATTCCTATATTTATCGTTTTTGACCATCTTCAATCTTTGAATCATATTTGATGTGTTATATCTCAAAATGAAGGAGTTTCTTAACTAGGCCTTGCTTGCTCATTTCACATTTAATGGGACGTGTTCCATATGAAGGGCATCAAAAAATACATTATTTTACGTCTTCTACGCTCATGCAAATGGGCTAAAAAAGGGGCTTCATGGTGTGCACACTTCTAAACATTAAAGATGGTTTCCAATTCATTTTTCGGTGAATTCTCATCACCATCAAGTCCTTACAAATATCTAATTTTTAGTTTTTATTTATTTTACTATTATTGATTTATATAAATCAAAACATTAAAATATACCTTTACTAGGACATTTAGAATTGTAGGTAGAATTAGGGATACTTCAACATTCTGAATTTAAATAAATCAATAATTTAAAAAAAAAATTGGACATTTGTAAGGACTTTATGCTGATGAGATTTCACCAATAAAATGAATTGGAAACCATCCCTAATATCCAAAAGTGTGCGTGCCATAGAATCCTTTTCTAGCCCATTTGCATAAACATGGAGGACATAAAAATAATTATGAATTTTTTAATGATCTCCATAATGCCCCATTAGTGTGAAAATAGACCACCAAAATTTTAGCTTTGGCATATTAAATTTGGATACTCCCTAGTTCTAAAAACAAAAAAACCTTGAATGTGTGACAAATTAGAGAAATTGGATTTTCAATATAAAATGATTATTTAAAAAAAAAAGAAGTGATATAGTTACAATCAAAACATCTAAAATTGTTTGATCTTTCTTGCAATCACCTAGTATAGTGTTTTAACTCAGGAGGACTAAGAAACATATAATGTAGCATAGAAAGAAAGAAAATGAAATGCGTTTTTTTTTTGTTTACAAAGCTACATTGTAAACACATAATACAACTTGTAGTATTTTGCATCACATGTTTTGCACATAACACAAAATTGGGCATAACTTAATGGGATTTTTTCCATTACACTTGAAATTTGTATTAGACACAAAAAGCACATCGCCCAATTCAATAGATGTTTATGTGCAATTTCTAAAAAAAGAGGCTTTTTTATATTTTTTTATCAATTTTTTTAAAATTTACATTCAAATATTGTTTGTACTATTATGAGTTTGAATTAACCCCTAAAGGATTTTGACTATATTTTCACAAAAAATGTTTCAAAACTGCCACATCTAGTACAAGTACAAAATTTTTGAAAAAAAAATCATTATTATACATCTACCCTTAGGATCTTATATTACTTTGGTTTGAGAATATGTAGAAAAAATTTCAAAATTTTAACCGTATACATTGCAAGATATTAGCATTTGAAGTAACAAATTTTTTTTTGTCCCTACAAAAAAACAAGCAACTGCACTTATTAAGGTTAGATTATTATGAATAAATGTCCAAAATGGTGGTTACTCTTTGGATTCATGCTTCAAGGCCAGATGGCAACTTGCATAAAAAAATTCAAGTCATTTGGAATTGTACAACATACCGGAGAAAAATAGAAAGTAGAAAGAAGTAGAAAATGATTCAAAATACAAAATTATTAACAATTTATTTATGAAATTGAAAAATGCCAATTCCAATATTTAGTAAAAAATCTACACCCAATTATTTTATTTTATTCCAAAAATATTGAAAATTGAGTTAAACAAAAGACTTCAAAGTTTATTTTAGAATAGAGATTCTATAACTACCTTCAAACTACCCACAACTAAAATTCTTCATAACTTTCATTTCATTAATCAAAATGGGAATGATTCAAAGATATTCATGTATAAATAAATGTAGAGAACCAATTTCAAATTTTTATTTTTTTTAAAAGTGATTTTTAGAGGAGTTTTTTTTTTGCCCGCACTGCTTGCCGAACAAAGAAAACTACATATCACACAATAACTTTTGAACCATGTAGTCAAAAGTTACAAAAATTGTTGGGCCTTAAAGCTACTCCTTGGGCACATGTTGCATAAAAATTCAATGAAAAAAATGAAAATTCCATTTGTAGTGAGTTGCCCAAAATTGCTATGTTGCCAAGAAAACGTTGTTTGGTCCTTTAGGGGTTAATGATTTTCAATTCAATATGTGAGCCCCTTGATTTCTTCTACTAAATAGGAAGGATTATTAAAAGCAATTTAAAATGCTATAAATTCATTAGCTTCTATATAAATGCAAATATGACTTTGTTGTGCACATATTTCTAAACATCATAGAAGATTTTTCTATCAAATTTTTATGGAATTTTATCTTTATAAAGTATTTAATAAAAAAACCCTCTTTAGATAGTTTTTGTAATATTTTCATTATATTCTAGCAATGGTGTTAAAATAATGCAAAAATACCAATTAAAGAGCAAGAGAAAGGGGCTTGTTTGAGAATTTAGTGAATTTTTCTTTTGGGCACCAAATGCTATATGACACTGATTGCTGTAGAGAATTTTGTGAAAAGTCTACAAATAGAACAAAAATATAGAATGGCTTTATCTCGGATTCTATTACCTAAGGCTTGTTGGTGTTTGTAAGGTAGTGACGTAAAGTGACACTTTAAGGGCTGGTTGGCCTTTTCAATGGGTTTCAAATGGCTAAAAGTATTTTCCCTTATGTTTCACTTGAAGAAAAATTGATGCAAAATCTAATACAAGTGGTTTCATACTTCTTGGAGCATTTATAAGTTATTTATTAATTTCTAATTAATTTTGCCATAGCCACTTATTTCTAATCATAGACCTTGTGAAACTTATACATGCGTAGTGTGAAAAAAGATATGCCTTGACAAAACACAAAAACTAGGCATACAAGAAGTAATATGCAAGGTTCCAAAATGCAACCCTAGATTACTAAATTTAAATGGATTCTTAATTCTTTAGCATTTGTAAGAAGGCATTTGGGCAACCAATATTTTATTTAAAATAATTAAGTGATTGGACACACCCTAGCTTTGAAATGAACCCACCTAGGCTTTTATTCCATCCATTGCCAAAATATAAACCAATATTTGACAAATTTCATTATGTTCTTACATTATTGGCAATCCATTTTATAACCCCTCATTGCTCATTTTGAAGCCTCTTGTAAGGTCAGTTTGATTAAACAAGTCAAAATTCTAGCTCCTCATATAACCATCACCAACACCCCTACATTCTTCTCCATTAACCCCTAAACACCCCAAGGGACCAACAGTATCCCCCTATAGTTTAAGTCCAATTCAAAGTGTTGTAACTTTTGCATTGAATGTCTAAATTCAATAAAACTTGTAAGAAAATTGAGTTTTTTCTTGTAGTTTGTGTGGTGAAATGATCAGATCAATCCAAGATGAACAAATTTTTTGCAAACCAATCGAAGTTCAAAGGTTCAATTTGAGTTCAACAAAGTGCATTAGAAGGCTACAACTTTGGAGGCTTATATCTCCTTCATCCAAATGAATGTTTGTTTTCAATAAAATTTGCAAAATTAGTTTCTCCTTGCAATCTTCTTATTGTTAAAAAACAATTCATGTTAATCCAAGTCTTTTAAAATGCTTAGGAGTAATTCAAAGCACAAATTTGAATCTTGACATTTTTGGATTACAAGGAATTTTTGTGGCTTGATTCTTTTTCATACAATGCCCATTTTCAATAACTTTTGAAGGAAAGTTGTGCATACTAGTCTTATTTGTATGGCTAAAATTTCATATCAGTCCAAGAGATTTTGAGTGATTGAGAAGCATTTTAGTAGAAGGAAGTTCAACCTCAAATGTGTTTTTCTTGTTCTATTTTTATATTTCAAAGCCATTTTGTAGACACAATGAGTCAATGGAATGATATTTTCTTTCAACAATGTGTTTGTATGCTGGTTTTGAATTACTTTATAGTTTCAAGTTTTTTCATTTGTACATACTTAGAAATGAAATTTCACTTGCAAATGTGTGGCCAAGAAAATCTCAACATCATTTTTCAACACTGATATATTAAAATCTTGCAAACTATGTGGCCAAATGACTCCAATTCTAATTCACGTCATTTGCAACATGTATACTGCAAGATTCTATGGTTGAGATTTCTATACTTTAGTGGCATTTAGATCTATAGCACTTCAGAAGCAATGATGTTCTTAAACTCAAAAAAACCTTAGGCTTATAGGGCTTAACTTGTGGGCTTCTCAATGAACATGTTCTTACAAAGTAAAAAAGGGCTTGGGCATTTAAGGGTCAAAAAGTGGCTGAGCTCAAGGTTAGTGTTCAAGATTCAAGTTAGTCTTGACGAACCCACAAACAATTGGAGTCCACCAGCAGACCTTTTTACCAAAGTTTGATCTTATTTGAATAATCTCCTGGCCAGAATCAGACTGAGTATTGTTCCCATCATTGAAGTGCCTCAGTGCTTAACCCCTCATCGCTGAAGGGGACAAAATTAATGTGTTGTAATAGTCCAATTGAAAATGCTCTAATTTTTGCCTCTAATGCTCTAATTTAATAATACTTGTTGTAAAAGTTGTGAATACTAGTCTAGTTTGTATGGTAAAATTCTCAAATGAATCCAAGACGAATTGAGTTTGTGAAAGCCATTCGAAGAGTCGCAGGTTCAATTTGAGTTCAGCACACTGCATTCTCATGGCTGCAACTTTGGAGGTTTGTATCTTTTTCATCAAATGTTTATTTTCAATAAAAATTTGTTGGGTTTTGTTTCTCTTAAGGTCTAGTTATTGTGGTAAAAATTCCATGTCAATCCAAGCTATTTTGAATGTTTGAGAGCAATTCGAAGTTCAAAATCCAGACGTTTTTGCATTATAGTGAACTTTGGTGGCTCATAACTTCTTCATACATGGTCTATTTTCAATCATTTTTGTTTAAAATTTTTTGCATATTAGTCTAGTTTGTGTGGTTGAAATTTCATATTGATCTTAGAAGTTATGAGTGACTGAGAAACATTTTAGTAGAAGGAGGTTCAGCTATAGATGTGATTTTTTCTACGTTTTTTTTACTGTTTTTAAAAATTTGAAATCCATTTTGCAAACACAATGAGTCATTTGAATGATATTTTTTTCACCAATGTATTTGTATGCTGGTGTTGAATCACTTGGCAGTTTGAAGTTTTTTCACTTGAGTAGGTTCTAAAATCAAATTACACCTCCAAATGTGTTTTTAAGAAAATTTCAGCGCCTTTTTCCAACACTAAAACATTATAATCTTTCAATCTCTACAGTCAAATGACCCCAAATTTGTTCCACACCATCTACAACATGCTTACAACAAGATTGTACAGTTGAACTTTTCATACCTTAAATTTTAAACTTTTAGTACTTGCAAAGGCAGGATGCTTTTAAGCAAGTTTGGACCTTAGGCAATGAAGGGTTAATCAAGGGCATCATTTACACTAGGTATACCAAATTAGTGCATGTCTCAAACCCTAAAGCTCAAGGCATTCTCTAAGATTTTCTGTCCCAAAAAACATTGAAATCTGCCTTTTCTAATGTATTGATAAAAAACCCGTACATGATGATTTTTTCAAAATGTAACTATAGGATCTTGTACTAATCTTACATGAGATGATGTGGTAAACATTTTGTGCAATTTGACCATATAGGTTGAAAGATAATTGTAGTCAAAGTGACGAGGGTTTTTTTGGGCCATACCCAAAAATTTCAGATGGCTTTGACCGCCTCTTGTGGTCAATCTGAACACTATGGAATTCAAATTTAATTTTTTGCTATAATCAGTATGATGTGAGGTATATGTTCACCAATTTTCAAGTCAATTCAAGACATGTAGGATAATAAAAAAAAATCTTGCAATGCAACTATGTCTCAAGATTTGACAATACACTGTTCAATTTTTGCACACATTTTTCCATCACATAGTTCAAAATCCTAATAATCAAAAGGGTAGATTGAAGAAGGTAATCATAAAAAATAAGTCAACATAAAAATTCAAAAATTCAAAAATCTCTAGTTTTTATGTCAATTTGTAGCTCAATGTTAGCTCCAAGACTTGGGGTAGCTCTTGCAAAATGGATTTTCTATTGCTCCCAAGATGTCCCGTTGATGTTTCCAATATGTTTTCCTTGTTCCCAAAGTACCCCTTCTACCCTTCAAGTTCCCTTAATTTCCCTAACACCCTTCAAGTACCCTTAGTTCCCAAAGTAATCTCTCCCGCATTGAAGGACAAGTGCTTCACAATTTAGCTACCGTTCTCTAGCCCACCCACCCGTTTCCTAATACATCCACCAATTCGCCCATCCACCCACTCATTTCCAATGATTCCCACCCATCCTCCATGTTCCCCAACTCATCTTTGATGATCCTTGCCAATGGCAATTTCCCCTTTGTCCTATCCCACCTAATGCAAACCTGTTGCCCCTACCTTCTCAATTTGTGTAGCTTGCAACTTGATTTTTTGATAGTCAATGCCAAAAGCTCTTTTCTTGCTACCCTCTCTCTCTCCTATTTTTGCAAAAAAGACACATAACTTCTTAACCATAGGTCCGATGTACGTAAGAGTTATGTGTGCTTGAAGTTCTTGTAGAAATGCACATGTGGTTAAAATATTAAAAAATATGGTAGAAATTGAGACTAAATGAGACTACCCAATATCAATTTTGTTCCTTGTAGGGATAATGGGACTTTAGGGGTTAGTGCATATTGTTACAAGAATGTTCATCTTGAATCTCAATTGGAAATGAAAACCATTATTTTCATGAAGGTAACTAAAATTCATGTTACTAATGCCTAAAATTCAAATCTCTTAAACTTATAATAAGAAATAGTGTAGTCAAGTGTTTCTTACAATCTTCCACCCATCTTTCTAAGTAATTATGGTTCATAGCTTTTACTATTTTAAAATGAGAATGTAAAATCCATGATTATCTACTCAAAAATGTATATTTTGAAAGGATCAAATAAAACCAAGAAAATAAACTAGTAATAGTAATGCTTAACCCCTAAGTGCCCCACAAGCTAATATTTGGCTTCTTTAACTTGGAAGGTTGTCTTTTTTGACTTTTATTATCTTTCAAATAGTACGGTCAAATTATTAGTTTATTTCCATGCACCTTTGGACCTCTCTCCACTACCTATCGGTACGGTCAATATTTTGTAAATCTCATTTAGAATGGTAGTTTAAGGGGAGTGAGTTCCAAAGGGTTTGGATTTGAGTGAATTTGAGTTGGCACCTATTTTATAATGGAGGTTTTCAATGAATTGTCCCACTTTGATACTTCTTTTGCACATGGATGTGCTTGAAATTTTTTATTTTAACCATAAAGAATCAATACTTTTTTTTTGGAATGCATAGAATTATTTGTGGAAAGTATCGACAGTTGAATTTTTGCATTAAAACAATTTTGGATGATTAACTTTATTAGCAAAAAAACATTTCTTTTTTTGAAAGAAAAATCATAAGAAGATGACTAATGATTTTTATCCCCTACAAAAACATTGTATTGGAATCTTAGGCAAATGTAGCAATTTTTATTGAATTAAATTAAAAGTAAGAAACACTTTCAAAATTGTACCTATTTATATGTAGGAGTAGAAAGTCAAAACTAACCAAATTGGATCCTACAAAATTGATGAAAATTCATATATGCGTTGTTCTTTATAATTTAATTATTGATATTATTAGCATGATGTTTGGAACATCTTCCAAAAATCTGGAATCATTGTATTTATTTTGTATTCCAAATTGAACCTTGTATATTTGAAATTGTTAAAAATATAAATTTGAAAAATATAATTTCCAAACCTAGTTCGTTTGTACAAAGTCAAGATTAGAAATGTTTCCAACACTACTATTCTTTTCATTGCAAAAATATTATGTTTGTTTCTTTTTATTATTTTACTACATTTTCTAAATAATTTTAAAAAATACTTCTCACTTTGAAATTTCAAAAAATGCAACATGTATATCAACCTGTTACTCTAGCCAATCCTAGTTTACAAAATGTTCAGATTTCTTTCATCCAACTGAGAATTGACCATTGAAATTTGAAAGAGAACACATTATGTTCCCTTGGTCATTGAAGGATTAATATCAAGAAGTAAAGTATTAAGGCATTTTAATGTTTTTTTAAAACTATTACTATTGTATAGAATTATTTACAAATGAAATACCAAAATTGAAATTGATATTTGATCACTTACATGTTTGGGTCAGTTGGATAAATCAAAATATAGAAAGTAAATGCATTTCTCAAAAAAACTACTTTATGATTGCATAAAATAACAAAAATGTTCCAATTGTTTCTATAATTATATAAATTTCCAAATAAATTGTCTTTTAATAAAAAAAATACAAGTATAAAATACATTCTTCCTCTAGAGTCTTATTTCACTCCTCCAACAACCTCAAAACTTTGTAGTAGGGTGATTGCAAGAAAAAACAAATGATTTTGGTAGGATTCTATGAAACTGATTTTTGTCCAAGCTATAACATTTGAATTTTAAACTCAATGCCCAAAATAAAATATCTGAATCTGTATGTTTTGATTGTAGTTTATCTTTTTATTTTTCAAGAAAAATTAAAAATAATTTTATATTAAAAAGTTGATGACTCTAATTTGTCACTCTTTCCGATCTTTTTGTTTTTAGTACTAGGGAATATCCAAATTATTTGTACTAGAGCTAAGATTTGGGTGGTGTATTTATACATATATATATGAACAAATATCGATGTGGGTATGGATTCTATAATGTTTGTCATTTGATATTCCATAGCATACATGGGGTACCCTCGAAAATTTGATTGTAGTTTGGGGAGGGTTTGGCTAAAAAATCCAAGCATATAACATCCTTCAGAACTCAAATGAATGAAGAAAATGACTACCATTTCATATTTGAATACAACTTCTAATGACATAATAGATTGCAATATTAAGAATACAAAGTGAGTTTTGAATTTGGCATGCCATTGGATTGTCTCCCAAGGCTCAATTAGGATTTGGTGAGAGAACATTGATAATAATACTATGATACAAAGCAAAGTCAACCCATGCTTATGCAATAACTATTTTGGCCCTCAAACTCTTTGATTCTTCTTTGCATTTTTGCTTATATCTTTGTACATACTTATCAATCAATTCAATTCCACCAAATTGTTCATAAAGAAAGCTCATCTTTTGAGAATTCAAATATTTTTTGGGTTGGAATGAGAAACTATTTGAACAAAATATTGCCCCAAAGTATAATGTTCATTGTCCAAAATTTGTAAGTTCAACTTTTGGAGCTTCTAGGGGTTAATCCAAAAAATATTTTAGATTAATATGAACATTTCTGCACAAAAATCACGGTTTCCATTTTTTGAAATAATTTTTTTATAGAAAGGTGGTATTACAAAACTGGTACAGCTGAGGTCAAAATCATTTACCCACTACTTATTAGTAATTAAGCATCAGAAGTAAGTGCACATCATACCGTTTTCGCAACCCATCAATTTGAAGGGAGGTGATGTGAAGTCTTGCCTCACAAGGTTTAGAAATGAGTATTTTCTGCTATCCAGGTGGCATGTGAAGAGAGTGAACTGAACCTTTGAGCAACCTCTTGTGGTGATTTCAAAGCTGGTGCACTTTCGCAGCTTCAATGTTTGATGTTTTTGCGTCTGCCATGAAGGTTCGCGCGCTTCTTAAACATCCATGGAAGTGCTGGTAGCCTGGTCCTTCGTACCGATCGAATTGCGTTTCGTAAGTAAGGTTCTCAGCTACTGGAAGTGAGAAAGGAAATCTTCGGAGGCTGCCAGGTACGCTCACAGTCCCTTGGAATCATATTACTGATTGTGAAACTTTATTCTTTGATCGTCTTCATTTGTTGATGTTCCTGAGGATTTCTTCTGGATTGAAGTGCCTGACTGAAGGGTGTGATTTAGTCTATCAATCCGACATGGAGATAACTTAAACGAATAGAATGCAAGTAGGTGTGAGTTGGAGTGGCTTGTGTAACAGCACTTGAAGTTTGATACATCTTGGTCGCATTTGTATTTGGTTACCTCCATCTCTTGAAGCTTGCGTGTAGGCGGGATGGAATGAGAGCAGTCCGTGACGGTGGTGGAGCAGCTTCTTAACGTGAATCAATGTGGACTTGGCGTAGACGGTGCTCAGTGGACATCATCCTTGTAGAGCAGCAAGAGCCCACAGCTGACTGTCTACTTTGTTCAGGTCCGTCAAGTGTGATTCAAAGCCCCATGTTCTTGATATATATTTACTCAAACGCATTTGAATCCCAATCTTATTGCTGTCCTGTAAAATCAGAACTGGAAATGGCCATGGAGCATACTCTGCAGGAGGGCGTTTGAGAAAGTCCTCTCTAGCTCAGCGACAACTTGACCTTCAGTTTCTCTAGTGCTTATCATCCACGTCGATTGAGCCGATTACAGCAGACGAGGTCACACAAGATGCTGAAGAAGAATAGAGAAAAACGCAAAGCTAGTGACAAACACGGCGGTCAAGCCATAAACTGGTCCGGGAATATTCTACCGTTTCTCATAACGATGCCATGGAATTTGAAGAGATGGTGACGATGGACCACGGTGCTGGCGTGGACGATGATGGTGAACGACCCGATTGTCGTTACGTAGCATGGCTCTTACGAGAAAAGCTGAATGACTTGGTAGATGGGGATCAGGGAGAACCTCCCGAATTGGAATTACGAAGCTTACTCAATTTGGTTGCCTCACGCAAGATCGTTTCAGTGGATCCGAAGATGCTGAATCCTGTCCTTTGGAGAACTCTTCCGAAGGAGTTGCTGCTTCTTGTTTTCGCACGTCTGCCCTTGCCTGATATCACTCGACTGCGTAGTCTCTCGAGGGAATGGAACAGAGACGTGGCTACTCTAAACTCGGAAATCAACCGGGCATGTGACGAAACTACTCCCATAGTGTTTGCAGGTTTTTCATGGGGTAAAGGTTCTACAATGTGTGAGGCAACATTTCTCGTAACAATTTGTACACAGAGGTCGCAATATTCTTATTGTTTGCACCCGGGAGATCCTGTTGAAGGTCGATGGGATGATATGGGTGCAATGGACGGTGGCTTGGTTTGTTTTGTCTCGACGTGTAGACTTAGCAAAGCCAATCCCCTGTGCATTGTTGTGGTGAATCTCCTGACAGGAATTCGGCGGAAACTCCCGCCTCTGAAGTATGTTTACTTAACCCCACCCAAAATGGTGCACATCGAAGTGGACTCTGAAACCAAGTGTTATAGGGTGGTGGTGCTTGGCAAAAACATCAAAGGCCGTCCCACAGTAGAGATCTATGATTCTGGTGCAAGGCAATGGACCAAAGCAACACCGCCACATGGTTTCATTTTTGGTCTCGCTCACAGTTGGGAGTATAATATCTTTCCCAATTGGGGTTTCAGAAGCACAAGCATAACTCGAAGTGTGTACAACTTTGCTGAAGGACAACTGAAGTGTTTTGATGAAGAGGATCATTCCGAAGCAGCATCAGCGATAACGTATGCGTTTCAGAAGGACTGCATGTTTGTGCTGCGCAAGAACACTTCCAGTGGCGAATTTTTTCATGCAGAAGGTTATTGCATCACGAAGTATCGTCTCCAAACTAATGCAAAGGATTGGGTACAAGAGAGGTCATACTTGTGCTCTCCTTTGGAAGACCTTTCCGAGGAGGACTATAGTTTGATGACCCTAGAAGGGTGTGAAGGCTTTTTGATGATGTTTCCGGACTCTTCCGGCAATTGTGCACGTTTTTGGCTTTTGGACTTGTCTTCGGGAGAGTGGAGTAGCCTTCCATACTGCTTCCAGGGGCATGAGTTTAGCGCTTTGATCTATACTCGGGTTTTTTGGAATGTTGTACCATAATGGGCTGGGTGAGTTTAAATGCACAAAGTGAGCTCAGCACTCCTAGTTCATCTTCATCTGAGGTACAACATTATTACATAACTTGGTATAGTGGTGACTATGACTTTGATAGTGTATGCGTTTTTCTGTGATCTTTTGTACTTTTTCTTTTTGTAGCTAAAGAATGCAAGAACTGATTTGTTGAGGATACTAAATTTTTCTTCTTCTACCAATTGAGGATTGCACTTGAGTTACAACATAAGACACTCAAGCTCTACTGAAATCCCTCTGGTTTCACCCTAAACCCATGCCGGTTCTCTCATGGCTTCTTGACAGAAGATTGCAATGTCCCTCTCTTTTCTATTGCAAAATTAGGTCTTTAGTTTTCAAAGCACTTGCTTGCTGCACTTGTGGCAAGAAGTCATGTTTGATAACACAAATGATGGACATACTTTTGCATTTACTTGTCTCATGACAAGTAGTTTAGCCCGGTGAACATTGCAATAGACCTTGTGCTGCAGTGCTGTTGTCTCAGCAAATTTTACCATTTCACCTTCAATTTTCCAACAAGCCTCACTTCACTATCTTTCCATTGTTTTTTTTGCTTGCTTTGTGATTAGACTGAATTCGTCTTCTCCATGTTCATTTCACATATCACAAAAGCCTGTCATCTTCACCAAGGGAATCATTTATAGTAACTAAAAACAATCAATGCAGTCCTCATGCAAGTTATTGCAAGAATGTTCATCATAAACTTCATTTTGGAGCCAAAAGAATTTCATAAACTTAAAAGAAAATTCATGTTGTGATCACAACAATGTCATTCAAGCATGCCCACTTAGATGAACGCCATACCCAAATGTGAGAGAGTCCCGCAAATAGGAGATTGAATTTTGAGTACACTTGTGATCATCATTTTCAAACTTCGTAATTTTTTCGTATGAAGCCCGAAATTTAGCTATGTTTTGATTCTTATTTTTTTGGTATGAAGCCCAAAATTTAGTTGTGTTTTGATTCTTATTTGGACATTGTGAGGTGTGTTAGATGTGATCCATAGATCACGTTTATATGATTAGATCTACTAGTGGAATAATTAGTGTTTTTGAAATAACATTGAAACAAAGATTTGAAAAGTTCTTCTCAAATTGATTGTGAATTGAATATTTGTAATTCTTACAAGTAATTTTTTTCCTTGCATTTAAACTGTTAAGTTTTATTTATAGTAAATTTATGATTTTTATTTTAATTATTTATTTGAGTCATTTTCAAAGGCTTATTTTTTTGAAACTTCAAATATTTACAATAAAAAGGTTGTGAATATGTATATTATACTAATGTTAACAAACTATAACACCCATTGTGGTTGCACTTCTTTCAAGATCAGATGTAGATGGTTATAGAAGTGGCTTCTTTGTGACAATATGTGATTTGAACAAGCACAAATTGCAATAATTATTCCTATACTTTGTTTGTGAGGAATCTTGAAAATGTATGCAAGACCATGGGTGATATCAATAGTGGATTGATCTCCACATGCTTTGTCTCCACATGGAAGCCCATTGAAGCCAATCCCGTGTGCATTGTTGTACTAAATTTCTTGACACAAGATCAACATGAACTCTAGCCTCTTCATTACGTATATTATGTCCTACAAAAAAAATGGTACAAATCAAAATTGACTCCTATTATGTCCTACGAAAAAAATGGTACAAATCAAAATTGACTCCGAAACAAAATATTTGAAGACAATGGTTGTATGAAAATATGTGATGGAAGGCCATCCCATAGTAAAGATATACTATCTCCATCTTGAAATAAAATTTGGATTTTTCTAAAAATGGCTAGATTAGTACGATAGTAGCTCCTATTTTCAAAGGATTGTATAGTTATTGTAGCTTCTACTAAACCCCACTAAGTGAGAAAGAATGGAAATCAACAATGAAGTGGCACATGTTGAAAGTAGGACAAAATCAATGATTTTTTTTTTACTTTTTGGAATTGCTTTTTTTTGTATTAATTTTGATCATTCTCCAAGCAACATAGGTATAGTGATGTTCATTAATGTCCTCTATATTCAATTCCTACAATGTTCTATGATTCAAGTCCAAGAAATTCTCAACAACAGATTTCATAGTAGTGTGGTATCTATGGAGTGTGGTATCTATAGGGTTTTTTTTGCTTTAGGGTGTTCAAACTAACTTCAGTTGTTGTCCATCAAGTTGTGGAGAGCCAATTTTGAATTTAATTTGGAACAAGTATATATAGAAATCTTGGATTTATTTTGGGACAAAGGGAATATGATTTGGGTACCAGGAAATCTTGGGGGGAGGGGGCACTTAGAGTGTCCACTAAAAACCACGTGCGAACAAAACTTTTGCCCCCCTATATACTTTTTGAATTTTAAATAAAATTAAATGAAAAAAATATGAATAGATTTTTTTACTTTGAAAGTTTATGTTTTGAATTATTGATATTTTTATTTGTTAATAATAATGAATTACAAATCTTTGAAATAAAAAGATATATTGTAGAATTGAAAAATAACTTTCACATCCCTATATTATATAAGAAAAAATTGTCTAAAAAATGAACAAAAAATTTCTAAATATAACTCTATTGAAATCTCATTTTGAGTTGAATATTGATGCAATGGTCATCTAAATGTGTTCTCTAAAAATATTTGAGTTAAAAAAAATATGCCATTTAAGTGCATTTTTAACCTCTTCTAAAAATCATTCCATATTTTATTTGAGTTTGAAATTTTGGGAGTAGAATCCCATAGTCATTAGTAAACAATGCTCAAAATTTGAAGTTAGAATTATAGTTTATTAGAAACCACTTGTTCACACATGGTTTGTTGTAGTAGAATTAAGTGCACCCCCGTAGCAAGAAATGGACTGGAGCACTACCTTTATGTGGTTCCATTTGGGGTATGACTCACTTTCAAATGGAAGTGCTTTCAATATAGTGATAACTATTTCAAATAATGTTGGACCACCCATCACCAACTACAGTCCCATCAACAATCAATAGAGTGTTTGAAATTCTCAAGAGGGTGTAAGTAGCTTCTAGACATGAGTTCTTGATTTTGGACCATCAATTCCTCCATTCTTTTCATATCACATGGGCTTGGTTTGGAGTGCCAAAGTGAACAAAAAGTAATCTCTTAAATGATTGGTTTTATAATAGTTTATACATTAGACATGGGTTTAGACCAATTTTTGCCTTCCAAAATTCATAGTAATTTTAGTTCAAACAATAAAATTACCAAATTTTAGTGATCCCTATCATTTCTATCTTTGCACCTTTAGAAATATTTATTTTTTTGTGCACTAAAGTAGTCTGCCTAAAAACTACCCATCTTCTTCAAATCGTCTTTATTTTTAGCTGGAGAATGGAGATGAGGTGATCCTTAAATGGACCACCTTAGGAGTCGTTGTTGTTGTTGTTGTCGGTGTTGTTGTTGCTGCAAGAGCCAATCATTGTCTTTGATTTCTTCATAAATCTTTACAAGTTGCAAGTGGAAATGCCCCAAATCTTTGGAAATTTATAAATAATTCAAAAATACTTGAAAAATACAAAATCACTTGTGTTAAGTTCCACATCTATTTTTCTTTTTCTAAAAAATGATCTAAAAATATTTGTATCCACAAAACCCTATGATAAGCAGACCAACCCTTAAATGGTCACTTTTAGAGCATACTACCTTACTCCACATTATGGCCACAATTGCTTGTTTGTCAGTTATGGGTGGCTCCACTAATGTAGGTACACCCAAATGTGCCACTGACCTTAAACCGTCATCTATACCATACGTACATCTCCAAAACCAGTTCTGTACCTATGTGGAAGAAACGCTTTCAGAACCAAACTTTGTTCCTTAATAACTTCTGCATACAGTATCCAAATGCAACGCTCTCTGGTGCGTTGGAACCTCCTTTCACTTGCCAACAAGAACATATGAAATTTTACCAATCCAATATTAGGAAATATTAGGAAATAGGCTCAGTAGCAATTAGTGGCGGTTTTAGGTGTACCCACCTTATATGGGGGAAGCAAAACTCCATGTGTGTGTGACCATGCTGAGGGACAACCAAAAGTTTTGTAGTATTAAAAACAGTCCTTGTGAAGGAGCCATTTGCAAAGAGCTGTGCCCTTGGAAAAGACTGCTGCAACAAGTTTATTACACCATTCAGTACTGTATCATGTTCTAAATAATGCAAAGGATTGGATACAGGAGAAATCATGCTTAAGCACAACTTTCAAAACCCTAAATGCCCAAGGCACCAAATTTTGGTGTCAACAATACTTTGAAGTTAAATAAACCCTAACCAAATTACTATTTTTAGTAGTTTATATTTTTTTTTTAATTTTTTTTAAGTCCAGTTTTAGCATCAAAAATTTGATTTTGAAAATGATTGACTATGATTTTTCTATTCAAGAATTTGTGCAAGAATGTCCACTATGATCTTGAATTTCTATAGTGTTGAGGATGCTTAGAAATGAGCCTCAAATACACTAGATCTTGAAGAAAAAATCATATTAATAATTCATTCTAAAAAATTGTAGAATAGATTTTGAAAAGCCATAAATCAATTGGGGTTATGCATGTTAGGCCCATATATCCTCAAATTTTTATCCTCATATTATTTTGGTGACTAATTTCTTTTTATTTGACATGTAAAAAGAGGATTGAAAGACTTCAAATCACTTCCATAGTTTTAACTCCTAAAGAACCATGACCATTTTCACTAAAAGAAAATGAGGGGTCTTACGACTACATTGTACAACTGGTTTTTGAGTTCCATAGGACACTTGCAATTGGTTTGGGATTAATGATTATTTGGAGACCTATAATTGCAGTGGACACTCTAAAATATATGAAAAGGTATAACAATTGCAAACTGAAGTCCCGCCTCGTATGCGACTCATTTGCAACTTGTTTGCGACTTGTAGATTTCTAGATTTTAAAATATTAATCTCAATGATTTGTAGATTTCATATCTACTTTTTTTAGAATTTTAGAACTACATTTTTCTAGATTTTTGAATTTCAAATCTACTTTCTTCCTAGATTTCAAAAATTCAAATACTAATATGTGAGTGCAATTCACCGTGAGGCAAATCCTACCTCCAAAGTTGGGCAGAAGAGAGTGTATGGAACCCTAACCTAAACGCCTCCAAGCAATGGACTCTTTCAATTTTTTGGTAGCATTTTCATGAATTAACCTTAAGTGGAAGAGGACCAGCCAGCAATGATGAAAGCCTACTCGACAAATTGTTTATCATCCTAGTCTAACTCCTTGCAATCCTTGTTTTACCATCTTTTGTTCACTTTTCACAACATTCTTCACACCAACTTCCCAAAACACATGCATACCCAAAACACATAAGAGAGAGAGAGCTCCAAACCTTAATTCGACTATTACCTACTTGCTTACTAACTAACTAACTTGCTAATCACCTACATCCATCCCTAATTTACTGAAATTTGTCTTTAAATTATTATTTTGGCCTAAATAGTGCTCCTATTACTAGGTTAGTGTTTTCCTAGTAGTTATACGTTCATTAACATTTTTTGTGCTTTTTATGTTTATCATTTTTTTTGTAATATTTGATTTATATTAAGATCTTTGTTTTCACCTTATTTTTATATTTTTTACTTTCTCTAGTTTTTCTTTGATTAGTGTTAAAAACCTTTTAACTAGTGGTTGTGGTTAAATCAAAAATACTAACACTTTTGAATCTAAAACTCATATATATATTTTAATTATTTTCTATTATATTAAAAGTGAACCAATATGGTGGTTCACATAATATTAAATAGATTTCAATTACTAGTCTAGGATACCTTACAATTTCATAGATTTAAAATTTTCTTGAATTTCAAATATTTTTTATTTCTATAAATTTTAAAAATCTATATTCTATAAAAATCTACAAATTGTAGATGTCTTAGAATTCTATCAACAAAGTTTTTTGTATTAGACTACAATTTATAAATCTTATATGTCCAACCTAATGGTACTCTTTACAATTGATACAGGACAATTGATATAAGACAAATGGGAATGAACTTTAAAAGCAATTAGGAAACAACTAGAAATTGACCAAGAAACAACTAGTATATGATTTAAGAGCGACTAGGAAATGAATAGCTTCACCATTAGAAAATTCAAGTTTTTTGTTGATTTGGTTGCATGTATTTGGTTCACTTTTCTATTGATTTCTATCCAAATCAACAAATTACTCTCCAAATGAATAGAAAAGTGAATCAAATCTATGTAACCAAATCAATAGAAAAGTTGAATTTTCTAATACTATAGGAAATGGCTAAGAAACAACTATTATATGACTAGAAAGCAACTAGGAAACAACTATGGTCATTTTATAGTTGCAATCCTTTCCTAATTTTTTCCTCATTGTTTTTTGCAACTATAGATTGATTGCTTTGCAACTAAAACAATAAATCAATATTGTAAAACAATGACATAAAACAATTACATTAGAGAGGATTGCAATCACAAGATAGATGTATAGGACCCTAGTTGCATATTAATTGGTTGTGTTGAACACATTTTATTCTAGTGTTTTCTATCAAAAACCACTCAAAAGTGTCATTTTTGCAACGTTCAACCAAGAATTTTTTTAAAATCTAAGAGTAGGATATTTTACATTACTTGTTTGAGATCATGTGAAAAAAATTTCATGAAGTTCGACCATATAGATTGGAAGAAATGAGCGTTTATATTTGAAAAAAAAATTTAATTGAATGTTGGCTTACAATTTCAAATGACTTTGATTACCATTTGTGGGAAATTTTTGCACTACAGCCTTTGAATTTTAAAAAGTTTGTATTGAAGAACTAGGTAGAAATCCTAGGAATTCTTTTTTAAGAAAAATACACTTGATTTTATTCTTTAAAAAATTATTAAGTAGAAGTAGGTCCAAGATTGAAAGAAAAACTAAATTGTTAATAGCTCTAAGATGGGATTACAACACAATAATTCTAGTGGTGAGACTATTCTAGCAAGGAAATTTAACCTTGTCAAACAATGTTTTTGAAAATTTGTGAAAATTGCATTAAAAAATGAATCCTATAAGTTATTTTTTCAAGAATAATGATGCTTAGATTGCTCCCAAAGGCCAAAACAAGGTTGTCCATTACTTTCATATCCCTAGAATGAATCAAAGCTTTACATTTAGACAAAAACAATATCTATATGAAAAAAAATAAAAATTATTTCAAATTTTTATGGATTCTTTTTCCAGCTTGGCGACATGAAAATTTTGTTGAAGATGATGTAACTTTTGTTCCCAGACACCTATTGAAATAAAATTTATATTTCCATGAAGCTGATAAATTTTTCTATATTATGAGAAAGTTTTTTTTTTTTTTAATTTATTAAAAATTGAGGCCACAAGAACCTACCCAAACTCCTAAAAGTCTCGCAAGGGGATTCTTGGTCCTCTAGGAGTTAACAATGAATATTTGAAATCAATTTTCCTAATATATCAAACTTTAGATTCAAGTATTTTTTAATATTATATTGATTCTAAATTAATTATTTTCAATTCAAAATTTGAACTCCTTGATTTCTTCTACTATATATCAAGAATAAATAGAAAAGATTTAAAAGAATATAAATTCATTGTCTTCTATATGGATGCAAATAAGACTTTGTTGTAAATACAATTCTAGACATCTAAATGTATTTTTCTATAAATTATTTTTTTTGAAATATTATCTTTGTCAAGTTCTTAACAAAAAAAATTATATTTTTCGTAAATATTTTCATTATTTTCTAGCAATTATAACAAAAATTGCAAAAAAAATCTATTTTATTTTATTTTATTTAACTTTTGGAGTGAATTTATTTTAGACTTTACTTTTAGGGGTATATTATTGTAATGTTTTATTCTTCTTCTAATTTTATATATTTACTAGCGGTTGGCGCTTGCTATGCTACGCATTCATCATTAGAATTTTATAAGAATTTTTATGCATTAGATAGAATGCAAAACAAAAATTTCAATAAATCTTCAAATAAAAATGACTAAAATCTTTGTATAATTTTTTTTTATAATTAAGCATATAGTAAAATGTACAATAGAAATTTATTGAATGATGAATGAAACATATGCAATGGTAAATACTATAAAAGATACACGTATATTAGAATGCATTAGAAATTTGACTCCATTGTTACAAAAAATGGCAACCCAAATTGAAGAATTGAAAAGAAAAACTTATAAATCTCAAAAACTTTGTGAACAACTTAATTGTTGTGGAATCCAAAATCGCTTCAATTGAATAAATTTCTCAAAATCATTTGGTAGTAGTAATAGAAAATTGAAATCATGAAAGCTCAAAGCTCACAAAAGCACAAAATCAAAGAAGTGCAAAGAAGTGTAAAGCCAAGAGAAGCAATGGATTTGCTACCTCTATAATATCATCCTATAGATACTCTTTAATATCACCTTAATTGCAACAACTATATTATTTCTATAATATCACCCTTTGTAGAAAGTGATATTACAGAAGTGATTGCAAACTACTACTCTATTTCTGTAATATCACATTGTGTGAAAATATGATTTCTATGTATGCATGATAGAAAATATTTTTACAACATATTTAAAATAATTATTTTAAAGACTTATTGAAATCATTATCATACATTCTATTCAAATATATCAAAGTTTTACTAATATGTGATACAATGATTGCGTAGCATAGCAAGCACGAGCCTCTAGTATTAATGGTAGCATTTGTGATATTACAGAGGGACTTATGGTTTTAGTAGTATAATTTTATTTTAAATTATATTTTTTTTCAAAAGCTCACATTATTATCCTTCAATGCAATGTTATCAATATATTTTTCTTGCTTTCACCCTATATCTTGCAATGTGTAAGGTCTAAGTTCTTAAAACATCATTTTGACATCATTTTGAAGTTGTCGTGAAAGATCTTGTGCTTTTAGTGTTGAAGCTTTCATGCTTCTACGAGTGCTTCTTAGGCTCTAGCTATTGATAGGATTCATTCTTTTAAGATTAAAGCTTTTAAACTTCATAGGCTTTGCATGGTGATAGGACTTATACTTTTAGAATTAAAGATTTCACCTAGAGATAGTACTTATCCTTCTAGGGTTAAAAACTTTCATACTTCATTGCCTTTGCATAGCAATAGGTCTCAATCCTCCTCCTAGGGTTAAAGCTTTCCTACTTCATAGGTTTGGCCATCACCAATTGTGTTGGTTGTTTGTTTGAAAAGTATTATGGGACAA
Organism: Climacium dendroides; assembly: GCA_950106755.1. Lineage (NCBI taxonomy): Eukaryota > Viridiplantae > Streptophyta > Bryopsida > Hypnales > Climaciaceae > Climacium > Climacium dendroides. Next base: position 43,442,881 of record OX467082.1, on the reverse strand, counting down.
TGTATAGCAAATGCCCCTTGACATTACCTTTCAAGACGTATTGGAGTTCCTTAATTTTCCCAATTGATTGTAGAGAAGGTAAAAAGATGTGTTGGTGTCCCTTGTTTTTTCCATCTACTTGTAGAGAAGGTAAGAAGACGTGTTGGGGTCCTTTGTTTCCCCAACTATTTGTAGAAAAGGTAAGAAGACGTGTTGGGGTTCTTTGCTTTCTCCGTTTGTTTGTAGAAAAGATGAGAAGATGTGTTGGGGTTCTATGGTTCCTCTATTTGTTTGTAGAGAAGATAAAGAGATGTGTCAGGGTCCCTTGAATTCCGCAACTATTTGTAGAAAAGGTAAGAAGATGTATTGGGGTTCTCTAGTTTCTCTATTTGTTCGCAGAAAAGATAAGAAGACGTATTGGGGTTTTCTTGGTTTCTCTATTTGTTTGTAGAGAAGGTAAGAAGACGTGTCGAAGTTCCCTAGTTTCTTCCATTTGTTTGTAGAGAAGGTAAGAAGACGTGTCGAAGTTCCCTAGTTTCTTCCATTTGTTTGTAGAGAAGGTAAAGAGATGTATTAGGGTTCTCTAATTTCTTCATTTGTTCATAGAAAAGGTAAGATGTGTTGGGGTCCCTTAGTTTCTTCATTTGTTTATAGAAAAGGTAAGAAGACGTGTTGGGATCCCTTGATTTATTTATTTGTTTCGTAGAGAAGGTATTCATAGAGAAGGTAAGAAGATGTGTTGGAGTCCTTTCTTTGTCCCATAGTTTAGAAGCATTGATGCCATTATTGATAATGGATGGCAAGAAATAGAAACTTTAACCTCACCTAAATGTAGAAGAGAGTATGTTGTTTCTTGCTTTCTATAATTCCTAATGTGTTCTAAAATGGAGTTCCTACATGTTTATCAAAGGACTATTGAAAGCTCATTGTGAGTGGAGTGTTGGGAGAATTAAACTTTCTCAATGGTTTTTTGTAGCTTCAACTAAAGTTTGATGTTTGATGTGTTACAAGTCTATGCCAATTATGGATGTTGCTTGATTATTCTTGAAACAAAGAACTCATCCCTTAGTGAGCATTGACCGAACGGATACATGTTGCATTTTTCATAAAACCAATGTTAATGGAGGCTTCAAGGTGGTCTCCTACATATATGCATCAATTGATTTTCTCTAATCTTCAACCTCATTGTTTACGAAGGTAAGAGTCTTCTATCTTCTTAGCTTCAGTTTTTGAATTAGATTTTTTTCTCCTTGAATTGAAGTTCTTAGCTTGGCTAGTAGGTCTGGTGTACTAAACACATGGGTCTCTGCATTGATGAAACCTATGAGATTTGTAATTAACTCATTGTTCTTTGACTTAGTGCTTGAGAAGAAATGTATGTTTTTGTTGTTGGTTTGGACACAAATGGATGCATCCCTTCAAAGAAGGGTTCATTTGGGTTACTTGTGATAGTGATAGCATTATAAAGTTTTGCCTCATAGAGTATCATTTTGAAAATGAAATGAAGGTTTGGGTGTAGGGAAAACAATATGATTGCCTTTTTTTTGAGGAGGTTTTAAGGAGCCCTCCTTTGGTTTCCACCATGTGTCTTTTTGCATGTGATGGTTTCTAATGTTAATTGTTCACTATAGTCAAATTAGCTAGTATTTTTGGCTTTAGGATATATTCATAGGTGAGTGGATAAAATTGATTGTAGTTAATAGCACCGATTGAACTTGTGCTAACATTTGCCTTCTGAGATGAATTATGGAATAACATTCCAAGATGGCTTGTATAGCAAAGACTTCTTTGCAAGAAGTAAGAGTGAGTATGGTTGGGCCTATGTGAGCTTGCTTGTGTTTTTAGTGCACCATTTATCTAATTGTATTGTTTCTATAACCATTGTCCTAGAGACACTAACAGACACAAGGGACCTAGCTAGCGAAGCATGCCACCCCTCAAGTCCTTTCATTTTCTAATCACGGTGGTTGCAAGTCACACTAGAGTTTGCGTAATAGCTGGATTTTTTCTTGATTTGATTTTACAATTGAATGTGAGTTTTCATTTTCAAGCTTCATACTTTATAGGTTACTTTCTAATTTGGCCCATTGATACATGATAATATTTTAAATCAATCAAATTTGATCGAATCAAGAGAAAAAACTCTTGTTACATAAACTCTAGGGTAACTTGTAACCAATGTGATTAGGAGATTATGAAAGTACTTGAGGAATGGCGCTCTCTCCTAGCTACATCCCTTGTGGTTGTTGTTTATTTCTATGATGATGGTGATAGAAACGATCCAATTGAGGCAAATGGTACATTGAAAGTACAAGCACGCTAGCATGGGCCCAATTGTACAGAGCCGACAACATAATGAAGAAAAATGTAGGGGTGTTAGTGATGGTTACAAAGACTTACAAGACTTGGGAAATGGAATTTGAAGTAAAGCCATTCTACGTTTTGTTTTATTTGCAAAATACTCTACACCATTATAGGGGTCTTATAGCATTTGATGCAAAGAAATTGTTGTGCAAAATATTGAGCTGACTTAGCAAACGTTAAAGAGAAGAATAAACTTATGGTCAACCTATGAGAGAGAGTTTCATCATGATGGCAGTGAAAGAAAAATTCACTAAACCCTCAAACAAGCTTCTAATGCGTTCTATTGCTCTTTAATCTTTATTGCATATGGTCCTTACATGATATGGTGTACAGTGGGGTACAACTCAATTACGAATTCTTGCATTCACAGTGAAAAAAAAGTTCACTGCTGCCCACTTTGACGCCCTCCCGAGGGCTGAAAAATTAATATTTTCTCACGAATTTTTTTTTACAAGATCCTCTTTATGCTAATAACATATGTGACAAATTTCAAGTCCAAAAAATTTATACAAAAAAAGATATTCAAACATGTATCAACATGTGTTGTTCAAAATTTTTTTTCACTAATACCAACTTTGACACCCTCCCAAAAATTGAAAAAAAAAGTTTTGGCCTTGAAATTTTTGGTGTAAGATAAACTTAGTGAAACTAACTAATGTGCAAAATTTCAAGTTCAAAAAAATTTCCCACAAAGAGTAGTTCAACTTCTACCAACATGTGTAGTTATGAATTTTTTTTCCATAACAACACATGCTGGTAGATTTTGAATATATCTTTTTTTAAGTAAATCTTTTGGCCTTGAAATTTCACACACATATTACCAACATAGAGGTGATCTCATGCCAAAAATTTCATGGTACATAAACAATTTTTTTGCCCTTGGGAGGGTGTCAAAGTTGGGCCATAGTGAAATTGTTTCTCATGGCTACACCTATCAATTGGTAGAAGTTGAACTACTCTTTGTGGGAAACTTTTTTGAACTTGAAATTTTGCACATTAGTTAGTTTCACTAAGTTTATCTTACACCAAAAATTTCAAGGCCAAAACTTTTTTTTTCAATTTTTGGGAGGGTGTCAAAGTTGGTATTAGTGAAATTTTTTTTTGAACAACACATGTTGGTACATGTTTGAATATCTTTTTTTGTATAAATTTTTTGGACTTGAAATTTGGCACATATGTTATTAGCATAAAGAGGATCTTGTAAAAAAAATTCGTGAGAAAATATTAATTTTTCAGCCCTCGGGAGGGCGTCAAAGTGGGCAGCAGTGAACTTTTTTTTCACTGTGAATGCAAGAATTCGTAATTGAGCTGTACCCCACTGTACAGTGAGGATTGCAACTTTTCCCACGAGTATTCGAAAGTATTCTATCTTCCTTTGGCTTGGTAATTGGTTGATAGTCGTAGTATCAACCAATATGCAAACGGTTTGGTACAGATTTTCTGTTTGTGGTGCATGAGTCAACTGCAACCGATGTTGGGCAAATACTTACGCGATTTCAGGTATGGTTTCAGTTTTAGAAACATGACCAGAGTCCATGGTACTTAGAGTCTGATGATTTTTAAAGTTCTGGTAGAGAGATCTGTGGATTCTAATCGTTTGTGGGTTTGTCAGGTGATTTGAATCTCGAACACTTGGGAGTCACTTTTTAAGAATGGTTGCAGTTTTTAGAAATGGTGTTGTTACTGGTACACCTTTGCTGTGTTAACTTATGCCGTCTTTCCCTCGGTCGCATGTTTGGTGTGTTTCAGGTGCTAAAGCTCCCGACAGCCAAGAGTGAAAAGATTGAATGGTATGATTATCATCAAGGCCTCATTTACGAGGATTTCGCTTCTGATGCACTTGCAAAGAGCCGTGGAATTCAGATTCTGCTGTATTGGTTGGCGTATGGTCCATCGCTTTCCAAAGTCTAGCAACCATGGTACTGATTACCTGTGGTGGGAGACTTGTTTCAGACTTGAACTCAAGACTTCATCGCTAATCAAGTGAAATCGAGTTTAATGATAAGGATGAGGTCGAGGAGTGATGACTTCAAACTACGATTCGCTGTCTGCGTTTTGGTGGTAAGTGGTCTGAAGCATTATTTCTGGAATTGGTTGCTTCATTGTTGTGTGCTTTCTGTTGTCTTCGACAATTTATTAATGATTTCGCATCAAGTGTTGTGTCGAAATCGGAGGCCAGTGATTTGATTTGATTTCCCAGATGAAAATTTAGAGTGCACTTGGAGGAGAGTTCTGTTGAATACGTTGCAGGGGACAGTTAGATTTGAGTGGTGTGTTGCGGAAGAGAGGACCTGCATGCTCCTCCTGATGCTTTTTGGTAAATGATCATTCATCGGACTTTCATTTCTTTGCCAGGATCTTGCTTGCTGGATTCAAATGAATTTGTTGGTTGGAAATGTTGCTGGAGCCAGTTGGGGGTAGTGTTATTGGGAGTCTTTGTTTGTCACAATGTATTTGTTTTGTACATTGAGTTTCTCTCTGTATACATATGTTGGGTGCTTTAGTCTTTAAATTTTAAAGTTGAAATAGAGGGTCTACCTTGAAAATTTAAAATTAGGTGGTATTAGAGAAGCTGGTATAATAGAGGTCAAGTTCATGAAGTCAATCATGTACCTACTAATTATCAGTGTATAAGTAGCAGAAGTGAGTGCACATCATTCACAGTGTTTTTACAACCCATCATGAGAGGTGATGTGAGGTCTTGCCTCACAAGCTTTAAAAATGGGTCTTTTGGGCTATCGAGGTGGCATGTGGAGAGTGAGCTTAACTTCAAGCAAACCTTCGTGCATCCTCTTGCAGTGTATTTAAAGATGCTCCACTTTCACAGTTTTAAAGGCTATGTTTATGAAGGTTTGCTTCTTCAGCATCCATGGAACTGCTGGTAGCCTGGTCTTTCATAAAAATTTAATTTACTTAGGTTTCATAAGTTGAATTTCGTAAGTATGGTTCTCAGCCACTGGAAGTGAGAATGTAAATGTTTGGAGGCTTCTGGGTATGCTTGCAGTCCCTAAGAATCATATAACTGATTGGGAAACTTTCTTCTTTGATCGTCTTCATTTGTTCACGTTCCTAAAGATTGTTCCTGGATTGAAGGGCTTGGTTGAAGGGCGGGATTGAGTTTATCGATCCGACATGGAGATATCCAAAAGGAATAGAATGCAAGTATGTAGGTGTGAGTTGGAGTGGCTTGTGTAACTGCACTTGAGGTTTGATACATCTTTTGGTCGCATTTGTATTTGGTTGTCTTCATCTTTTGAAGCTGGATTGTGGGCGGGATGGAATGAGAGCAGTATGTAACGGGGGTGGAGCAGCTTCTTAACGTGAATCAATGTGGCCTTGGCGTCGATAGTGCTCAGTGGACATCATCCTCGTGCAGTGCAATGAGAGCCCACAGCTGACTACTTTGTTCAGGTCCTTTGATTCGAAGCCCAATCTTTATATATTCTTGATACACATTTACTGGCATGCATTTGAATCACAATCTTATTGTTGTCCTGTAAAATCAGAACTGGAAATGGCCATGGAGCATAGTCTGCAGAAGGGCGGTTGAAAAAGTTCTTTCTAGGTCAGCGACAACTTGACCTTCCGTTTCTCTACTGCTTATCATCCACATCGTCCGAGAGGGTTATAGCAGACAAGGACACAGAAGATTCTGGACAAGAGCACAGAAAGACGCAAATCTAGTGACAAACACGGCGGTCAAGCCATAAACTGGTCCGGGAATATTCTACCGTTTCTCATGACGATGCCAATCATGCAGTTTAAGGAGATGGTGACGATGGACCACGAGGGGAGCAGTGCTGGCGAAAAAGATGATTGCAGTGCTGGTGTGGATGATGATGGTGGACGAGCCGATTTTCGCCAAGTAGCATGGCTCTTGCGAGAGAAGCTGAACGACTTGGTAGATGGCGATCAGGGAGAACCTCCCGAATTGGAATTACAAAGCTTACTCCACATGGCTGCCTCACGCAAGATCATTTTCGTGGATCCGAAGGTGCTGAACCCTGTTCTTTGGAGAACTCTTCCGAAGGAGTTGCTGCTTCTTGTTTTCGCACGTCTGCCAGTGCCTGATATCACTCGCCTGCGTAGTCTCTCGAGGGAATGGATGAGAGACATGGCTATTGTGGACTCGGACATCAACCGAGCATGTGACAAAGCAAGTCCCAGAATGGTTGCACTTCTTTCAAGATCAAGTGCATTTGCTTTTAGTAGTGACTTCTTCGTGACAATATGTGATTTTACCAAACAGAGATCGCAATATTCCTATACATTCTCCATGATCAATCCCTTTATGGTGAATTTCTTTAGTTTCGGAACTACATGGGAGATGATGGGTGCAATCGACGGTGGATTGGTCTGCTTTGTCTCCACATGGAAGACCACTGAAGCCAATCCTCTGCGCATTGTCGTAATGAATCTCTTGTAACACAAGATCAGCATGAACTCCCCCCTCTACATTACTTGTATTATGTCCCGCCCACGGTGGTGCACCTCAAAGTGGACTCCGAAACAAAGTGTTACAAGGTGGTGGTTGTAGGCAAAGACGTGAAAGACCATCCTACAGTGGAGATGTATGATTCTGGTGTCAAGAAATGGACCAAAGCAGCACCTACATGCGGTTTCATTTTTGGTCTCGCGTACAAATGGAAGCGTAACTCTGACAGGACTTTCAGTAGCACAAGTAGAACTCAATGTGCGTATGATTTTGCTGAACGACAACTAAAGCTTTGTGATGAACAGCGTCCTTCCGGAAGAGGATCAGTGATCGCGTGTGCGTATCATCAGGACTGCAAGTTTGCGTTGCACGAGAACACCTCCAATGGTGAATTTTTTCCTGGTGAAGGTCATTGCATCACCAAGTATCGTATGCAAACTAATGCAAAGGATTGGGTACAAGAGAGGTCATACCTGTGCTCTCCTTTGGAAGACCTTTTAGAGGAGGACTGTCGCTCGAAGACCCTAGAAGCATGTGAAGGCTTTTTGATGGTGTTTTTGTACTCAGATTCTGACAGTCGTGGGCATTCCTGGGGTTTGGACTTGTCTACGGGAGAGTGGAGTAGCTTTCCAAACTGCTCCCAAGAGCATCGTTGGGGAACTTTCATGGGTCGGGCTTTTTGGAATGTTGCACCATAGTTGATTGTGTATGTTCAAATGCACAAAGTTCGCTGACACTGCTAGTTCGACTTCATTTGTATGTACATAGCGTGGTATATTGGTGTGGCTTTGACAGTGTATGCGTGTCTCTGTGATCTTCTAAACTTTCTCGTTTTGTAGCTAGAAAATGCAAGTGTTGACTTGCTGAGGATAATGGATTTTCCTTCTTCCACCCAATGCGTGTTGCTGTTGAGTTACGAGAGATGACTCTCAAGCTCTTACTGCTTAAATCCCTCTGCATCTCCACATAGTCTTCATGCTTGTGCACCAACTATTTCAGCCTTTAAACTCTTAAATTCTTCTTTCGATTTGTGCACATATTTCTTTTTATCTTTTGATAAACATATCATTCAGACATGTCAATTCCACCAAATTGGTCATAAAAGAATCTTATCTTTTAAAAACTCAAAAATTATTTGGATTGAATGAGAAGCTACTTGGACAAAACATCGCCATAGAGCATAATGCTCATCATCCAAAATATTTACGATTTCTGGAATATGACTTTTGGAGAAGTTAGGAATTAATGTAAAAATTCTTGTAGATTATGAATATTTTTGGAAAAGTTAAGGGGTTAATTCAAAAATTCTTCTAGATTATGAATATTTTGCAATTTTGCACAAAAATATAGATATTTGGATTCAAAATAATTTTTGACTTCTAGGAAAGTTAGGGATTAATCCAATTCTTCTTCTAAATTATGAATATTTTTGCAATTTGTAGAGAGGTGGTACTAGAGATGCTAATATGTTTGTGGTCAAAATTATGTCTCCAGTATTGGTGTATCCCCTAAAAGTCCAAGTGATTGTTCAATGTATGCAAAAAATCTTAAATAGATCAAAATTTATATTACCTTGAACTATTTGGGATAGCCTAGGCACCTTTGTATAGTATGTGCAATTTAACTACTCCTATAATTTTGAAATTTGGTAGGTATTTAATTGATGTGATACAAGATGAAAATGTTAAAAAAGAAACCATGTATAGTGCCAAAATCTCACTCTAGAAGGAATTAAAGATTGGTGGCCCTATTAGATAAGGTAAGAAAAAAAATTCTTCTAACTTCAAGAGTTATAATCTTTCAATCCTTGTATCCAAAGTTTCTAAAATTCTAGCACACATTCCCATAGAATTCTAGCACAATTTTGTGTAGTTTAATGTTGAATTTTTTCAATTTTAATTTCTCTGACTATCCTAAAAATGACATAATTTTACAATTTCTAACCTAAACAATTTAAGTTTAGAGAAATAGGGTTGAAAGCATCTAAAGTGATTGCACATCATAGTGTTTTCACAATTCATCATGATGAAGGGAAGTGATAAGAGCTCTTGCCACACAAGCCTTATCCCCTATAGGACCAAGCTACATTTTTTTGGCAACATATCAATTTTGGACAACTCTCTATAAATCGAATTTATATTTTTTTCCTTTGAAATTTTCACACATATGGAAAACATTTTTCTTCTAAGGACCATTAATTTTCATAAATTTTTCATATATAGAGAGAGAAATAGCTTTTAATCATTCCATTTTGATTAATAAGATGAAAGTAATGAGAAATTTTGGTTTGCAAGTAGTTATGGATTTGTCACTCTAAAATAAACTTTGAAGTCCTTTATTTTATTCAATATTCAATATTCTTTTAAAAGGAATCATTAGATGAGATTGAGCTAGTCTGGAAGGCCGCAAATTCTCTTGAGTTCTTGAATTGTGGAAATTTGGCCACTGCAACAATCTAATGTGGCAAAGTGACTACCACATCAAATAATAATAATAAAATAGTTTTTAAATATTTTTTGAAAAAAAACTAATTAGTTAATTAATTAATTCTGATCATTTAAAAGTTTTGCCAACAATGGTGGTTCCGAATATGGGGAATAGGCTTGAAACAGCATTCCAATGCAATTGCAAAACATCTAAAGATTGGATGGCCCATTTGCAAGTGATCTATTTTATCTAGATTGATTTGGATATAGTAAAAAGAAAAGTTAATTTTCTTAGTGAATATCTACATGTGGTAAGTGGAAAAATTTGCAAAACAATGGCTTGAAAACACATGTGTTTTCTTTGTCATTGATGTAGGTCTCAATTCTATTATCCCTCTCATGTTATCTACTCTCTTTTATTCATGAATTTAAAAATTATTGATGAATGTTGGGGTAAGAAGAAGATAAGGGCAATATTTTAGAAATATATTTTGTATCCACCTCTATTTTGCATGGTGCTTGCTTCCTTTGGCCTCATATAATTAAGTGTATTCAATAATCAAGGGAGTGCATACCACCATTTTTGTCTAATTAAACCTCTATGAACTCAAATTCTATTTATCAATTCAAACATTGGAACAATATATGAGATACCAACGTTGGAAGTGAAAATGAGTGCATCCAATTGAAAAGTCACATTGGAAACAAAGTGGAATGTATCCCATTAAATTAGCCATTAGATCTAATTAGGGATGTCCTTGTTTGCTATGATGTATTTTGGTTTTTACTTAGATTTTTTTTGGATATATATGCTAGGTGCACCTAAGTTCCCAAATTGAAATATATAGTCTACCTCAGAAGTTAGTAATGTAATTCAACCTATGACAAGAAAAATGATTGGTTTGCCTTGTTGACATTATTAAGAAAATATTAACTTTTTTTTGTTTAAAGACAAATGTGGGAAATTGAAAGAGCAATTGAATTTTTTTTTTGATAAAGTATGAATTTGCTATAAATTTTTGAAGTATGTTGCCCAATTGGCCCAAATGGTCTCTAAACTACCACCAAACCACCCAAAAGTGTACACGTAATGGTCCTAACATGGCCATGACATGAAAGAATACAACAAATATTTCTTGTGATGAACTTACACTAAAATGCTGGAAGTTTCAATTGTAGTCAAACACTAAGAACTCCTTCATCATCACCCAAGGCATTGATTGTGGCCACTAACTCAACTTAATTATCTCTAATTTCATTTATTACAAAAAAATTGTCATAGTTTGATGTAATATTGTAATGGGTCACTTTCTAGGTATAGCTACATTAGGCAGTTTACACGTCATAGGCTGGTTTACCTTGATTGACTTTGTAATTTCTAAAGACATGTTTCTACCATTCAAAAATGTAAGACAAGAACTTCTTTTATATTTATATTTTTTGTTGATTCATTTTGTTACTGTCCAGAGCCCATTTCCATTGGCAATGGATCAGGAGCTTGGGATCCGGGTTCACAAACATGTGACTGGATGCTGGATGTTGGACTCATGGCATTGGAAATGAGCTATCATGTCCTTCAACCCCTCATCACCGAAGGCATGTTTGAGTTTAAAAACATCATTGCTTTTGAAGTGTTATAGTTCAAAATGTCACTCAATTATAGAGATCTCAACCATACAATCTTGTAGTGTACATGTTGTAGATGACGTGAATCAAATTTGGAGTCATTTGATCACATAGATTGCAAAATTATAATGTCTTAGTGTTGATAAAGGATGCTGAAATTTTCCTAACAACACATGTGGAGATGAAATTTGATTTGTAAACCTACTCAAATGAAAAAACTTTGAACTATAAAGTGATCCTTAAACCAACATACAAACACATTGGTGAAAGAAAATATCATTGAATTGACTCATTGTGTTTACAAAATGACTTTCAAAGGTCAAAAAAATAGCAAGAGAAGTTGAAAAAAACACATCTAAGGCTGAACGTCATTCTACTAAATTGCTTCGTAGGCACTCATAACTTCTTGGATTGATATGAAATTTTAGCCACATCAACTAGACTAGTATGTGCAACTTTTCCAGAGACATATTAGAGAAGGACACTATATGAAGAAAAAACAAGTCAGCAAAGTTTGTTGTAATTCAAAAATGTCGGGATTTTGAACTTCGAATTGCTCCCAAAGAATCAAAACAACCTGGATTGACATGAAAGTTTTACCACAATAACTAGACTTCAAGAGGAACATAACCCAACAAATTTTATTAAAAACTAAAATTGGATGAAGGAGATACAACCTCCAAAGTTGTAGGTAAGCCTTCAAATGCAATTTGGTGAACTCAAATTGAAGCTGTGAACTTCAATTGGCTTCCAAGAAATTAGTACATCTTGGATTGATCTAAAAATTTTACTACTTAAACTAAAAAAAAAAAAGCACAAATTTTTCAACAAGTTTCATTGAATTTGGACATGAGATGCAAATGTTACAACACTTTGAATTGGACTTGAAACTATGTGAGGACACTTTTGGTCCCCTTGGGCGATGAGAGGTTAAAGGCTATTAGGATCAATTATTTGACTTCATTTGGGTTGACATATATGGTAAGGAATCTGCACCTAAAATAGACACTTTCTTTCAAATAAACAATTTTGATATAATTCAGAAAAAATATTGTATCCTAATGTTAGCAATTAAAAGCAAAAGTGAATGTAATTGATTTGAGATGTTTTAGAGTCTATATGCATATGCTCCAATTTTCAAAGTTGAAGTTCTAGGATCACCTATTATTGATACTAGACTACCCTTAATTGGACATCCTTGAAGTACAAAATGCTTCAATTGTCATTGGTTGCTTCAAATACCTTAGTCTTCAACCATTGATTCCTTTCGAAACTAATATTGAGTTTGAGTAAATTCTTTGTCATATTTAGATCAATGATAATTTAATTTGGGTCAATTAATTAGCAAGTTGTGATGAATTCTATTGTAGCTTACGATAAATGGCTAGTAGTGCAAAGGTTGAAGATACTTACCAATTTAGCTTTTGTAGTTTGGTATTCTCTATTGGTTTCACTTGTTTGTTGGCAATAGGTAGTTCCTACTTTGTTATTGTGATCAAGTTGTTTCCATTGGAATGAAATAAATTTCTATCATGTTTTTAGAAAAAATAAATTTAAAAAATTGAATAAAATGAATTATGCTATCCAACTAGTATAGGTTTTGCTATCCAACAAGTATGAATGGATGTAACTTATCTATAAAAAAAACAAATTACTCTTTATTATACCTTCTTTCAATTCATTCAAGATTTTCAACCTTTTTAACATGCCTAAAAAGCAACTATGAGGCACAAAATTATCTTTGCTTATTATTGGTCTTCTCAAATCTAAGAAGAGTTTTATTGTGTTGAAGTATATGCAAGATATATAATCATGATCAATCATGTGAGCTCTATAAGAATTCCAAACAATCATCTTCCAAAATAAAACCATCATCTAAGATTACTATGGTTATATTTTTCAAATATACATTATAATTCATCTTATATTAATTTCTAATTCAACAATTAGTCAATCCAATAGGATTCAAATAGTTTAATTTGAGGTGTATCTTATTACATCCAATAAATCTATTTCATTGCCAATTCAAAACTTTTCATTATTTAAATTTACATATTAATTAAAAATGTGACAAGTCTCTATTTTGATTGAAGCTTTCATTTTCTTTTTGAATTATTATGCAAACATTAATTTACTACAATAATAAAACATCATTTTACCTTTTCTTACATTTTTACTAATGACTAACGTTTTACAAACTAAATCATTAGTAAATAATGTTGAAAACTCTAAGATCATCACTTGCTCTATTATCAAAGTTTTTGTCAATTCAAATCATTTTCAATATTTATCTTCAATTACTTCCAAACACATCTTGAAACTGTTATTTAAGATAAGCAATTCCGAGGTCTATCCAGGAATCTTTTTGCAATGAAAGATCATTATTCTTTACTAATTGAATGAAACATTATAAGCCTTTATGTACAAATTTCAATCATACATCTTTACTATACTCTCAACTAACTAACTATATGTTAATTTTAAATTCTCAATTGAAATTAATTTGCAAAGGACCGAGGCATATTTCAGGTAGAAATTGTGAAAAATGCCATTTTTTTAGGGCGGTGAGAAAAACATGGAAAATAAAGATTTCTTTTCAAAATTCAACCTTAAAAATTTGTACTAAACTACTATGGAAATGTCTGGAAAAAATTTCAGAAACTTTAATTGCACGGATTGTAAGATTATACCATTTGAAGTTAGAAGAATTTTTTTTTTGACCTTCCTTGACAAGGCCAACAACTTTTGATTCTTCTAAAAGTAAAATTTTTAAACTACATATGGTTGTTTTTGTGACATTTTCGTCTTGTGTTATGAAATTATTAACTTGCCAAATTTTAGAAATCAAGGAGTTTTGCAAAAGTTGCCCAAAGCTACTTGAGCTGTCAAATTTTTTTCTATAGCAACTTAACTTTTGATCTAGGCAATGATTGGAAAAAAATATATATTCCCATGTAGGGTGGACATGTTCACACTATGTGTGAAAAATTTGAAGAACATCCATTAGAAAATGACTTCATATGCACCTACCCAAAATCACTTGCGTACATTCATTACAACGGGCATTTGGTCCTTTAAGGGTTAAAGTTCATTCACATTTATCTTAAAGCATAAATTTTAAAACCACAAAATTGAATTAAAAGGATAGTTAGGAAAAAACGCATCCAATAAAAATCCCTTTGCCTTCATTGTGATCCACAATCCTCTTTTTGTAATTTCCAAATAAACACCCAATGTCCAAAAGAAATCAATCAAATACATATTTAGTAAATTTTTTCAATGTAGGTTAAAATTTTGGTAACATGAAGATTAGCGGGAGGAGCGGCTATTTTTAACATAATAGTAGCTAAAATTACTCATAGGTTTGAAAACTAATGGAAAAGCACTAAGCAATCATGCATAGTCAAGAAGTCAATAAGAACTTCAAGGCATGAAGTGAAATAATCATGCATTGAAGTTCTTATATACATTGTATGCAACAATATGTATTCAAGATAATTAGTACATGAAATTTTAGATGTTTAGAAAGTTGCAAGTTCCCACGAGTTTTGGACTATAGAAACTTTGTTATAGTAGTAGTCTGACATGGCCAAGCGTTTGCCACATCAAATAATAATAATAATAATAAATTTTTAATATTTAAAAAAAATAACATATTTAAAAAAATTGATTTTAAAGTTTTAATAAATTTTTAAAATAACTTTCTAAATAATTTTAAATTCTAACCAATAGTGGCTATTTCCCAACATGGAGAATAGGCTTGAATAACCCTCTAAAGGAGACAAAAAATATCATTCTAATGCCTTCATTTCTTGCCCTAAAGTTCTTATGTGGGAATTCAAACTACCATGGTATAAGTTACAACAAGTTATGCATAAAACTTGGTCAATGGAACATTCCAACATAATAAATAATATGATTTCTATATTCTTATAATATTATAAAAAAATTTTAAAAAAAACTTTGAAATTGATTATGGCTTCTATCAAAAAGGAGCTATTGGCTAATAAGATACATTTCAATGTCTAATGGTCTATACAACGAACATAAAGATATTGAATGAATGAATTTATATTTTTTAAGACATGCAAATTTTATTGAAGGTACAAATCAGTACCATGCTTATGAAGCTTGAGTCATTTTGGACCTATAACAAAATTTATGGTCAATAAACATTGTTGATGAAGTTCTCAATTATGAATACAATGTACAAGTCTTTCTTGCAAACACTTGTGACTCTATTTTGCTACACTGAGGACAATAGATAAATGCCCCTTTCATTAGTGATTTTACATTCAACACAAAAATAAATGATTGATGAAAGTTTGATCTTATAATTCATATTAAATATTTGGGAACAACTACCAACCATTTTTCTTGAAGAGTAGAGCTAACTAACAAACTTTGAAGAACATTATTGAAATGCATTGAGTTTTTACATGATTGAAAAGAATGCAAAAAAATATTCTATCTTTGCCACTAGCTCAAAATTCAACAAGCAAGCTTACAAAGTACACAACATATGCTCTTATAGGTTCTAAAATTGAAAAGTGAGTGGGCAAGTGTATAGGAATGGATAATAGTTATTTCAATATTAGTTTCAAAAGTCTATGTACAAAATTACAATATTACCTTTTGTAATTTATTAGAAATAGTGTACATCCAGTTTTGAACAAAACAATCTCCGAGCATAAGACGGATTGGGATTTGAAGCTTCCATCTGCCATCTATGCATACAACACTTCTCAAAAGATTACAACCGGGAAAAGCCCATTTTTCCTTGTATTCGGACAAGAGGCCGTCCATGGAATTGAACTGGGGATGGAATAATGGCGACCCGGAATGCCATCCGGACTTGTGATCCAGAAATCTGACTTCTGGCAATCGAAGACTTAGAAGAGGCAAGACTGACAACCATAGACAAAACGAGAGAAGTACAAGAAAGAGGAAAGCAGATCACGATAAGAAACTTCCGGTTGACCATGGAATCAAGGAGGGTGGATTAGTCTTGGTATATGATAGTTGTTATTGTATTTTTCCAGGAAAACTTCACACCAGGTGGATAGATCCGTAGAAAATAAAACACCTGTTTTCTAATGGATCCATACAGCTGGAATACCTTCAGGGAGTTTGTTGGACACCTGGATAAACAAATCTTATGTCAAGAAATATGAACAAGAGTTGGATTCCCAAGAAGAGGAAAAGTCGTTTGCGGGGACTCTCACATTTGAAAAAGGGATAATGTGGGAATTTGGAAACTTGAGACGGATTCAAATTTGAAGGAAATGGGTAGAAATGAGTGAAAATTTCAAAAATTTTAGGTTAGAACTTGGATTTAGTCTAAGTGAATTCAAATTATAGAATAGACGTTATGGCGAAATCCACAACCAGATCCTATCCAAATCCGGAATCCAGAAATTGCCGGAACCCAAGAACCTATAGCGTACTTAGGTATCGTTCCTAAAACAGTCATGTAGCTGTTACCCCAACAACTGTAGACAACGTATCTATATTTAAACTGGCTACTCCCAAGTTCACTCTTCATTTTTCTATACGCTAGTCTTCCACGTTGATAGAGAGTGAAAGAGTGGTGAGATAGAAACCACATTAGGTATTCCTTTCCTTGTACCTCATTTCCGCTTAGCATTATGGCGTTGGGACCTGTCCGGAAACTCATTGTACTAGCCCGGATCATTTCTTCGTCCATTCCGAAGACTACGGAATAGTATAAGTAGTTAGAAGAAGATCTAACTAACATAGGATGTGTTGGTCTGTTACGCCGCCCATCGAGTGTGAAAAGTGAGGGAATGATTCAAGAGTTGATTAGTGGAGTTCTAAACCAGTTTGACCTCACATTGAGAGGTCGTCCAGTCACGTGGACGGAAGATATTTGGGCAGATGTTTACTAGTTCCAGAATAGCGGAGCCGGATTAGCCTTGAGGACGGACTGTTTCATAGCGGGGAAGTTCTTAGGATTGGCAAACCCTAAAGACGGGTTCGCCATTAGTGATTGTAAGGACGAGAGACATAGGAGAGTCCTAGAGTTCTTCATCCCAATCCTGTATCCGGAAAAATCCATACGGGTCACCGTTACGGTAGCCAACATGATTTTTGGGGCTATGGAAAATAGGATTGTCCACTGGGTAGAATTATAGCCGGGATTGTCACCAAGCTAGCCGAACATGTCACCTTAGCTAGTCCGGTTAGTACCTATCTTTTTCATTTGTATCATCACTAGGAAATCCTAAGCAATGAAGAGGTAGTCCAATATGATACAGGGAATGCCATTTTGCAGTATGGGCTTATTGAGCATTGCCGCCAAGATGGAAGTGTTAGCAAAACTTATAGTCGAGGACCAGAGATTCTTAAAGCCATGGAGAAATTGAAGACTAGCTCAAATTATTGACAGTCGACTAAAGTAGAATCCGCCAAGATGGAAGTGTTAGTCTTGTATAGATATTGCGTAGAAATATGTCTATGAACTTTGTCCACAATAGGTTGTATATATATATATATATCATTCTTGGTCTTTGTTGTGGCACTCTTCTTCTTTTATACATGATATATATTAATATTTCAAGATTATTTCCAAGTCATTGTGATTTGCATTGCAATTGCTGTTTGTTGTGCTCTATTTTTGCTTTCACTTACATGTTTTGTATGTCACTGCATTGCATTTCTAGTTTCATGAAACAAATTATTGTATAAGTTTAGAATTTCTGAAATTACTAAGAATCACATTTCCCTGAAAAACTCTCTTTTTAATGAATATAGTGTTTATATATATATATATATATATATATATATATATTATTCAGCATGCACATATACTATTCATTATTCCACATTCACATGTATAATTTATTTTTCTACATCTATCGTGCTTGCTTTTTTTTATTGAATTATTCAAAACGCAATGATGATGAAAACAAAGTCAAAGATGGAAGCCCAAAAATGTCTAAGATCTTATTTCAAAATAGTTCAAGAGTGTTATTGAAAAAGTGAACTCATAAAAAGAACCCCTAAACGTCTCAGCGTCCAATTTCTGGACGACGAACAAATTCCAAGTCATACTACACTCACATTACTTCACGGATGAAACTCATCTAATTTTTTGAAGATACTTCATGAACTTGTTGTCCTATCTTATGGTTGGATTTGATGTTATTATGATACATATTTTTCTACAATTACAAATGTCGAAGTATATCAAGCTGTTGACCAAGCCCAAATTGCATTGACTTTAGTTCAAAAGTGGTTTAATCAAAACTAAACCATAAATTAAAGTAACACAAATATTTCAAAAAATCACCATTTCAAGAGTATCTCATTTCAAATCCATTCCAAGAAACTTTACTAAAAAATTATCAATATTTTGTTTGTCATCAAATTTAGAAGGAATTTTTAATTTTAACTTTGAAATTTTATAATAAAATATCAGTGATGGCATTGGTGAATCTAACCATACGAATGAAACCCTAAAATTCAAAATCTACAACTTTTGTTTGTATAATAATTGCAAAATATTCTTCTAAATAGTACTTTATAATGATTTTTCTCAAATTGTGAATTTTGGGGACACCTTGGGACAATTAGGGGTTAGGCACCCAAATTTTTTTCAAAAATCACTACACTTAGAATGTTATCCTAAACCTTTGACAACAAATTTCATCTACAAATTGTCAATATCATATTTATAATCAAATTACAAAAGAATTTTGAATTTAAAGTTTCAAATTCCATATTAAAATATTAGTAATAGCAATCTTAACCTTAAATTGCATAGATAAACCCCAAGGGGTGCACTACAAAAGAAGTCTTTTGGATGAGGAGTGACCAAATTTTGACCCCCCTATATTATATCTTAAAATTTTATTTTTTTTCTAAAAAAAATATATGAATAGATTTTTCTACTTTGAAAGTTTATAATCTAAATTATTGGTATTTTTTTATGTTAATAATAATTAATTACAAATTTTAAAAGAAAAAAGATACACTGTAAAGTTAAAAATAACTTACACACCCCTATATTATATAAGAAAAAAAAATTTGAAAAATGAAAAGAAAATTCTATAAAATAGCTTTCTACTGAAAGTTTATTTTGACTAAATATTGATACAATAGTCATCTTCATGTGATCTCTATAAATATTTTAGTTGAAAAACATGCCATTTTAGTTTATTTTTCAATCCTTTCTAGATAATGTATCACATGTTATTTAGGATTGAAATTTTTGGCAATAAAAACCTATAGACATTGTTAAACAGAGCTCAAAATTGTAGGTTGAAATTATAGTTTATTTATAAAGTAATTAGGAAAAGTAAAAATGGATAGTTAGGGTTTGGTTACTCCTCACCCATGAACTTCTTTTGTAGTGCACCCCCCGTGGGATAAATTGCTAAACTCATAATTCACAACTTTTATTCTTATTCTAATTTCAAAATATCCCTCTTAGTTGCATTTGATAGTGCATCTTTGCAATTTTTTAAATATTTTTTTACAGGTTGAAGGCATTTAGGGATAACCCTAATATTGTATGAACTCCCAATTAGAAATTCATTTGCCTAAACCACTAAGGTTCAACATACAATTGTGCCATAGTTTAAGAGTTCTCTTTTTTTAAGAAAAAGGATGGAATTGAATTTTAAGTTTGAATTTAGAAGGCTCACGGAAAATTAGATACCACATGCATGATCTATACTTCACAAAGTTGTAGTGAGGTTATGTGTGAAATATTGGGAAAAAATATTTCCAAAGCTATGCACTAACCCCTGAAGGACCAAGGACTCATGATTGAAAAATGACATATAGTGTCAATTTTTAGCAAATAGCTATACAATACATATTGAAAAATTGCAATAAGAGGAAAATCATAGATACAAAAAGATTACATAGAGTAGAAAATCCCTAAACTATTGTACACCAATCCAACCGATGTTCACAAAACAATTGAACATGAAGAAAGCTTTGAGTGCTCCTAAATCCCCCCAAAACTGGTCTATGAATGAAACAAACTATTTAATTCCAACTGCTACATGAATGATTATCATCCAATTATTTTTGTGAAGGATTTTGTTTGGTCATGCCACCCTTCAGGTTAAATTCATATGATTCAATCCATTTTTGGATTTTACATGGAGGCCCAACTACAAAAAGAGTTGTAAAAACAGTTCATCATGTAGTGTATTTTGGATTTTTATGTTTTTTCTGCTTAAACAAAATTTAGGTCAAGAAAATGAGCTCAATTGCACTTGAGCTTAACTAACAAATTGAAGCTTACCAAGTGTAGTTCCTATTCCACTTTGAATTTTTGGAAGAAATTGAAAATTGAGTGTTTTATTGGTGTTACAAGTTAACATGTATTAACACGGTGTAGCAAAAATGTCTAAATTTAAATAAACGGATGATTTTCATTTATTGTAATGTTCATCATTGTACTTTACACATTTGGTAAGAAAATCAAAATTTTTTAGTACATTTTGTAATTGATATGAATTTTCTTTCAAATCACTTCAAAAAATCATAGTAGTTTCAAATTTTCACCAAAATTTACAAAAAAATTATGATTTGTAGTGGACACATGGCTTTATTTACTAAAAATGTAAAATTGAATTCTTATTTTATTTATAGTGGAAAAATTGAGTATTACATGTAAAGCATGATTCCATAGTCATAGGCCCAGGCATTTAGGGTTAAACCTGGAAACACGATTACACGAGTCGTGCACAACGGCAAGTGCATCAAAAGTCGCTTCCACCGACTCTGTAGTCAAAACTCCTGCAAACGCCACATCCAACATATTAGAAAACCACTTTGCTATATGCAAGAACCGCAGACTCAAATAAGCGAGATGCCAAGCTCAAAGCAGGCTACTCTTTAGCCTTTTACCAAGAAATATAGTGCAATCAGAATGCATTCCAGTAGCTCCAATTTTCTGGGATCCCCCCTCATTTGGCCAGCATACAATTACCTCTCATACTTTTCAGTCTGTTTGATTAGATCATCTAGAATTATGTGAAAAACTGGAGGTGACATAAAATAGTGTACGGAGGGTCAATCGGAGAATATGGGTTAAAGAGAATCCAATTGCAGATTAAAGAGCAGAGCCTCAAACATGTAGCAACTCACGACAAGGTTTCGCCAACTTCCACAAACATCAGTAAACATACAGGTCACAAAATGAGAGATGAATCAGGATAAACCTATAGCATGAGCTCCGATAGCCAAGGATGTTGTAATGCCTGTGATGAACTGAGCTGTTTGTTAGTGAGCTTCCTTATAAAGTCTTCAGCACGTGTTGTCCTTGCACCAGGAAGACCCGCATCCAGGAGTTTGCCAATACTATACATGTCTGAAAAGGGCGTATACTGGTTGCCCTCATACATCTCCGGATACCAGCCTGAGAAAGGCTTAAACCCATCAAACAATATGAAAGGAGAATCTGCTACAGATTCAAGGTCGATGAGCATGAAATCCGTCTCTGTAAGGCGCACAATATTCGGGAGTCGGATATCCCTGTGCACCAGGCCCTTACTGTGGAGGACACACAAGGCTTGGCAGACACGTTGAGCCATCCACCTGCAATCCTCTTCAGACTCCAATATGCATTCGTAACCAAGAGGACCAAACTCAACTCTGTAGGATCCATGAGCAGTTTCGATAGGCTCTGCCACTGTCTGCGGCAGAAACCTACATGTTCTCGCAGCATCATAAGCCCTCTTTATCACAGTAATATCCGTCCCCTGGTCAGCACTATAACCATAAAAGTCTCTAATGTGCTTTGCCACTTTTTCAGCATAAAAGTAAATTTTCCTCCTTCCATCCGATGACTCTTCCATAGAAAACATGGCGCGGCGACCTGGGACTGCCGGGATAGAGTCATGCATTTTCATCAATAGCTGGAAGGCATAGCCTACGCTGAGTAAAAAATGGCAGCGACCACGAATACTCGATAGGTCAAGAGTTCGACCTACTCGATACAGCTCCTTCGGACCATTCTTGCCGATGTACATCCACTGAAATTTAGTGCCTGCTGCTATATAGCCTAGAATAAATTGCAACTCCCCATAAAACATTGGATTAAGCAGCCTCATCTGAGAACGAAGATTACCTTCAGCAGCATGCAAGTTGTCAACCCTGTTTTCACCTACTAGGATGGTGCATCCAGAGGCTGTGGCAATCGTATCAGGCCTCTTCCTGGGTTCAGTAGTTTGGGAGGAATTTTCAGTAGAATTGAACGAAAGCGTGACCTCAAAAAGGTCCACATATAGCTTAAAAGGGGCAAAGAACGAATTCAAGCCGCCTGCAACGAGGAGTGGTGCGGTGAATATCATCCCAGGTTGGTTCAATAGGAAGGTTCCTACAGCGGAAGGAAGTCTTGAACCATCTGCCTCGATTAAAAATTTCGCCGCCAACTCGGGCATCCCTCCTGCTACATTCCAGTAGATCTCCTTCGTTACAGGAAGCTTCCGATGCTGCTCAGGGAACAATACCTTTTCAAGGCCGGCATTATTTTGGGGTAGGTCAGGTAGCTGTGGGAGCAGCATGTGCTTAATCCAAGCTTCAGAACGATCATAAATCTCACCTGCTTGAGATGTATCACAAACAACAGCAACAAAATGACTCAGAATAAAAATAGAAGTAATGTAATCACTCACCAGCCCCCGGGAACAGAAAACTCAGCTATCAAAGACAGACTAAACAGAACCCTAAACCCTAAACCAGAAGAGACTGAGACTAAGTGCGCGCGGGAAACATACCTGTAGACACTGGAGCCTCACCAGTGACTATCACAGGATCTTCTTTCGTTCCAACAGGTTTTCCATTCTGTTTGAAGGCCTCCTCGATCGTCTCCCACTAAAGTTCTGACTTCAGTCCTTCTTTAGGAAATCTAGCACTATTCAAGTTAATAGACGTTGGATCGAATCCAAACTCTCGACCAAGTACAGAGAAATCGATCCTTCCATCAGCGGTACAGAAAAACCTAACAGGTCCAGATGTATCCGTCTTGAAGTAGACACTCGTCATTGTAATAACCTGCATCCACGTCGAAGTCAGAGCCCCATCAAAGACAGAAGAACAGCAGGTATCCCCAAACCCTAAACCGCCCACAGCCGTAGGATCCCCGGACTGGATCAAGCCATTCGTATTTATAACCGTTAGATCAAATGAAGAGATCCAAGCCATCCATCACTCCATGAGGAAAGTTGGAACCTATGCTAGCTAGTATTTTTGCAGTACTGCATATAATATTATGTTAATATAAAAATAATAATAATTTTTTAAAAGTATTTTTATATTGTGTTTTTAGTGCATTAATAATGTGTTTTTATGAAGTGCAATGTTAACTAATACAAAATATTATTATTGAAATATATAACTAACCAGTCCTTTTCTCAATATTTTTGCAATACTACATTTGTGCTACCATAGTAGTAGACCAACAAAGTACATAATCTGTCTTCTTGCAATATTGCATATTAATAATATTATATACGTACTTTTGGTGTATTGCAATAATTAAAAAATACTATATTGTTGCAATACAACATTAATCATAATTCAATACACTTTTAATATTACTGAAATAAAATATTGAATGAAATTCATTATCTAACTGCATGAATAACTATTTGTGTTTAATAAGATAGCTATGGGACATGAAACTAACTAATTAATGCATGAGTGGTTTAGAGTTTCTTGTCGTAAGTTCTATTTTATTTTATTTTTATTTTTCAATTAACAATTCAAAAAAAAAAGGTAAAGGGTTCTACCTTTCTCTTCTCTTTCAAAAGAAAAAATGAAATAAAATATTTTAATGAAAAATATTGTTCCTAAGAAACTAATAAAAAATTAATAATACATAATTATTTTTTAGGATGACAATTGACAAATAATTTTTTTGAAAATATAGAAATTACCAAAGGAATGTAGTGAATATGTTTTATAATCTATTACAATGTATAGTGGGTACTATAATCTTATAACCAACCTATTTGAGTCATTCAAATTTTTTTGTATGACATGGAGTTTAATTGGTATATATTGGTAAGCATAATTTTCTTTGCATCCTCAGTACATTTAATGAGAGAAAAACACGTAGTTTTTTGTTTTCTTTTAATTTGTAGACCCTCAACTCAATTCTTCATCATATAAAATTAGAAATTCAAAATCAATACAACAAAAATTTCAAGTTTAGAAGGCTCAACAACAAAAAATGTAGTTGAGTAAGGTGCACAAAAACTTATTTCCTTCACTTTAAATGCAAAATAACTTGCAATCTACATAGTCAAAGATTCTGAAATTTCTTCCACACTTTTGCACTAGTCTAGTACAAGATCCTATAATTACACATGTAAAAAAACATTTTAATTTTTTGTTTTTTCTTTGCTATAGAAATGACACCTTTGAGTGATTTTTGATGCATTGGAAAAAAAAGCCTTGGGACTTTTGGAATTAAGCTAGGTTGTTTGTTTGTTTGTCTTGTTTGTTATAGTAAGATCTATTGGATCATGCATCCTCTAGTTGCATGCTTAGTACTATTGAAAAGCTTTTTCCCAAGAAAGGTGCACAGGCTTTGATTCGTGGCATTTGAACCCGCGGTGTGAAAGTTATTGAATTTCAAAGTTTTTATGAATTAAAAAAAAATTTAAAAATACTTTTACTTTTTTTTACTGTGGCAATAGTGTACGGTACACTAGTACCACCTTAAGGTAGGCTCTTTATGTGTTTGTTTGTTTTGTTTGTTACAATGAGATTTCTTGCATCGGATGTCCCTGAGTCTTCTTTCGGGTATTGTCAAAAAGCTCTTTGTAAGGAAGAGAGCATGGGCTTTGTTTCATGGTGTTTGGTCCTACGGTGTGAAAGATATTGAATTCCATTAAGGTTAAGTTTTTATGAATTAAAAAACTACTTTCATTTTGATTTTGACTGTAGCAACAGCATGGAGCACACTAGTGGCGGTTGAAAATGCGACTAGAAACTAGTGTCAATCAAAACCAGCCACAAATATAGGGTCAATGGATATATTGCTCAAAGATGTTGTAGGTTCAGGAAAAGCAAAGGCAAGTCAGATTCAGACATAAAAGTAAGTATTTCTTGGAATCTCTAAATGATTGTTTGGAATATTACAAGTGAAATGTCTGAAATGCTACAAAAAAATTTCATCCATATTGCCTAATTTTTTGAATATTTCAAAATTTTATAAGAAAATATAAAAATATCATTTTCAAATTTGAAACTTTAAAATAATCATTATCACCAATTTGATATAATTAAAGTAACTAAGTACAGCTAGGTCCAGTTCAATTACGAACTATCTGTTTAAGTCTTTCAAAGATTTATGTATAATATACAAATAAAATTTATATTTTCTTTCCTGCATAATTAATACTCAATTCTTACCCATTTCAATCAAGTATACCGAATTTTAGTTTTTCTTAAAAGCAAAAGTTTATTTTGGGTGAATATTTAAAGTCAATTTTCATGATTTTACATATTATTTTATTGAAAATAATTGATGATGAATTTTTTTAATTCAATTGCATAGATATTTAGGGAACATCCATACACACATCTTTCATATTTAAAAACACCCCCTTAAGTAACAAATAAATGTGCAATGAAGAATTCATTCAAAAGTGTCATATGCCCAAACTTTGAAGAAATGGATATTTCTATATTTTAACAAGATTTTGGCAAAGTAATTGTACCATCATGCTCAAATGTTATGAAGTTAGCTACCATATGAAGGGCAAATAAGAAAAATCAAATTACAATAAAGAGATAGTTACTTATCATTCCACAAATTAAGACATTGTCACACCAACATTGAAATCTCTATAAAAGGAATTGTGAAACTTTTATGCAGATACTCATTAAAGGAATGATGTGCGTGTGGATGTTTTCTACATATCTAATATGCAATTGAATTAAAAAAATTCATCACCAATGTTTGTTGATGAATTATCTTATATTATCATGAAAATTAAATTAAAAAAATTGCCAAATATGGAGTTTGGGTTTTTTCAAAGTGAAATTTGGTATGTTTGATTGGGATTGTATAAGGATGCAATGATAATTATGTTGACCAAAATTTAAAAATTTAAATCCGCATTGTACAAAAGAATTTGAATGGCTCAAATACGTAGTTTGTAAACGAACTTGGACCTGATTATACAATCACAAACTTTGGCCTATAATCAGCACCTTTATTCTAGTTCGCTTACAATGATATTTGAAGTATCTTACACAATTGCCACACTATCATTCATTGTAATACATTTATTACAAGTGAAGGTTATTTCATTCTTCATATGATTGTTGCCCAAGTTCTCTTAAGGGAGGTTGAGAGAAATAATGCTAAATTTCAAGATTGAATTGAACAAAATTCACATTACATTATTGCAAGAGCTTCATGTAGTACATAGTAAGGCATTTCAATATCATCTTTGAGACCTCTTCAATTTCAAACAACTCATTCTATTCCACATCTTCTTTCTCATGCTCTTCATTTAAATAAGTAGAAGATGCATTTAGTGTAAAATAAATAACCTAGGTGTATACAAAGGACATTTAACCCCTAAACAATTTGGACTATGCTTTCACCCAAAATGCTCCAAAGCTGCCACATCTAGTACAAGTACCAAATTTTAGGAAAAAAACATTTTTGAATACATGTAACCATAGGATCTTGTGGTACATTGGTTTGAGAAGACGTGGAAAAATTTTCAAAAATTCCCTCAAGTACTTCACTATATCTTATAATTTATATATATGTGTGCCGAATTTTTTTATTTGGGGGGCTATTTATCTATTATTTAACAGTATATTTGCCCCTATTTTTTTTCCACTTCTACTTTTTGCCCATTTTCCTACACCCTATGGTAGTTGAAATTAAAGTTTGAGGCATTTAAACATACCCTTATTGTAATTCAAAAATTTGTACATGGTTTTAGAGGTGATTACTATAATATGAGCACTCTAACTTCTTTTGGACGCAACCCGTATAAACAACAAATGTATGGACATCATATATTAAACAATTGATACAAACAAATCATACAAATAAATTATACATGTACAATAGGAGAAAAAAACAAGGAAATTAAAAACCACACAAATAGTATTGTGTTAGCTAAGCTTTACATATACATTCACAAGAGCACAAAACAAACATTGTACATGATGCCTGTGGAAGTAAAAGAGAAACCAACAAAACAAGAGCAAATGGATGGATGTGATTTCTATATCATTAAGAACCAACATAGTGTTGAGGCCAACAAGTTTATGATGATAGAAGAGAACGGAGTTGACAAGGAGATTTGCCAATATTTTCGAAAGTAGAATTGCTTCATTGTCTGGTCCGATGACCCGGAGAAACTAAGGAACATATTTGCCTATTACAATTGCACCAATTGCAACCACTTTGTGGTTGTGCAACCATCATGGGCAACAAACATCCTTGGAGCACGAACAATGTGGAAAGATATAGGCTCCTCTCCAAATTCAGTACCAGTAACATCCGTGGGCACAATGATGGCTGCAAGACGTAGTGTGGGGAACGCACAAAACAAAAGTAGATTTCAGGTATGTAAATCAACTCGAATCGAGCTAAGTTGTTCATTTATTTTGTGTCTCTTAACAAATGAAATTTATTGGATTCTAATATTTGTCTAATATTTCCATCTCAAAATTTTGGGAAGGCGATGTACATGCGATTTTCATTGATTGATGTAAGTAGGAGCTTGAAGATGTCCAAGAAAAAGGACAGAGCAGAGAAGCTGAAGTTGACGAATGAACTGAAATTAATCACTACACCGGAGGATGTTTACAAGCTCTAGAGCAACGTTATCACAAATGTTACACATGGAGAGCTTATTAATCCGGATACTGAAAAGAAGTTCAACGCAAGGCAAGACTGGAACTCCAACAGTTGCATGCTTACGTGGGAGTTCTTTAAGTTTTTTAGGAATTTGAGCTATGCCGAACTTGGAAAGCTCACCAAGTATATTTTGAATATACCAAATGGAAAGCGTACTAGACATTCCTATCTGAAAGTAACCATCAAGGCGATTATGTTGATTTTAATGAACACTTGGTCTCATGAACCCAATGAATGAGATCATCGTGAGCAACTAGTAGAAATTCAAGAAAGACCGGTGCATCACAAGAGTGACGATGGATGTCTTTCTTGATAAGCCTGGAGAATCTTATTTTTCAGAGGCAAAACAAAATAGGGCCAAGAATAAGACCATCGCCAAACTCTCTCCACAAGCGTCCAAGTTCTTCAAGGTCTTCTTAGAGCACAGAAAGAATTTTGTTAGGCCTACGGCGTTAGGCTTTTATTGGTGCTATTTAATACCATGGACAATACTTTCTCGGAATGGACCGTACAAGCTTTGAATGCGAAAATGCCACCTAGAATCACACTTGGCGTTTTAGACTTCCATACGTTTCCGAGATTGAGAGAAAGAACACTTTGATTATCCAGAGTCCATTCTTTGTCGAAGTTATGACATCATTTTGCGCAGCAAAGAAACTCTCATTCGAAGAGGTCCCTTCCTGGCTCTTTATTTGCAAGGATGAGAAGGAAGAAACACAAGTTATGAGCTTTGTGGAGTCCCACGATGTCCTAAGTACATTCAATGTTCATCATACTCTATACAAACCGGGCAAATTCGAGCGCCTGGGAGACTTGTCGGCGTAAAAGAATCCAAAGTTAGAAAGTTTTCTTGATATTTTTACAAAATGCCAACAATGCAATTCAAGTAGAAATTCCACACATATTTGAATGTCCTGAATATAAGATATTTGAAGGCAAAGTCTTATAGTGAGCTGGAGTACCAAATTTATAATATGGAATTACGAATGGAGTTTTACTTATGGCTTATTAAAAAATTTTGCTATTTAGAAATGTCTATTTTCTCCGGATTCACGAGTGACAAGTTTACTTGTACAACCATGGTAAGACCTATTTTTACATTATTAGTTCAAATCAAGCTAATATGTATTGGTTGTATTGTCAATTGTTAATTCTAAAGTTTATTTTTTAAAGCAAGCCATGTTGTTGGGCTTGTATATTTAGCTTGAGTCGAGCTAAAATGCATGATTGTCTTGTCACATGTAGATGAATTGTGTGGATGTTTATGCAACATGTTTAGAAGTTTTTGTTGATTGGTGGTTAAATATTTGCACCAAAGCATTGATAATGGATAAGACAAATTTTTCAGAGATTGGGTATCTATTAAAAGGAAGCAGCATTACGCATGACTTGCAGTTTGAACCTTTGTCATCAAAGCACAAGTTGAGGTCCAATCAGGAGTTTTCTACACAGAAAAAAGTTATTCCTACCATTGAAGGTGTTCAAAAAGTCTTTTTAGAGGAAGATGAGGAAGAGGGCAACATTGACTTTGGGGATGATGGGGGTCTGGATAATATTGCGACACCAACTAGTCGTCCTCTAGGTGATGTTCTAGGATCCTCGGCTTCTTCGATGTTACCACCATTGTCTCAGACACCGAGAACTCCCCTAGCTTTTGGACAGCCATAGAAGAAGATGAAGAGGGATACAATTGCAAGTGTCGTCCAACAACTTGTAGACATCCAAAAGAAGATTGCAGAGTCCCTTGATAAAATGCAGTAGCAGCAAGAGTTGTGTCAAAAGAATACCCAGGTGGTGCTTGGATTATTAAAAGCTGAGCAAGCCAAAGAACAACTCCAAAATATGGCCATGTACAAGAGTATACAAGATTAAGTGGAGAGGGAGTCGCAGATGAACAAAGAGTTCATACAAAATATGTTCAACGCTCAACATGCATTGCCTATTTCCTCAATGCCTCCCGATGGATCATCGTTTCAATTGCAGATAGAGGGCAAGCCTTCAAGCTCCAACAACAACAATGCATCCAATCTTCAAGCTCTTCCTCTACCTGCCGAAGCACCGATTCTACCTCCGCTTCCTCCTATAGGAGAACGTGTAGTAGACACTTTTAAGCTTACTCAGCTTACGTGTCAGCATCTGTTAGGCCTCTAGGCGAACTTGCAAAGACAATGTCTATCCCGACTATGCACTAATCGTGGCATATGAGTCACGGATCACTACTGTTGTATGTCTTAGAGTCATCATAATTGTGAACCATGTGCAAAGCAGGTCTTCTGATTTAGGATGCTTCATTGCCAACAATATGCATGTCAATGGCCACAATTGTTATATGAGCTTAATGCTACTGATCCTAGATTGTGCATGCACTCCACGATTATAGTGGAGGAAGTCATGTATGTGGACCACAATCCCACTTCTATACAACTAGGTCATGAATGCGGAGTGACTAAATTCCTACTCTGGCAAAACTAGACCAAAACTTCCGCATGACTGATACGGAACTTCATCTAAACTAAGTTAGAACTGCTTCATGAGTATTCCACAAGTGACCACAGAAGCCCAAACATCCTACAGAAATGTCCACTTACGCACAGTTAGTCACTAGTTATGGGCACGGGTGATGCAGAATTCGTGCACGACCGGAACATGAGTGCGGGACGCAACTGTCAGGATCTGTAGTGACTTTTAGATGATTGTAACATGACTCTGTCAAGATGGACAAGTAACTCAGATTTTGGAGTCTGTTGTGATTTTCACACGACTACATCATCACTCCTTGAAGCTAGACAAATCTTGTAAATTTTGGAATTTGCCATGACTTACATACAACTGTACCGTGACTCCCTGATGAAGGACAAATGTCATAGATTTAGGGGTCCACCGTGACTTACAAATGATTGGGACGTGACTTCGTAATGATTTCCAAATGTCATAGATTTTGGGGCCTATTGTGACTTTCATACGACTATAATGTCAGTTTAACGTGATTGGTCACCCATGACTTCGACACGACTAGAGCGTGACAAAAGTGGCAATATTCAATCAAGTATTTATATTATTCCACAATATCCACATGGCAACTTGTTGTCCATTTCCTTTAAGCCCAGGTTTCTTTATCCCTGCTCATCCGCCTCATTCTTCATCTGTTTTCCAAAATGGATGTTCATAGTATATTGTCACGGCGACTCCTGCGCGACTGGTCCACCACGATTGCAGGGCTAGAAGTCATCATCCAGTTGTACGACTCACTCACAACTGCTACGCAATCATGTTTTGTAGTCACGTTTGGTGCCAGTTTCTAGTAGTGTTAATGATTTAGTTTTCCCTTCAATCTTGAATGTACTTCTACTTAATATTTTTTTAATGAGTGAAAATTAAGTGTTTTTTAGTTGTTGTTTTTTTAGATTTTCAACTCAATTATTTATGATAAAAAAAATTAGAAAATCAAAGTGAGTAGTGCAAAAATTTGAAGTTAAGAAGAATTAAAGTCAAAGAATCTAGTTGAGCAAATCAATGTATAAAAAAAACTTGTTTTTTTCACTTTAAATGCAAATATCTTGCAATCTACATGGTCAAAGTCTATGAAATTTCTTCCACACATTCTTACACTAGTTTAGTGCAAGATCCTATGGTTAGATATGCAAAAAAAAAAATTTAAAATTTTTTTAACTTTATATAATAGAAATAGAAAATTTGAATGTTTTTGGATTGAAAAAGGCCTTGGGACTTTAGGGACTAATGATATAGCTACAACCTTGTAGAATCAAAGTTGACAACAAGGAATACAACTCAATTGTTCTTATGGTCATTTTCACTAAATGGGGATAAATGAGGGACAAACATAAAAAGTTAACTGTGTGTTTTGTGACCCCTCTACTCTAATTTAAGATCTTTGATCTCTAATAAGAATTTAATTTTTTCAAATTTAATTTTTTCAATATTTTTAACAAAAAATGCTTGCAATCTCTCCATCAAAGACTTCTAGATTGTATTTTTTAAGTATTCCAATATCCAAAAGAAATGGGTTTGAGACTTTGATAATCTCAAGAGAAATACTTCACTTACTAGGTGATCTTAGAAAATAAGATAGGAACATCCAATTTGATGCTTTCTATTTAGTGGCCACTTGATAAAACCTTTGAAAGAAATAAAGAAGAGGGGCAAAATATCCACTACATCTTCCAATACCAACACAAATTTTAAAGATCAACCAATGGGAGTTGAATAGTTCATTGAGGCAACCAATGGGAGTTGAAGCATCTTGTGTTGAAAGGATGGTTTTTTAGAGGGACCTAGTGGCATGGATAGGTACCTCATGCTTTTGACTTTGAATCAACTAGTTTACAAACCAATATTTTTCAACAAAATTTGAAGCCAAATATTGGAAATTCCTTCTTTAATCAATTGTAGATTTGAATGTTTGTGATTTTGATTGGAATTTTTTTGATTTAAATTCAAATGATAAATTATAATTATAGTGATTTTGAGAAGATTTTTTAAAACTTTTTTATCCAGTCATTTTTGAAGGGTCATTTTTTTAACTAGAAAAGTTATTTTTGAATTGATCCCTTCTGGTATCTTTTGAATTATAGAGTAATTGTAGAGCAAAGTCTTCACAATTTATATTATAGAACTTTTAAAGAATTAACACAAGAATCCCCCCCAAAATGAATAAATTTTTTTTTGAGTGTTTTGGATGTGTTTGCTTTCACGTGTTCTTTGGAATTTATTTGCTTCAAAAATCAATTATTTGCTATGAAAGTACTTTAATGCAAGCTCTTTGAATTGATATTCATGCAATCAATCAATTTGTTCATTCTTTCATCAAGTCTTCTTTTTTTTCACAAGGTAGGTGGTAACAAATTATGGTTCACTAATTCCTAATCAAGCTCTTTGTGCACTTTAACTAGCACATTCAATACTTATTTATGTCAAATTTTGATTTTCAAGCCTTCTTAAATTTTTTTTATCATTGCATGACACCAAAATCCAAAGGACCAAGTTTTAGAATTATATATAAATAACTAGAAATCAAGATTGAATTTTAAATTTACTAAAACAAATTATTTTAAAGATATAGAATTTTGAAAACTTTCATTTAATAATACTTTGACCAACCAATGACAATACTTTGAGGTTTAAGAGATCCCAATTTTGATTCTAAATTTGAATTTGAATTACAAAATTTCACCTCATGATTTGAACTCTAAATCATATGTATCCAAAAACCAAATCATCAATTGTTTTGAACTTAGAGATATGATGAATCATCTACAGATATTAATATAAAATCAAATCAAATACCTAAAAATATAAATATAAATATCCAATGATTTTTTTTCTCGTATTTGTCTATTTTCTAATATTTCTCATATTAGAAAATATTTGAGTTAGAATTTCATTCACAACCTTTTTTTCTACATTTTTTTTGAATTTTGGAGTCACACTAGCCAATAAAACAATTAAATTTTGTTCTTTCGACATTTTAAAGTCTTACTCATGCAAATGATAAGTGAAATGTTCTACATACATAATTGTGTTTTTTGCAAAGTAGTCATTCACAATTTAATGAATGATGTTTTGAAATTTGAGAATCTTAGGCAATGCAATGCAAAAACTAGTGCACCGTATTAACAAAATGTTCAACTTTTGAGTTCTCCATAGATTCATGGATTAACTTGGAGCTAAAACTATCATGCTATATTAATGGACATCAATACCTACCCTAGATTTGAGACTTATACATACATAATTATATGTCACATTTTTTAAGGCCCGAATCATGCCTAGTTAATGAAATTGACCATTTGCCCATTGCTTCCCATTCAACTCTCCAACAATCATTCACTATAATCTGGTGAGAACCCACTGTTAAAAACAAAATCAAAACAAAAAACGATTATGCACCTGAAGTAACGTGCCCTTTTTCTGCATGTGCTGGTCAAGCCGAGAAGATCCTGCTCCAAACATTATGAGCATGAGCAGCAGACTGTTGGTAGTGCCCAAGTTCTGCTTGAGCTCAACCACTTTTCAACAATGGTTTGCATTTGACGTTGGATTTGTGGATTTATCACTTGTGTTGTTCATCAACTTGACAGGAGAAGTATTTCTTTCACAAAATTGCTACCGCAGGTCTTTTGATCGGTCGAGTCCATAAGATCCAAAACCGCACTTGCAAAAAAACATATTTACCTTCTGTGCAAATTCTGCCGGCCAACGTACATGTGTTTCTGTTCAAGTGGTACTCGTAACTTGTGAATACTGTTTACACAGGGCAATGTTCATGAAGAGTGAATTGTAAACAGACTTGAATTTGACTAATACATTGCTTGAGAATCATCAGTGATTTTGTGGTATTAGCCTTACAGTACCAGGTGAATACTGTTGTAGCTTCTCATGGTTGCTTATCCATTCAATCATGACAATGCTCCATGGTGTGACTCTCTGGGTTGTTCTCAATTTCATGTCTACTATCAAGGCCATTTGGGTGGTAAGATTCAGAGGCCCTAGTTTCTATCCACAACAATTGAGATTCTTGAGTTCTAAGTGAAGAATGCAAGGTCCTGCAGAATATGAATCTTGGAACAATAAACCAAGTGCCTCAAGTTTTGTGTAGCACTAGCGATATGACAGTTGCTTTAGCTCAACTTCAAATTTTCTTATAACTTCAACTAAGTGCATTTGATCATTTGTAGGGTATGAATAAGGTTTTATAGTAATGATTTGCAAAGCTCTTTTTGTTTGTGAGAGAACTTTGCTGAAATACTGTGCTTTTTGTTTGGATTCTTCATCACAAAGTATAACTCTCATTTTCCTAAGCGCAAATTCTTCTATTTCTTGCCAAAAGATCTCTTCCAATATTGCGGACAGATTGCCAAAGAAAGAGCCCAGGAGCAATCTTCTTCTTTATCTTGCTTTGAAATAGAGACAAACTTAGTGTTCACCATCTTACAACAGTTTTGTAAAATAAATAAATGCAAAACCGTAAACCTCTACTCCAAATGCAGTCAAATCTCCAAGTCTCAACTCCCAAGTCTGCTCAAGCCAAGCCATTGAAAGTGTTTTGAGGATGACTATAAATTACAATTTTACAAAGAAATCAATTAGCAACAATAGTACATGCGGAATTCAGGAATTGTGTAACCAAGTTTTGAAAACATGAGTTGCCCCACTAGCAACCATGGACTTCAGAGCGCAACCTATTTACAAAACCAAATCCTCATAAAGCAATTGCACTTCATAGCAACCTATTTTCAAAACCAAACCCTCATAAAACTTACACAAAAACTTACAGAGACAGGTAAAAAACAACGATTTGGATGATTTTAGGTGTAAAGATTTGCTTTATCTTACAAATACTGAACGTGACTAATAAAAACCCAAGGAAGATATATTGGATTGACATACACATCAAGCTCATTGATAAACATTGAATTATGTAATGTTTGCTAAACTCTTAGAAGTACCAGCTTGAATTTTTTATCAATTTTTATTACAGCTCTAAGATAGAATGATGCAAGATTTTCATCATTAGTGCTTACAAGTAGCACTATTAGCCATTGCAATACATACTTTAAAAGATTAAACTTTACAACTTGAGATGGATCACATGTAGTTGAAGAAGTCGTTTAAGGAGGCCACATTATAAACTAATCACTCATAGAACCTTATGGAACACATGCGCAATTGTAGAGTCGGATGTTCAAATCCAAGTGTAGTATTTATAAAAAAAGCAAACATCCAATCCTCGGCAAGCGCAAATTTACCACTTACTAAAATAAAAAGTCCTTAGGCACTTACCATATCAATAATCTCTCTCTCTCTCTCTCTCTAAATATAAATCTTGATCAAGTCTAGTAAAACTTGTTGTAGTTAGTAGCACACAACTTCTAAAATGAACTATAGAATAATATTCCAGGACAGCTTGTACAATGAAGACTCCTTCGTATGCTTCCCTTTTAAAATTTTGGAGAGTTTACTCCACTCACTTGTGGATAAATCCAAAAGCCAAAAATGTTGACTTCTTTCACTATGGTGCACAGTTACATGCAGAAAGATTCCTCGCAAAAATTGAAGAAGGGCTCTTCAAAAGCTCCTCAAAAGAAGGGCACCCATATGATTTTTCCTCCACCCAAGCCTTCCTTTCATTTTCAAAACAATACTCTGTAATACAATGAAACCATCAACAATCTCTAATACATGTATTAGAGAATGATGGGATGCATCCATTTGCATCGTGACTAGCAACATAAACAAATGGTTCTTTTCAAGCACCCAATCAAGGAACACCGAGTCAACTGCAGATTCCATTACATATAGTGTAAAAGGGTTGCTTTCATTGTAAAGCTCTAGTTTTCCTTTAGCAAAGTCATAAGCACATGAGTACTTGTGTTGTAATACTAGCCATTTGCACTAGTCCAATAGTGTAAGGGACTAAAAATGGAACCACATTGCGATGCTACTACGGACCAGTGCTTGCTATTAGAATCGTAGATCTTGATAGGTAGTGTGCGACAACGTTTCTCGTAGACTACCACAACCACCTTATAGCATTTCGTATCCAAGTCCACTTTGATTTGCACCATTGCAAGCAAAGTATAGTATCGACCATACATAAACAAGAGTTCATGTTGAACTTGTATTAAGAAATTCACTACAACAATGCACAACCCATTGTCCTTAGTGGATTTCCAAAGAAACATAAAGCATACCAATTTGCCATCACATGCATCCATTGCGGTCCATGTGTTGCACCGCTCCAAATCATCACCTCAAGGACTTCGCAGATGGAGGTTGTAGGCATATTGCCACTTGTATTTTGTAAAATCATATATTGTTACAAAAAAATGCATTTGTGGAAGAATGCGAAAGAAGTACAACCATAGGGGGACTTGCCTTGTCACATGCTTGATTGATTTCCATTTTGGCAAGTTTGTAGTAGCCATGTCTCTCTTTCATGCCCTCGAGAGACAATAAAGGCAAGTGATATCAGGCACTAGCAAATGTGCGAAAATAAGAAGTAGCTCCTTTGGAAGAGTTCTCCAAAGAATAGGATTCAACATCTTTGGATCCACGGAAACAATGTTGCATAAAGTAGCCATGTCAAGTAATAGTCACAACCCTAATCCTGGAAACTCTCCCTTCTCACCATCCACAAGGCCGTTCAATTTTTCTCACAAGAGCCATACCACTTGAAGATAATCCATTCTCCGACAACCATTGCATTGGCCACCACTTGTTGCACTCTGGTCCATCATCACCATTTCTCCCACCTCCACGGCATCATTACTTGGGAAGGCAGAATATACCTTATTCGAGTTTTGGGGACGACTTTTGTCCGTACTAGTGGTGCGTTTCTTTTTGCTCCTTGTCAACATCTTGAATGTATGACCTCTTGTGCTATAGGCTTTGCACTAAGCTTAGAATTGCTAGAAACTTGTTTACACAGTCGTTGAGCTAGAAAGCAAAAACTTTCTCAAACTGCATAAGCTAGTTCTGCAACCTAGCTATGGTCCATACTCATTTCCAATTTTGATATTGCAAACCACCAATAAGATTGAGATTCGAATGCATGTGTGCTAATAAAAACACATCAAGAACATGATGGGGCTTTAAATCAATGTATTTGAATAAAGTAGTCACCAACATAGTCCAATGAGCAACACAACATGTCCTCATTAATTTCAAGTTGAAAGCAAAGCAATGAACTTTCCCACCATTCTGGGTTGCACCAATTCCATCCCTACCAAACTCAAGTTTCAATCTCAAAGTAAAGGCAACCAACTACTACTTCGACCAAGAACTTTCTATCAATGAAACATTTCATGTTGGCATTCTTTTCATGAAAGTTGTTATTAAACTTGTAGGATTGATCGATACAGAGATTTAGGCATATACTCTTGTCCACTAGCCAAGTTAAAAACTTCCACTTAGAGAAGAAAACCATGTAAGTGACCCAAAACAGAAATTAAGAAGATAGAATACTCTTACTTTCGCAAACAACAAGGTTCATGATTCGAGAAAATCAATTGATGTATAGATGTTGTAGCAGACCTAGAAGTCACATCCCGGGGGGTGCACTACAAAGGAAGTTCATGGGTGAGGAGCGACCAAACCCTAACTACCAATTTCTACTTTTCCTAATTACTTTCTAATAAACTATAATTTCAACCTATAATTTTGAGCTTTGTTTAACAATGTCTATAGGTTTCTATTACCAAAAATTTCAATCCTAAATAACATGTGATATATTGTCTAAAAAAGATTGAAAAATGAACTAAATTGGCATGTTTTTCAACTAAAATATTTATAGAGATCATATGAAGATGACTATTGTATCAATATTCAACCAAAATAAACTTTCAGTAAAAAGCTACTTTATAGAATTTTCTTTTCATTTTTCAAATTTTTTTTTCATATATAATATAGGGGTGTGAAAGTTATTTTTAGCCTTACAATGTATCTTTTTTCTTCTAAAATTTATAACTAATTATTATTAACATAAAAAATACCAATAATTTAGAATATAAACTTTCAAAGTAGGAAAATCTATTCATATTTTCTTTTAGAAAAAAAATAAAATTTTAGGATATAATATAGGGGGTCCAAAATTTGGTCGCTCCTCACCCATGAACTTCCTTTGTAGTGCTCCCCCTGTGAGTCACATTCTACGAAAAAGCAAAGTATACTCTCCTGCCACTTGCCAGAGCTCACGTAGAACCGGGCTCTTAGCTTGTTTCAAGAGTAATAAAGCAACATAATTGACATACATTGTAACAATATTAGACATCAAGCATTAGTTGAAGCTATAAAAGGGCACTAAACAAGCTTAACTCTTTCAACACTCCACCTACAATGAGCTTTCAATAGACCCTTGATAAATAAGCAAGATGTAGGGGTCCCGTTTTGGAGCACATTAGGAAACACATAAAGCAAGCAGGAACATACTCTCTCTTATATGTAGGTGATGTTAGAATTTGCCCTATTTGTATTGTCTGCTAGGGATAAGCTGCGTAAATAGGTTGGCTTCTAATCCTAAAATCACACAAAACAAGTGGCAGCATATTCTCTTTTACATTTAAGTAAAGTTAGAGTCCCTATTTCTACCATCCGCTATCAATAATGGCACCAATAGGTTGACTTCTTACCCTCAAATGACAAAACCTTTGAGGATTGAACTTTAATTTGCCAAAATGATGTTTTAAAAACTTTGGCAAGTTCTTTAGAATTCAAGATATAGGGTGAAAGCAAAAAAATATAAACTTTTGAAAAAAATATATTTAAAAAAAAATACATATAAAATTAGAAAAATAGTATAATATACTACAAATAATATACCTTCAAAATTAAAGTCTAAAATAAATTTATTCCAAAAGTTATGATATAAAATAATTGATATTTTTGCATTGTTTTTTACAATTGCTAGAATATAATGAAACTATTAAAAAAAAATTTAAGAATTTTTTTTATCAAACACTTCATAAAGATAAGATTTCACATAAAATTTGATAGAAAAATGTTCTAAGATGTAGTCTGTGAACTATTGTAGCTTTTGTGTTTTTTTGTTTTATTGGTTAATGTTGGCTATTTTCAATAGTATTTCGGCATTTTGAGGTTAACTCTCTATAGTTGCTGGTTGGTTTGGAGTTTTACTTGGATGTCATCTATAGTGGTGGTTAAGGTCAGTTGAATGGGATGAATGGGGTATGAACTATAGTGACGGTTGTTTCGGTTGTCAACCGAATATGATGAAGTAGGTTGGAGGCTGTCAATTGTTCCCGAGTCTGGAGAGAGCCAGAACTCCTGCGGCAATGGAGGCCGGCAGTGTGTGTGAGCGAAATCGATAGTTGTGTGTTTGTGTGTGCAGAGTGAGTAGGTTGATTTGCTATAATGCTGGTTGTAATTTGTTTTAAGTCGTGCTGGATCGATAGTTGAGGTGGAGTAGAATTATGCAGGAGAGGAACTATTGTAGAATTCATGTGAAATATAATGCGGAGCTTTGAGATTAATATGTTGTGTTCAATTGTGAAATTTTGTGTGCATGGGTGTGTGAATGAGTATGGCAATTGTGTTTTGCTATGGTGTGACTGGTTGTAATTGAATGGCGTATCAATTGTAATGTGTTTGCTGAGTGTTAAGTCTATGGGTTTTAAACTGATGAAGAACTTATTTCATTATGTATGTTGGTTAATTGAGGATTTCTGATTGTTTTATCTATAGTGTTATGACCATCTGATTGATGTGAAGCTATGGGTGTATGTGAAATTTTAGGAGTGATTCTAAAATCAATAGTCTTTTAGAATGAGTGATTTAAAAGAGAAACGAGAGTTATCCAGAATAAATCAGAAGAAGTGTCAATTTTGCAATTGTTCAAGTTATGTGAAGCCTGAGTGTAGATCTAAGAAAGAAATCACTATAGTAAAAATTCAGAGTCGGAACTTGTCGGAAGTGAAGTCAGAATCAATGGATCTTGAAGAAAATCAATTGAAGATATCGAGTGCTGAGCAAGAGGATCCATAGGATTGTACCAGCTGGTTGGTGAAATTGTAAAGAGGATCAAAAGGAAAGGCTGAATCAATAGATCTTTGAACAATGGATAAGTTCCCTAATTCAGGCTTAACTATAATAATATGTCCAATCTATTGCTAGGGTCAAAGTGAGATATTTTCTCAATCCTTTTAATTGTACACAACTTGGGAATTAATTTAGTTCCCTAGGAATTACCTATTGCAAACCATACCTCCCCGCGAACGAACTTAAACTATAGTTATTTTATTATAATTCATTTTATAGTAAATAACAATCTACATAAGATGTCTAGAAATGTGTGTCCAATAAAGACTTATTTGCATTTATTTAGAAGCTAATGAATTTTAAAAAATTTAAATCTCTTTTAATAATTCTTCCTATTTAGTAGAAGAAATCAAGGGACTCACATATTGAATTGAAAATCATTACTTCAAATTCATTATAGTACTAACAATATTTGAATGTAAATTTTGATAAATTAAAAAAACTAGTCTTTTTTTAAATTGCACAAAAATATCTATTGAATTGGGCAATGTATTTTTTGTGTCTTATACAAATTTCAAGTATAATAGAAAAATCCCATTAAATTATTCCCAATTTTGTATTATGTGCAAGATATGTGATGCAAAATACTACAAGGTTTTTTATGTGCTTATCATATAGCTTTGTAAACAAAAAAGAAATGCACTTTATTTTGTTTCTTTCTATGCTACATTATAAGTCTTTTAGTCCTCTTGAGTTAAAACACTATATTGGGTGATTGCAAGAAGGACCAAACAATTTTAGTAGCATTTTGACAAATTGATTTTTGTTCCAGCTATAACTTTTGAATTTTATAATGCCAAAAATAAAAATCTATTTCTAGATGTTTTGATTGTAATTTTATCTTTTATTTTTCAAAATAATTTAATAATAATTTAATATTTAAAATTTAATTTCTCTAATTTGTCACACTTTTGGATTTTTTGTTTTTAGAATTGGCAAGTATCCAAATTTAATATGCTAGAACTAAACTATTTTTACAATGGGGCATATTTTATATGATGGGCATTACAAAATACATTATTTTATGTCCTCCACATTCATGCAAATGGACCAAAAAAAGGGCTCCATGCCTTTATGGTGCACACACTTTTGAACATTGAAGATGGTTTTGAGTTCAATTTTTTGGTGAAATCTAATCACCATCAAGTCCTCATAAATGTCCAATTTTATTTATTTATATTTTTTTACTATCATTTATTAAAAATCAAAATGTTGAAATACACCTAATTCTACCTACAATTCTAAATGTCTCAGAAAAGGCATACTTAAATGTTTTGATTTTTAATAAATCAATAATAGTGAAATAAAAGAAATAAAAATTAGACATTTGTAAGGATTCAATGGTGATGAGATATCACAAAAAAAATGAACTCAAATCCATCTTCAATGTTAAGAAGTGTGCACCATGAAGCCCCTTTTTTAGCCCATTTGCATGAATGTGAAGGACGTAAAATAATGTATTTTTTCATGCCCTTCTTATGGAACATGTTCCATTGGTGTAAAAATAGACCACCAAAATTTTAGCTCTAGTATATTAAATTCAAATACTCTCTAGTTCTAAAAACAAAAAAATCCAAAAGTGTGACAAATTAGAAAAATTGAATTTTAAATATAAAATTATTATTAGTTTAAAAAAAAATAAAAGATAAAACTACAATCAAAACATCTAAAAATAGGGGGGGGGGGGCATTGGATTTAAAATTCAAAAGTTATAACTTGGACAAAATCTAGTTTTGAAGAA
This sequence comes from Climacium dendroides, assembly GCA_950106755.1. Taxonomy (NCBI): domain Eukaryota; kingdom Viridiplantae; phylum Streptophyta; class Bryopsida; order Hypnales; family Climaciaceae; genus Climacium; species Climacium dendroides. The sequence continues at coordinate 43,400,855 of OX467082.1, read as the reverse complement.
TCCTACCCAAATCGTTCCGTCTTTTTTGCAATCACCCTACTATAAAGTATTGAGGTTGTTGGAGGAGTGAAATGAGACTTTCAAGGAAGAGTATAATTATAGAAAAAAGTTGGTACATTTTTGCTATTTTATATAGTCATTAAGTAGTTTTTTTGAGAAATGCATCTATTTTCTATATTTTGATTTATCCAACCAACCCAAACATGTAAGTGATTAAATCTCAATTTTAATTATGATATTTCATTTGTAATTCTATAAAATAGTAGTAGTTCTTTTTTAGAATGAAAATGCATTCATACTTTACTTTTTGATATTAATCCCTCAATGACCAAGGGAGCACAATGCGTCTTTTTTCAAATTTCAATGGCCAATTCTTGGTCAGATGAAACAAATTTCAACATTTTGTAAACTAGGATTGGCTAGAGTAACAAGTTAATATACATGTTACATTTTGTGATTTTCAAAATTTCAAAGTGAAAAGTATTTAAAAATTATTATTAAAAAATATAGTAAAATAGTAAAAAGAAGCAAATATAATGTTTTTGCAATGAAAGGAATACTAGTGTTGGAAAAAAACATTTTCCTAGACATTTCTAATCTAGACTTTGCATAAATAAACTAGGTTTGGAAAATTTATTTTTCAAATTTATATTTCTAACAATTTCAAAGATGTAAGATTCAATTTGGTGTATAGTAGAATACAAAATAATTACAATGATTCTAGATTTTTGGAAGATGTTCCAAACAATATGCTACTAATATCTATAGTTAAATTTCAAAAATCAATGCATATATGAATTTTCTTTAGGTTTATAGGATCCAATTTAGTCAATTTTGGCTTTCTTCTCCTTCTGGCTTCTGCTTATAAATAGGTATAATTTTGTGAGAGTTTCTTATTTTTCAATTTTTTTCAATAAAAATTGCTGCATTTGTTTAAGATTCCAATACAATGTTTTGTGGAGGTTAAAAATCAATATTCATCATTTTATAACTTTTCTTGCAAAAAAAGCAGTGTTTTTTGCTAATAAAGTTGATCATCCAAAATTGTTTTAATGCAAGAATTCAATTGTCAACACTTTCCACAATTAACTCCATGCATTCCAGACAAAAAGTATTTACTTTGTATGGATAAAATCAAAAATTTCAAGCACATCCATGTGCAAAAAAGTATCAAAGTGGAACAACTCTTTTTAATATTTTAATTTTACTATTTATAAACACACTTTAGAATAAAATCATACATTTTTCAAGTGTGTTCTAGCAATTTTGAACATTATTTTTTTTTTAGAGAAAACATATTGATAAGAAGTTATTTAATTTTTAATAAATGAAAGATTTTATCAAAATCTTTAAATATTTTACTATTTTCTAAAGATACAAACAAAAATCATTTATTTTCCAGAAACTTCTTTAGTTTATTATTCTACATCGGTTTTGGATAAAGTTTTATTTCTACTTGAATTTTGAAAAACACACTTTTGATTGTATTGTAATTTTTAATTTCTAAATTTAAATTTAAAATTATTTTTTGCTAGATTTCATAGTACGCCCATTACAACTTCTAAATGCAATAAAATCAACAAATGTTATTTGCAATTGCCTAGATGAATTTTTAGTTAAATCTTGATATAAGTGGAATTTTGAGATTCAAGAGTTTCAATCCAACACATTTTCTAGCTTTAATCACTAAATAATGACCCATGCAACCTTTTTTTGTTTTTTATTTATTTTGGAAAGGTTTCTTGGGTAGCAAAAATCATAGATTAGTTGAGTTATGTAAAGAGAGAAATGGATTGTCTTTGAATAGGTCAAAGATATGGTTTACATTGAAGTTACCATTACTTGACTTTGTTTTATGAAGAAATTAATACAAAATTTTCAAGATCATTAAAGAATTTAAAATATTCTATTAAGGTAAAATAATGATGTTTTCATAATCAAATCTTTGAAATTTTTACACTATAAGTGACAGACAAAATAATAGTCCATTATAAAATTATCTTATTATAAAATACAAACTTGAGTTTGGGGGAATTATTAGTGTAATGCATTTGAAATTGATTTGAAAAAATATTTATGGTTTAAAAATAGTAAATTGATCATGTTCATGATGCATGACATAATCCTTGTTGGTGAAAAAAATTTGGAAGTGACATATCACTAGTAGAAAAAGCAGAAATTTCTGTTGTTTCGGTAACGTTGTTTTGGTCACCGAACAACAGATTTCTGCTGAAATTTACAGAAATCTGTAAATTTCAGCAGAAATCTGTTGTTCGGTGACCAAAACAACGTCACCGAAACAATAGAAATTTCTGCGTTTTCTACTAGTGTATGTTACATCTACATTTCATTTTAGATCAATGGAATCATTTTAGACCAATGAAATAAAATTCAACATAGTATGACTTGTAAGCAAATGAATATTTTATTGGAATACAAATTAGTTGTTGTTGGTTTGAAACATATTTCTAAAGGGAATTCTTGGTAAAAATGCACTAAACCCCTAGAGGACAACTTGAAGGATGGAAGGTGTTTTGGAAGAAAAAAAAATTCAAAACTGTCAATTTTTGATGCATTGTCCAAAATCTTTTTTTTTTTTTTGAATTCCAAATTTATAGAATTGTAAAGCAAGTAAGACAATGTGTGGAATACATTTCAATCCATTTGACCATGTACATGGAAAGATTCTAATATTTGAATTGAAAAAAATTGTTTTTTTTCATTCCTACAAATTCATTTCATACCTTGATCAAGATTGATAAATCTTGTTGGAGTTGGTAGCACCAGTTGGACTTGTGCAATCGACTTCTAAGATGGATTAAGGAATAGCATTCCATGATGTTGTGCATAGCAAAGACCTAGTTGTATGGTTGAATCCCGGTAAAGGTTTTGGGAGGTTACTCCACTCACTTGTGGATAAATCTAAAAGCCAATAATATTGATTTTTTCAATTATAGTGCACCATTAGAAAAGCATCACATGTGGTAAGAGATAGAGTAACAAGTTCTTCCACTAAAAGCTCTTCAAAGGAAGGGCATTCATAAGATTTTCCTTGTACCCACTCCTTTGACTGATTTTCAAAATGGCACTCTGTGATACAACATCCCTGATGGACCCTTTTGCAATGGAATGCATACATTTGCATTTGTTCCTCTAACACAAACATACAGTCCTTCTCAAGCATTGACGCAATCACAAACTTTCTTGTAGAAGGGTTGTCTTCATTGTAAAACTTCAATTTTCCTTTAGCAAAGTCATATGCACCTGGAGGGTGAGTGCAAGAAAGACTAGTCCTTTTTTGCGTCACACTTCGAGTGATAGAGTTGTCATTGGCCACAACTTTTGGAGGTTCAAGAAAATGAAGTTGAAATTTTTTGGGAGGTGGAGAACTCCATAGCTACGAGAGGCCATATTTTTTAAAAATTAAAAAAATCAAATTCTAATTAATTTCTAATTTAGCTAATTTGTCACACTTTGTAGTTTAGGGGTTTTTAATATTGGGGAGTATTCAATTTTGATCATTTTGAGCTGAAATTTTTATGGGCTCTTCCTATAATGTATTTGCATGATCCTACCAAAGGATTTTAAAGAAAACTCAATTTCAAGTGCGTCACGAGCGCTCGAATAAAGGTCACTTGTGCGCGCCATTTTGAACAATATAGATGATTTTTTTGGGGGGGTGGGTGAAATGTAATGAGGACAAAGTCTATCAAAATGGACATTTTTTATTTTTAAAAATAATGGTTCTCTTTTTTTCTAAAAATTTAAAAGTGGACTTCACTATTTTCAGTGAGAAACTGGGACCCCAGGCTACAACAGTACTACAAGACAACATCTAGTATTTTGGTAATACTCCTATAGGGCAGCAAATGGAGCCAATGTCAAAATTCCTTGGAAAATGTTGAAGCAATGCATTGTATAGTAGCTAGACACTTGTCAATTGTAACCTCAATCTGCAGATTTATCAACGGTCCACAATAATTTCCAATTCTGCAGTACAGTACTGTAGTACTCATAGTACTGAGCCGCTGAAAATAGGTACTAAACAAAACACTACGAAAACTGGTGAGTCTTTCTTGCACTCACCCTGGAGTTATAATTGACAACCTATGATACCAACCATTCATGCTAGTCCATTTGGGATAGGACCGAAAAGAGAACCACATGATGGTGCTACTTTGGTTCACTACTTTGTACTAGAATCATATATTTCTATTGTAAGACGACTTTTTCAGTAGCCTATCACCACAGCTTGATAACATTTTGTGTGAGAGTCCATTTTGATTTGCACTATTGTAGGCAAGTCCAAGTATAGATATAGTAGAGGCCAGAATTCATGCTGAACTCGCGTCAAGAGATTCACCACAACAATGCACAACTGATTGCACTTGGTGGGTTTCCAAAGAGATATAAAGCACACCAATCCACCATCACACGCATCCAGTGCGGTCCATTGACAAGGCCACTATTTCCTATCATCATTCCAGAGCCTTTACAAATGGAGTTGATACGCATATTTCCTTATGCATTTTTTGATGTCATATATTGTTACAAAAAGACCTTTATATTTGAAGGAAAGAAGTGCAACCATGGGGGGATTGGCTTCATCACATGCTTGGTTGATTTCTGAGTTCACAGTAGCCATGTCTCTCCTCCACTCCCTTGAGAGACAGCGCAGGCGAGTGATATCAGGCAAGGGCAGACGTGCCAAAACAAGGAGCAGCAGCTCCTTCGGAAGAGTTCTCCAAAGAACAGGATTCAGCCATGTCGAGTAAGCTTCTTAGCCCTAGTCCTGGAAATTCTCCCTTATCATCGTCCACAAGGTCGTTCAGCTTCTCTCGCAAGAGCCATGCCTATTGAAGATAATCCATTTTCCGACAATCATCGTCCACGCCGCCACTTGTTCCAGCGTGATCCATCGTCGCCATCTCTCCCACCTCCACAGCATTGTTACCAAGAACGGCAAAATATTTCTGATTCGAGTTTTGGGGACAGCTTTCGTCTGTACCAGCGTTGCGTTCCTTTTCGTCGCTTGTCAGCATCTTGTGTGACCTCTTGTACTGAAACCCTCAGATATGCTTGAGATTCTCTGGAGAACTGTTCACGCTGTTGCTGAGCTAGAAAGCGAGAACTTCTCAGACTCCATTCTGCAGCCAGAGTTCCGTGCTCATTTCCAGTTCTGATTTTACAGGTGATTGAACAATAAGAGTGGGATTCGAATGCATACTAAATAAAAACTCATCAAAGTACCTGAATAATACCTGGAGCTTCAAATCAAAGTACCTGTCAGTGAATAAAATAGTCGGTCGCGTGCTTTACAAAAGTCCAGTGAGTAGCGCACCATGTCTTCATTCAAGTCAAGAAGCAGCGAGCTCTGCCACCGTTCTGGGTTGCCACAATTCCATCCAGTCCAAACCAAAGTTTCAATCTCAACGTGAAGGCAACCAAATACCACTTTCGACCAAGATCGACCTTTGCACCGGACCTCAGACGTCGGCATGCATGCATACTAAACATTCTCTTCATGTAAGTGGTCTTTAAGGAAGATTGAGACAAAGAAGCATGCATGCAGTCATTTCCACCAGGGCTTTTTTTTTCATTTTTGAAGAAGTGCCATAGTGGCGATATAAAATGTTATAGTGGTGCTCCAAATTGCAACATTCATCCACTTATTGGATGTATAGTACGGTTTTCATCCACAATTAGGCAATTTCATCTAATATATTCTTTAATTTCAAAGTTGTCTGGCGATTTCATCCAATTTTGGGGGCATTTTTTATAACCTTTTTTAGCCAGATTTTTTTTTCTGGTGCAATCTGGCACCAGAAAGCCAAAAAAAAAAAGCCCTGATTTCCACTAGCCAAGTTAAGAACTTCAATTTTGAAAGGAAAACCATCTGCTACAGAAACTGAAGCTAAGAAGATTGAAGATCGTTTCACAAACAGCCGATTCGAGAAATTCTACTGATGTAGATATATTTCTAGAACAGACCTGAAAGCGTTCAAAAGATTCACATTCTAAAAAACGTAGCACGTCCCACCGACATGTAGGTGAAACATCAACTTTTTTAAGTTAATTGAAGCTGCAAAAGTGTACTAAGCTTAACTCTTTCAACAATGCAACTACAACAAACTTTTAGTAGACCCTTGGTGAACAAGTAGGATGTAGGACTTTCGATTTGTACAACACTATAAACAACAAAAAAACGGCAATCTTTTATACAATTATAGTAAAGTTAGAATCCCTAAAGTTAGAGACCCTATTTGTAACATTTGCTATTGCTATTTAATGACATAAATAGGTTGGCTTCTAAATTATGACACAAATAGGTCCTTTATCTTATTGGAGAGCACATGGAAAAAATATGCCTTCAACATGCCTTTGGAGGTAATGTCAAGGGACACCCTATACATTGTTCCATAATTCTTTTGAGGCAACCAACAAATACAATTTGTGAAGGGGGACTGCAAAGCAAGAAAAGGTTACCCCTTAAAGGACAAGATCTATCACTAAAGACCTCCAAAATGATTTAATTTTTGGACTAATAGGTGCATTCATAATTTCTATAGTGATATGGAAAGTCATTGATTGGCCACTTCTTGATTGTACCATATTTTGAGGATTAATTTGAATATATTATCTCTAAAAGAAAAATGAATGATGTCCAAAGTGATGGTTTTATGATTTTCGAGATTATTTTTAAAATGAACAATGCACCTATTGGTCTAAAAATTGGATCAATTTTTGCAAAGTACTTTGGTGATAGATCTTGAATGACTACTAGAAAATTCAATTTTTTTGTTGATTTGGTTTATTTTTCTATTGTTGACTTTGAACAAAAATTGACATAAAAGTGAACCAAATCAACACAATTAAATAAAAAAAATGAATTTTCTAGTAGTGAATGTCCTTTTATGGTTAGGTGTCAACTTCTTTCAATTCATATACTAGCAAGAAAGATACTCATTTTGAAAGCTTGTGGTTTATAATGGGTTGTGAAATTGAATGGAGTGGTTCAATGTACATTCATTGTTGCTCCTTAAAATTGAATATTAGGTTTTTGGTTCCCACTACACTATGAACTTTCTAATCTAGCTTCTTTGATATTGCCTCTCTAATACTTTGTATATACATTAGGAAAATTTTGAGCCCTCCAAAGGCCCCCTTCACAGTGACCAAACCAGTCTATTAACCGTCCTGGAATTAGTAGGGGCATATAGGTACAGTGCATGGTCAGATTGTGTGAACTTCGCTAAAGATGTCAGGACTCAAGTAATGAGAGTGTAGTGGAAACCTATATAATAATCAAGTACTTCAGTTTCTATTAATCCGATTAATTGACAAATTAATCAATTTTACTAAACATAAGCAAAGGGAAGTGAACTTCGAAGCTTGATGTCAAAGTAATTGGAGATCATTCAAATATTCCAATTAGCTCCAATTATCAAATAGATGAGGATATTAGTAAATGAGGAGAGAAGTTATTTATACAAATGGTATAGTAGTAGGTAAAACAATGCATGTGGGATATGTAAATTAGGATTAAGAAGAGCACAACCACCCATAGTTAAGTCAAAAGCTGAAATTGTATTCAAAGTTGAATTTCAGACCCCATTTAGGCATAATAGAATGATTTTTTTCAAAAAACTTTAAACCAAATAAATTTAAAGAATAAAACTAAAATTCATCTCCAAAAATCCGTTTGAAGTTTAGAGTCTTCAATAAAAAGTTATGGACAAAATTTGGAGAGGGTGTTTGAAAATGTCAAAGAAAATTTTCCTTTCAACCACTTTTAGAATTTTGTCTATAACTTTTAATTGAAGAATTTAAAACTCAAACGGATTTTTGGAGATGAAAACTATTTTGATTCTACAACTTTATTTAGTTAAAAGTTTTTTGAAAAAAATCATTGTTTTATGCTTAAATGGGGTTTGAAATTCGACTTTGAACATAATTCTTGCATTTGACAATGAGTGATCTATCTTCTAAATATCCCATATCCTTTGACGATTCACCATGGACAATTGATTTTCTATAAAAACAATCTCTTCACCATCCTTCTAACCAAATGTTAATGAGTAGTCTCTTTCATGATGTCATCAAAAAATTACTTGATGGTAGATATCATTGAACTATTTTTGACATTTGCTTCTTTTTCATAACTTGATTTTTAACAACTGAAGGTATGCAATAATCAATGTTAAGCTGGATTACGATAGTTGAATCTTTGATTACCTAATTACTTATACTTGGGTGCTGAACCTTGACAGTCATCGGATGTTGCGACTTCAGGTGGGCGAATATAGGGGAAAAATTAATCGTCAAACGAAGTTAAAAGTAATCATGGGGTCCTTTTAGCTGCTGTGGAGGGGGCTTCCGGAGGGCTGAGAATTTCTCTAATGACTAGAGTTTTGGGACTACAAATTAAATTATCTTTAAGAAACTCTTGAATTCTTTAGAAATAATTTCAAAACTGAATTTTAGGAATTTGTATAGAAATCTTAAATAGAACATTTCAATTAATTGAATTATTTTACAAGCATGTGGTGAATCTTCTTTGAAAAATATTGCCTTCACTATTCTTGCAACAAATCCTATTCTAATCCTAGAAATTTTTGCACAATCTTGTGCAAAATGACTTATACAAACTTATCAAGTTCAAAGCTTAATTTGCATTTTTGGAATAATTCACAAGAAAGGAAAAGTATAATATTTAGAAATTTAAAAAATTTAGATTTTACATTAATTGAAGACTTGAAACTTGAAAGTGCTTGCACCAAGTGAAGGTGGAAAACTTTTACCCTAGTCTAATATGACACAATACATGAAAGGTTGGTTATATCTTAAACTCTTGAAAGTTGTAATTTTCATCCATGACACCATAATGTTCAAAATAATTCAGAGTTGAAAGGAAATAGTGAGGGTATTTAAATTCCATTGGAAAGGTACCATCTTTTTGTTTTTTGATTAATACAATTGGCATTTTTCATCTTGCATAATTAAAAATTCAATTCTTACACAATTCCAATCAAGCATACCAAATTTCAATTTCAAAAAAATAAAATTTTATTTTTTGTGAATTAATTAATTTAATATTTATGATAATTGATGAAAAACATTAATGATGAATTTTTTAATTTGATTGCATATATATATATATATATATATATATATATGTATATATATATATGAAACATCCATTTACACATCTTTTCTTCAACAAGCCTTTCCAAAATAGTTTCAAAATTCCCTCTATAGAAATTTCAATGTTGGAAGTGACAATGCCCAAATTTTGTAAAATAGACTATCTTTGTATTTAAACTAAATATATTATTAAATTGAACCAATATTATACTCCCTCCATCCTGAAATAAATTTGTGATTTTCAAATATACTTGTTCCAAATTAAATTTGAAATTGGCTCTTTACAATTGAAGCTAGTTCAAATACCCAAAAGCAAAAGAATTTAAAAATACAACGTTCTAGAGACTATATAGCAATTCGATCCTTATAAAGGGAATTGAAACACAACCAACTCTAATCAACCCAAGGCTCAAAAATTCAACCCACAACTATACAAAAATTGCTACTAATAAATCTCTTGTTGAGAATTTCTTCAACTTGAATCACAAGACATTGTCAAAATTGAATATAGAGGATGTCAATGGGCATCGTTGCACCAATGTTGCTTGAAAAATGATCAAAATTAATACCATTAAAATAGTTCTAGAAAAGGGCAAAATTTGTCAATTTCGTCGCTTGTTTTCAAATTTCAACATGCACTACTTCACTATTGACTTCCATTCTTTCATGCCTAGTGGGGTTTAGTAGAAGCTACAGTAACTACTGACACAATCCTGTGAAAATAGGAACTGCTCACTCACTAATCTAGCCATTTCTAAGAAACCTAGATTTATTTTGGGAAAGAGGGAGTATTTTGACAAAGATATAAGCAAAATATAACCAAAATTTCTAAAAAGGATTGGGGGCATTACAAGGTTAATTTGCATGAGCAAAAACACTCACAAACGCCTGTGGCACTACGAAGGGCAGGTTGCACTTGAAGTGAAATGAATGCACTTCAGGTTGCGAGGAGGATACGAAAACTAAGTTATAACTTAAGCTTACACTCACAAAGCATAAAACATTCAATGGGGTTTCTTTATGGATTCCAAGGCAATGACTGAAGACTGTTCCACCCTTCCAAAAACGAGTCCGAGTCTTTCATTCTCTGCTTCAAAGCTCGGCTCATCTGCTCCCCCGCCGCCTCCCTAGTCTCTGCATAATCCGCAATTCGCATCATTTGCGCCCCGTCTCGATCTTGCGTCACCACAACCAAGATCGTCTTGAACAAGTCCCGCAACATGGTGAATCCTCGACAAATCTCCCTTGGCTCCGTGTTTTCCAGGTCAATCAACGACATCTCCCCTTGATTCTTCAGCATCTTGTACAAATCGCAATCAGTCGGAAGATTAGCCGTGATGAAAGCCGTGTGCAGACGCGCATTAAGCTCCGTGATCTTCCCCCACATCTGGTCAAGGGACATGGTGCTAGTGTTATCCTGCCCATCGGTGAACGGCACTAGAAAGAAATCCGCCGTCTTGTTTCTCTTCCACGTCTCCCGAATCTTGTCCATGGCGACTCCCACGGCATCGTACAACCGGGTCGCACTGTAATTGTCCTCGTCGTCCAGCTCACTGCGGTACTTCTCCCGGATGAAGTCGATTTGGGTGTGGAAGTCCTTCTGGTACACCGAGCACAGACACTGCGTGCGCTTGTTGAACATCCAAACCACAATCTCGTCGTGAGGGTGCACGACGTCGGGGTTGTGTAAAATCAAGTTGGCGAAATTCTCGAGTAGAGACTCGTACACGCGCTTGCTTTTGTCGGTTAGGCAGCGGTCCCAGGTGGAAGCGGAGGCGTCTAGGAGGAAATGGAAGAAGGCTTTTCCGTTTGTGGGACGCAGAATGTTGTACTCACCCCAGGCATTTCGGGAGCCGTCAGCACTTGTTCCTGTCGCCTTCCAGCTCACTTTAAAGAGGGAACCGGATTGCGAAATACTCCCGAGACCCCGTGGTGCTAGGGGTCCAATCCACGACATGGTGCTCGAATTCTATGAGTCCCTAGCCTCAAGAAAATTTTCAAAGTCTATCGACCTAATTCCCCACGCCAGAAACAGACGGATGTGTCCCGCTTGCTTGCACTCGATCTAGTTAGATAACTACAAAACTACTGCACGCGTACTACCAAAGATGTTTAAGCTCCAAGCCTGCCTCTCAAACTCCAAGACGATGTGTCCCGCTTGCCTGCACTCCTAACCACAAAACTACTGCAGGCGTACCAGCGAAGGTCCAAGCCCGGCTCCAAGTTGTGGTCCTCTTCCTGATATAAGTAGCTTTGGCTCCAGCCTCGCTACAACTGAAAACCCTGGCCCAAGTTTTGTGATCAATATCTAACAGTACGTCACAGGAATTCCGTCACTAACAAACATTGATTTTGAAGACACACGTCTACCCTTTTGACAGTTGATATGGATTTTGTCTGCACTGCTTGGTATCGGATGGAGCGATTTCAGTTCTCTCTTGCCATGAAATGAAAAATGTGTCAACAAATAATGTATTTTTTTTTCTTGTCTGTACAGACTACTATAAGTGCGGGGGGGGCGGGACCCAGCAGATAGAAGATCGATTCTTGCCTCCAGTCTGTAATACTCTGTATAGTCCAGTTCATCCTCTTGGACAACGTGTACCTACAATCTCAGGCTTTAGGATTGTACTTACTTTTTTTTTTTTTTTTTTTTTTTTTTGGCAATTTGGGGCAACTGGTAGGAAGTTTGTGTGTGTACGTTCACACGTCAACGGAGGCTTTTCTTGCTCATCACTTTTGGCGGTAGACGTTACTCTACAATATTTAAAATATCCTATTCTCCAGAAATGAATCGGAGGCACTGCCAGACCAGCTGAAGATTAGTGAAACTTTGAACATATTTTGTACTCAGTACAAAGAACTTCTGTCAATAAACCTAACCACTAAGCAAAGGAGTCATTAAATATCGCAGTACGCAAACAAAACATTTAATTATGTAGGTATGTCCGTTTCTATACGAAAACCAATCCTAAATGTCTCTTTGAATTAATCACCTCCTTCCAGGTTGGTAGAGAATCAAAATTTGGTATTAAAAAAAACTTTTATCCTTCGTATCTTTTGTATACGGTATCCAAATGTCGCGTTCTTTGATGCGTTGTAACATATGTTGCGTTCTTTGATGCGTTGGAACCTGCCAAAAAAAATGAAAATTTAACCAGTCTAGCAATAGTAACCAGGCACAACTGGTAGCAAAAAGTGACGGTTTGGGAGGTACCCACCTTAGCTACAAGCTGGTTGTGCCAGCAGCCGGTAACTTATTACTAACAGTTATCGAATTGTCTGCACAGACAATCTAGCGTCAGCTTCGGAAGTCTGCACCGGGACGCATGCATTATATTTACAAAGCTCAGAAAAGCACCGTCATGTCTTGCATGGTGTTAGCAAGAAACACTTTCCAATTTTGTGCCCAAAGGGATAGTATTATAGGAGTACCATGAACTTCAAATGAAATAAAAAAGGAACTCAGTCTTGCACTGAAAATAATGTATTCGTCAAATATTTTTCCTAGAATTCTTTGAACGTATTTGCTTGGGATGGTGGTGGGAATTTTCTCATGGAAGTTTGGGCTACGGCATTAAAGTCCATTGTGCGAAATTTCTATATGGGCAGTGCGCGTGATCAATTTTATTCAGCTTTTGCTATGTGATCAAAAGCCAATGCAAAAACGTACCGTAGCACCTACAGCAGCATCACGTAGTCCGTTTGGTCAGGGTGATCCACATCTGGCTTGACAACTTTAGTTTCTCTCCTGCAGCACGTTTCAGCTCCATCGCACCTCTTGCAGCTTCAAAGTTCAAACGTAGGTTTTGCGATTCCATGATGGACAACTCTGCCAAAGATGCCATCCGCAACCACTCGCAAACATCGACATGCAATGCCCACAAACAAGAAAGGGAACAAGAAAGGAAATAAGATGCTAGCTCATATTTGGAAGCAAGGAAGGCCATCTCTTTCTTTCTGAATCGGCTGCCAATATGAGAGTCCCGAGGTTTTAACTGCAAATCGGCCATTGCCACACGGAGGGCCGAATATTGTGTGATTGCAAAAAGAATGTTTCAAGATTCCTTGCAAGTCAGTCCACACAACCCCCCTTCTCTAAATGTGGCCGCAAATGCGTAAGTGTCACCACTTTGGGAAAAAATGGGCTAAGAATCTCTAGACGCTTTCTCATCTACTGTGAACCACCATATTGGTTCACTTTTAAGATAATGAAAAATATAAAAATTATATATGAGTTTTAAATTCAAAAGTGTTAGTATTTTAAATTTAACTACAACCATTAATTAGGAAGCTTTTAGTTCTCATCTAAGAAAAAATTAGAAAAGATAAAAAAAATATAAAAATAAGGTGAGAATAAAGATCTAAATATAAATTGAAGATTATTAAAAAATGATAAACATAAAAAGCACAAAAAATGTTAGTGAACTTATAACTACTAGAAAAACACTAACCTAATGATAGGAGTATTATTTAGGCAAAAATAATAATTAAAAGGCAATCTTCAATAAATTAGAGATGGATGTAGGTGATTAGCAAGTTAGTTAGTTAGTAAGCAAGGGTAATAGTCGAATTAGGGTTTGGAGCTCTTTCTCTTGTGTTTTTTTTCCTTGGGTGCAACTTGTGTGTTTTTGTGTGGAAGAGTTTTTTTGGGGAATTCATGGCATGAAAAGTTAAGATTATGGGAGATTAGGGTAGAAAGTTTTTAGGAACAATTTGACGAGTAGGTTTTCACTTGGTGAAAGACAAAACTGAGTGAAAATGGAGGGTGGTTGTAGGTTAAAAGAGAAAAGTGATTGACAATTTTGAAGAACATTAGATGGCCCACTTTGATGGACGATTGCGGATGCATAGAAGGTCCAATGGATCTAAATTTTGGAGAGGAGGAGCGCCTTGAAGTCAGCTCTCCAACGAGATTTGTCTCGTCCAATTTGGAGCTACGACGAGATCAAAGCAACCAATTTTGTGCAAAGTGGTCTCAGCCACAACCATGGAGGACGGCCAACTTTGACGAGTTGTCGCACGCAGCTGGAGCAATGGATTCAAGCAAAACTAGGAGAAAAGATGCGCCTTCAAGTTAGCTTTCAAGCTAAATTAATTTCACTCAATTTGGAGCAGAATCAAAGCATTGGTGGAGGTTTTAGTGAAGAGGTGTTTGCTGACCCTAGCAAGAGGTCAAATTTGAGTTTTTTGTAAATGTTCTCTTCAATTTTCATGGTGAAATTGCAATTTTCATTGCACATGGGTATGAAAAGGTTTCTTTTGTGCCAATGGTCAATTGGAATGCTTGATGATGATTGAAAATTGCATGCAAGCTCAATGGTTAAGATTTAGTGGAAGTTGGAGGTTTGTAGGAGCATGGTGTGCTGGAATTGATAATTAGAGCTCAATTTTGGGCCATTTGACCTCTAGGGACAATTTTGAATGCAATTTTGACTTAGGAAGCTCCCCTAAACCATGTAGAGGTTAGATGAGGTGATTTAAGTAAGTTAGGGCCTGTTTTTATAAGTTTAGGAGGGCTGGTCCTCTTTCACTTGGGGTCAATTTACAAAAAAAAAAAATAGAAGTTCTAATAAAAACCTAAAAAAGTTTGTTGCTTGGAAGGCAAAGTAATTAGGGTTCCATGCACTCCTCCTTGGCCCAACTTTGGGGGAGGGATTTGCCTCATGGTGAATTGCACTCACATCTACTACCATGTACAACTTGATTTTAAAATTCAACCTCATCTTGTAAACCACCATAATACAACACATATTCCTAAGGTATGTACAAAAACTGTGAACTAGCATTTGAACACAATCATAAATTCTAATCATGAAACATTCAAGGAATCAACAATACAATCTATAAGGCAAAGCAGGAAACCCTAGATTGAAAACATGATGAAGGAAAAAACCCTAGTGAGAGCCCCTAATTGTCGATTTGAACCAATCCAATGACGACAACCTCTAATCATTGATTTAGTCAACCTGACCTAAAATCCATTCAACAGCCATAGGCATTCCAAATAAAATAGTTGTTCCCACGTCTTAACATTCTCCATACTAACAACTAAACCATCTCATAAAGCAATCCTAATTAAAAATTCTGTCCCACAAAATTAATATAAAGGGAGATATCCTAAATCTACTTTTTTCTAATAGAACCCATTATTCAACACCCCATAGTATTTAAATTGAAGACATCCAATACTATTTTATATATACTATATTATATAAGATCAAATTATAATTTTTAGCTCCAATGTTTTTTTGTCACTGTACATTTGTTTGCATGTATGTTTCTACTTCTACCACTTACTACACCCCCTAAGAATCTAATCAATCAATCACATGAAAGTAATACCCTATAGCCAAGATCTCACTCATTGAAAAAAAATCAATTATACACTATTGAACTTCTTGTGTTATTGAAGTAATCATAGTATTACAGTAACTACACTTAATTAATTGTGAGTCTTTTCTAAAACTACTCTAGCAACCCCTACATATTCTTACCTAAAATGTATCTCTACAATTCATAAGTTTTAGGATTGAATTTGGAAACATCAATTTTTAATATTTTAAAAATTCATATCTTATTCATTTGGTGTCCAATAAATGCGTAATGAAAAAAACCTAGACTATTCATTTTGACTTGCAATAAGACCAAAACAAAAGAATGCAATTTAACAATAGAAACAATCTTAAATTGCTCATTCAAATACATTTAGGTGCACTATCCAAATTGACTACTAGTATTAGTCTTTGAATTCCTTCTAGAAGTCCTACATTTGTAGTAATCATTTCCAATACTAAAAATGAATTTATTGGTGTACAATGACAATTGTTTAAAAACATAAACTATTGTAGTGAGTATTATATAGGGAAAAGAGAGAATGATTTGCAATCAACCCCTTATAGAATAGGTGTTAAAATTTTTAACATTAGGTGAATACAAACATGTCCCAAACAAACAAATGATTGTTTTTTTCATCCATCTAAATGTTTTTAGATCTTTGTTATAACTCTTTAACATTTCTACAATATAGATTTTCACAGCTTTTTATTGTAAATATTTCATCATTCAAAAACTGAAAAATCAATAACAACTTGAATAAATGAATAAAATAAAAATCATAAAAAAACCCACCATGAGTAGAATTTTAAAATTTAAGCTTAAAGAAGAAGAAAAATATTTGTAGGTTACAAATATTCAATCCACAATCAATTTGAGAAGGACTTTCACATTTTTGTTTCAATATTATTCAATAATACTAGTTACTCTACTTGTAGATCTAATCACATGGATGTGCTCTACATCTGGCAACTTCATTTCGGTTTAAAATACAATATGAAATTGTTGAATGTTATTGAATTTAAATTCAATCCTTTACAATTTTTAGAATACCTATTATTGTTGAGAGGTTCTCACAAAGTCCAAATAATCATCCAAATACATCTCAAACTTGGAATTTATAATTTTGATAACGATTTAAATGGGATTTAAATCCATCTTAACAAACAACTTTTGATCTTTAATTATAAAAATGATAAAGTTTTAAAATGTTGATCAAAACTCAACCTCTTATTCAGTCAATAGTGTCTTGTCTTGTTTTGTTGCAGGATTCTCTTACATTTGATTAAGGCTCTCATTTAAAAATATATACAATCAATCAATCATGCTTGAATGATTTTTTTGTGATTGATAATATGAGTTTTAATTAGTTACTTCATAAAATGGTTTTGATACAAAAATGAGATTTAAGTTGAACATTCTTGCAATGACATAGGTTGTGTTGTATGTTGGATTTTTTTGGACCTACTATAAATGATCCCTTGATGAAGCACTTAGCCCTAAAGGTAAAAACTATGTTTTAGAGCAATATAGTGATTTTGGGGAGCTCACTACAAACAAATTTTTTTTTTAAATTTTTGTTGAAATTTTCACACAATATGTACCCAAGGATTAGCTTCAAGGCCCAACAATTTTCATAATTTTTGACTACATGGTTAAAAAGTTATTGCATGACATGTCATTTTCATTGCTTGGTGGGTAGCCTGGGCAACTCAAAAAACTTCTTTTAAAATCATTTTTTAAAAAAATAAAAATTTGAAATTGATTATTTAGATTTTTAAATAAGTGGGAAGCTTTGAATCATTCCATTTTGATTAATGATTAATGAGATGAAAGTTATCAAGATTTTTAGTTTGTGAGTAGTTATGATTTTCAAAGACTCTATACCTACCCGCAAACTAAAAATCTTGATAACTTTCATCTCATTAATCAAAATGGAATGATTTCAAGCTTCCCACTTATTTAAAAATCTAAAGAACAAATTTCAAAGTTTTTTTAATTTTAAAGTGGTTTTAAAAGAAGCTATGAGTTGCCCAGGCTACCCGCCAAGTAATGAAATGACATATCATGCAATAACTTTTTAACCATGTAGTCAAAAGTTATAAAAATTGTTGGGCCTTGAAGTTATTCCTCATGAAAATGTTGTGTGAAAATTTTTGCAAAAAATAATAAAATTCCATTCATAATGAGTTGCCCCAAATCATTATGTTGCCAAAAAATGCAATTTAGTGCTTTAGGGGTTAAGCATTGATATGGCAGGCTTGTATGATATGTGAAATGAATATGGGGAGGATTCAATTTGAACCACATAGCAAGGAAGAAAACAATGGAAAGATACATACACAATGGTAAAATTTGTTTGGGCAAAAACTCTATGGCAGAATGTCTATTGCAATGTTTGCCAAATTTAATTAATACTCCCTCCATCTCCAAATGATCTTCTAGTGGTTTTAATTTTTTTCTCCCAAAATGATCTTCCTGTTGCACTTTGTGACATTGTGAATTAGTCAAATTTAATTTGTGATTGCTATTTGGGATTAACAAAACAACTCTAAGTAATAGTTCACTCTCTATCCATGCAATCATCTCTCAAAAGACAAATGAAATAAGTCAAGAGGTCAATCCACATTGTTCTTTCTTATTTTTTGCATCTCTTTGAATGCTATGTAATTGAAGGGGATGAAGCTTTAGGATGCAAAACAAAGGGCCACACATGGTTTGGGGCATTTGCTAAAATGCCTACAAAATGACAACCTCACATTCAACAATTGATTGCCAAATAGTGCTCCTTAAAAATGCCCCCAAAATCTACTTTTCAATATTTCAAAACTACACTATGAAAAGGGCTTCAAAATTCAAAGTTTTTAGAATGCCAGAAGTGCTCCAAACTCTACTTATAGTAGAAAATTAGTTTTTAAAATGTTATTTTTAGCCTTAATTTAAAACATTTTGTCAAATATAAAGATCGTTTTGGAACAAAAGTAGTACCCCACCATTTGTGTTTATGAGCACGACTTTTATAGCAATTGCAGCAAAGTACTTTGAAAAGACCTGATTTTGCAATAGATGAGAGAAGGTCACCAAAACCTTTGAGCATATGGAAATGTAAAGGGATTTAAGTAGAGCTTGAGAGTTGTCTATCGTAACTCAACCACAACACTTGTTAGGTAGAAGAAGGAAAATTCATTATCCTCAGTAAGTCAACACTTCCATTTTCTAGCTACAAAAATAGAGAAGTACAAATGATAGATCACACAACACTACTACAGAATGTACAGTTTGCAACAGTTTCTGCAATGGTTTTGCAATGCCCACAATTTTGGTTTGAATAAGTTTGCAATGGTTTTTAAAGAGTGTTCCACAGTATTTGCAATGCTTTTGGACTTGCAATAGTTTTGGAATACAATAGTATGGATTCTTTGTCCAAGATTTTTACAGTTTATTGATTACAAGTTTGCAATGCTTTTGCAATGCATTATTTTTGAATGCATTGCAAACGAAGTTCTGTTACACATCAATCCATTGCAGAACCATTGCTAATGTGTTGCAACAGTGTTGCAATCACTACTTTCTGTAGTAGTGTAGACACGAGTACACTATCAAAGTCACACCACTACATCAGGCTAAGTACAGTGCAGTGAAATAAAGCTAAGCTAGGAATACCAACTTAGTACTTTGTGCATTTGAACACACACAATCTACTACGGTACAACATTCTAAGAAGCCCAATTCATCAAAAATCCATAATGATGTCCCTCGAAGTAGTTTGGAAGGCTTCCACTCTTCCATAGACAAGTCCAAAAGCCAAGAATGCATACGACAGCAAGAAGAGTGCGTAATTACCATCACAAAGCCTTCACATGCTTTAGGGTCTACAAGCGACAGACTTACTTCTCCAAAAGGTCTTTCAAAAGAAAGCACAAGTATGACCTCTCTTGTACGCAATCCTTTGCATTAATTTGGAAATGATACTTGATGATGCACAAAGTAACCTTCCGCTGCTAAAATTTCACCGTTGGATGTGTTCCTGTGCAACACAAACTTGCAGTTCTAATGATGCGCATACGTGATCACTAATGCTCCTCTAGAAGGACCCTATTCATCATAATGCTTTAGTTGTCCTTCAACAAAGTCATACATACTTCGAGTTGGACTCATGCCTTTGAAATTCCTGTGAAAGGCATGACTCTGCCATCTGTAAGTGACACCAAAAATGGAACCAAGTGGTGGTGTTGCTTTGGTCATTGCTTTGCACTAGAATCATATATCTCTACTGTGGGACAACCTTTTAATATGTTTAAATTGCCAAGCACCACCACCCTATAACCCTTTGTTTTGGAATCCACTTCGATGTGCCTCCACTACTATAGAAAGCAGTCATTGCAACACTGTCGCAGCACATTAGGAATGGTTTTGCAATGGATTGATTTGAAATGGAACTTAGTTTGGATCTTAGAAAAGAAACGATCCATTGCAAAAGCATTGCAAATTTGTAATCAATGAATTGTAAAAGTCCTGGACAAAGAATCTATGCTATAGTATTCTAAAAGTGTTGTAAATTGAAAATGCAAAATCATGTAAAAAACTATTGCAAAAGTGTTGCAATAATCATTACAAAGAAATATGTAATTACATATAATCAATACGATTCTTAGATTTGGAAGTCTCAAATCTAACTAAAATGTAGATTTCAAGTTTCAATCTTAATAATTTGTACATTTTAGAATTTTGATCTAGACAATTTCTAGATTTCAAGAGTTCAAAATGTTAGTAAGATGTACATTTCATTTATTTAAAAATTTCATAAATTCACATACTATGAGATTTTATAGATTCTAAACTACACCAAATCTTGAAATGGATGAAATTTATTGTTCTAGATTTTGACAATTTACAATTCTTATGTGTTCAACCTCATAGTACCCTTGACTATCAATATGGGACATTGCAAACGCTAGTGTAGATGTACCATTGTAGTGCCAATGCAAATACACTACAAAACCATTGCAAAGTCATTGAAAAAAATTGCGGGCATTGCAAAACCATTGCAGAAACTGTTGCAAACTGTACACTCTCTTGTAGTAAGGCACAATGGATCGATGTTAGAACACTCATTGATAGAAAACAAACCAAGAACTTGATTGTGTTTGTTCATTTACATTGGATAAATAAGCGTTCATATACAACAATTGTGGTCATTGTTGTTTTTGCATTTGGGAATGTTACGCACAATACTTCTTCATCTTCTGTCAAAGATCTATTTTGATAGGGCATTCAAAGAAGCAATCTGACTTCTATGAGGGTGCTTCGATTATATAGCCAGTACTTCTAGATTACTATATATAAAAAACTAGTAGACTCCGTAGAAAATGATCAAACTTTAGAAATTATGGGACAATTTAGCTTAATTCGAGCTAAATTGCAATGTCCTTTTCTTTTTCTATACTGCAATTCAGCTCGAATCAAGTTGAAATGACAAGGATGATATAGTCGATGTCCGATATAAAGTACTCTAAAAACCTTGTATGATCATCCTTTTGCAGATTAGCTTGAATTGAACTAAATCAACATACATTTTCAATGGACTAATTCATGTTGCAAGTAGTCACCCAAACTTTGATTGGACATTCAGGTCGCTCTAGTTCTCATGTCGACAAATTCTAGTATTAATGGAAAAAATTCCCACAATTGTAGTTTAGCTCGAATGGAGCTAAACTGTTGTATGAAGAATGCCATTCAGAATTTTGGAATTGCAATTTAGTTCAAGTTGAACTGAACTACTTTATGAAAAATAACATGAAGAATAATCCAAAAAATTTCATCCAAAATTTTGAAATCGTAGTTTAGCTTGGATGGAATTGAATTGTTGTATAAAAAATACCATTTAGGATTTCGAAATCGCAATTTAGCTTGAATAGAATTGAATTGCTCTATGAAAAATACCATTTACAATTTAGCTTGAGTTGAGCCAAAGTGTTGGATGATGAGTGAGATAATTATTTACCAACACTTCAACTCAAGTCGAGCTAAAGTATTAGAGAAGCATTTTTTTAGGCTTCTAAATTTCCTCCAGTTCTTCAGTTTGATTGAAGTAGACTCATTGGTAGAAATTTTACGTCTACAAAAAATTATCCCTCTCCAGTACTTTAGCTTAGGTTAAGTTAAAGAGCTGGATGTCAAATATGAGAACAATGTATAGACTTTTTAGATCAAGTTTAGCTAAAGTGTTAGTGTTTGAATTATTTTGCTTGTACTTAATTTCCATACTTTGGACACGAACAAATTCATGTTTTGATTCCAACACTTCAGTTCAACTTGAGCTAAAATGTTTGTATATGTTTTTCATACTCATCGTCCAATACTTTACATGTGGTTGACCACACAAATGCTTTAATCTTTGAAATAATAGTCATGTTAGTACTTGAGTCATTGTTGACTATGTAGTTCAGCCTGACTGAAGCTGAACTAACATTACTTAGATTCTTACATTTGAGAATTATGGTATATAGTGTAATGTTGTTGACTCTCATTTCTTGCATTGTTATTTATAAGTGCAATGAGTTTCATTGAGAATCCCATCAGCATGATCATCTCTTCTAATGACGAATTCCAAAATATTGAAGGGATGAATGTTGGTGTTCTAGAGTGTGAAGGTCTTTCGCGTTGTTTATGGATCACAAAGTGCATCACTCTATACAACACTAAGGGCATACTTGTTGGTAAAAGCAACTGCCATAGTGTGAATTCAAACCTCGTGTTCGGTACTAACGGTCCACTTAGAGATAGTGAGATACACATATAGCAATCCATATTTCAAAGACGCATTCCGAAGAGGACATACATGAAGAGTGGATGTACTCACTTGTAGCATGGCCTATTAAGCTCGTCCACTATTGTAGGGCAAGTCTGCATGACCATGATACACGAGACAATTTCAACCATCTCCAAGCTAGTCTCCTTAACCCACCATCTTTGATACTGGCCCGACCGTATATAAATGTAATAAGAAATTCAACTTGCGAAAGTAACTTCAAAGCTAAAGAACTCTTAACACAAGAGTCTATTTATGTAGTGTCTAACAAAGTTTGTTGCAACAAGAATTGTGTGCAGCCATTCGCAAAGAGAAGATTCAAGAATTCCGTGAACACATGTACTAACAATCAATATTCAAGTTCAAGGCCTATATAAAGACTGAGGTTTACAAATCGGTTCATCATGACTCTCTTGGAAGGAAGATGGTGATGGTTGAAGGAATTAGTGTGTGTATGCGATCATGAATGCTTATTGCCAGGGTTCCAGAGGCAACATTTTATCACTACCAAAATTATGTGAATAATAATCGAGAAGCAAAGGACCATGGTAATTTTTTGGATTGGTGAAGCCAAGGAAGCACACTCAACAAGCGACTATCACATTAAAGTGCATTCTCGACAAAGAAGTAGATCATATGCCACATAAGACATGGACTACAAAGTCCAGAGAGAAAATCATTTCCATGATTTTGTCATCTACCTTTCAATGGAAGGATCAAATTTCAAAATCAACAAGGCCAATGTTGCTTTTGGATTGAAAGGAGTTTCTATAGCAAATTTAAGTAGGATTAGAGCTACCAAGTTTATAGAGTTCGATGCGAAAAAGCAAGGAGATAATTTTACAAGGTGTGGTACTTGTAACAAACTACGGGAGCTTAAGAAGATTGTTTTGGCTAGCTCTCAAAGCCATTTGAAATGGTTGAGGAGGTTGGACAAACATCTTGCTATTGCTTGTCCTTACAAGAAATTGTACTATACAAATTGTTATATGTTGCTTATTTCTCCGCACAAATGTTTTACAATCATGCATGATAACACTAGAAGAAAAAAGGGGGTTCTGCGACTACGCTACGCAACTGGTTTTTCAGTTGCATCGGACATTTGCGACTGGATTGCAACTAGTGATAATTTGGAATTTTGTAGTCGCAGTGGACACTCTAGAATCTAGGAAACGTTTGTAGCAATACACCTTGTCTGTGACTCATTTGCAACTTGTTTGCAACTTGTAAATTTGTAGATTATTAAAACACTAGTCTTGATGATTTGTAGGTTTCAAAATTCCAAATCTACCTTTTTCTAGATTTTAGGATTTTAAATCTACTTTTTTTTTCTAGATTTCTAAATTTCAGATCTACTTTTTTCAAGATTTTAGAATTTCAAATCTACCTTTTTCTAGATTTCAGAACTTTTGAACTACCTTCTTCCTAGATTTCAAAAATTCAAAAATTGGTATTTAATAGATTTCATTAGTTTAGGAAACTTTACAATTTTATAGATTTTAAAATTTCTTAATTTTCAATTTTTTTAAAATTTCTATTGGTTGTAGAATTTTGTATTCTATAGAATTCTAAATATTGTAGAAATCTACAAACTGTAGAAATCTTCGAATTCTACCAACACAATTCATTGCATAAGACAACAATAGCTTACAAGTCTTATATGTCCAACTTTAAGGTACTCTTGACAATAGATATGGGACAACTGAGATACTAAAAAATGACTAAGAAGCAACTAAGATATTGAAAAACAACTAAGAAACAACTAATGTATGACTTAACAATGACTAGGAAGCAACTAAGACAACTAATGTATGACTTAAAAGTGACTAGGAAACAACTAGTTTTACTACTACAAAACTCAATTTTTAGTAGATAAGTGAAACAAATCTATACAATCAAATCAACAAAATAGCTAAATTTTCTAAGAGTGTAAAATGACTAAAAAACCAAATGGGCAATTTCATTATTTGGCACTTTTAACAGTTTAGACTATGCAATCTGAAATCTATATCCATCCTAGATTTCTAAAATCTATAAAAGTCCTAGATATCTAAAATCTAGATTTTTACTAATTTTTTAAAATCCCGTAGTCTAAAATCTATATCAATCCTAGATTTTTGAAATCTATAAATGTTCTAGATGTACATAATCTATATTAGTCTTAGATGTCATTTTGCAATTGAAACCCCGCAGATTGAAAAATTGCACAGAGAAATATAGAATGCTACCATTTTAATGAAATTTGCCATACAACTAAAGTACAACTAGAAAGCAACTAGGAAACAACTAGAAAGCAACTAGGAAACAACTAGAAAGCAACTAGGAAACAACTAGAAAATGACTAAGAAATAACTTTGGTCATTTTATAGTTGCAATTTTTCTCTAGTTGTTTCCTAGTCATTTTTACAACTATAGATTGACTGCTTTGCGATAAAAACAATAATATAAAACAATTAAATTAAATTTGGTGCAAATAGAGAGGATTTCAGTCGCAGGATAGTTGCATAGGACACTAGTCGCAGAACGGCCGGTTGTGGCGGACACGTTTTTCTTCTAGTGTTGTCAAGGTCTCCAACCAGTTCGATGGAACAATCCGGGGCGTACCGCACAAATGGACGGAAGAACACTGGAGGCAGGTGTACGGGTTCCGGACTGGGGGTGGAGGTATGGCCAGCCGAAAGGACGATTACGTATACGGAAGGTTCTAGGGTGCCGTCAACCCTCAAAGATGGATACGCTGTGGAGGACTGTATCGACGAGCAGCATCGTCGACTCCTGCAGTTCTTGGTTCCGATTCTGCATCCGGATAAGCCCACCCGGACGACAATCAATTTGGGCAATACAATTTTTGGAGCGCTGACCGGGGAGCGGAAAGTGGACTGGGCGAAGTTCATTTCCGAGCTAGTCTCCTCACTTGTCAGCCGGATTCAGAAGAGTAAGGCAACACCTCTGTCGCCCTATGTCTTCCACTAGTACAAGCATCAGCAGCTCCTAACGTATACGGAGGAGACGGAGTGGAAGAACCACGAAAACCTCTTGAAGTATGGCGAGTCCAATTCCGACGAGGATATGGAACCGGAATCGGGATCCGAGGCTGAGGAGGAAGACGAGGATGACGACCCGCCTCCGCCCATGTTCAAGCGACAGAAGACCACTCCTCTACACGGACGAGGGACTCCACCAGGCCCCTTTAATCCGGTTCAGAGGAAGCTGGTTCACCAAGGTGAGTGTTCCCAACCAAGAGGAAATATAAATGATTCGTTCGAGCAATTGATTGACATCCTGGGCGGACTGCGAACGGATTGGGAGCTCAATAAGGCAATCTTGGAGGAGATTGGGATGTTGGTAGGGGTCAAACCGGATAGTACGTTAGCTGGAAAAGTGTCCGAATGTATTTCTAGTCCGGACGAGATCCGGAAGATGGAGTAGGAGAATAGGAAACTTCAGGAAGAATTGGATTCTTCCAAGTCGGAGCTGTTCATCCTGAAGGAAAATGCGGCTGCCACCGCAGACATGGCGGAGGAAGCCCAGAAGCTGATCGGGTAGATACGGATGGTGTTCGGCAAACCCAGAACCGCCGTAATCAGGGCCAAACTCTTTAATGAGGAGGTCCAAAAGGAGAATAAGATCTCTGGTAACCGGGTGGTCCGGATCCTCACCGACTTTGCTGAGCAGGTTGAAGGGACTCTGGAGCTGGCGAGAACTGCTGCAGAACGGATGGAAGAGAGCAGCAAGCGGTTAGCCGAGATCCCCCTCCGACTATCGGAACTTTCCCTGACGAGTGTTTTCAACTTGGGAGTTTCTAGGGAGGGGAAGGACAAGACCCCACAGTCAAAGAAGACTTTGCGGGAATCCGGGGTTGGAAACTCGGGCATACAAGCGATCAACCTTGACTCGCCAAACCATGAAGAGGCGGGACCTGTTGGCGCTCCAGGGGAGCGGAACCGGAACCTCTCGGAAGTCTTTGAAGATCTCGATCCTAGCCTAACTCTTGGCTCCCCGATGGTATGATTAAGCTGCTAGAGAATAGTTAGGATAGGATTAGTTTCAGCTTTTGTGTAGATAGGAAACTGGTTAGTTAGTTAGGACCGGAACCGGAATCTAAATTAGTCTTATGGATCAGATCCGGATTTTTCGCTCAGCGCGCGAGTACTTTTCCGTGATCTCCGGCTTTAGTTGTAAATTCTTTCTAAGTATAAAATCAGCCACCGCGAGGTGAGCTGGGAGTCTTCTTCTTTCAATTTTCTTGTGTTTTCTATTGTGCTCTTTTATTGTTTTGTATTTCCCGAGGTTGGCAGAGCGGAATGTTGAGTTAGGAAGGCGAGAGTGGATTGAGGAGTGAGTTCTCCCCTTGAGTATTGTGTTCTCTATCTTTGCATGTGAGTGGAGAGTTGAAAAGTTTGAGTATGTTACAGTTCCTCAACATTTCTTGAGTTTACTAAGTTCCGAGTGAGAAAGCCGTTGCTAGGCTAGGCGGATAGGGAGGGATTCCTTAGCTGCGCTAGAACTCCTGGGTGGGAAATCCGGTTGAGTGTTCGATCTCCTGTGAGGTTTCACTATCTTGTTGGGTAAACGGAATCACTTGAGCTAGTGCTGGTACAAACGTGTGTACTTAAGTTCGCTTAGCTTCGTATGTGTAAAAGAATATACTTCGAGGTCGTTGTAGTATGAGTGGATCGTACAGGGGATCTCTGTATGACCTGTAGCCGGATTCTTGCCTGTGCTACTGTGAGGGATCAAACCGGATCCGAGAAAGAGTAGGAAATTGTTAGAATAAGAGAGTGGGTCTTCAGCCACTATAAGTCACAGAAGGAGTGGTGGGCCTACCACTCTCAAGTATAAGAGGCGACCCCTTTGATGGTTAAACAGAGGCTAAATCAAACCGAATGTGAGTGAAAGAGAGGAAAGGACTGACCGGAACGGATTGATTAGGGTTATCAACCGGACCGGATTGGTCCTATCTTTGATTTGAGTGTGTATTAGCGGTCCGGAATACCAACAGGATAGGAAGTTGAAAGATCCGGTTGGTAGCTTTTTGGGTGGTTTTTGGTATTTTCGGTAGATAGATCTGAAACCAGAAACAAGATTGTTATGTTGATGAAGTCTTAATGGTATGATAAAGCTAGTTACTTCACAGAATCCCGCGGGTTCGATCTTTAGGGTCATCTTTGTTATGCTCTAGAGGGTTTTTGAGAGTATAACAGGGGAATTGTTCACCCTGTGCTACAACAGAATGGATGACAACGACGTAGCTAAAACTAAGGTTTTGAGCCTAGGGGTGCACTATAAAGGAAGTTCATGGGTGAGGAGCAACCAAATTTTGGACCCCCTATATTATGTCCTAAAATTTTATTTTTTTTCTAAAAAAAAAATATCAATAGATTTTCCTACTTTGAAAATTTATGTTCTGAATTATTGGTATTTTTTATATTAATAATAATTAGTTACAAATTTTAGAAGAAAAAAGATACACTGTAAAGCTAAAATTAACTTTCACACCCCTATATTATATAAGAAAAAAAAATTTAATGAAGAAAAAATTCCATAAAATAACTTTCTACTAAAAGTTTATCTTGGCTGAATATTGATACAATAGTCATCTTCATGTGATCTCTATAAATATTTTAGTTGAAAAACATGCCATTTTAGTTCATTTTTTAATCCTTTCCAGACAATATATCACATGTTATTTAGGATTGAAATTTTTGACAATAGAAACCTATAGACATTGTTAAACAAAGCTCAAAATTATAGGTTGAAATTATAGTTTATTAGAAAGTAATTAGGAAAAGTAGAAATGGGTAGTTAGGGTTTGGTCACTCCTCACCCATGAACTTCCTTTGTAGTGCACCCCCGGGGTTTCTAGTGCTAGAGGTAGTGATGCTTCACACATCTCTACATCCTTGAGGACCTTTCAAAATAAAGTCGTGGATCCTAATTCCTCGAACAATTGTCGAGAAGAAGATTTTGGTGATTCTTCCAGATCTCGCAACAACTTAGCCATTGACCCGATAATGTAATTCAAATCATGGAAGAAGATATCTAAGTCATAATGTGTATAATAGATGTCAGCATGACTATGGGCAATCATGCTAGTGACGGAATAAGGCAACCTCACTAAGTCATTAAGTTCTTTGTTGTTGTATGAAAAGACAGGAAAAGCGGTCTTAGCATGATCCATCTTACACTAGAAGAAAAACGTGTCCGCCACAACCGGCCGTTCTGCGACTAGTGTCCTATGCAACTATCCTGCGACTGAAATCCTCTCTATTTGCACCAAATTTAATTTAATTGTTTTATATTATTGTTTTTATCGCAAAGCAGTCAATCTATAGTTGTAAAAATGACTAGGAAACAACTAGAGAAAAATTGCAACTATAAAATGACCAAAGTTATTTCTTAGTCATTTTCTAGTTGTTTCCTAGTTGCTTTCTAGTTGTTTCCTAGTTGCTTTCTAGTTGTACTTTAGTTGTATGGCAAATTTCATTAAAATGGTAGCATTCTATATTTCTCTGTGCAATTTTTCAATCTGCGGGGTTTCAATTGCAAAATGACATCTAAGACTAATATAGATTATGTACATCTAGAACATTTATAGATTTCAAAAATCTAGGATTGATATAGATTTTAGACTACGGGATTTTAAAAAATTAGTAAAAATCTAGATTTTAGATATCTAGGACTTTTATAGATTTTAGAAATCTAGGATGGATATAGATTTCAGATTGCATAGTCTAAACTGTTAAAAGTGCCAAATAATGAAATTGCCCATTTGGTTTTTTAGTCATTTTACACTCTTAGAAAATTTAGCTATTTTGTTGATTTGATTGTATAGATTTGTTTCACTTATCTACTAAAAATTGAGTTTTGTAGTAGTAAAACTAGTTGTTTCCTAGTCACTTTTAAGTCATACATTAGTTGTCTTAGTTGCTTCCTAGTCATTGTTAAGTCATACATTAGTTGTTTCTTAGTTGTTTTTCAATATCTTAGTTGCTTCTTAGTCATTTTTTAGTATCTCAGTTGTCCCATATCTATTGTCAAGAGTACCTTAAAGTTGGACATATAAGACTTGTAAGCTATTGTTGTCTTATGCAATGAATTGTGTTGGTAGAATTCGAAGATTTCTACAGTTTGTAGATTTCTACAATATTTAGAATTCTATAGAATACAAAATTCTACAACCAATAGAAATTTTAAAAAAATTGAAAATTAAGAAATTTTAAAATCTATAAAATTGTAAAGTTTCCTAAACTAATGAAATCTATTAAATACCAATTTTTGAATTTTTGAAATCTAGGAAGAAGGTAGTTCAAAAGTTCTGAAATCTAGAAAAAGGTAGATTTGAAATTCTAAAATCTTGAAAAAAGTAGATCTGAAATTTAGAAATCTAGAAAAAAAAAGTAGATTTAAAATCCTAAAATCTAGAAAAAGGTAGATTTGGAATTTTGAAACCTACAAATCATCAAGACTAGTGTTTTAATAATCTACAAATTTACAAGTTGCAAACAAGTTGCAAATGAGTCACAGACAAGGTGTATTGCTACAAACGTTTCCTAGATTCTAGAGTGTCCACTGCGACTACAAAATTCCAAATTATCACTAGTTGCAATCCAGTCGCAAATGTCCGATGCAACTGAAAAACCAGTTGCGTAGCGTAGTCGCAGAACCCCCTTTTTTCTTCTAGTGCAAGGATCTCCCTCACCATTCGCTCCTTCCGGAAACTCCAGGGTTTCTCAGCGAAACCTGCACATCCCATTACCGCCAGGTCCGCAAGAAGCTCCATCTTCTCGGGCTCCTTGGCAGGTATAACCGGACTTATCTTCCGGAGTTTGACTTCGTGAGGAGGCGGTGTGGCGGAACCTCTATTCTTCTTCCGTAGCTGCGGCATAGGAGCGGGTGTTCTTCCAAATCCGGAAACCCTCAAATTCTCTCTCTAGCGTACAACCGTCCACACGACCTCTCTCTCTGACTCACACAGGCGTCTTCCACTTCCTAGTAACTCGGGCTTCTCTCAGCGCTTAGTTATTTGGCCGGAAAGACAATCTACAACACACACTCATGCGCGCGCTTATACTCACCCAGCCCTCAGTACTTAGTACTTAGTCACTCAGTCACTCAGTACTCGGCCGGAAAGATAATCTGCAATGCACATGTACAAAACACACACACACTCCCAGCAAACGCCTAACTCTGGCTTCTACACTCAGATCTAAAATACCCTCTCAGAGCGGAAACTAAGGCTCAGCAACACTAAGGGTGCAGGAACACGCAAGACACAAAGGGCAGAAGGATAAGGGGGGGGGCAGCAAGAGGACGTCAGAAACAAAGGGCTGAGCTGAAAACTCTTGCCCTTATATAGTCTCCCACAACCCAGTTCCGGTCTATACTTAATCCGGTCTAGATCTACAAGAAACTCTAGCCCTAATCCGGATTGGTTAAACCCGGTCCTTACTTAACAATCCGGTTCTACCTCTCTCCATGTTTTCAGATCAATTTTCGGGAGGAATTAAATTCCGGTCCTAGCTTTTTTACTGACCGGATTGCTATTATCCAGTTCGAGATGATAACATCCAGTTTTCCGTTACATCCGGGTAGGACTTGACACTTTAAAGTTGATTTTTGCGAAAAATACTTAGGTAAACTAAAAGAAATTACTGGATTGCCTTGCCACACATTCTCAATGTGTAGATGGATAATGCAACTAGTGACAACAAGAACATATATGTTTTTTGTTTTTAGTCTCTCCTTGTGGCAAATAAGATCTTCTATAAAGTGTATATAAATTTCATGATTGTGGGCCACACGCATGATGACATTGATGCGTTGTTTGAAAGATGGAGTATGCAATTGAAGAAGGAGAACTTCCCAACAGTCCCAACACTAATGAAGTTGTTCATGGATGTAGAATCCATTCTCACTATCCCTCATTTCATTGAAGAAGTGCTAGACTTCAAGGGATTCATTGTAGGTGCATTGTGGATGGTGCTGAGATCCTTATTGGACATATAAAGTCGCAAGAAGTGAAGTTTTACTTGGATTCAAATGAAATTCCTGTCATGAAGTACAAATTGTTGTGCAGTGATTTGGAATGGTTTAGAGAAGATGGCAATGACATAAAGTTGTAGAAGAAAGATTCCAAGGTCCATAGTATGTGACCCCATAGAGAGTTGTTGCTAGTTTCTTTGAAGCCAATAAGAGGTGTGGAGGACATTAAAAAAGGCATAGCCAAGTTCGTAAAGTATTGGAAGAATTTGTGCAATGCAGATATTACTACAAAGTGCCAAAGGCATTATGAACATTTGGTGTACTACTAGTGTGATGTGAAAGATGCTTTGCAAGAATCACTTACAACCTTTCCTGTTTTGAAGGATGGTTTTTGGCCAACTATATGTGTTCAAGCAACTCAAGCTAATCAGTTAGTAGAAGATGACGCCTACGTTGTCGCATCGTACATGCTTACATTATGTACAAATTCATATTTGTTGTTAAAGTAAAGGGTTTTTTTGGAGAGTTTAATTCATTTATGTGAAGTAAACTCTACCTTTTTTACCTCTATTAGACAACTATTTGGCATTAGTTTGTTTATTTTTATACTTGAATACATTTTGAGACTTTAGTTTAGGTTGTTTAAATTAAAAGTGAAGTTTATTTTGCCTTTTTTTAGATATATTTAAATAATTAGAAGTTTATAGAAGAGATAAGGATAGAGTTATGGGAAAAAAATGAATTTAAGCCCATGTGATTATTTAGGGGCTAAAATTCATTGGAGTATGGGCTTAGGTGGAGAGAATGGGAGCTTAGGTGGATAGTATGGGAGCTTAGGTGGAGAGTATGGAAGCTTAGGTGGAGAGTATGGGAGCTTAGGTGGAGTGTATAGGAGGTGAGGTGGAGGTTGAAGGGGAGGGTCATCTTCCTCCTCCTCATGGTTGCTTAGGAGAACCGTGACTTTAGAGAGTCATGATTCATTGTACATGGAGAGGTTTGTAATGAAATTTTGTGAGATTGTGTATCATGTTTTGTTGATTTCAAAATGCTACCACTTGTTCTATTTGGAGTTTCTATGCAAAAGTTATAGACTTGAGAGTGAGGTAGTGAAGAGTTGCCTTTCATTTGAAGTGAGAGAACTTTGACTAGCTATGGAAATCGGACGGTATCTTAGTTTGAGATGAAATTTGGAGGGGTTTTATATCTTTGTGTTAAATTTACAAAATGATCTCACACTTTTGATTTGAAGCTATGATGCAAAAGTTATGGGTTTGAGAGTGAGGTAGTGAGGAGCTGCCTTTCATTTGAAATGAGAGAACTTTGACTAGCTGTGGAAATCGAAAAATATCTTAGATTGGAGTGAAATTTGGAGAGGTTTTAGAATTTTGTGTTAGCTTTTCAGAAAGACCTCACACTCTTCATTTGGAGATTTGGAGAGTTTGTCACACTCAAAATAGTGGCGGATACTTCTTCAAAGGGAGTTAGGAGCTTCATATGTAATTTCTACCCCTTTTGTTCAAATATGTGATATTTTATTTAGCCTAAATGGCACATTTTGGGAGTATATGAGCATTTTATGTTTCATATGGCTTACATGCTCTTATATAAAGGAGTCATGAGCATTTATTTACACTAAATTATCTAAACACCAGATCCTTCATTTTCCGGGCCAAATCTAGTTGCAGCTAGATTCCCCGCATTTTCCCAAGACAAGGCCTCTCTACCCGACAACGTTGGGCCTTTGAAGGGTCGCCCGCAACCATCTTTCAAAATGGATCTTGATCTTTTCGAAGGCTATTTTGTTGCAATTTGACCTATAGATGGTGACACACAACTAGTTTGGATTACAAAGGTGTTGTCTGATCCAAATTGTAACTCTAAGAAACTGAATTGTGTTCTCATTTAATACTTCTGTCCAACCTTGAGGAGTCAAGATGTTTAAGACTTTTACATTGAACGGGACGGCGAAAGAGGTCTACGTTGGAAGATTGATATCAATGATCTGCCTATTTGGGAGGCAATCAACGCTTTTATGACAGTGTGAAAGTCTCAAATTAGAAAGGATACCCACCAGTATTTAATCAAGATCCCGGCTGCACAAATTGAAGTCATTAATCAGAGTCATACTTCATATGCTTGATGTATTTAAATTATATAGACATATATGTTACAGTTTTTGAACTTTTAATATTGGATATTGAATATATATATTTCATGGTAATGAAATGTATAAGCAATGGAATGTTTTTATGTCAATTGAAATAGATGGTATTGATTTGATTTAGTTTCATAGACTTGTATTCAAAAAATCTTATGTAGAGTATTTTTGTTTTACAATGAAAGTGCATCTATATTTTATTAATATACGCATTATTATATTTTGAAGTTTTTTTTAAAAATTGATGTTATTTTACTTCTTCATCCTTATTGGTGAAAATTGCATTTGAAAATAACATGCAATTGGGAAAAAAAATGGGTAGTGGATTTAGCCACTTTTTATTTTGTTAACATGCTAAGCACTTGTCACATTTACGGATAGGGGGCTAATTGGTTGTTGCAACTTTCCTGCCTGCTAAGCTCACATAGTAGTACCAAGTCATGTATTTCTCTCAACCGCTCATTTGAATTCAACAGGAATCAAACTCAAGCTGCCTGAATGAGATAAATAGCCCCTTACAATCAATCGTTCACCTCATGACTTGGTGTTCAATTAGAGACACAATATTCACTTGTATGCATTGGAGGACTTTTATTTTTGTAAACTAAATCTATTGGAGGACCCTCAAACTCACAAAACTATCATTTAATGGAAATTGTGGCCTGCAACTATAAAATTTCATGTTTATCAAGCTAAATTGGCTACAATTAAAGTTCAATTTCTAGGTGTTGAAATGGGTAATATTATTTTGAGAGGGCCCCTCTATCTCAAAATAATGAATATGATGTTAAAGTGTGTCACGACAATTAGTATTGGTTGGAATTGTGTATGTCACTGTAGTGCTATTTGCAGGAGTATTCAATTTAGAAGTCAATTATGCAATTTGAAAATTATTGTCAAATGCCAATGTGTATGTTGAAATTGTATGTTGCATGGATTCCCATTTGGTTTTGATTGATGCTTTTCATTAATAAACAATCCAAATAGGAATGTTAAAAGCTTGATTGTTGTCTATTAATTACTAATTTGGTTGTTTATTTATGTTTCTTAATCATCAAATTGGAATGGATTACCTCTGTTGCCATAAGGATATAAATTAAATCTACTTTGTAAAGTATCATGTCTAAGAATGAGTGTGATAGAGTACGTAAAGATAAATTCCAAGTTGATGTCAAAGAAGTGTCAGTTTTGCTATAAGTAAAATTTTGTAGAGCCAAGATGTGAAATTAAAAGTGAGAAGTATGAGTTGGTGCTAAAAGATTCTATTGTTCCCAAATTGAAGGCAAAACAAATCTATGAAGATTTAGCTCAAGTGGGAAGCTCAAGAGCCATAGCAAGCTACAAAAGCAAACCAACTTGGTATAGTAGGTAGGTACTGCCTCTTTTGAGTGCATAGTGACACTTCTGTCACAATGCACTCAAAATTTTAATTAATTAATTAAATTTTAAACTCCCCTAGACCCCCCTGGGTTTAAAAAAAATTTATTAATTAAAATTAATTTCTTAATTCTTCATCCCCCTCCCCCTCCTTGTAATTTTTTGAACGAGGTTAATATGACAAACAATATGAGACAATGAAAATCCCATATCCCATATCCGTATATCTATATATCTGTATCTATATTGTACCGTATTCCAATATCAAGTATCTGTATCCATATTTTGGTACCATATTTGTAACCATATTCTGATTTTATATATGTATTCGTATTTGGATGGATGATTCAGATTAAATCTCAAAGATCAATGGCTTGAGAAATTTTGAGAAATCGACGACATGCTGAAGGGGGAAGCATTTGAAAAAAAGAATCAACAACCTTTAAATTTTTTGGAAGAAGGTGGAGTAATTAATACAAACCAGGGTGGGCAACCTATTTTCACTAGATAGTGTCTCTAATTGGAGGTGACTGTTTGGAAGAATACCACCATTAGATGGGATTTGAGGCTTGCGGAAGGCCATTTTAGGCCTATTCCCCCCCCCCCAGCGAAGGAACAACTGGCCATTAGGGAATTTTTTTTAATTCTTAGAATGCAAATAAAAGTTGAGTTTTTTTTAAAATCAAAAAATGACGTGGTTGGAGTCTCAGCAACGTCAGCCAACTGTGCTATCACTGCTGCAATATAGTTTGGCAAGTTCTTAGCTTATGATAACTCACAGCCTCCTAGAGGCCTCAAATCTCATCTAATGCAATTGGATTATAGCACATGAGATCTATGACTATAAGCTGATTGCAAATGATATTATGCAAAAAAGAAGACTATCTATCCTTGTTGCACTAACCACTCGGCTATCTTCAACCAAATAAGGCCTTCAATAAATATTTACTTAATTTTGACTCTCACATGGCGTGTGGAATTCTTCTTTAAATAATCCCTCCTCTACTTTTTCTAATATTGTGCATGCTTCAAAGTTTTTCAAACACTTGCAAACACTTGATGAAACTACCTTTGTTTTTTGGATGTCATTTTTTCATTCATTATAGATGCAAACATGGAGAGGTAAAGTAGACAACAATCACAAACAACAAATACTAGCTCCTAAATTTTAGAAGAGAATATGGCATTTTGTGTAGTTCAACAACTACAAGATTTGATGAACTTCAATACTTGTTATATAACCAATACACAAATGTTGCAAAAAGAATGAGGAGTGTACATTTTAAATATTGAGAAAGAATAGATGGTGAAGATTCAACAACCATAAGATCACATTGTCAAGATTATGTGCAGCATGGACCGTCCCAAAAAAGTTGAGGTTATGCCTAATTAGAGTGGCCATGGCAAACCAATACCCTTGTGATCCAAAATAACATTGGATTCCCTTATTCTTATGAAATGTGTACTTGTAAAGATCTATTATGTCATGCAATTATTTCCAAGGAAAGTTGAACACCATTCATTCTTAATTTTTTATGTAGGATTATCCTACATAAATTAGATTCGTAAATAATTAATAAAAATTTGAAGCCTAAACTTTGATCAAATGATAAACATATAGACCAACATCCAAAAAATAAAGAAAAAATAAATTGAAGGTATTTGGATCTTAAAAGACAAAATTATTGTATTTCAGGCCTAAAGTTATGAAGTTTGGGTCCCAAATGTTGAAGTTTTGATACCAAACTTACAAATCTTTCACTTCAAACCTTAAGAAACCAAGGATTTTTTGCTTGATGTATAGAAGCAAACTTTATTTTTTCATTTGTCATTTTCTTCTTGTAGTGTGGATTTTCTACTAAATTTTTGATGGGAAATTCATTTCATACAAGTGTAATTCAATTAGAAAGAAAATAGTTTGTGAAAGTTTTATGTCTCATTTCGTGTTGTTGTGATTCAACAAATGTTTTAAGACCTTAATCTATTTGTATACGTCAAAAAATAAACTTTTAATATTAAAATATTAAAAAATCTCCAAAAATCACTAACCTATGAGTATTACATTTCAATCCATGAGAAAAAATTTATAAATTAAAATTGTCTATAATTTATTTGTAATCACAATATAAAATAATTTTGAGTTCTAAATATCAAAGCTTATAGAAAAATATCAGTGATAGCAATTGCACATTTAATTATATAGATAGAATCTAAAATTCATAATGTATAGAGTTGAAAATATCCCTTAGGGTTGCATTTTATAATGCATATTTGTAGAATCATCCTATAGACTAAAATTTTAGAAAAAAAAAATAGATTAGGAAAAAAGGGACCTATTAGGGGCCCCTTATTAAAAAAAAAATAGAAATAAAATTACTTTTAACGTTAAAAACTATAGCATAGTGTAAATGGAGTTATTTAGATGAGATGGATGAAAAAATAATAATAATAATAATAATAAAAGTAAAAGTAAATAAATAAATAAAAATATAAATAGTAAATAGTAAAAAATTGAGGAGACACACCTTTTGAGAAAGGGTGTCTCCCACCCTATAAATAGCTTTTGAAAATTTTAAAAAAAGGTTGGCATTGTATTCGCCTTCCCTTGCAAGTAAATGTAAGTTATATTATTAAATTTGTATTTGCGTACTTGTGTGTCTGTCTGTAAGTTTGTTTGTACTGTGGATTAGGGTCCTATCTCCTCTTACTGTATGTGTATGAGATTTATTGAGAAGTTGTGGGTGATTTGTGGCGTGAAGTCAAGATATCAATGCACATTAAGCGATTTTAATAATTGAGATTAAAACTGAGAAATTCTGAGAAAGATT
Organism: Climacium dendroides; assembly: GCA_950106755.1. Lineage (NCBI taxonomy): Eukaryota > Viridiplantae > Streptophyta > Bryopsida > Hypnales > Climaciaceae > Climacium > Climacium dendroides. The sequence goes on along the minus strand of OX467082.1, from coordinate 43,363,216 downwards.
AGGAGCCTGCTTGAGAGTTTGTGAAGAATTTTTGTACCTGTAGAAAGTTGTGAATCCAAGTCGATAGAGGCATAAACTTGAAATTTAAGAGGAGAAACGTGATTCTGAATCCTAATTTGGCAACGTGAGTGACGAGAAGTGTGAAGATCTGGCATTTTGGGTAATATAGGTCAATTTGTGAGTGAGTGAAGAAGGAATCAGTGATTGAAATTTGACAAAAGGACGGTGATGTAACAAAATTCTATCGAGAGAGATTGAACCTGGAAACACATCACCCTTGTGAGAATCGAGAATTTTGATGTAACAAGGTGAGAATTAGCAAGATGAAGGGCGGAGAATTTGCCGCAGGGAAGCTCCGACGTGCGCAGTGAAGAAATTAGGGATTTGAATCTCCCAAATTGTAAAGTCCACTGATCTGTCTAGATTGAGAGTTCGTGCATGTGGAGCTTTGGAGGAATCGAGCTGTCAGGTGGAGGGATGCAAGATGAAATTGTGAGAATTGAATTTTAGTCCAGTCCAGGCGGAATTTAGAAACAACTGTGGCCACAGAGGCTAAAATTGCGAACGAATTGCAAGTGCCAAAACACGGAGTGGAAGCGGCAAGCCTGCAATTGAGAAAATACAAGATTAGATACAAGATACTCAAAACAAATCCGATGTGCAGTGGTCGAATTCAATTTTGAAGCTGAAAATTGGCAGAGGTGGTGATCAAGCCTTTCCTTCCGAAATTCCAACAAATTTTGGAAATGTGGGTCGAATTTGATCGTCAGTGATTGAGAGTTGTGCAACCTCATTGCATGAAAATGGGTTGCATTTCGAAGGACGCGGCAATTGCAGTTCAGTCTGCTGCAGTGACGATTTGAAGATCGCACGGCCATACGGCCCCAATCTCCACGGTCATAGGGCTGGACGCGCGGTCATAGGTCCCTTTCTCATTAAAATTGAATTTTCAGCGTTTTTAAGCTGGATCTCAGTGGTTTTAGGGATCCATCTATGGTTATAGGTTCTTTTAACCTTATTTTGTAAATTTCAAAGTTCCAGTTTTAGTTTTAAGTTAACCCATTAATCCTTTTATGTATTCTAATGCATTGGTCATAGGAAATGAATGATAGTGTTAAAAATGTAATTTCTACAATGTGCATATTAACAGTGGCTTGGACAAATTGACCATCGACCACTTGACCTAAAATACGGGAACAAAGCAAAAAGGAGAAAAAAATGAAACTTGGTAAGAATCTAAACTTCCATTCTTTGCACTATTGGACAACTTGACCTAAAATTACGGACTTAGGCATTTATGCATTAGGAATGCTCATGGCGAGCGCTTACTAGACTATTTGACCTAAACATAAAAAGAATATAAATAAAGAATTATGTGTACTATTTTTAATACTATATTGTCATGATTAAGTTCTAGATCATCTTGCATCAGACGAATTGACCAAACCTGAATTGTCGACCAGACTATTTGACCACCTGTTAGAATACTATATAGGACTGGGACTACATACATGGTGTTTGCATCCATTGGTAATGGACTGAAAATAAAATTTCAATCCTGGGAATAAGAGTGTTTGTAGAAGTTACAGCTAAAAACCAGGTAATTTCAAATTGTAAGTATTATTCTATTTGAAAAGTGACATTAGTCACATAAACGTTAGACTATTTATACTTTTTCCCTCAAGAACCCATATACTTGTGTTTGCTTGGGTTTTGAGAATTATGTAAAACCCTAGTTTACACATCCAATCTAAAGAAGAGTGAGGACATTATTTTAGGGATTTAGTTAATTTGATTTCACTATTTGAAAGAGATGTATGTATATTTGAATGGCATAGTTGGTTGACAACATAGGATTCCCCGCCATCAATAACAATATAAATAAATCTACATAATAGAATTTTTGGAGCCTAATGGTCTAGATAAATCTACAAAATTTATTTTAGATTATTTTGAATCCCCACCATCAATAATGGAAGGTAAAGACTTTAATTATATATACATGTATATTTTATTCTATATATATGATGATTTCTTATCATCAAGATATGAAACTAAAAAAACTATCAATCTTTTAATTTTTTATAATGGTCCAAACATTGTATAAATGTTAACTTTTTGATTTTTTGTACAAATAGATGCATTTCAAATTTGCAAATCATATAAACAAATTCTTTTGTTGATAATATGAAGATGAATTGAAAAAATTTCAAACTACTTCAAGCCCTAAATGTCTTCACTCCTCTCTAGATTGGGTAGTTTTGAAAATATGCATGAGTTTATTTTTCAAGAACACATCTAGACTAAGATCTTCAAAAATTTGTTGAAATATGACAACATGAAATGAGGCATAAAATTTTCATAAATCATCTTCTTTCTAATTGGATCACACTTGCATGAAATTAACTTGCTATACAAAATTTAGTAGAAAATCCACATTGCAAGAAATAAGTGACAAGTGAGAAAATGGAGTTTGCTTTTGCACATCAAGTTTAGAATTCCTAGTTGGTCAATTATGAGTGGAATACATACATTGTTGATTTTACATTGTTTTAATTTTGAAACCTTTGTGTAGTTCATGATATAAATTCTACTTATAATCATTTGCAACTATTATTTCTTTATGCATGTTTCTAAGTTTTTAAATATTATTGAATTTATTTGATATGGAATTTTGTACATTTGCTTATATGAAACATTTATTGATATATTCATTTGGTGTACATGATTTAATCTTTTTAATGTATAATTTTCTTCATGAAGCTCCTTTACAATTCATGGTTTTATAAAAAAAATGAATCAATGTTATAGGACAATTGATTTAGGAAATATAACCTCTATTTTTTAATAATTTATAAATAAAATAATAAATAAAAATTTGAATATCAAATTGAAAGAAAAATAACAAGGACCATAAAATTGACAATAAAATTTGAAATAAAAATTTAAGAAATTAATTTGTAATTTTTCTGATTTGGAGAAGGGTGCAGGGACTTGAGCAATGAGATAGTGTCTACCACACAAAGGGCCCTTGGTGCAAGACTACCTTCCTATAGTGTTACAAAAATTAAAAATTGTACTTTCTTTTACACCAATTATTTCCATTATTGTGAGACTCTATTGCACTTAGTTGTTAAGCTTGGCAAAAAATAATTATGAAAAGATATGTCCAAATCTTCCAAACGAAAAAAAAATTAATTCAAAAAAATTATTTAAAAAAATATTTGATAGGAGATGCCGATCTTGATAACTAAGTATAGTATTTGTTTTAAAATGGTTGCATCTTTATATTCAAGGTGGACATTTTTATGACATTTCCAGAAAATTATTTGAATTTGGTATGCCAATACAAAAATGAGAATCCAATTTTTTCTTAAATTTTGTCTTCTTGTATAAAAGTTACAAAGAAAGAGAGGTTTTACTACAACTAGATAGGCTCTATTAAAGATCAATTTGATTATAAATCAAAGGTCATAATTAAAGAACCTTGTATATATTATTTCAAAGCACTATCTTGGCATTTTAATTAGGTGATAAAGCATATATTTGCATGGCAAATTGACCAAACTTGAATCATAATCTAAATATTTAACCATCCTATAAAACATTAGACAAGATTAGAACAACATTCATGGAGTCAATAGCATTGGTAATGGACAAAAAAACAAATTATTATCCTTGGAAAGAAAAAATTTATAGTAATTTAAAGTCCAAAAATTAATCAAGAATATATTTCTAAATTCTATTTGAAAATAACATTAGTCACATAGTGATAAATTGTTTACACCCTTTTTTAAAAGAACCCCTATACTAGTGTTCTTGAATTTTGTGAGATAAAGTGAAACCTAAATACAAAAAGGCAATGGTTTGCCTAGTTATTTTATGACTTTATATGTATGTATTATAAAAATAAATATATATAATATTTTTTATTTGATTAGAGTATTTTGTAGAAAAATTACCAAAAATGATAAAAGCAAGTGAAAGTAACAAGACTTTTCTACAACTTGTAAAAAAGCCAAACAAACAAGAGATTCAAAAGACATATAAACAAAAATTAGATATATACGTTTAAGCCTAGGATTCTCATTACTAAGCCTAAAGCTCTTGAGCAACAGGCACATCTCTAGAACTTGTCTTATATTATTACAAAATTATCTTCAATGGAAACTAGGATAACATCTTTCCTAGAGAGTAAAATATCATCTCTAGAGAGGAAGGTTGAAGCGTCTGAGAAGTGTATGTACATACTTGAAGGGCATATTGGTTTTGCAATAAAAGTTGTAGAAAATGTGAATAATGTTGTTGAGAGTCATAGTATTTTTTATTTTATTTTATTTTATATACTTTATTTTTATTGAATTTTGGTTTATATTTTTATTTTGTTATTATTATTGTTATATTGTTTTATTATTTTTATTGTTTTATTGTTTTATTATTTTTATTGTTTTATTATTTTATTGTTTTATTATTTTTATTGTTTGATTGTTTTATTATTTTTATTGTATAAAATTTAATGAAAAAATTAATGTTGTATATTTTCATTTTAATTGCACACATTGCTATGAAAATGATTTTATTATTTTATTAATTTACTATTTTACTATTTTATTATTTTTATTGTTTTATTATCTTACTATTTTATTTATTTATACTATTTTCATTGTTTTCATTGTTTTTAAAATTGTTTTATCAATTGTCTGAAGATTTGTTTGTTTGTTTTGTTTTAATGGTTTGATTGTTTTATTTTGTTTATTGTTTGTTTATATTAATAAATTTGTGAGAAAAAAAAGAAAGGTAATTCTATTTAAGAAGACAATAAATAATAATGTGACTTTAAAGGGTGTTACAAGTTTGATTGTATACTTGATTTTGAAAGGTCAAAATTGTGTTGTGATTATGATTATTTGGAGAAATAAAAACATAATTATCTTGCTATAAAATAGCTTCCCTTCTTCATAGTCTCTACAGACTTGCAAGAGTGCCTCATATGCTTCTTCATCATAATTTTTAATTAGATTATATTGAAACAAATCCCCTTATCCTAAATAGTAAATTACATTGGAAAATCAACCATTGTCCAAAGTGTCAAACACTTTAAATGTTTTGGTTTTTGTAGGACCTTGATTAATACATTGACAATCATATCTTCAATTGGACAATATGAAATTATATATCTTTTCTTAAAAGTATTGATGTTTGATATTTATATATTTAGATCTTTCGTAAAATTTAGAATTCTTGGTCAAAACAATACATGATTGATTATCGCAATACATTGGATTGGTCCTAATTGATGAAAACCAATATCTTTCATTAATTACTTTAATTACATAGCCTCCTTAGTTGTTGAAGCACATGCAATATTTTTTATTAAGTTGAAGACAAAGCAATAGTAGGTTGATGTCATCTTTGCAATAGAATAACTTCTTTGTTTAAAACAAAAACAAATCTAAATGTTGACATTTGCAAGTCATTGTCACTAGCCCAATTTGCATCACTCTGCATTTGAATTTGGTGTAGGTATTCTATAGGCTGACAATCATATTTATAAGTTAAACAACATAAGTTCCTAAGTTAAAAGATCTTTAAAAAATTGTTATTGACCTATGGATATCAATGGCCTAAATTAGAGGTAAATTTAGCAACTTGGCTAACAAAATAAGCAATGTCAATTCTTGAGTTGGTCATAGTATATATTAAACAATGTATAGGCATTTGAATAAAACATGTTTTTCATCAACTCTATATCCTTTAGTACAACTAAGTTTATGTCTTTAGTTAACTTTAGCTTAGCTTCTAAAAGGGTGAAAACTTGTTTACAATCTTTCTATCTTCCATATTAAATTATTTATAATGATGTATAATATATTTAATTTGGGATATATTATTGGACTTATTAGCTTGGTCCTATTGAATGACCATGTCTAAACAACCATCTCCATCCTTAATAAATAATAAGTCCTTCATTAGTCATCTCAAAAACTATAGCTAAAAGCTTTTTTGTTTTCACTAAAAATTGCAAGTCATTGCTAAAAGCCTATGATTATATATATATATATATATATATATATATATATATATATATTGGAGTCCATAGCTCCTTGACTGAAGTCAATTATAATTAAATAGATGTTGCAGCACGCACACTACATTTGAGATGATTACTTTAACCCATAGCTAGATACATGTCATACCTTATTGATGAATTTTTATTGACATAGCCTTTCAAATATGCTACATAAATCTCTTCTTATAAAAATCCATACAAAAATGCATTTGATAAATATGAAGGTTGTAAATTGTTGCCAAACACAATAAAATTTACAATGAACTTATTTTGATAGTTGGTAAGAAAGTATCACCATAATCAATTTTTTTTTCTTACAAAAATCTTTTAAGAAAACTACTAATCAAACTTTATAGAATGTGATTTTGTTGTGGGTATTGTATTTGCACTTAAGTATCTACTTGAAACTTACAACTAATCTCCTTGGGGGAAAATCTTGTAAGATTAATGTATTATTTTTCATCAATGAATCATATTCTGAATTCATAGTAGCCTTTCATTTTGTTGCATCCTAAAAAAGAAACACTTCCTCCACTATGGTTATTTGATTTGGATCATATAATGAGGATTTTTTATTTACAAAATATACATGGTCATTATATTGTCCATGTAATTTGCCTTTCAAGGTCCTTAAAGATTTCTAACATTAGGTAATAACATTGATTTGTAATAGTATTCCAAGTCATCATCATTATCATTTAGTAAAAGGATTCCAAATGCAAATAATAAATCAAAGTAAATTTTATAATGATGTGGTTCACTTATGTCACTTGGCTTTGTTGATAAAGGTACACTAGATGTACTTGATTGTGATGAAATAATAAGTTGTGAACTAATGGGATTTATATTAGGTTGTAATACAAAACTAATACTAATTAATATGCTAATTTTATAAATTCTCATGATGTCCAAAATAGCAATAAACTATGGGCAAAAGCCCTGTCCGATCACATTCTCTATGGCACTTGTCATCTATCAATTAAATAATGCATTTGTACACCTTCACAAACTATAAAGACTTTGTACACCTTAGTGAAGACTTTGTACACCATAGGGGTAGAAATTAAATATAAATTAATTAATTAATTAAAAAATAAAAATAAAAATAGTAATTAGTAATTAGCATATTAATTAGCATTATAAACTAATGCTAATAGTAAATAGTAAATAAAATAAAGTAAATAGTAGATAGTAAATAAAATAAGAATAAAGTAAAGTAAATAGTAAATAGTAAATAAAATAAGAATAAAGTAAATAGTAAATAATAAATAGTAAATAAAAATAAAATAAATAGTAAATAGTAAATAGTAAATTTTAAAAAATAGAAAAAAATAGAAAGCCACATAGCCTTTGGGGTTGTGACCTTCCTGTAGCAAGGCCATAAAAGGCCAATAAAAAACATTTTTTAATTGGCATTGTGTAGAATGCTAAGTTGTGTTTGCATTATTAGTATATATTATTTATTTAATGTTGTTGTCTTGCTTGTTTTGTGTTATGAGAAATTAGGGATTGCTTATTTTGTGTGTGTTGTGTCTTGTATGTTGATTCTTTGTGTTGATTCCTATTAGATGTATGCAAGTGTTGGAAATTGAGATTGTGAGTGATTTTTGAAATTCATTTTGAGAGATTGCAAATAGAAACTCTTGCAAGAATTGTGTGTTACAAATTTGGGGATAAGACTATGTGGAATTAACAACATGAAGGTGATTGAACGTGCAAAATCTCGTGCATTGATCAAACACGGTGGAACAAGATTTTGTTTTGGAGCAATTGACAGCAAGAAGAATCTAGGGTGAATGAAAGAGGATTGGCCCAAGAAGTTGCTATGAAGATTGGTGAGGTGCAGTTGTGTGAAGGAACCACAAATTTCGTGAAGCAAGGAATCTACGACTAAAGTGGCAAGTTCAACACACCAGACAACACTGGACCTCTCAACTCTTGCCATTTCAAAATGTAGGGTTGTTGTTTTGATTACTTTCTAAGCTGCTTGTGAGTCGAAGCTATTGTAATAACTGAGTGCTAGATTTTGATTGTAATGCAATTGTGAGGGTTCTTGAAATCAAATAATCTATGTAGTATAAGTAGCATTGGTATTTGTATTTGTATATGTGAGTTTTCATATTGTAGCAATTGAGAAGATAGCTTCAATTCATCATTGATCGACGCATGTCAAAAAAACGATCTAAACTTGCTTCAGTTTTGAAAATAGTGAAGCATCCTTGACCTAATAGGAAAGAAGCTTGTCTAGTTTAAAAATTTATATACATATGGACGGTTGATAAGAGAACCTGATTTGGAGGTTCTTTCACTGGAATAATTGCCACTGAGATTATTTTGTCTGCTTTGGGTACCAAATTGTATCACTAAGCTGTTTTGACATTCTACTTCTTTTTTCAAATATTTGAGTCATTCATTTAGGAGATGTTTAAAACAATCCACTACTGATTCTCTTCTATGCCAATAATGGTTAAGTGCATCCTAGTACACAAGAACTAAAATTTGGCATGGTATGGAGAAGCGTCTTCAGTCTGTTCCTTTATCAAGGATCATTTAATTTGTAGCTATGAATCTTGAAAAGCCAGTTGTTGAATGTTGTTGAACAAATAATGGCAAGGAAGTATGTTTCACTTAAATTTGGTTAATAACTCTAATATTTGTACAAAAAGTGGGGTAGAAACATCCAATTCTGTCCCTATACCTAATCCTTGTTCCATAGAGTGACCTTAAAGTTTAATGTGTCTTACACATATTTAACTATGATTTGTTGACGCACTTGAAGGACACATACTGAACTTTGATTTGCTGACAACTGAATTTTGCGCAGTTCAAATTTGGGTGCACCTATAGGTCAGTTCCAATGGTTTAGAAACCCGCCACTTTGAAAAATCATAAAAATTACATATCACATCAAAAAAATCTAATTTTTTTAATATTCATGATTTTCTCTTGCTAATACTACAAAAATATTAATTTTAAGAAAATAGGCCTCCAACTATGTTGAATTCCTTATTGTGATGGTTTTGGGTACCTTCACCTTAAAAGCTCTAGTTGGGAGTTTTGAGATTGAGGCATTTATTGGATGTAGGAGAGTGAACGTGTTTGTAAAGAAAGGAGAATCATTAACAAGTCTTATGGAATGGTTAATGTATTGTCTGAAATTGGCATACTTATACTAGCTCCAATGTTGTGAATAGACTATTCTCGTGTAAGGTAGAAATATCCATTTCTGCACCTGTTCCTAAACTCACTCAATTATGTCCTTAGACTTTGGTGAATGTGTCCTCTACATGCTTAATATTGCTTGGCCAACACATTCAAAGGACACATATTTAACTGTGATTTGCTGACAACTGATTTTTGTAGGGTTTAGTTTTGGGGGTACCTATGGGACAGTTTCAATGGTCTAAGTAGCCAACTCTTTGAAAAATCATAAAAATTACATACAATGTTCGAAAAATCTATTTTTTTTATATTCATGATTGTCACTTGCATATACTACAAAAATATTATTTTTAGAAAAATATGCCTCCAACTATGCTGATTTGCTTAAATTGACGGTTTTGGGTGCTTTCACCTTATGTGAGCATATTAATTCCTTGACAAAATCCTCAATGTTTTATATTGATTGATTCACCATCAAGTTGGAATAAGAAATGAGTGTTTAATCTGCAACTTTTGCTTCTGGTTGTCAAGAGCATTTGACCTCAATTAAGCATCTATAAATTTGGACAACCTCTTTAGAAATTTAGTACATGAGTCATCAAATTAGATGTCCAGAATGATGGATGGCTCAATTGTCACCTTATAATAGTTCAGATTGTTCAATCCAGGTTAATTATTTCAGATTAGCTTACTGTGATTGAAATTTGGATGAGCTACATGGCCTTAGGTACAGACCATGGCCATAGGGCTGATTTGATTGGTCATAGGCTCTGATTCATAGCCTTGGGGCTGCAGTCCACGGTCATAGGCCCTGTGTATGCCTATAAGGGCTAATTTTTAGTGGTGATAGGATAATTGCTTTGTAAGGTTTTATGTGTTGAGTCACTTGGTTTAAGGTATTATTTTGTGCATGGTTTTAGGGTCCATGTTTGAGTAAAAATAAGAATTGGTCCTATGTTTGGGGGTATGTAGGATCTAATTGTGTGAATTTTGGAAAATTTGACCCAAAAAGTAAAAAAAGAATAAGAAAAATTGACCTAAGGTATAAATTTTTACCTTCATACTTTTTGCATACAAAAAAATTGACGTTGAATACGAAATCATTAAGTATTCTTGCATCAAACGTGATAAATATAGATTGATTGGCTTATTTGACCAATACATAAAAAGGATTTAATTAAAGAATTATATGTACTATTTTAAAAAATATTATCTTTTGTATGATTAGGTGATAGAAGTATTCATTGCATTAAATTGATTTGACCAAACTTGCATGATTTGATGAGAATATTTAACCACCTTGTAGAATACTAGATAAGATTGGGATTTCATATTGTGGCCTTAGTGAGCAACCTTGCATCAATTATAACCATCCTTGCAATCTATACTTAAACATTGTTAGCAATTTGGTATTTGAAGATAATGCACAAAGAAGTTCAAATTTTTTTGTAATATACACAATACTTGCACAACTTGACTCTAAAGTTTTAGGCTTAAGCTTATAAGATTTCTTTCATTTGGCAGATAGGAAGGACTATTACAAAATGATGTAGAAACTCAAGTACAAGAAAAAGAGGTGTTTTAAGTATAGTCATAGTAGTATAGTTCTATAATTTATGATCTTTTAGGAAATTTTCAGTTAAATTTTACTAAAAAGACATTTATTCATTGTAACTTATATAACACATTTTAATGTTTATCAATTGCTATATCATTGAATTTGTCTTTAAAGGCACTTTGACGTTGAAGCTTTTATATTATAATTATAAACACTTAGAATAGGTTATTATGCATTTGAAGTTTCATAAAAAAAATTTATAATGACAACAATTGGTTTATAAATTAAATGTTGTGTACTATACGACTAAAGGTTGTAAAACATTCTCTACATCCACATTTTCTAGCCTCAATGTCTAGATTTAGTGTTCTAGATTGAAGTCTTCAACGCCCATCAAACACTATTTGGTCTTCAAAAAAGACTTCTTTGAAAATATACCTTCAAAAAGATATGCTAAATAAAAATGAAGATGTCATGTGAAGGGCTTGATGAAAAATGCCTATAAAAAATTGTTCATCCAAAATTGTTCATTCATCCACTAATTTGAATATGTTTTGAATTTACTACTTGGTGGTTGGCCACCTTTATTGAGATGGTTGCCTTCATTTAGGATTGATTGTCTTGTTTTTGCCACATTGTCTACTTCAACAATTGGCAATTGTTCATTGGAAGAGTCAATGCTCTTGTTTTGGTATCACTTTGAAGTTTTAGGTTTTAGAGTATTGAACCTTTCAAGTGTCATCTCACTTGTAAGCATCACTTCAACTTGTTAATTGTTATGCGAAAAAATGTTCAACATGTTAATTGCTATGTTTCAACACTTCAACTTTGTTGATTGTCATGCTTCAACACTTCAACTTGCTAATGGTTAATTGTTATACAAAAAATTATTCAACTTGTTAATTGTTATAGAATACCATTCAACTAATTACTTATTATGCTTCAACAATTAAACTTGTTGATCAATGGCCACAAGTTCACGTAGAGGTCTAGGTTGTCCACCCCAAGATGTTTGTTGACTAGATTTGAACTTTTGTTTTAGTGGATCCAACTTCAAGCCAATCAACTTACCACAAAGAAGACTTACACAAAATGGAGGAGGAGGTTGATCTAGATTATAGAATGCCGGATTTAAATCAGGTGACTATATTGCAAAAAATACCTAGGATTTTCTTACAAAATTCAACAGTAAGTAGAAAATTGATTGTAGTTGGTTGCATTTATTTAAGCCTCCTGGTAGTTTGATTGCTAGAGAGATAAAGTATGAAGCTTGTGAGAAATTCCAACTTAGTGGAATCAGTACTAGAACATGGAATAGAATTGGGTGTTCAACAATTCAACTCTTGACAAATGAATCAAACAACATGAGAAATTTGATGATTATAAGTGGAGCCTTATGCGATGGAATGTGAAGCATCATCCTTCAATAGTGGGACTAGTTGTGCCCATTGAGCCTTGCTTTCAAATGATGATGAATCGTGAAAAGGCTAGAATTCTTATGGTGATGAAACTCTTATACTTTGTAGTTTATAATGATCAACCATTACTACATTATGTTGAGCAATGCAAGGTTCACATGCTTTTCTCAACTTTGGACATGCTTGTTAGTGTAGAGTACTTGTCTTACACAAATGCTATTGCAACAATGAGCTTTTTGGATGTGATATCCCATCATCTATGTTCCAATCTTACCAATGATATCAAATAAAGCCATGGGTATTCAATATTGTGAGCCTCATCTGAGTATGTATATTTGCTACTTGATAAGAGGATTTTTTGATTTGTAGAACTTATGCCTCTTTCTCAAGGGATGGGGAAGATTACATTTGAGTACATCAAAAAATTGTTGATCAAACTTGGGTTGAATTTGAGGAAGCTAGTGGCTATTATAAGTGATGGTGCATCTTATATGATTGGGGTGCATCAAGGTATAGTGGCATGACTTCAAGTATTGGTACCTCATTTTGTAGGAACACATTATATTGTTCATCACAAAGCAGGATACAAAAAACTTACATCTCTTCAATTCCAATTCTTTCTTCACTTGCTAGCCAATGTATTGTTTGAGTTGAACAAGCTCAATTGTAAGTTCCAATATGATCATATAGATATCACAAGTATAGCCTCTACAGTTGATGTCATGCTCAACTTTTTGTACAAGCAATATCTTGGTGACTTCTATTTTTAGCACGACATCTAAATTCTTGGGAATAGGCACATTAATAAAGCAATAGTTGAATTGGTTGTCTACACATGTCAAGTGGAGCAATAATCTTGTTGATCAATGCAATGCGGAGTTGCTCAAATTTGTGGGGATGTATTTTCTATCTGTCAAAATTGGGGTATATACAAAGCTTAGGTTTTTGTGGCATTGATTGAGAGTTTATGATTAATTAGCCAACCTAATATCACTATGGCAAGCTATATTTGTGATCCTGACTAGCATTGCTATTTGTGAGCATAGCTTTTCAAAGGAGAATTAGATTCAACCATGACACACTTGATGCATTGACGAGGGTTAGTTCAAATGGTTTGGAAGTTGAATTCATGAATTGGAATGGCATGCATGCCAAACTGTGAGGGTTGATGCATCCCCAATCACTCCACCAACAGGGCAAGTGGAGTGATCAAATTATGCAAACAAGGCAAACAATGTAAGCAGCTAATTGTAACTGAGCTTGGCATAGGGTTGAGAGTCAGTGAGCATCACGTCCAAATTCAAGTCAAATTGAAATGAAGAAGCAGCTCCTAACCATCACCTTTCCTAATGTCACACAAAATGTTGGCAACCATTACTTTGACTAAGATGCATCCCCGGGAGTAATAAGCAGGAGAGTACTAAATTCTAAGCTCTATGTTCCTGATACACTAGCTGCTAGCTAGTATCTATTCAATAAAATCCCAGCCTCATTACTGTTTTGTAAGTGACGTAGTCGTAAACAGCATGGAAGTGGGAAAGATGGTGTCTGAAGGCAGACCATGAAGAAAGAAGAGTTATCTTCGAAGATGGTGGTGAACAACCAGATTTTCTTCAAGTAGCATGACTCTTGCAAGAGAAGGTGAATGAACTGCTGTAGATGGTGACAGTGGAGAGCCTGCAGGATGGGCATTACAAAGCTTTCTCAGCCTGGATGCTTCATGCAAGCTTGTTTCATATGTGCAATCCAAAGTTCATGAATCCTGTGCTTTGGAGAAAACTTCTCAAGGAATTTCTGCTACTTGTGTTGGCATGTTTGCCAGTGCCTGAAATCAGTCAATTGCAATGTCTCTTGAGGGAGTAGAGGAGATGCACGGCTACTATAGACTCAGATATCAACTGAGAGTGTGACAAACTTTGGTCCAACATGGTTGCACTTTTTTCTGAAGTCTGTCGGTAGTACTAAGTCCTTCATCACAACTTTGAATTTGGACAAATTCAGGTGGCAATGTGCCTATCGTTTCCCACTATGGTTTGGCAACTCTGCAGAGGAGCAAAATTTCTGGGGTCCTGAGTGGGACACCATGGGTGCAAGTGATGCCAGATTGGTCTGCTTGGACTATGAAACAAAGTGTTACAAGGTAGTTGTTGCAAGCAACAAAAGAGGCCATCTCACAGTAGAAATTCAGGATTCTGGTGCAAGGCCATGGATCAGAGCGGCACCAATGTTTGGTTTCGTTTCTGGTGTTGCTTACAAATGGTTTACTTATTGGCATGCCCTCAATTTTCCAATTCATCATAACTCCATTTGCATATGACTTCACTGAAGGAAAACTGGAGCTTTACAATACAACCAGACCTTCAGAATCAATGGGACTAGGATCTATACAGTCTTACTATCAGAGGTATTTTACACATGTTCAACATGCATGTGAAGGTATTCCAATGGTACTAATTTTGTACATAATTTCAAAAGTCATCCACCAATGTTGGCTTTTGAACTTGTTTACAAGTGAGTGGAGTGCTCCTCCAGAATGTTTTGAAGGATCATATCACTCCATCTTTAGTGAGTTAGTAGGACTTATTGGAATGTTATCCCATAGTCGGGATCTAGTATGTCAAATGCACAGGGTCACAGGGTCAACTAGAGCTTGTAGGTTAGTTGTGTGAGTTACAAATAATATGTCCTTTCTCTGTCTCAAAATAATATGAGTGACTCATATTATTTTAAGGCAGAGGGAGGACTAGATAACTAATGAGCCGTGCTAGTGGTGAATAGGTTATTGTACATAACCAATTGTACATTTTTCAATTGATCACAACCTTTGATCTAAGGGTGTAGGAGGCAAGTTGAAAGGAAAGAAGGTTATGAATTGCAACTTGTAATGACAATGGTGATGAGTTGCCAATGAGATAGTGCCATGTTCGTGTTGAAAAGTCAACAACTAATTACTAGTAATCAAATTAGTGCAAGAAGTTCTTCATGTGAATACAAGTGATGCATATACTTTAGCAACAAGTTGTTTCACAACATTTAGCATTGTGAACATTGTATTGTAGCTAAGTATTTGAGGAAATTTAATCTTTCAACTATTTTTTCATTGAGCCCAACTTGTACGTTAGTCTATCCATTGTTTTCTTACTTGATTTCTCATTCAACTTTGTTCTTTGCTTGTGTCTTTGTGTGTTTAAATGCTCTAGTGAGTCTTTTAAGAGAATCATTGAATCTACATACTACCTGTGTTTGTGAAAAACAAACCATGTTTCCTTAGTATTTTACAAAGGAAATACGGGTCCTTTTCAAAAACAAAGGGAGTGTAAAATTTAGTGTACACTCATGGACATTGCACATACCATGGAAATTAGATATTGACAACACAAGAACATGAGAGCTTAGGAGAGTTCATGGTGTCAATATTTGATGTATCTACAAACCATACTTTGAAATTTCATAATTTATTCATTCAAGGTCCAAATTCTGCATACTAAAGTTGCTTTGGAATCTTTACGCTCAATTTCTACCAACATTAATGTTATTTATGAATGCACACTTATCTTTAGTTAGTTATCATGATGCTCTAGTATTTATTTGTACACTCTTATGTGCACATATTTTATTAAGCTATTAAGCATCATTCAATTGATTCTTATCCCATGACAATGCTATGTATTGTAAAAATATAGTAGTCACCTTCTTAACTGTAAAATGTAGTAGAGGACAATAAATGTCTGATGAATGACTTTCAAAGAAATTTCTCAAAAAATTGGAAATGAAGAATGCATCTATTTACCTATGAAATATGATATTTTTTTTATTGAATACTTGGGTGATTTGACCACGTCCATCTGTCCATCCAAGTTTAACCCCTAAATATAACCAAATTCATTTCAGATAAATATAAAAAATTATTAATATACATTAAAATAATATATTGCTAAAATTCAAGCTTATTAAAAAATTCTCCAAAAGTTAATTTAAAATAGGTTAATAGAAGTTTTAAGAAAAATGTATACTGTGATGTTTGTGTTTTAAGAAAACAGAATGAAATTAAAGACAAAATTTAAAAATTGGTCATTATTAAAAACTTTTGGTCAACCAAATTCCATTTCAATGAATATATCTTCTTAGATCTCAACCCTAGCACAATAGAAACAAACTTTACACACATATACAAACTAAGGATTATATTGTTTTAAAAATGATTTTATTAAGTTAATGTAATCTTAGAAGATGAACTTAGATTCTACATTTTGACTAAAAATTTAACTTTTGGGGATAATGATTGTAATTATCTCCCCTCCAAAATCAGCAAAAGTAAGATTAAATTAGGGGCTCTTTAAGAAAAAAAAATTCCCCCAAAATATGAAAAAATTATGGAAGGTGTAAATAGTCATGAATACCTTGCTTCTGAAGCTTAAGTTGTTTAGAGATTTAAAGCAAAAGTTATGACCAATAAAATTGTTTATAAAGATGTGTGATAATGACAAGCATAAGTATTTCATATAAACACTAAGCAAGGTAAAATAGCCCATGAAGACTTTTGCTAATAAATGAGATTAGGACTTCATTAGGTTGGTTAGTGACCAAAATCAATGCTTTGGATGATGGTGATCATAGAGTTATTAGTGACTATTTTAAGAACTTCTACCTTTCTAGTGTAAATTCATTACATGAACTAACCTTTTTAATCCTTTGTGTCATGGCCATATTAGGAAATAGTGTGACTACTTTAGGTGGTAAGATGACCATTATGGATATAGCTTTTGGTGGTTTTGGGGTAGTTTACATCACAAAGTTTATACCTTACGGTTTGGCAACAATTATCGTGTAGTTATCGTTGTTTCATGGGTTCGTACGTTAATCACATTATTATCGCATCATTACGGTGCATTGCTTCGCATCGTTACGGTGCAGTTACAAGTAATGAATTGTAACGATGCGAAGCAATGCACCATGATGATGCGATAACAATGTGATTAACGTGCGAACCCATGAAACAACAATAACTACATGATAATTATTGCCAAACCGTAAGGTATAAACTTTGTGATGTAGAGACTATTTTGGACCAATTAGGTAGCACACTTCAAAAACTCTTAACAAATTTATACTTTATAAAAAAAGAATCAATTTTTTTTTTCTATTTTTCACATTTTTCTTTGCATGAAAAAAAATTTAAAATTTTTCAAAAATTTCAATAAGGCAAACCAACCATTTTTTTTTGTTATAGGTTGGTTTACCTTAATATAAGTAAAACTAACAAAAAGAAAAAGACAAAATTGAACATGACCATAATTTAATCTAATTTGAAACATGGGTCAACTTAAATTTGAGGTAGTCTGCCCTTGAAGCGACCTTTTAAGAGCTAATTGTATTTGGAGGGAAGTTAAACTCTTTGAAATAATTTCTAGTAAATTTTTGTAGGAAGAAAAATAAAATTAACATGTAATCCAAATTGTTTTAATGTTCTCAACCTTTGTGAAATTAGTTATAAACTTTTGAAGTTGAAATATAGTGGCCACTAGAAATGACCACCTTTTAGAATGTACACTATTAACACATTGAAGAAAGTAAAATGTACCTCTTTGATAGAATTCATTTTTAGAGCACGGTTGCTTTTAGAACCCCTACCTTATGTTCTTTACACATGGACTCAAATGTGATGCATCGGTTTCATCGTTGAATGATTTTATGAAAAAACCATATGACTAAACTATGAATTTTTCCGAGGATCGGTGCTAATCAGAGGACGGCACTTTCACAACAAAGTCACAATTACGCGTGTTGACTCTTGCTAACGTGAGTCCAGAAGTACAGGAATCCAAACATTTCCTGAAGGTTAAGTTAGTGTGGGCCTGAGCAAAGTGTGTGGTCAACAAGCGTCAACTGTTGGTTTTGAAAATGCTGCCAAGGTTCAGTCACACAGATAACATTTGTATGTAGCCCACCTGGACTTAGCAAGCGTTCTTTGCAGCGGTGGTGTGATTTTTTCAGTAGGTGTTCACACCATAGCTTCTTTGTAACCGCCAAACCTGCATGGCTGTAGAGCTTGCAAGGGTTTAATAGAGAAAAGTTAAGGACTATTTATCTCTTCTATTAAGACAGGATGTTTGTTTTGTTTGTTTGTCATGTTGAGATCTCCCGGACCGTGCGTCCTCCGGTTGCGTGCTTGGTACCGTCAAAAAGCCCTCGACGAGGAGGGATGTACTGGCTTGGTTTCATGGCGTTCGGATGTATAGTGTGAAAGTTGTGCATTTTTGAGTTATTTTTTGTTCTAAAAAATTAGAAAATTACTTTTTCTTATGTTTTGGTTGCAATCTTGGTACCGTCAGAAAGCTCTCGGTGAGGAGGGGTGCACAAACTTTGTTTCGTGGCATTTCAACTCATGGTGAGAAAGTTATGCATTTTTTAGTTATTTTTGGTCTAAAAAATTAGAAAATTACTTTTACTTTTGTTTTGACTATGGCAACAACATAGGGCACGCTAGTCTATACATCTCTTCTATTAAGACAAGATGTTTGTTTTATTTTGTTTTGTTTTGTTTGTTTGTCACGTTGACATCTCCCCAACCGTGTGTCCCCCAGTCATGTGCTTGGTACTGTTGGAAAGTCCTTGGCAAGGAGGGGGGGCACCAGCTTGGTTCCATAGCGTTCGGATGTACGGGGTGAAAGTTCTTCATTTTCAAGTTGTTTTTTATTCTCGAAAATTAGAAAATTATTTTTCTTATATTTTGGTCGCAATCTACTATCGGAAAGCTCTAGACAAGGAGGGGTGCACAAGCTTGGTTTCGTAGCATTCCAACTCACAATGAGAAAATTATTGAATTTTGAAGTTGTTTTATGAACTAAATAATTAGAAAATTAGTTTTACTTTTGTTTTGGTTGTGGCAATGGCACAGGGTATACTAGTGGGATATAGTAGAAACTACAGTAACTACGCAATCCTTTGAAAATAGGAACTATTCATGCACTAATCTAAACATTTCTTAAAAACCAGGATTTATTTTGGGATAGAGAGAGTACTAAACTTGAATCAAATGTTGAGCTCTAAAGTGGCACCCTCAAAATCGTCATTTTTTTTGCTAGTGTACCTATTTACTATTATTAGAATGGTCAAATTTTTATAGGTTCTTGTTGGCAAGTGAAAGGAAGTTTCAATGCATCAAAGAATGCAACATTTGGATATCATATACAAAAATTAATTAGGATTCAAAGAATTTTGGTAGAGGTTTTGAAATCATTTCTTCTGCATACATATGTACATATTGATTTTGGAAATGTACTATATACAAAGTGACGATGATAGTTTTGGGTGAGTAGCACATTTGGGGGGCCACCTCATGCAGGATTGTGAGGTACTTAAAGAAAAATTCAAAGCTACCTTGGTACATTCTCAATTTACCATTTTTTAAGGTGAATAATATGATTGTTCTAGTAAGCATCACAACTATACTAAACACTCACTATAACTATGATACTATGTGCTTGAAAAATAAGTTATAGTAGCCAATCCATTTCCAGCTATCACTTCAATTTCAATTTATAAGTTGTTTTCTTTCCATGAAGTTGTGCTTTCTTTCTATTAAGTTGTGGCACATTATGATTGGTTGTAAGGCTATCAATATTGCAACCAATCCTTGGTCGATTTTGCAATCAACATATGGTCAGAAATAGAAAGGTCTATGTTACCATTATAGATTAAAGAGAATCTTTCACTAAAATATATATAATAATTATATTTTATATAATAAAATTCTGAAAAAATATACAATTTCTCCAAACTCTATTTCTGTACATGGGAAAAATTCTGCATTCAAAAATCCTGTGCTATAAATATGCATAATTGCTTAAGTGGTTGGAAATGGGTGGTGAGAGAGATGAGGTACCAACTTGGTTTGTTGAAGTGTAACATGAGTCAATTCAAGGCTATGCAAATTAAATAAAGAGTCTGATGTCATCTATTTGTCGACATCCACTGCGTGACCATGCATATTCAGAATTTTTGAAAAACTAAGAGTTTGGTATCCGTGCACCTGTACCCCAAAGTTTTTTTTTAAGGGGGGTGATACTAACTTATCATATTGAAAAGGTGGCATTTGTATTCCTTTATATCAGAGGGAGAACCATCCAAATGAATGGACTTCTTGCAGGTTGTCTTACCCCCACCACCACAAAAAAAAAGAAAAAAAACTACTTTCTGCAGTGCACTTTGAATGGACTATGAACCAAATTTGGTAAGAAAGTGTCTACTGTAGGTATCAGGATGACGACCTATTTTCAGGCTATCTGTGGTATGGGGGAGGTTGAGGAAAAATAGATTTAAGAAGGATTCATAATTTTTGACATTTTATCCCTCAAAAACAAAATTTATTATGAATTTTTTTTTTCGAGATTTGTATATCTCATTCAAGATTTGTGGGCAAACCAATTTCTAACCATAGGTTGCTTACAAAACCGATGTAGGTGATCATTGTGGCTTTTGATGTATATATTGTGATCATTGAATGCTTTCAATGTACACATCCTAGACATTTCTATTGCTCTTAATGGCCATGTTGTAAGTGAGCTTATTTACAATAGAGTTGATCAAAAATGGAGGATTCTAAATTGTAAGAATGGGTTGACAATCGAAAATGGGTCGCCTCCTTTGGTACATTTTAGGACACAACTGTATCTCTATGATAGAATCATTTGTAAGTGTCTGTTACATCATGAAAACATCTTGTTGGAAGCCAAAAGGGGATTCTAGATTCTTGAAGAATGCATTTTTTGGGCATCATATCACCACTAGAAAATTTAGTTTTTCTGTTGTTTTGGTCAGTCGATCTGGTCAAAATCTAATAGAAATCTATTGATTTTAACAAATTTTTGTCAGATTTTGACTGGATCAATGTGACCAAAACAATAGATAAACTAAATTTTCTAGTAGTGTATGAGTAAGTTATGAATTTCCAAAGTACTAGCTCTAAGTGCACCAAAACCCAACATTAAGTTCTCATTGACTCTTGTGTTTTGATTGTGTACATCTTGTGTAATCAATATCTAATTTTTTGTGACTCTTTTTGGTCCAAATGTAGATGTCGCATCTCAATTAGTGTTGATTATGGGTGTACATATAGACATGCCTTTTTAAGTCAAAGAGTGCAGGCTTTGCCTAACCCAAGTATTGCAATGGTTGACAGATTGTAGAAACTAGGACTTGAGATCTGCACTTCAAACACCAGAGTTTAGCAATTTCAAAGACTGAATTTTTGTGAGCCTTCGTGGAAACTACAAAGGTAGCATATCTCAGTAGAAGTGGGAAGAAAATTCCATGTCTGTCCCAGTAGACATGGAATTTATGCATTATTTCACAGATATATGAGCGAGCAGAGCTCTCAGCTACAGACAAGCAATTAATTTCCATTGATAGTAGTTGAATGGTCTCAAATGCTAGTGGGTGCCTACTATTGGCACTTTGGCTCACATGGTTTGAATGCCCATGAGTTCAGACAAAGTGAGACTTTCAATTATTGAAGATATTTGCAAATAAGTGGCAGTACAGTTTTTGTCATCCCTTGTCATCTCAGCCTGTTTGTGGATAGACCATGTCATAGTGTAAACCAAGGGCGTTGCTATCTGTGTTAAAGCGAGTGCTACCCATATTGTATGCTACAACATGGACTGGCATTGAATACCATACTGAAACATCTAACAGAGGAATTCAATAAAAAATAAGACAACATCTGTCTTCTCTGCAAATTATTTAACTTCTTCAATAAGTTAGTCTGAAGTCTCAGTGTCTGAATAGCTTCATACACAAACCGGTGGGTTGGGAAGAAAGAGAATAACTATGACCCAATGAAGAATCCATTGGGGTAATTTGCAAAGAAGACTGATGAGGTGTTATTGTTATTGAATTCCTCCACTGTTAGATGTTTCAGTTGTGGTACTCAATACGAGTCCCTGTTGTAGCATACAATATGGGTAGCACTTGCTATCTGTTGAGACATTTATTTAGATTATTGCAGAGATTAATGAAGGTTAACAGCCGTGCACCGGTTACGACCTAGTGATGCCGACCATGTCCATGGCAATGTCTGAAATCGAGTAGGAAAATAATTAGGGTGTGCAATCGCTGTGAGTCCTCTATTAGCTCAACGAATTTGTGTACGAAGCTTGTGCTGTTGACTGCGGACCCAGCGAAAAGTTACGTAGGTTATGGACGAGAAGAGGTGTTAAATACTATTAGAAGCTACTGTATGTTGTTGAATGCAAATTCTTTGACGCAGAAGTCAGGTCATTGAAAAGTATCGTTCGTGAAGCTAAGTTAGTGTGTGTTGTTGAATGCACACACTGTGAAGCTTCAGATTATTGAAAAGTACTGTGAGGCATCAGATTACTGAAGCCAGGCTTTCAGATTATCGAAAAGTGTTGTGAGGCTTAAGGGTTTTGAAGCTCGTGTGTTGTTCACTGCACACACTGTGATCGAGGAGGTTTCGTGCGGATTCTTGAAGCTAGTGTGTCAGTGGTGTTGATCTAATGCACAGAAGCACTATGTTTCAAGTTTCAGATTATAGAAGCGAGTGTGTAAGTTGTGGAATGCAAACACTACCAGATAGTGAGCTAGGCTTCAGATTCTTGAAGAGATTTGCAAACCAAAGACCTGTGTAAATTACTATAGGTTGCACTACCAAGGTCGCCATGGCTATCTTCGTTCCATCAGCTCTATGGGCCCTCCTGCCGCTGCTCCTCACAGCAACCAAAGCCACTGGCTTCTCCTTCTCCCTGAACGTCTCCCTTTCCACCACCGAAACATGGCTCTCCGAAAACACGACCTTCACTTTGGGCTTCCACCCCATCCCAGAAACCTCCGCCTCGCTCTACCTGGCGGTTTGGTACTCCGGAGTGCCCGTGGTCCCCGTGTGGCTCATGCACCGAGAGCGACCAGTTTCTGCCGGCGCCACGCTCCGGCTCACGAATGTGGGAAACCTCGTGGTGGAGGACGAGAAAGGCGCAATTGTGTTTACGTCGAATACTTCGGCATTGGGGGTTGTGGGAGGACGCTTCTTGGAGAATGGGAATGTGGTGCTGGTGAATGGAAATGGGCAAACGGTGTGGGATAGCTTTGATTATCCCACGGATACGTTCCTGCCTGGACTTGTGGTACGTTACCATGCCTTGATATTCTTCTTCTCTGTCTTTAGATTTCTCAAGGAAAAGCAATATATGAGTTTGGGAATGTTGTTAGACCTTGTCAATGGCGCTGGGGAAACTGGGTGGGATAGCTTTTCCATTTCTCCACGGATACTTAGTTTCCTTCCTGGCCTTGTGGGATGGCATTCATTTACATTCTTCTCCTACTTCAGCTTCCTCCAGGAAAAACTCTCAGTTTGAGAATGTTGTTCGTGTCAATGGCTCTGGGGAAACTGTGTGGGATAGCTTCAATTACATAATTAGCTTCAATTGGCCCACTGATGTTTTCCTTCCTGGCCTTGTGGTAAGAAATGCTTTACTTGTTCCTTCCCCTTCTTCATCTTTCTCAAGGAAAAAGCTATCAGTTTTTTTTATTTACTTTTTAGGGATTGATGGAAGGTTACCTCACCTGTAATCGTTTGAGCAAGCGTTAGAGCATGGTTCCTATTACGAGACTGTTTTAAGGGGATTTTAGATTCTTTTGGTAACCAGTTGTTGGACTCCGTATGAGTGAACTACGAATATAATTACAAAGTGCTGATAAAAAATAGGCCTACATAGAACCGATCCTAAGATTTCATGAGTAGAAACTGTACAGTACATTCCCTTTGACCCTTGCTGCTCATCCCCCCCAAACTATCAATGTTTTGTTTTCTTTATTGTGATTGACCTATAGTGGTTTTGGTTCTTGTCAGTTCAACGAAGTTTTGTTGCAATGACAAGTGTGAAACTAAGGAGTCTTGGTGTCCAGGCTTTGTTGGATGCGATTGCATTCTACACTGGATGCTTTCAATGGTGAATGGCTTTGCCGAAGAGGTCGCTAGGGAGTGGACAGGAAAGTCTTCCATCATACGCTTATTCCTCTTCTCTCCCACTTAAATAATGACACAATGTCAAATTAAACATCAAGTTGAACAACATCCTAGTTTTCTTCTTCATCCCTATTCTGTTCAATGTCACAAATACCACTGACGTGATCGATTGGTCAGACAGAAACCCAACCACATTTTCTTGCACTGCCCATGCCATTCTCCAAGATCTAAACCTCATGATGGTGGTTCGATTGAGAAACTGCCTCACCCATCAATCTAATGAATCACCCCACTAGACAAAAGAATTGGTTTAACTGTGTAAACTAGGGATTGAAATGATCCTCAAGAACACCACCATGACCAGCTGAACCATTGGTAAATCTTCTTACAAGTCACTCCCTGCAAACTATGTTTCAGGGATTCACCAACTCATCCACGAAACCATTGCTTCTCCTTCGTTGAGATGGTGCAATGTTGTTGTAGGAAAAGCCTCAAAGCTCACCTGTATGGTGAGTGGAACCTCTCCGTTACTACTGTATGGTGAATGGAGACTTTTCGTGGCTGGATCCTCTTCTTACAAGTTGCTCCCCGGAAACCATGTTAGCACCCTTAGCTAGCCTCTTTCTAGATTCTCGT
Organism: Climacium dendroides; assembly: GCA_950106755.1. Lineage (NCBI taxonomy): Eukaryota > Viridiplantae > Streptophyta > Bryopsida > Hypnales > Climaciaceae > Climacium > Climacium dendroides. The sequence continues at coordinate 43,338,386 of OX467082.1, read as the reverse complement.
TTCCACCTTTCAGGGATTCATCATGGTGCAAGTTTCGAGATATGTTGTTGTAGGAAAAGTCTCAAAGTTCGTTTGTATAGTGAATGAAACCTCTCGGCTACTGTATGGCAAATGGAGACTTTACATTAGTGGATCTTCTTACAATGAGTCATGTTTCAAGTTAGTACCTTAACCTCTTGCTAGATTCTCGTTTCCATCATGCACTAAGGGATTCATAAATTCAGAGATTCAAGGATTCATCAAGTCATCCCCAAAGCCATGATTCTTCTCCTTGTTTCAAACCCTCTCGAATTAATCATCATCCCCAAGTCACTGCTTCTCCTTCCATATTTTTTTGACCTCCACTCTAACTCTGCATCCCATTTCATCTCCTGCAGGTCCAAGTCGGCCACAAGTTCACCTCCTGGCTCTCCCCCACCGACCCTTCCCCGGGCCTCTACACCTTCGAAATGACACCCTCGGGTGAGCTTCACTTCCTCTACAACCACAGCCAGCTCTACTACAACTCCGGCCCTTGGTCCTACTCCACCAACCACTACACCAACCCCCCTCAACTCGGCAGAACCACGCCCCCGGACGTCTTCTACTACAACAACAACACAGGCAGCCCTCGCATCTGGTACACGACCTCAGGGAGATCCGTCACCAATGACATCTCGCTCAAGAGGATGCGCCTGGACCCAGATGGAGTGGCGAGGCAATACATTTGGGTGATTACTACGGGGTCATGGCAGACGTTCATTAGTGCACCGGTGGAGGCGTGTGATAGTTGGAGGGTGTGTGGGGCGAATAGTGTTTGTAACAGCAGTAATTATGTGCCGGTGTGTGAGTGTTTGATGGGATATAAGGCGGTGAACGAAGGGGAGTGGCAGGATGGGAGTTACTGGTTGCATGGGTGTGAACGAGAGGCGGTGTGCCAAGGGAATGAAACCATGGTTACTTCGTTTATGGCGTTGGGAGAGAGTACTACTGTTGAAACGGATCTCCAGGCACAGGTATGCAGAAATGACATTCTTGAATTTCACGAAGGAAAAGAGAATCTTTGCAAGTGAATCATAATTTCCTGTTGCCACTCCATGTCTTCAATTTAGTGTCGTCCATGATTCAATAAATGGTGTAAGTTATCATCAATTACGACAACACGGGGAAATCAGACACTGGCTGTTACATGGTTGGACCCTCTTCGTGTGTGTGCCTTTTGGTCCTCTTAACGGAGAACTCAGCAACTGTACATTTAACAGTCTTAAGAGTAATTGCAATAGTTTTTGCAACGATTTTGCAATGACCGCCAGAAATCTTGGTTGAGCATTACTTCTTGTTGTAGTGAACATACCATTTTCATTTGTGCAGATCTACTTGAACGACACGGAGAGTTCTTGTCGAGAGAAGTGTTCCCAAAACTGCTCCTGCAGCGGCTACTCCTTCACAGACACGAACTGCACACTCCATTCACCCTCGTCAGTTGTATACAACGCCAGAGCTTCGAATGCTTCCGTGAGCCCTTTCTTCCTCCGTTTCCAAACCACTCCATCAAATGTGGTTCCTGGAGGTTCCAAGGGAGGCTCATCCACGAAGGTGATCGTCATTGCGGTGCTGGGTTCGTTCGTGGGAGTGGTTTTGGTAGGAGCTCTGTTGTGGTGGCTGTGGAGGGCGAAGCAGAGAGGAAAGGGGCACTCCAAGCAGGACTTCAGTGCTGTGGGAGTGATGAGATTTTCGTACAAGGAGCTCGTGGATGCCACGGGGAACTTTGGGACGCAGCTGGGGTGTGGAGGCTTTGGGACTGTGCACAAAGGGACGCTGGAGGATAAGAGTGAAGTGGCGGTGAAGACACTGGCCAAGCTGAGACAAGGGGAGCAAGAGTTTCGAACGGAGGTGGCCGTTATTGGTGAGTGGAAGCATGCATGAATGATCTCAATTTCTGTGTCAAGTCAGGGTTTCTGCCGTGCGCGTGATTCTGTTACTTGTTTTGACACAATTCCAGATGACCCCAAACTCTTTGTCTCAAAGCATTTGAGAACCCCAAACTCTTTGTCTCAAAGCATTTGAGATTCTTTGATACTGATTTCCGGGAATTGATTCATTCTTCGAGCACAATTCTTGAAACCACCTGACAACCCCCAGTAACAGGGGAGCCATAGACTTTATACCTATTCCCTTGGACTTTGTCATTATTTCTAAGCACAACAAATGGAGAGTTAGGTAGAAAGCTCTAGTATCCAGAATTTTTAGTCTCCAATTCTTCACGTTCAATTCTTGACGAATTTTGTTGAAAATGCGGAGACCACATCGCATGCATTGAAAACCTGAATCTAGGAATTGGATAGAGAAAATTAAGGGAGAGGTGTTCAAGACACAGTATCACTGCCTCTTTTGCTAATCCTAGAAACTTAATTACTCAGAATCTTCCTTCTTAGTTGAAGCTCTTTGATCAACCAAGAAGTGCAGATTTAGACTCTTGATTGAGTAGAACGACTTGTTTGATAATGCTCTTGAGACTCCCAGCTCTCAAGCACTAACTAGTCCCTAATGGATTCTTGTTGCAGGAACCGTGCAACACATAAACCTTGTTCGTCTTCGAGGATTTTGTGCAGAGGGCGACCATCGAGCTCTTGTCTATGAATTCATCTCCAACGGATCCCTAGAGAAGTTCCTCTTCAAAAAATCTGACGAGAAACAACAGATGCAGGTAGGTTGGTTTCATTCTTTATTGTACCATTTTTTTCCCGGTTCTTTCCCTTTATTCTCCTTTTCTTGGCACATAGAATTGGCTGCCACATTACATTCTTGGACTTAAAGGCAGGTAACCCTTTGCTTCCCATTTGTCAAGGCTCCTTTCACAGTAGAAACTCTTGAATGCAAGCTTGTACATGAATTGTGGGTAGAAACTCTTGAATGCAAGCTTGTACATGAATTGTAGGCCACTGTAGCACGAGTCATGCATAACCAAGCTGCAACAAGAAGTCACTGGATTGACCTTGCTACATATGCAGGTTTTGGATTGGCCGACTCGAATGGCCATCGCCATAGGTGCTGCGCGTGGCATTGCCTACTTGCACCATGAGTGCCGATCCTCCATCATCCACTGCGACATCAAACCGGAAAACATTCTCCTCACTACAGACTTCACCCCCAAAGTCTCGGACTTTGGCTTGGCCAAGCTCCTGGGCAAGGAAGTGAGCCATGTGATTACCAACATCCGTGGCACCCGAGGCTACTTGGCACCTGAGTGGCTCACCAACTGCACTCTCACCTCGAAGGTACGCATTCATGTGCATCTTTGACTTAATGTCTAGTTTTCCAATTGCCAAACGAAGATCGAGTTGCAACTCTTGTAATTCCCCTTTTGAAAAGCAATATACGATTCCTAGATAAAGCTGTCAAACTTTGCATGAGAGTGAGGCAATTTGGATTCTTCTAGTTGATTTGTTTAACGTCATTCAAAGGATTAGTAATAATAGGATCAAAATTCGGTCAAGGGCGTGTTAGATGGGTTGTAGAATGTATAAGGTGAAGCTTGACTCTTTTTCCGGCGTCAAGATCTACGACTTTGTTGCGTCCAAGATACCTTCAAATAGACATACAAATAAGACTCTTGTTTTGCTAATTTGGGTCAGCCTTTTTGGACCTCGTCATCTCTTGACGATGTACCAATCTTTGCATGAAACTCACTGAGTACTAAACGGATATCTCCATTGACATGTCCCTGACCCACAGGTGGACGTCTATAGCTTTGGCATGACCCTTCTGGAACTCATCAGTGGGCGACGAACTGTGGACTTATCTGTCTCCTCTGAGAAATGCTTCTATGCAGTGTGGGCATACAAAGAGCTCAACAAAGGACAAACCATGATGACCTTGGTGGATGAGAGGTTGAACAAGGGGAGCCTAGACGAGGGCGAGCTGCGACGGGTGCTGCAAGTAGGCTTGTGGTGTGCACAGGATGACCCTGAGAAAAGGCCCACCATGCGAGATGTGGTGAAGATGTTGGAAGGCACTTTGGAGGTTAAGGATGCCCCTGCTCCTCCTTCGTATGCGCAGACGTCAGACGAGGGGTTCCATTCAGGCCACGTTGCTCTTTTCCAACCAGGAAAAGATAATGGTGATCAAGATATGAACAAAATCTCGTTTGAATACACAAAATCCTTCTCAGGTAGGTAGCAAAAGAGAAGTGGAGAGGATCATACATTATGGATCCAGGACTCAATTGTGTCCCTATCTACCTTATCCTACATTTCAACATTTCAAGAAGTGAACAACTTGAATGATGATTGTAATTTTACGGTGGTTTTGCTAACTATGGCAACATGGGCATAGATAGTGGAATGAAGGACTGAGTTTTGTTAGAATTTCGAATGAGTTTATCAATGTAGCTTCTGTTTGCCACAGTACGAATGTTACGAAATTAGTGATCAAGTTCTTGTTTGATTATGCACACGCCTTCATAGCAACGTAGAAGATGAGAAGTGAAGAAGAAGACAAAGAGGCATTACCACTTTGATCCCAAGACCAACATGAACGAAGAGTCAGGATCAATGTTGGAGACCTGGATTTCTACTAATAACTGTGTTACATCGGCGTAGAGATTGAGTGCAATGCAGGCTAGGTTGGATGGAGTTTTATACGAATTGATCAATAGATATTTCATTTTCTATTAATTGTAGAACTGTTAGTGAGTAAGATAGTGATCAGGATATGAACAAAATCTCGTTTGAAAACACACAAAACCTTCTCAACCAAGATGACTGAGAATAACTAAGTTACACTCTTGCCACCAAGATGAATGAAGACTATGTTGGGGGTACTGGTAGTAGTTCTATTAAGGGACCCGGAACAAGCCTGCCAAATTATAACCCTACCTTGTTATAGCTTTGTAATTAAAACTTGAAATTTGGAGTAAAATGTGCATTGGTAACTGTGATTTGCCAATACTAGAGATTATGATTTTTGTTTTTTAAGTAGCTTTCAAAGTGATATGTTTTCTTTGTCTAATGTCTAAATTTGAATTTTCTTGTATCCATATTCAAAGCACTTTTGAATGTGCTTTCAATGATAAAAATTTCAAGTTCTAATTACAAAATAGAGGAAAGATAGAGTTATGTTTGGGAGGGTAGTTGTATAGTATTAGACTATTGAGGATGTTCTAAATTCATCGCATGAGCATAGGTAATTAGTGCATGAGTGCCAAGCTAGAGTGTTTTGGTCAAGGTCCTCCCAAAGTCATTTTAAGGGTGCATGAAAAAAAAGCCCCCCTATTTTGTGCTTGATTAATTTATCTTCTACACTTCTTCTAGCTAATTTAGAGCCTCTAATTGCAAATATAAATTTAAAATTTGCAAATTTTTTCATGTGTTCAAATTTTTAAAAATTTGCAAATTTTTAGTATCTTTATCCTCTAGTGAACTTAAAAAAACATGTCAATATAGTTGTTGACCAAATGTTCTTGCAAGCACTTTATCCATATATTTTGTCCATTTTTTCTTCCCAATTGAAATTCCATCACTCCTAAAGAATCAAATACCCCTCTTGGCATCGAGAGGCCCCTTGGCTAGTGTAGGGGTTGGAACTCTAAAAAAATTCAATTTCTTTTTCAACTCTTCTTTTTCTTTTTGTCACAATTTCCTCACCTTTGAAAGAACCCTTTTGTCACAACTCCAGCATGGAGGGTTGCTATTATGTAAGCATAGGAGTGTAAGCCCATGAGCCTAGAATACTACACACATATATTATAGGTGTATATACACTATAGAAACCGTTTATGATTATAGGATATATATATGTTACAAATTCCTATATTATACATATACATTCTATAGTGTGTGGTATCTATATTGTAGGCTCAATGCTCACGAGCTTGCATTCTTAGGCTCACATACTAGCGTCGTTGCTCCAACATGCCTAAAAACTTATTCTTAGTATGGAGAAGCCCCTTGGAGGTTTGGGGGTTTGGGACCCTAAAAAAAATTTAGAATTAATTTCTTTTCTCTTTTTCCTTTTTTGGAGGGACTTTCAAATTTATTAAGATCCTTTGGGGCTTTGAGGTTTGGAACTCTCAAAATTCTTTTTTTCAAATTCTATTTTTTAATAATTGATTTTAAATTTTAAATTTTATTGGTTTTGTGAATTCACCATCTCAAGAGTGCCTTTGGGTTTTTTGAAGTTTGGAACTTTCAAAATCCTTTTTTTTTTAAATTCTTATTTTAAAATTTTAAAAAATCTTATATATTTTTTATATTTTTTTTGGGTGTGAAGGAAGGAGGGCTAGAATTTCAAACTTTCAAATTATTATTATTTTTAAATACAAAGTATTTTTTCCTCTTTGGGGTGTGGGTGTGGGTCGCGACTCAATCACCTCTTGAAAACCCTCTAATCACCAAGAAAACCCTTCCGAGCTCTCGAAATTAAAGCACTCTAAAACCTTGTATGCACCCAAGGGTGGTGTCTACCACATGAGTCCTTTGTCAACTACCCAAAACAATTAGTTTCCTTTGGTATCCCTTCCGACAATCAAAATATAAATTCATTTTGTGGAAGAGTTACACCTTGCATTATTGTTTGTGAAGAGCAAAACATTGAGAAATATTCATAGATTCACCAAAATTTCAAAAAAGAAATGGTTTTAAAATCTAACAATAGATTGTTGTATTATATTAAAAAATATTAGGAGGTGAACAAAGTTAATTTAAAAACAAATTTTATAGCACAAAGTTGAATTTCTTGGCCATTGATCACAAGGACAAATTAAAGTGTTATAACCTCAAATACCAAAAAAACCCATCAAGTGGCAAATTCTTCACTAGCCCTTGAATGATTTTGTGAATTCAATTATGAGGAAAAAGCATTCAATAATTCATAGAAAATGCATCTAAAATGTATGAAATCCAAATTATATTTTGAAATTTTAAAAATGTATATATATAGAAACACATGTACTTCTAAAGTTTTAATTTGTATATGGATAAGCTGAAAGTCCAATTGCAACAAACTTACCAAAACTTCAAAACCACAATTTGGTATAAAAGTTTTTTAGGAGTTAAATCAATAATCAAAATAAAAAATTTGGCTTTGGGGGTTTTGGGGGTTAATTCACTCTTTCTTGAATGTTATACCACATTATTTGAACTATTGTACTTGGAACAATTTCATCTTCCATCTCTTGAATCAATCTTGTTTGAATGGTTAGCCACATTATTTCAATCACTTCAATCACTCTTGCTTAAATGTTATACCACATTATTTGAATTGGTAGTGTACTTGGTGCAATTTCATACCTCCATCATTTCAATCACCTTTGCTTGAATGTTACACTACATTATTTGAACTAGTGTTTATACTTGGTTTTTTTTTTTTTTTTTTTTTTTTTATCAAAACAAATAAAATTTCATTTGCCAAAAAAAAAAAAAATACTAATCTACCAATTGGCAGAGACCAAGACAACAAGGACTAGAGAAGATCAATTGACCAAGAATGTACTTGGTGGAGTTTGATACAAGTCTCCATCCTTTCAATCACCCTTGCTTGAATGTTCTATTACATTATTTGAAATGGTGTACGTTCTTTGTGCAGTTGGATACCTCCATCCCTTACCTTTCTTGAATGTTATACCACATTATTTGAATTGGTATACATTCTTTGTGCAGCTCGATACCTCCATCCTTCCCTTGCTTGAATGTTACACCACATTATTTGCACTTTTGTACTCCATACACTTTCATATCTCCATGACCACTTAGAACCTTCTAGCTCAATATTACATCACATTGCTTGTGTAGTTGCACTTTAATCATGCAATTTCATATCTTTGTTTGACTAGATTTTCCAAAATATGGTGGAACCATGTTGTTCAAAAGGTTTGTTTGGATATATGCCAAGCCACCCTTGGTATATCCAACTTCTATTATAGTACTAGTAGCTCTCATTTTTTTCCCTCCATTCAATTTCATGTTTCCATGGCATAATCAATCATTTTCACAACATTTTTCACATTTGGTGAAGAAAGTAGTCATCATCATTTGGTGATCCTTCTTGAAAGTTGAAATGAAGAGAAAAGTTAAGAAAATGTGGATTATTAGGGAGTGGCCTTTTATAGAGATTCTCATAGGATAAAAGGTCCAAATTAATGAAATCAAAGGTTGCACCAAAATCAAATTGAGTTATTGATTTCAAAAGTGGCACCAATTACCTATATTTCATTAACTTGGGTATAAAACTTACTTTTGAGATTGAAGTATTATTTTGTGAACCTTGAAGCATGAGCCTAAGAGCTATAAGCTTCAAATTTGTGGGGTATTTAATGTGCTGTTTGGATTTTTGGCCTATAATCTGATTTAGAAATTTAGGATCCTTTTATGCTCTAGTGAACTTTAAAAAAATATGTTAAGTGGACCAAAATACGATTGTATTATTCTAAATGCCCTTTCCTAGGTGTTTGAGTTTTGAAATTTCAAAATTATTGTTTTCAATTTTCTTTTCATTTTCCACTTTTGGAATGGGAATTCCTCGTTTAGAAGGTCCCTTAGGGGTTTTAAAGTTTGGACTCTTGAAAAATTTTAATAAAAAATATGAAGTCTTGGATTTGAAAGTCCCAAAATTCTTTCATTCAATTTAGTTTTCATTTTTTTCTTAAATTTTTAGGCCTTTAGTATGTAAATTTATGTCATAACTCAATTACCTTTAGAAAAAAATTTAGGCATTGAATAGCCCCTTGGAGGGTTTAGGAGTTGGAACTCTCAAAAAACTTATGTGCTTCCCATGGTAGTGTCTGCTGTATGAGCCCTTTATTAGCTATCCCGAATATTTGTATTATCTTGGAATTCCTTCAGAAGTTTGAGCAAATATTTTGGCAAAAATAAATAATAAAAAGGGGGCTTGAGGTGGATTGAAATTGTTACCCAACAAGCTAGCAATGAACCGAGTCAAGTGCGGCGTGCGTGCTAGCATGCTCCCACGATCATATATCCTCAGTAACGGAGTTGACATTTATTATTAATAGTAAAGTTTTGAAATGTCTCCACTTTTTTCTCTATTGGCTTCAAAAATTCAAAGCTTTTTTTTTAGTTGACATTCAAGGTTCACAAGGGCATTCGCTGACAACTCTAAAGCTTGGCTCACAACTCTAAGGCTTGCATTTTTAGGCTCACAAACTAGCGTTGTTGCAATGGAAAACAACTAACCGTGAAGGCTCATGAACTCATGCTCGTAGGCTCATATAATAAAAACCTTCATTTCAAATCATTAAATATGCGCATATCTTGGTATTATGCATATGCGCACACAAAGAAGTTGTAAGAAAGGCATAAGATTTGATTTTAAATTTGACTATATATTCATAGATTGTCCTTGTAGGATTAAATAGTATAAATATAATACAAGGAAGGTAGGAGATTTGACTCGAAGTTTGACTAAATGGTCATAAACTTAAGTAGTGAAAACATAGTGCAAGGAAGGTATGAAACTTTACACTAAACTTTGCAAGTTCTTATGCTTGATGGTAAACTCAACATGAAACTAATTGAATATCTAACACATATTGTATTTTAATTTTGACTAATATACTCTTTAGTCACTTTGGAGCGTCTTTTCAATTAGATTGTCTACCTTTTCTAAAATGAGAATATAGATATAGGTTTAGATATTAACCCCTAAAAGACCAAGTGACTATTTAACATATGCATAGTATTGGGTAGCTATGTGCAATTGCATGAAGTCAATTTGGTTGGATGTTCACAAAATTTTGACACAAGTTGTGAATATGTATCCTCTTGGTAGGAATGTATTTTTTTTATTGGGTGTCCGGATCAAAATTTATGTTGCCCTAAACTTTTTTAGTAGCCTAAGCAACTTTGAGCAAGATGTGCATAACTCTTTTTCTACTTGTGAAATTTGGTGGATATGTAACTAACACAACATAGGATGCAAATGTAAAAAAAAATCCATGTGTAGTGCAAAAAATCTCAATTTAGGAAGTGTTAAAGTTTGCTAAGCCTATCAAACAAGGTTGGTATTTTTTTTATAACTTCAAATGTAATAATTAGTGTGTTTTTTCTGAAAAATAATTGTCAAGTGGTGTCATTGCGTTGGCTTAAATTTGGAGGGACTTGCTTGTATTAGCCCAAACTTGTCAAACAAAGTGATACATCACTCAAAATAAAAACGCTGGTCATAATCTTTCAGTTCTTGCTGTCAAAATTTCTAAATAAATTTCCACTCATTCCTATAGTACTCTAGTACAAATTTCATCGTTGAATTTTCAAAAAATAACTTTTATTTTTTCATTTTTTCCTTGCTGCAAAAAAAAGTAGCAGTTTCGAACAATTTCTGCATGAAATGTGCCGTCAGCCTTTCAGGGTTCAACATACAATGGGGATACATGATGGGGTTCTTATTGTACCTTATCTATCCTTGTTAATAATTTTATAAATTAATAATATGAAATGGCAGCAGAAAGAGTCCCAACTTGAAGGTTGTAAAAACTTACATAAGGCACCAGTAGTTGATCATTTAAGCAATTTTGGAGCAGAACATGTGCAGAATTAGGTAGAAATTTTTTGCATGTAGGAAGATAGAAAACATGGGGATAGCAAAATTTTCAAAATTGTATTCTCAAAATTGAAATTACTGTGAATTTTAGGAGCTACAAAGTGCGCTTCACCAGTGGTCAATGTTTAGAGTTTTCCATGTGCCGTAATCATTCAAGAACTATTTTCCTACTTTCTTGCTCACTACTTCAGGACATATGTTATAATCTTGTTAGTCTCAACCTTGTAAAAGACCAAAAACATACAATCCAAGCTTTGGTTGGAAATCTATTCCAGACTTGGTTGGAAATACTACAACCTACAACCCTACTGGTTGCGTACTAGGTGTGGTTGACAATTGGTGCCTCAACCTTAGCTGCAATTTTTGTGTTTCAGATCATGCAGGAGAGTACAATCTTTCAACAAGTTGTTCAGTACAAAGGTGCCTCTCAGAAGAAACGCCGCTGTAATAATTACAAAATGCTTTCAAAAAATCTTCAAGAAAATCCCAGCGGAAGATACTTCAAGTGCATCAAGCTCTACATAAAGTGGATTAAATTTAATTTTTAATCGTTAAAAGCATAAATCTTACAGGAAAAAGAAATATGAAAAAAAAATTCCATTAAATGCTTATTAGTAAGCATCGACGATTAACAGAAGCAAACTCGCCGGAAGCACACTTTCCATTTGAATATTATCTTACGTGATGTCGTATGACAAGTGAACTAAAAATGAACCATCATTCCAAAGAAAATGGTAATCGAAATGAACCCAACTAGTAGTCAACTATTTCATTTCCATGAAGAAACTGATCGTCCTCAAGTGTGCACTCCCATTACAACTTTCAACAGCTTCACTTGCAGGTTAATGGAGTATACACATTGACAAAATATGAACAACTGAGACTGTACAGTACAAGGAGTATTGAGCCTCATTCTACATCACCCAGAAAGACTAACGATCATCTTCCCAAAGGTGGAAAAAACACTAATATTTCACTTCTCAAAAGAATTTGTCTATCTGATGCTTGCAGATGCAAACTACTATGCAAAGGTAAACAACACCGGGAGGAACAAGTTAGCAACGCACAAGGTTGTTTGTTGCAGTTCCCACACTGGTGGTAAAAACCAAGCATGCCAAAACAGCTTGATTGAAGACGTGGGGAGGATACGTACGACCATAGCTAGGAAGTTTTGGAGTTCCCTTGCACAAGGACTGCCTGCAGGATCTTATCCTCCCGGTAAGCAAAGTAGGCGGACAAGGCCGAGGCCGGGCCTAAAATGAAGCTCCCCAGCGCCACTAGGCAAGCAACGTCGGTGCCATCTTCCAGCACAATGACATACGTGAATCCCAGAAAGAGCACCGACACATCCACCAGGAGGAAGTAGGCCTGGAACTCGGTGTTGGACCACGAGTGGAGCAACTTCAGGACTTTCCAAGGAATTTCAGGGTCACGGATGATGAATAGGATGCCGATGAGATGCCAGACGAGCCCTGCTTCCGCTTGCATGAGGTGCATCGCCTTGACGCGCCGGTGCCCTTGCACTTGCGAGACCCCTTCGGCAGACAAGCGAGGCAGCCACAGCCACAGACAGGCCAGCGCAATCGGGGCGATTTGGAAGAGTAGAATGGACACCTCGTTTCCCTTGTCTGAAAACGGGAAGAACATCGCAATGGCATTGAGTTTCAACAGAATTAGAGAGAGCGCAATGCCACCAATTCGCACCGTGGACACCTTCTTGCGCCACATTTCGCTCGGCGTCCTGTCACCCGCATTGTAGAGGATGTAGGACGGCAGAAAAATCGCTGGCACAATCACCGAGATCCCAATCATCTTGAAGAGCAACGCGTGCAACGGAGTGAGCGACAGAAACCACCCCGACTTGGCCCTGGACCCTTCCACGGCCAAAAATCCATACACCGAAATCAAGGTGCTGATTAGATAGCCTGTAATCCACGTTCCTTCGGAGGTGCTAAACCCTTGCCGAAACGATTGCACAACCACGCAAACAAAATCGTCCACAGCAGGGATGCCGAACCGCCAGTTGTAAAGTGGACCTGTCGTCTTGCAATGATCCCAGAAAATTTCTTCCGGCTCCCCAGCACGGCCAAAGAGGACGTACGATGTGAACGCGCCCACGAGCAGCAACGGCGCAGCTTTCAACAAGCAAATCACATGCGGATCCATGCCGACCACAAACAAAGAGGTGGTGTGGATTTAAGCGACGCAAACACTCACATGAGGGGAATGGAACCAATTAATCGTCCTCCCTGCTCACGTTGATCACAACCTGCACAAAGAACCCTCCACAAATTGTCTTCAGTAGCCCTCGATTGGGATTCTTACCCCGACAATCCGTGATATGCAATTCCTAGATTCCGTGACCAGACTCTCAGATAGATGTAACCAAAACCCAATCAAAATCTGTCTGCTTCCGTGTTTTCACTAAGCCATTGAAATTTAACAAGACGAAATCGAACCTGAACGACGAACAAGAAGCTCTACAAACGCTCCATTCAACAAGAGGCTTCCATCAGACCCTCCCCCTTCATGCAAATCCTCCCACGGCCCTCAGCCCCCGCATCCCTAAAACTCCCAACTGTTCCAATCAACTTCAAGTAACAGCAGAAATTGTGCACGCCTGGTCGTCGGCAACGACGCTAAAACCACCACCCAAGACGAAACGCATAATGCCCTCCCCCAACCACCGCAATCCAACAAATTCTGTCAGCAAATTCTTGCTCCTTCCACACCCTAGCCCACTCTAACTCGCAGAAAGCAACAAACTAAACCCCTGCTTGCTGCTCATAGAGCCGCACAGTTTAGCGGATTCTCTAAGTAGCGGTGACGGACGCGCTACGCACCCTCAAACTCCCAGACCTCTTCTTCTCAGGCGCGGGCATGGCGATATGATTATTATTATGGCCTTACGGACATGGCCTGGTGGTGATGATTGTCCAGCTCACAACAATGGCGCGATGATAAATAGCGATTTTCGAATGAGAATTTGTGAGGGATGACAGTAGAGGCGCTTTTTGGCGGGCGGGACGAAGTCCTTGCGTTTTTTCTGAAAGGGAGTGGGAGGCGGGTGTGGCGCCAAGTGGGCGCCAAGTGTACGTCGCAGGAGAACGGAGAGTGTCGGATTCCAGCCCTACCCCACAAACTTCGTCAGAGTCTCGTTTTCCAACGTCGCTGTTGGGACCTTGGTCGGCCCGCCATCGCCTACTTCTTCTCCTAAGCATACTCGGAAGAAGTAAGTAAGGCAACTCCTTCTTTCTTCTTCTTCTTCTTCTTCTCGTTCTTCGTGCAGTACTATCTTCCAATCTTTGGAACACTGCCATGCAGCTCCTTCCTAGGCCACATGTGCACCACAGTAGCAGTTCCGTTCGGAGATGATCCTCGTGATGCTTTCCACCTGGCTTTTCGTGAGAACGAGGTGCCCACCATGCCCCCACCATTGCCCAATTATGACTTACCCTTCTATCGCTACAGGAAGACCAACTCCTTATAATTAAGCTTACAAATTATGCAGGCATTTTTTTTTAGTTTCGGTTCCTTCCGAACTCGTTCGTTCTGTCGTTTGTGGCAGTCTCAATCATTTGTGCAGAAAATCTATCATGCTGGACCTTCGCTGGCTGCTCACACTGGAGATTTGTGATGGCCGTACCGCATTTGCAGCGATTGGGATACTCACAGCATAGAGTAATCCGATGCTTGCATCAAAAGATTGACTCTTTGTAGAGACTAGTATTGCAGTTGCTGCTGCTGCCTCGTGGCGCTTGACAACTGGAAGTTCGAGGATTCATGATCAACCAGGCATCGAGGATGCCGTGTGAAGTTTACAAAGTCACAAAGGCAACGAAGTATGGGCCACTACAGTTGAATACAGTTGAGTACTCCGTATAACTTAGACAAATATGGAAAGTGGGCCCTTTCCCAGTTTAATTTCGAAGCTTGATATACGGAGTACTACTGTAGTTTATTTATCGCAGAGCATCGGCCACCAAATCCGCACGCTACAGTAAGAGTCTGGCACGCGGACTGTGAATGAAAGTGCTGCGTGTCCCTCCAAATATTCCGATATAAATCTTTGGCAAGAAGCTGTGACTCTAAGCGATAGTAAACTTAATAGAGCCAAATGATTCGGTTGAACGCATCCATAAATTTAAATCTTGGCCTAGACCCCTTGGATCTAGTCTCGACCAGTGACTCGATTTCTTACATATCTACGTCAATTCTAGGGCATCTTGTACTGTAATTAGTTGGAAAACTTCTGTCACTACAGATGTAGCCAACGATTATAGAATCGATACACAAGAGGTCTAGCCGATCATCCACACTCCGCAGTAAGTGAGAAGGTGAAGTAACTGGCGTTCAAACAAAAATACCCACCTTACAAAGCATTCAAGACAAGATTCTTAGATTTAACCTTCAGTAAGCCGATCCCAAAATGTGAGACCACTAGAGCAGCCTTACACCAAACACATTCCATTGTCAGGTTGCACGGCGGATACTCCCTAGATTCAATTTCTAAAGCAATCAGTAACACCTCTCTTAACTTGCAAGGAGAGAGACGAAAGGTACCCTTAAGTCAACAGCCACAGTTCTGACGCGAACAAATGTTTAGGATGCTTGCAATTCACACGGTCGACACCGCATCACCAGACATGAGCTCCTCTATAAAACATAATCTACAACGACAACAGCATTCGTACAAGTAACTCGTTCCTGGATCTCAGACTCCAGCGAAGGAACCGTAAGTAATACCGACCTGGGCTTTGTGACTTTGGCCACCATCCGTCCCCGTGCCCCAATCGGTCACCCCTTCTCTTCCCCCACCAGCAGTCTCGTTAACCATTTGCCGCATACTTTGGCGACCACCCGGCTTGTCAAGGGGATCCCCTTCCTCCAATGCCATCGGAATGCCGTGCATGTCCGTGAACATCTGCGTCGCGCCATTAGGGTTCTGAGCCATCAGAGAATCAAGCGAGTCCTGTTGTCCTGAAGTGGATTTCCCTGATTCTTTCGTTGAGCTTCGGTCGTTCTTGGTTGAATTCTGCTCCCTGTTGTCTTCTGTTGATGGTTGTAACTGAAGGGGATCTAGGTCATCCTCGGCTTGGCGTCGTCCGAAATTATCCTGCCATGGCCATTTTACGATGAATTAAAAGAAACCGAAGCCATACAAGATTCATTCCACTAGAACCGAAGAGGAAATCGTTAAAGTCTAAAGAACTATTTGTAACCCTAAAAAGGAGCCGCCATTGAATTGATCACTCGAATCCCTTCCGCTAATACCAACTACCAAGGCTTCAAAAGAGTACTAATTCTATTGAATCAGCGCAACGCGACGAATTACCAAATTTCATCAAGCTCAACACACCAATTACACACCTCATGCACATTCACCGAAACCGAAAGGAAGCAAACCAGACATGCTTCATTCCAAGTATTCATTCTAGTCTAAAGATTGTTTGAAGCCCCCCAAAGAAACCGCCACTGAATTGCTCACTCCAATCCAATCTTCAACGCCTAGCGCCAATCTGCAACGCTTGAAAGGAGTACCAGCTCTACTGTGAATAAAATTCAAACAAGCTAGAACCCTAAACAATCCGAACCTTGTGCAGTATCACTGAAACCAAGAGTGAACCCTCAGTGAGCAACAGGATATCTATTCCAATGCAGCAACATTCGAACGAGCTGGAGGGATGGGCGTTGCTTACATTGAGCAGAGAACTCCCGAAAGTGGGATTCCGATTCGCAACCTCAATCTTCGTGGAATCCATCGCAGTGACGTGTGAGCGCTGCAATGAGGCGGGTTGTTCGAATTCGCAAAGTTTCCACGACACTCGAAATTGCTGCAACCTCGACGTGCTGCAATTGAGTCACACAGCGGGAGCAGAACTTGGACTGGACCGGAATGCTCCGAAGCCGACTCACTGTCCACGTGGGTAGTGCTAGTTCTGCCAGGTGTCGTTACATGGCTGTAATATCATAGAAAGGTCTAAGGGCCTATTCACACTATGGCTGTCCAAGTCAAGAGGTCGTGGGAGAGAGTGGCCAAATCTTTGGTGAGAGTCCAAAGAAATGGGCATTGAATAGGGAATAAATGATAGGAATTGGAACCTTTGGCCGGCCATAGTGTGAAGCCTCCAAAAGCCAAGTCCAAAGTCCAAACCCTTGACAATGAACTTTCAACTTGGACAGCCATAGTGTGAAGCTGTCCAAAGGCCAAGCCAAAGTTCAAAACCATAATATTTGTTTGGCTTGTATCCATCTCTCTTCACATGAATATTCCATCCAATTTCTGAAATTTTTCTTTCTCCCTCTCTAGCCATGGATTCTAGAAAGGAACACATTCTTGTTCTACTTTCAATTTTCATGGTCATAAAGTATGTCAATCGTGGGTATTTGGGCATTGCAAAAACTTGCAATTTTTGAACAAAGTCTCCAAATGATGATGATGATGATGATGATGATGATGATGGTAGTTTTTATCGCCCAAGGACGTAAGGTGAATTCTCAAAGGAAATGTTGGCAAAGTCCAAGATATGGAGGTTTTTTGGAACATGCACTTATAGGGTCATTTTTAGATCATGATTTTCGAAAGTGGATGAAGGGGAATCCATCTACATTTCAATATGTATGTACTTTTTTAAAGCCTATTTTGAAGAAGAAGGATATACGTTTCAAAGAAAGTATTAGTATAGAGTAGACGATTGCAATAATTCTTTCTCAATTAGCAACATGTAATTCATTACAAATGGTTGATAATTTATTTGGAGTAGGATTGAATACAACTTCTATCATTGTGAGGGATTGTTATAAAGCTATTAGAATTCATTAGAGACCATTGGTTTTTAAAAACCAAATGTTGCTTGGATAAAACAAATAGCAAAAGGTTTTGAAGCACTACATGATATTTTGCTTATTCTAAAGGCAATAGATGGTAGCCACATCCCTATTATAGTGCCATCTATGACCCTATCGCATATTATTATTGAAAGAAATATTATTTATGTTTACTTCAAGATGTTATAGATGTTGATTGCAAATTTTGGGACTACAATTTTGGATGGGTTGGACAGATTCATGATTGACCCTTAGTTCAAATTTCTAAAATTAGGAAGAAGACGATGAGAGGTACATTTTTACCTTACAAATTCATTGGTGATGTTGCATATCCTATAAGGCTTTGGTTTTATTCACTATTCAAAGGAAAAAGAGAAGGATTGCTTAGAAGAAAAGCACATTGGAATTTTATCCAATTAAACACCCTTATGATTGTGGAAAGAGCATTTGGAATTCTAAAAAGAAGATGGAGCACATTAGTGAAAAGAATTGACATGCCACTTTGGAATATGCCTAACATTGTTATAGCATCTCTATGTCTCCACAATTTATGCATTCTAAAAAATTATGAATTCTCCATGGATTGGGCTAAAAAAGCAGAAAAAGAACTACAAGTTGAAGCCAATATGACATTAGGAAAAATACAAGAAATAGATATATTTCACTCTCTGGCATCATCATTGCGGGAAATGAGGGAACTCCAAAAAAATCCACAAGGTGAAGAAACTTCATTTATAAAACCGGAAGAAAAAGAAATCAAGAATGAAGAAAATCTTGCATGTGAAGAAACAAAGAAAAAGAGACAAGAGAAAATGAAGAATATGTTGGTTGATTCAATTTAAGTTCATCTATTCATTCTATTGCTAGCTGAGACTTTTTGCAAAGCTCATTTGGCTAGAAATTCAGACATTTAGTTTCAAAATTATGTGGACAATGACAATAATTGTAGCTTAGATGAAGACTAGCATACTTTAAAGCTTATTGATCAAACAATCAAATTGGTAGTCTACTCTTTCTAGTAGCTCGTTTTTTCTCTCAAAGTTTTTCATCAAATCTATGCTAGTTTCTACCGTTTTTCTCAAAGATATCAATGGCTCTATCATGAAAGTTTTATTTACCTTTTGATGGTGGTGTAGAAATGGTTGTTGGAATTGAAGCACTTTCCAAATTTGACGCTAAATTGGTTTGACTTTGTATATTATTCATGGTTGTAGCAGAGACATGCTTCATGATCTGCTCAACTTGGTGATACCACTCTGAACCTAGAACATCATAGAATTTTCTCTCTTACCGATTATTGCCAAAAATACCATTGGCCATTTTGTCTTTTTGTAAGCATCAAAAATCGCCTTGAATTTCTTATGGCATACCACAATAGTGCGGTTGAATTTAGATAGCATGACAACCATTCAAGCATGAAGCCTCATTCAAGTATCAATTCTTACAAGCAAAAGATTTAAAAAAAACATGAAGAAATAGTCAAAAACGGCATTGGAAGAACAATTATAGCATATGCTCTCATTATAAAGCAAGGACTATGTAGGATATAAATAAAAAAGGAAGGTGACATTCATCACAAGAAGGAAGTAGGTAGAGGATTTGTCCATGTCATGCAAAGTTTCTCCATTGTATTGGTGGAGAGTAGGTCTCAAACCCCACCGGCAACATTTCATTTGCCCTTGCAATGAGGGGAAAGGGAGGCATAGGGGCCGAGTACAGGTGCGCTACAAAGGCAAAGGCCTTTAGGCCCTTAATTGGCCCAAATCCTCAATTCAAATTTTTTATGGAAAAATCTAAATTAGGGTTTCAAATTCATACATTGTTTTTTGTCGTTTTTAACAAATTCAAGCTCCATCTCCTCCTTCAACGCAATCAATTGAAGCACCTCCAAGTCCTCCCACATTCAATTTGCCTTTTCTCCTTTGACTTCTCCTTCAATCTTCACTAATGCCTTTTTTGGGGGTGCTAATTTTTTCTTCAAAACAACTTTCTACTTAGGAGCAACTCTCTTATTGGAGGATCCTATAATCTCACAATCTCCTCTTTCAACAATCCTCTCTTCTATCCTTTCAACATTTGTCTCTTGAATCTCTTCTATTCTTTTTTCTTTAATTTGAATTGAAAAGGGTTGAAATACTCCATAAAAAGTTGGAGCCAAAAAGATTTCCACCCCCATCAAAGGCAAATGGTTGCAAAAGAAAGGATTTTTTCAATGAAATTATCCATCTTCTCTACTTGCAAAAAAATGAGAGAGCTAACAAACAACAAAGAGCTACAAAAAATTAAAGCAGTTTCTATTAAGATCCATGAGAGAGAGAAGAAAAAGAAGAAGGTGCATCCTACTTTCTACCTTGAAAAAACAGATTGCTAAGATCTAACGGCTAAAGTCTTGTTAGTTTTTTATTTTTTTTATTTATTTTTCCAAAATTTGACAGCCTCTCAATTAGAGTTTGGGTTTTGATTTTTGCACAATCCAAACTCACTTCAAGAGTCCATCACAATGTGGACATTTTTTTGACATGATGTCAGTTTGAGGGTGATGCCCTCTCAACTATGCTTTCTAATGTGAAGGGTCAAGAGGCTAACTTTTGGATTTCTGAAATCTAATTGGAGGAAATCAATGGACTCTTAACCTTTGGCCATAGTATGAAGTGGCGTTAAGATAAAACTACTTAAGATAGCTAACCCATTTCCAACCACTTAAACAATTACGCATATTTGGAGCATAGATTTTTTGAGTGCATAATTTTTTCCATATATAAAAATAGAGTTTGGAAGGATTGTATATTTTTCCAAAATTTTATTATACAAAATATAATTATCAAGAATTTTTTAGTGACAGATTCTCTTTGACTTATAATGGTGGTATAGACCTTTCAATTTCTGACCATAGGCTTGATTGCAAAATCGACCAAGGGATAGTTGCAATATTGATAGCCTTACAACCAATCAAAATGTGCTACAAATGCTCCTCGAACTCCACCACAACTACATAGAAAGGAAGCACAACTTCATAGAAAGGAAGCAACTTATAGATTGGAAATGGGGTGATGGTCAGAAATGGGTCAATTATTATACCACCATCTTCCCAATTCCGCCTCCTACAGAATCCTTCCAATTGCATCAGTGGCCCCATCTATTACTACTATCTTTACAACCCATTATCATAATGGCAATGAACCCAAAGAGCGGACGCATTAGCCCATACTTTAACAAGGATCTATTCATAGTTTCACATTTCATTACAAAAAACAAGGGTATAAATGACTTGTCTACAATGACTACAAGCACAACAATGACTACAAAATGATTGTTTTGGAGTCATTGTGGACAAGAAATGACTACTATAGTCATTGTGGATGAGTCGTTTATACCTTTGTTTTTTTTGTAGTGTTTTAGCTTTGAAAAATCATAGAAAAATCAATTCGTGTTGGAATGTTTTAATTCATTTTGCACTTTTTTCAAATTTTTCAATCTCTAAAAAATTTGGAAGCTAACAAATAGCTACTTCAAAGTATCTAGATGGAAAATCTGTATGGTACTGGGTAGTTCTACCTTATATGATGAGTATGGGTTGTACATAATTTTCAACTACAAAATTCATAGTAATTATGTTTTGAGAAATAAACATTTGAAAAATTACAAAAACTTTATGAACTCTATTTTTCCACATGGAATTTTTTTTCCACTATTGAAATGTACCTTACAAATATATGTATTTCCTTAAATGGTCAGAAATGGGTTGCCTCCCTTTTGATCAAAATACCCAAAGTTGTACTCTCTTTGTCTCAAAATAATATTGGTGTTTTCTTTGTATTAAAATAATAGTGATGGTTTCTTTGTAAGAAAATAATATTATATACAAAGAAAACACTAGTATTATTTTGAGATAGTGGGAATACAAGTTATAAAGATATGTGCACATATAGCATTCAATAATAATAGTTCCAAAATTGTAATACCTCTAATAGAGACGGAATGGTGCAAATTTTATGGAAACATTAGGTTTGAGTTGGTTTGGTATTGATATGTCAAGATTAGGGTCATTTTAAGTTATGAATCATTCAAACTTATTGCATAACATTCAATAGTCCTCATCCACAAAATTCATTGACATCATGGAGAAAAAAATAAACTTCAATGGCACGTGACATTCAATAGTCTTCACAAAGGCTACCTTTTCATCTCCAAAGTCCTCATCTACAAAATTCATCAACATCATAGAGAATAAAGTAAGCTTCAATACCAATGCCACTCAAACATTTGCCAATAAACAAAGTTTGATGGCAAATTGAAGAAAATGCATCATTGACATTTGTGAGAATGATGGGTGGGAACATCATTTTTCTAATGATATTCATTTTCCATCATGAATCCCCAAAGGGCATGGGATAATGTCAAAAGATGAGAGCTTGACCACTAATTGTTAAAATGTAGGAATTATCTGTAAATTAGAATTTCAAACCTCATTTAGATAGTAGAATAAAGTTTTTCAAAAAGTTTGAACTAAAACAAGTTGGAAAATCCATCTAAATTTCATATATATAAATTATTTTGTAAATTTAAGCCTCCAATCAAAAGTTATATACAAAATTCAGAGAAGATGTTTAAAAATATCCAAGAAAATGTCCCTTCCTAATCCTCTTTGAAATTTATCCATAACTTTTGATTGGAGGCTCTAAATATCAAAAGAATTTTTAAAAATGAATTTTGACTTGATTTCTGAACTTTTCTTAGTTTAAAGATTTTTGAAAAAAAATTATTCTACTATGCTTAAATGAAGTTTGAAATTATACTTTAAACACAATTCCTATTTTTGACTTAACTATGAGTGGTTGAATTCATTTTCCTACTAGTTTTAATTACATATCTCACATGGTTTGTTCTATCTTCTACCCCCCCTTATGTATATAAAGAGGTTGTCTTCTCAATTCTAAATACAAATAATGAATGGTTTCCGAAGCAAGTGAGATATTTTATTGGACTTGTTTTGGCAATGCTAGTTTGCAAATACTTGCTAAGTCCAAGTGTGCACACATTATTGTTGACCTAAAAATACAAGTTGTTCTATTCAATGTCACCTAAAATCCATTTGCTAAAATTATAAAACATCACATAAAATATAGGATACTTATAGTATATACCTAAAATCACATGAATAAGCTCTATTGAATAACAAATATGCTTTAAAAAATGAACAACAATTTTTGCACATTGGTGAAGGACTATGAATTAAAATGCAAGTGGCTCCATAATTTTTGGAAGCATTGTAAACTAGTTACAAATTTACAAAGTTGAATGGTGTAGGAAGTTAAAAGTGTCATGTAGATGATGCCAAAATCCATTTGATGTATATTAGAAATTGACACTAGTAGTATCAAAACATGTCATAGAGAAGAAGTTAAAACAAAGAAAAATGAACTCAAAATTAGCCACTTATAAGGTCACAACTTCCACCCCATTATAAATAGAGACATTCACTACCAAAACTCCACTTTACTCTTGTCTCTTTAATGCTCACCATTTTGGATATCTTCTTTGTTCAATTTCCCTTCAAAAATAGGGTTTGTTTTTAGAAGTGGTTGATTTTAGGTGTGGTTACCTCATATATAACTTTAATTCATTTTGGGAGTTGGTGTTATTGAAAAGCTTCTTTACATTATGTACCATAAGTAATTAGATGTGGTCATTTAAGGTGCCTCCAATATCACATACTCCAATTAAGAAAAAGGCTCAAAATATTGTAAGAGCATCTTCAATGGATATGTAGTGTGTAGCAACCAAGCATTCACTAGAAGAAACCTGCGTTTAATTTGATGGACTTTTTTGCGCATCATGTTACAATTTCATGTTTTTATGTCAAAAATTACGTCCAATGTAACATCAAGATTAAACGCGGATGACGTCAAATTAAACGCGGGTTTCTTCTAGTGATTGAAAATGTTGGAGTAACAATTTTGATAAATAAAAAAGGGCCCCACATTCTATTTTTACCTTAAAATAGATTATCAAGCACCCCATTGATGATGCTTTAACTTCATTTTCACTTGCACAGAGAGTGTCCTATGAGGACAAGGCCAATTACTACTACTAAAGTAGTTAAATTTTTTTTTATCAAACTCTTGAATAAATAGGGTGCATTTTTCATTTTCAATTGATAGTTTCTTTTAAAATCATTTATTGGACACATTCTATCTTCTATAACATCTTAGGATTAACTCCTCAAAAACCAATTCCATTGCCATATGGTCAAACATCATTTGCAATCCACAATTAGACTATTATTTTGATTGTATCTTAATACGTAAAGGTCATATTTAGCATAAATTTAATTATTTTTGTCTAAAAGTGACTTGTAGCATATTGTGATTGGATTAAGGTGATATAAACCTCCCAAAACTTATTGTGGAATTTCTTTGTCAATACTTCTTTGCTGAAACTAACCATCACGTACAATATTTAGGTTTCAATTTTACATGACGTTATATGAGTGTTAGTAGTCAATCAATCATGAAAACCTCTATCAATTTTGGTATACTTCAATTATAATGTACACTTCATTTCTTTCCACTATTTTTCAAAAATCTTCAACACCTTCCTTTCAAGACAATGTTGCAAATTTCCTAGAGAAATTTTCTATCATGACTAAATGATAAAATAACCTCTGAGCACCTTCCATAGCACTATAGGACATTCATGGGTTGCTGAAAAATTCTAAGCAACTTCTCTTGAGGATAATGTCAAACATTATCTTTCATTGTTCATTCAAAATGGAAATTGAAGTAAATTTTTCAAGAATATAATTGTTTTTAGAAATGTCACTATAATTTTTACTCCAAATAATAATAAATGATTAATAAATTTCAATATGTTTTACGTGTCTAAAGTACAATACTTCCATGTATTTTGCATTAAAACACACAAATCATTCCTTCTATCAATGTAAAACATGTATTTTGTGATTACTTTCCATGGCCTTCTAAAATCAAGCGATGCTTGATAGGAGTCATGATAGATGGTTTAAAACCATTTTTAATACTTGTCAAACTCTTTAACCCATAAACGACGCAACGGATGTTTTTTGTCTGATGAATGATAAAGAATTCTCCTTTAAAGGACAGAAATGCAATTGTTCATCAAGGAATTAGGGGTGGAAAGGAGAGATCTTCTAGAGTAGTTTGACTCCCAATGAATATTTTTGTTTTTTTTAAACTAGATGTTACATAGTTCCAAAAGGGCTGATTTCCATGGTCACCAGCCCAACATTTACCCCCTAAATGTCAGAGGTCCAACCAGGCCTAAAAATTGCCTTCCTTTACAAGTCCGAAAAAGTCAAAATTAGAGTAAGTTGTGAAGATCTCAACCGTACAATATTGTAGTGTGCATGTTGTAGATGGTGTGGAACAAATTTGGGGTCATTTGACTGTATAGATTGAAAGATTAGAATGTTTTAGTGTTGAAAAAAGGTGCTGAAATTTTCTTAAAAACACATTTGGAGGTGAAATTCGATTTCTAAACCTACTCAAATGAAAAAACTTTAAACTACAAAGTGATTCAACTTATAACTTCTTGGATTGCTATGAAACTTTAACCACACAAACTAGACTAGTATGCGCAACTTCTCCAACAAGTTTTATTGGATTTGGACATTGTATGAAGAAGTTATAGGCCGCCGAAGTTCACTGGAATTCACTAATATCTAGATTTTGAACTTTGAATTGCTCCCAATCATTCGAAACAACTCGGATTGACATGAAAACTTTACCACATAATTAGACTTTAGTGGAAACAAAACCCAACAAATTTTTATTGAAAACAAACATTAGATTACAAAGACACAAGCCCTCAAAGTTGCAACCATCAAATGCAGTTTGGTGAGCTCAAATTGAACCTATGAACTTTGATTGGCTCCCAAAACTATTATACATCTTGTATTGATCTAAAAATTTTATCACACAAACTAGACTAGTATGCACAACTTCTCCAACAAGTTTTATTGAATTTGGACATTGGATGCAAAAGTTACAGCCCTTCGAATTTGACTTTTTAGACTGTGAGGACGTTTTTCGTCCCTGTGACGTTCAGGGTTAAGGGTTAAGAGGAAGGTGGGGTGCTGAGAAAACAGAAACAAAGGGTGATATTAGCGAAGGTGATATTAACGAGGGTGATATTAATGAAGGTGATATTAGCGAAGGTGATATTAACGAAGGTGATATTAACGAGGGTGATATTAATGAAGGTGATATTAGCGAAGGTGATATTAAAGAGGTCAGCGTCTCCAAAACCATGTCCCCTGAAAGTGGTCCTAAAACCGTGGCTTGGCTCAGCTCTTGATGAGGAAGAAGACGCATTCAGAAACCCTAACTAAACCCTACCGCGTTGTGGATCGGGCCCTCGCCATGGATGTTCACGCTGAATCCTTCCTGAGCTTCTTCGTCGTGACAATTTGCCGATATAGTCATTCCATCGCCTTCCATTCTTTCTTCACCTCATTTCCTTCTTTGCCTCTCATCAAGCAGGGTCTTCCCCTGCAGGCCCTTCAACTTGCCTCTTTCCAGCCGTGGTTTGTGTTTTGAATTCGGGTGGCTTTGCTTGTGCACCGCCATGGAGGGGCGTAGCCGGTACGATACTCTCTCGCTTCTGTTCTTCTTTGTCCCTTCGCAATTTTTGGAAATTGGAATTTAATTCAGGGGAGCGTTTAGGGTTTATTGGAGGCGGTGAATATCGAAAACTGATATGTGCTTTTCGGTTCGATTGGATCGCTGTGGAATTGGTGTGTCGCCTGTGCTCAGAATATACATTGACCAATCGTGATGTATAGAGATTCTGGAGATTTTGTTTTGAATTTTGTGTTTGGAGTGGCTTTGCTTGGGCGTAGCCGGTACAATTGTCTCTCGCTTCAGTTCTTCACCGGTCCTTCGCAGTTTTGGAAGTTCGCATTCAATTCAGGGGAGCGTTTAGGGTTTATTGGATGTGGTGATTATCGAGAACTGATATTTGCTTTTCGGTTCGATTGGATCACGGTGGATTTGATATGTCGCCTGTGCTAAGAAAGAATTTCGTCGATTCGAGATTCTAGAACGTTTTTGTTGTGTGTCTTTGGTGGGAGACCGAGCACGCATATGCTTGTCATTATCTTATTGTTGCTTATATATTGGTAATAATTTTCGCTGGAGTAGTATAGTTTGACTACGAGACCTGAATCATCCCTCGTAAGCAATCTCTTTCCAGCAGATAGACCGTATGTTTGACAGCTCGTTGTTTGTTATATTCCCATGAGTAAAGTGTAAATTAATTTGAAAGCTTGGTACATATTTTGCTTAATTGATTACCTACAATATGGTGCTTGACTGACCGGTTTATTTCATGATTTTTGGCAATTGTGGACAGCGTCTTGTGCAAATTCTTTTTGCACGGTGCATGTCTCAAAGGAAGCGATTGTATGTTTTCTCACAATTGGAGCGACCAGGCAAGCCAGGTAAGTAAGCGGGAGCAACTCGTTGACCCGACTGCCTGTTTGATAATCTGTTCCGGGACTACATTTTCTGGTTATCTTCTTTCTCGCTCCTTCCTCTTGCATGACTCCTGAATTTGTTTCGATTTGAAACTGGAAATATTGCATTCAAAAGTCTGAAGTGGTAGTGAGGCGGGAATGGTTCTCGGATGTATGAAGCATGCCTGAAGAGCTGCATGAAGCAATTAGGGTTAATGCTGTTTTGAAGTATCATATGACTTTGGTTGCGGAAACGCGAAAAGATTATCAATCAAATCTGGATGGTCCTTCATAACATTTGCAGCTTCATTAGTAATGGATTTGACCTTGGGCTTTCAGGTATGCACATTTTATCAGCGGGGTCTCTGCACATATGGAGCTCACTGTCGATATGAGCACGTGAAAATGTCTCGTGTGTCGAAACCTACTCCACCTCCGGTACCGGTGCCGGTGCCGGTGCCAGTGGCAAGGCATTTACCTGCCGCCATTCCACCAGCTTCAAAGGGAGACTCAAGCATGACTGGGGGAACAGCAGTCAAACCCTCGATAGTTCCATTGAAAGATGCCTGGCAGCACAATCCGAGCCCCAGCCTTGCAAAGAGGTTTGCAGAGATATCCCTTGGAGAAGCTGACGCCGAAGAGTCTGAGCCCATCTCTGATGATCCTGGTGACAGGCCTATTTGTGCATTTGCTGCCGTCGGCAATTGTCCTCAAGGTGAGTCGTGTCGCAATATACATGGCAATCTATGCCTGACTTGCGGGAAGCACTGTCTCCACCCTTACCGGCCTGCAGAGCGGGAGAATCACAAGCTTCAGTGTCAGCGAAATAAGAAAAATTTGGAGGCTCTCTTGAAAAGCCAAGACATCGAATGCAGCGTTTGTCTGGAGAGGATACATTCAAAGCCTACAGTGGCGGAGCGAAAGTTTGGATTGATGTCCGGATGTGATCATCCATTCTGCGTCGGGTGCATACGAGGCTGGAGAAGTGGCTCTCACGCCCCTGGAATGGATATTGATACAGTGGTGCGAGCTTGCCCAGTGTGCCGTGTGCCAACCCATTACGTGGTGCCTAGTGTTGTCTGGTACTTCTCCCCTGAGGAGAAGGAGGAGATTATCAACGGCTACAAGAACAAGCTGGGGTCTGCTTCTCAACTTATAAGGCCCAACTGGTTTATCACTTTGTTGTTCTTTAAAACATATTTTGCATTTGTGAAACAATTTGATTGTTTGTAGAAATTAAGGCACCACTCAAGGACATGTGTGTATTCCTTGGCGAGTTTGAGAACGTTTGTATTCATTTTTTCCAGGACTTCCTTGGCTCTGATATGTGTTAGGTCCTTGTAGTGCAATCCCACCGCCTTGGCATGGTTGTGGGTTGGGGAACTTTTTTAATATCCTGGGTGCATGATGTTCAATACCTCTACACTTGTAGCTGTTTTAAACGTGTTGTGCATCCAGATGAATTATTATCTGGTTGAGGCCTTGATGCAATCTCGAGAATACAATCTATGTTTTGTGAATAATTGGAACCCCTTGTTCTGGCAGTGAAAGGGATTGCAGGCACTTTGATTTTGGAAATGGGACCTGTCCTTTTGGCACAAGCTGCTTCTATAAGGTACGTTCTCTTCCCTTTGGATCAGGTGCTTGAACATCGTATATCAAGAATAGTTTAATGTGAGATGATTCTGGGGTTCAACGTTTGCGAGTAACTTATGTAAATTTAAGAAACCCTGGACGAGGCTAGAAGTCTTAAAAACAATTGACTTGCACTACAGTGTACCCATTGGACTAATAAGGTTTGGGGCTCATTTTTTATTTGGTTATATTTTCAACATGCTTGATCTTAAGAGGAGAGTTTTTGCTTACTACCTAATGTGCAGCTTGCGATTTGCTTACACCTGGGTTTTTGCCATTACCTGCAGCATGCTTTCAAAGATGGTACCCTAGAGGAGGTGAAATTGCGTCACCTTGGAGCTGCTGATGGGAGCACAGTTATTGTCAAGAATGTCAGGTATGAAACCTCAATTTCTCTTGAATGCATTCTTGTTTTGGATTTTAGTCACGTGGAGTGTTGGCACTTCCACCTCTCGGTGGTTCATTAATTTCTGTGAAGTTAATAAGCCGAATTTTCTTACTTCTGCGTAAAATCAAGTTAGAATTTTTTGCCTGGATTCTTTTGCTTGAAAATGCAATTGATCGTTTATGTTTTGTGATGTATGTGCAGGTTGTCAGATTTTTTGAAGTTCTAAGGTCAATGTAAGCATGGATAACATTATCTTGAACACGGACATGGACGGTTGTGTTCAACCGGATCGAGTTATTGTTATGGGTGTTACCTGGTTTCTTGTGTCATCGCCAAGAGGCAGGCAGATTGTGTGTCGGAGTTTATGGAGCCGGCATTGCATATCATTACGGGCATATTACTGCATAACATTTGCAAATGTTTCTTATTCACTTCTGCTTGCTGGTGGTCATGTCCACCCTGGTAAGTCCTTGTGATTGATATTTTGTGCTTTACCTGTCTTCTTAAGTTTCTTTTGGGATCGGAATGAAGGCTGAGACTGTATCGCTGAATTGTTTTGTAATTATTTTGCAGCAGTGGGATCATCTCGAGAGCTTGGGGTGTTCCACGTGGAAAGTTTGAAACTCTGATTAGACTTCGTTGAAAAATATATGAAGAGGAAGGGGCCAAGGGCACTTACATTGCCTCCAATTACCCCAAAGTTAGTTCATCAGTCTACAATCAGTATTGTCTAGACCAAATTGAAGCCCATTGAGAAATGGTCTGAGTTTGTATATGCTCGGCGTACAACAATATATTTCAATGAAGCTACAATTATTTCCAATTTTATATTTGTAAAAAATTGGATTTACCTGCACGATTTCGGGCTGGGCAGTGAGAGCTATGAACATAAGTTCCTTGACTGGACTTACGATATGAGCGTACATGAAATATGAGCTTGAATACAGAAGGAACGGATGAATCATTTCTAGTAGAGAAAGTCGTTGACAGAACTAATGAACATGTGTCATTTTATAAATTTGTCATTTACTATGCTCATTGTATTCTTTTAACACGTGTTGTGCTTGATTTAGAGACTATGGATTATAGACTTCCACTTAACTATGGCTTTTTTTTAATGGAGTATTTGCTAAGAAATACAAGTTTCCAAAGTTTTTCTTTATTTGCAATAAATGGTGATTATGGGTGCGCTACATTTTTATTATCTCTAATAGTATTGTTGTCTCTCTCTTCTTTCTATTTTTTTGACCAAAATATCCCATTGA
This sequence comes from Climacium dendroides, assembly GCA_950106755.1. NCBI lineage: Eukaryota > Viridiplantae > Streptophyta > Bryopsida > Hypnales > Climaciaceae > Climacium > Climacium dendroides. The sequence continues at coordinate 43,308,241 of OX467082.1, read as the reverse complement.
GGTTAATATAAAGGTGAAAAGATTTGAAAAGACTTGGGTATAATATGTAAGAAATAAACAAGCCCATTGAAATAAACATAGAAGAATTAGAGTAAGAAATCAAAGATAAGATTTGACAAGAAAAGAATTAGACAAGAGGTTTAGTCTAAGATATGGCAATTGAGGTAGCCAAGTCCATTTATCATGGCATTCAAATACTAAACATTTGGATCTTAAAAACATTCAATCAAGGATTTCATATTAAAGGAGGGATGTTGGTCTAACAACTCTATTGATCTAATTATCTCAAGATGATCTAATTATCTCAAGAGCCGAAGGAACCATTGATAAAGAGAAATAAGTTGTTGCTAATGCCCATGTTCAACATTGCTAGAAAAATTTAGTTATGAGTGTTTGAAGGTGCCCCCATCTTTGTATTTTTTGATTGACATGATGACTATACATTGAACTTAGTCAATCATCTCCTTCTAGTCAAGTTGAGTATAAATTTTTGAAATTGATCACTCTACTAGCAATGATATATATTATCTAACACTTTCCTCATACAAAATACACACCATTCTCATTTATACTAATTATACACATATACAATATATGTATGCAAAACTCTACATAAACTGAAAAAAGTCTATTTAGTTAGTAAAGGTAATATAGAATCCTCTTCCAATAGAAATAAGTATCCTTAAGCAATGATAAGGTAGGAGGTTCTACAAGTGCACAAGTTCTAAATTTGCCTACCTCTTCAAATGTACACTATTTGTAAATGTTGCTTCTTCATAGCCTTCAGTAATGTATAAACAATGTATATTTTTAAGAGGTGGGCAATTTTAGAGTCCTATGCCATTTCAACTATAACTAATTCCAAGAAAGTTCCAAAAAATATGAAATGGCTTGGGTTAGATGCCAATTGCACTTATCTTTCAAGAAAAATTTACTTAAAAATATTCCAAGAAGCTTCACCTCCCCAAATTTCAGCTTCAGCTCTTGAATGGGCGATTCGGAATCCTCTTTTGCCATTCAAAAGAATTTTGCATACTATAAAATTAATATTTTTCTTTTTGCATAATGAATATCATGTGCGCGGGCCTAAGTTCAAAGAGCGATCACTCTTCTCCGATTGATTCTGAAACTACTTCGCAAATTTAGTCATTTCCATTTGATTTGCAATGCAAGTTAGGTGAACACAGGATCGCTTACCACAGCGAATGTTTGTTTCGACCAACCCAGAAACGTCGAAAATGGAGCTCAATTTTGTATAAAGCCTGCAGATCCTTGCGCTTGTTGCTTCGATCATATCAATTTTGTTGTCGAGGTTTTTTTTCCTATTGTGAATTCGAGTCTACCAGGTGCGGAAGAAGCAGATCATCATGCGAGGAGAACGGTGAGATCGAGTGATGGGAGAGACCACCACCGGCTCTGGTCGCCACCGGATTCTCATGGTCTCCGATTTCTTCTACCCTAATTTCGGCGGAGTGGAGAATCACATTTATTACCTCTCGCAATGTCTATTGCAGCGTGGCCACAAGGTCGCTCCCTTAATTTATTATACTCTCTTCTTATGGTATATGATTGATTTGTGGAAGTAGCATCAATGAATTTCACCTTGTTTCACTCCTCGAATGCTGTCTGTGCATTTATTAGCGATCAATGAGGGTTTAGAGTTTTAGCGAAGTGAAAGAAAATTATTTTGGGTTTGAGGGTCTGTCTTTCTTATGGTACATTCTCAGAAATTCGATTGCTTTGTGGAATTAGCTTCCTTGAATTTCACCTTGGAATGATTTGTCGGTGATCAGTTAAGGTTTTAGAGGTTTAGCGAAGTGGAAGAAAATCATTTCGGGTCTGAGAGTCGGGATTCTCTTCTTGTGGAATGCTCTCGAGCATTCAGAAAGCTGATCGTGTTGTGAAAATAGCGTGATTGGAATGCTCCTCGAATGCTGTCTCTGCAGTTGTCGGCGACCAGTGAGGGTTTTAGAGGTTTAGCGAGATGAAAGAAATTATTTAGGGTTTGAGGAATCTTCTGCTTGTGGTTTGCTCTCAGTAGTCATTCAGAATTCCGATTGGATTTGCAAGTGGAAGTGGAACCCTCGAATTCACCTTGTTTTACTCTTCGAATTCTGTCTCTACGTTTGTCGGCAACTATTGAGGGTTTTAGAAATTTAGCGAAGTCATAGAAAGTTTTTTAGGGTTTGAGCGGGTTCTGTGCTGCAGGTGGTCGTTGCAACGCATGCATATGGGCAGAGGAGTGGTGTCCGGTATATGACCAATGGTCTGAAAGTGTACTACATTCCTCGCCTTCCTTTTATCCAGCAAAACGTGCTGCCGACTCTGTCTGGATCCCTACCGATCATCCGAACGATACTTGTACGAGAGGGCATCACGTTGGTTCATGGCCACCAAGCATTCTCCACGTTGTGCCATGAATCACTTCTGCACGCTCGGACGATGGGGCTTCGGGTTGTTTTTACGGACCACTCTCTTTATGGCTTCGCGGACCTTGGTAGTATTCATATGAATAAGGTGTGCCTTCTCTTTCCGTGCAAAATTCTCTCAAATCATTTGTTAGCATCTTAATCTGTATGATTGTGTTTTTACACTACGTTCTCAACATTAAAGAATGTCCGCCTTGTCGAATTGAAGGGTATTGCCAGAACCTCAAAACCAGTGCTCTCAACCCTTTCTGATTGCACACTCTGTAATTGAACATCCCTGAATATCTCGATAGTCTTGCATGTTATGTACATATCTGAGTCGACAACTTCCACATGTGAAGTTGTGAAAATACGTCGGTGCATTTTAGAAGCCCTTTTGTCCCCCCGAGGCATTGCAATTAGAGACGGTTGAGTGCACCGGAGCTGCAAGCATGACACATGGCTTATGCTTGTGATAAGGTTCTTGAAATCTGCTTAAACTAATAGAGGATTGTGGTGGCAGGTTCTGCAGTTTACTCTCGCAGATGTACACCAAGCTATCTGCGTATCTCACACCAGTAAGGAGAACACAGTACTTCGCTCAGGACTTAACCCAGAGAAGGTGTTCGTCATCCCGAATGCTGTGGATACAGCCATGTTTCGACCCGATCCAGAGGCATCCCCTAGTATAACGGATCAGGTTATCATTGTGGTCATTAGTCGTCTTGTGTATCGAAAGGGTGCCGATTTGCTGGTGGAAGTAATTCCAGAGGTCTGCAGACTTTATCCCCAAGTAAGTTCTTCTGAATGCCTCTCTAAATGTTAAGGAATTGCTTTGGTGTTATGTCACTAGTTCCTAGCTGTAGACTGAAATATGCGATTCTGGAGGTCCTAGCTTTAAGTTTAGCTTTGCGTTATTAAGAATTGCTATATTCCTCGGCCGATCGCCTTCGACCTTTGTGCAAACCTTGATTTCTTGAGGGCTTTAGACATACTAAACATTCTGTTGTGTTTTTAGGTGAGATTCATAGTGGGTGGTGACGGGCCCAAGCGGGTGCGTTTGGAGGAGATGAGAGAAAAGCATGGACTTCAAGATCGTGTTGATATGCTAGGAGCCGTGCCTCATGCTGATGTCCGCTCAGTCTTAGTCCGTGGGCACATTTTCCTCAACAGGTATGTAATTGTCTCAGGGATTGCTCATGTATCCTCGTTGGTCTTCTAAGAGATTTGTTATGTTTAAATTGTGTGTTTACAATCTCGTAGAGTCTTTATCGTTCCTCAAATTTGGTTAGTTTCTGTATTCTGATTTGACGTATCTTCATTTTGGATACTGGCATGACAGTTCCTTGACAGAGGCATTTTGCATTGCGATCTTGGAGGCAGCTAGTTGCGGGCTTCTCACAGTGAGCACTCGCGTTGGTGGTGTTCCCGAGGCATGTATGGCCTTCACTTCTTTGTTCTCAATGTTCTTTGACATGAACTTGGCAACGTTGAAGCTTGCTCCATTCAGTTTGGTATCAATCATTATGCTTGGTATAGTAAACGCAGTGGGTTCTCTGGGTGACTATTACAACGTCCAAGAGAAGTTCATCCTTGACTAATAAATCTTCACTGGCGCTGGCAGGTGTTACCTGATGATATGATCGTTCTTGCTCCTCCTGTGCCAGCGGAGATGGTGGTTGCTATCGGTCAAGCTATTAAGCTCCTGCCTCAAGTAGACCCTTTCTCCATGCACAACAGGGTAACACTATCTTGCGAACCTGTGAACCTCTTTTTGATGAATTTATTTGGTGTTCAGCAATGCAACAAGTTAGTCAAATGTCAATTGGCTAGTTTGTACTGTAGAGGACCTGGAGGTGGAAACCTTCAATCACAAACCCTTCAAAACGGAGCCAGTGAGGGGTATGTGATACGGCTGGAACTGCCATGCAGTCTGTCCCGCTTAGGTTTATTCAAAAATTTATAATATAGATTCTCCTAACGGTTGATCTCATTGACATTTCGTTTTTATGAATAGGGTCCTCTACACTTCGGATAGGGATTTGTTGCCCTACAGGATGCCGTCTCTGCAAAGCGGGTCTTGTATACAACTCAGGTCCTGCCTGTTTTTTAAGTACTGTAGTTTTTTGAACTAGACTATGAACTGCCCCTACTTTCTTGCAGATGAAGAATCTGTATAGCTGGATGGATGTTGCCAAGCGTACAGAAGTTGTGTACGACCATGCTGTGAGTGCTGAGGACGATGACTTGCTGCTTCGCCTTTCACGGTACGGATACTTTTCAGATGAAAGGGTTTTAGAGAGTTGTTGTTGCTGTTGTACTTTATATTCATTAGGTCATAGAATTTGAAGTTTTACTCCTGAACATATACTTGATTGGCAGATCTGTACGGTATTTCAAGCTCAATGTTAATATTGCAAGTTTGGGGTGGGTGGGTGGACCTTCAGATATTATGCGTGTGGACCTTGGGCTGGAAAATTGTTCTGTTTGGTAGCAGTGGTGAATTATATTGTTTGGTGTTTCCTTGAGTGGCGACAGGTACCTTCTTTCTGTTCTCTCTTTCCCTGACCCCTTGAAATGTTTTTTGAGATCCGTGGAGTATAAGAAAGAATTGTTCCTTCTTACCGTTGCTAACTGTGCGTGTTCGCCTGACAGCCTGCGAGGGATGTGGAAACTGCTCCAGACTTACCGCCACCTCGGGCGTTCGTGGATGCGCTGGATTAATTCCAAACTACGTAACATCTTTCAACAGTTCCAAATATGATTCTTCACGCTTTCATTTAAGTTTCTCTTGTCAAACTAGATCTTGTAGTACACGAGTTCCTGTGTGACTGCTGTAATCCTCACGAGGTTCTAGATTTGCAGTTTCAAGAGCTTACATATATGCTACCCAAGCAATTACCGGTCATAACATTATTAACCAGTTCTAGAAACCCTATTATCCCTATACAAGAATCATGAGGATGGATATTCTCCCTTGAGGTGTCACAGAAATCTGGTTCATGTTCATTCTGGATACTCCAAATAACTCAAACCTGTGCATTGGCGTCTGCCAAAGAGAGACAACATGACTCCACCAAAATACACCTCATACTTATCATTGGCATAGTGACAAAATTATTGTGACCTAAATCAATCTTTCAGCTACAGCAATTCAATACCCACAATACACTCAACCTATATGTGACATTTGTGTGACAAGTACGCAAGATATATCCATAATGCCATTGAAGAGATGGGTCACAATCATTGACTGCGTCACACTATTCTCGCATTCAGACTCTTTGACCTCTGATCTTTTTGTCTGTGTTGGCCGTGCATTCATTTTTTCCATCTCCCCAATTCTACAATATTTTAAATTCTAAGCATGACTCTCAGTAGATTAAATCAAATTCAAAGAACACTATTATTCATCAAATGATGGTGGGTCTTTATTACAAATTACCACTACAGTAACCAAACACTAGTTATAAACAACCATGCTCAGAAATGTTGAACTTGTATGACTACCGGTGCTCAGCCAATTTCGTCAGCCTAAGGACAACTCCAGATTTTCACAATTCAACCCCGTGACGTACATCTTCGCAATAGGAAGCCAAATTTTCAAAATCTAACTTGAATGTTCTGTTGGCACTGAAGGGTTGGACTCCTGTATCTGTTGAATAAATTACAACATCTCTGCTACCAGCTGCACGGAGAGATCTTCTATTTATGTGAATTGCAATGCAAATGACAAGTTTCATGCCTTGAGGCTCAAGGCCACCAATGCAAGGAAAAGAAGATCTCATATGCCTCGGTACTCTGAAAAAACTGCCATCCACTAGCTTTTGAAAATCCCAGGGTTTTGCAGAAGTGGCATTGCGTCCATGAATTTCACTGGATATCTAGAAAACCCAGGTTAGAATAGCTGGTGTAGCACCCTATGCGGACACCCCCCTATGGATCATGAGACAAGTGATCGTCGTCAAGGTCGCTTCGACAAGCTCCAGGTACTAAGAGGTTACCGTAATGCCACCAACTTAAATGAAGAATCTTCACAATTTACATTTTCTCTGGGAATCAATCACGAGAGAACTATACAGTTTCTAATCTGTTTCGATATCATCAGTCACTCTGTTTCGATAGCGCCTAACCACTCGACCAGATTTTCCTTGCCCTATCGAACCACTAGATGTGCTATCATTCTCCACGGTAATTAAACCTCCTAGATTTGAATCCATATCAAAATTTGCTGCAACATTGACAACCCCCATTGGCAAAACCCCTTCTGTTGCCATTCCCTTTCCCGCTCCTCTGCCTGGCTCCTTGGAGCTTCTTTTCACAAGAGGGTTGAAGCTGATTCTGGTAGACCCAGAGGGACCTTGAGATTCCTCCTCCGAAATCATATCCTGGGTTGATGATGACACTACTCTAGCAGCGCGGAAAGCCGCCACGTTTGCCTGCTCCTCATCCTCCTCTGACCAATCTAATGTGTAGTGAATATATTTGGAGGGATTTTTCACATAGTCTGGAACTTTACTGTATCTATTTGGTGTGGAAAGAACAGGACTTCTCGTACTCGCACATGATGGTACAGGGTCCGGAGCAACGATCGTCACGGGAGTAGTGGTCATGTCATCAATTCTAGTACTTGGAGTCTCGTCAATAGAAAATTTTACTCTCTTGCCGGGTTTCCGTTGTTGACCCTCCCGAGCCAGGGAGCTCACTAGGTTTACGGTTCCATTCTTGACCACTTGCATGGGCTCCTCCCTGCGTCCATCACCATCAACTTCCATAGCTTCACCTCCATTGTCCTGTCTTACTGTAGGATTCTCTACCTTTTCTTCTGTTTTGAATTCTTCGGTAATTTGTGATGATTCTTTGGCAGCTCTAGAAGCAGCTTCGCGATCGTCCTCCTCCAGTCGTGCCAGTGCAGCCTTGTGATTAGCACGCCTGTCACGACTGGCTTGATGCATTTCAATAAAAGAAGTCGGCAGAGGGTTCAACTGCTGACGACTGGCACCAAAAGCTCGTACCTGGCTCATGAACAATCGATCATGAATTCCTTCAGTTCCGACTGCTACTTTATCATACTCATCTTCCTCGTCCTCGAAATCAAGCGTACAGTCCATACCCACCATTTCACGCACTTCTCGCTCTTCATCATCATCTTTGGAAGGCTCCAGCGGACCATCGACGTCGCTTGCCCTGTTCACTGCTTCAATTTGAGTTTGTTCTCCACCTCCCTTTTTCTTCTTCCCAAGCCGCAGCTGTTCTTCCTCGTCCTCGTCACCATCACCGTCATCGTCGTCCTCCTCGTCATCCCCGCTCTCCAAGTCTTCCAGATCTTCCTCCCCGAAGAAACTTGAATTCAACCTCTTTCGACTATTTTCAGATTTCAGAAAGTCCGCATAACCAGACACTTCATCATCATCATCATCATCGCTTTCCCCCTCACGTGACAGTCCTTCGTTCTTCATGGACGCAACTCTCTCTTCCACGCTCCACAAATGTGGAGCACCATCGCTTGTAGCATCGTTGAGAAAACCGAACGTCCGGTCTAAGCGAGACCTAAAAGAGGCTTCCATGTTCTCTGAGCGCACAAAATTCCCAAGGTGGAATACCAGTATCCTAAGTCCAAGATCCGGAGCTTTCGCTCGCGTTCCCTAAACTGAACTAATTAATTCCTGCAATTCAAACAAGAAACTGAATTCGTCAGTCACTCAATTTCAGAGAATTGGAGGGGATTTCACCTTCTGGTGCACGCCAACCCACCCTTGAAACCTCACCGGCAATCTCTCGCGAAACCCCCGAACCCTAACCCTAAAAGACGATTACAGTACTGTAACAATCTCTCGACACCGAGATCCTGGACAGAAAAAATTGAAAATGAGAAGCGACGCAGAAGAAGACGACGAAGAACTTGAAGAGGGCAGAGGTGTACTTCTACACTTGTTGTTGCCGTGCACGAGACAAGACTCCACCATCGCCACAGCTTGTTCTTCTCGACATAAGCCCAGCTGCTGTTCTTTACTTTCAATTGTGCTTCTTCTTCGTCATCCATTCGATGAGAACATAGTTTCATTCATCCATGTTTCGTTACTCCCTGGCCGGGAAGGGCCACGTGGAAACTCATGGCGTGCCAACGTGGCATGCCAACTCGACTCTTTCAGTTGAGTACCCCCAAGGTGAAAACACCCAAAACCGTCAAAATAGGCAAAGCAATTTCAGCATAGTTGGAGGTACCTTTTTAAAGATAAAACATTTTCGTGATAATAGCAAATGGAAATCATGAATTTTCAGAAAAAAATTGGATAAGACACATATAGTAACAAGTTTTTAAAGTGGAAATTCCTTGGACCACTCAAACCATCCCATAGCCTAGTCATAAAATCAAAATTTAGATAATTAACAAGTCAACCAATTACAATTCAATATGAGAACAATTGAATTGCACTTTGGAAGAGGCTTTCAATAGAAATCTAACGGTTATGAATGGGTAGGTGAATGTTTTATTGTTAGGACATAGCTCCTATGACCACTACTTATTCAAAAAAACATTAAATTTTTAAATATCCACATGAAAAATTAAATTTTTAAGATATATAGAAGGCATGCAAAAACATCTTAAAAAACAAATGAGTCCTCTATTTTTGAAAATGGCTCATGTATTCCTTTATAAATATACTAGCGTTTGGCGCTTGCTATGCTACACATTCATCATTAGAATTTTGTAAGAATTTTATGTATTAGATAGAATACAAAACAAAAATTTCAATAAATCTTCAAATAAAAATGACTAAAATATTTGTAATTTTTTTTATAAGTAAGCATATATTGAAATGTACAATAGAAATTTATTGAATGATGAATGAAACATATGCAAGTGGTAAATACTATAAAAGATACACATACATTAGAATGCATTAGAAATTTGACTCCATTGTTAAAAAAAATGGCAACCCAAATTGAAGAATTGAAAAGAAAAACTTATAAATCTCAAAAAACTTTGTGAACAACTTAATTGTTGTGGAATCCAAAATCGCATTAATTAAATAAATATCTCAAAATCATTTGGTAGTAGCAATAGAAAATTGAAATCATGAAAGCTCAAAGCTCACAAAAGCACAAAATCATAGAAGTGCAAAGAAGTGTAAAGCCAAAAGAAGCAATGGAATTGCTACCTCTATAATATCAATCTATGGATCCTCTTTAATATCACATCAATTGCAATGACTATATTATTTCTATAATATCACCTTTTATAAAAAGTGATATTACAGAGGTGATTGCAAACTGCTACTCTATTTTTGTAATATCACGGTTGGCGCTTGCTATGCACCATTCATCATTAGAATTTTATAAAAAAATTTATGTATTAGATAGAATGCAGAGCAAGAATTTCAATAAATGTTAAAAAAAAAGGTATTAAAATTTTCATATAATTTTTTAATAAATAAGAATATACTGAAATAAACAATAGAAATTTAATGAATGATGAATGAAATACATGCAATGATGAATACGGAAAAAGATACACATATATTAGAATGCATTAGAAATTTGACTCAATTGTTACAAACAATGGCAACCCAAATAGAAGAATTTAAAGGAAAAACATGTAAATCTCAAAAGCTTCGTGAACAATTTAATTGTTGTGAAATCCAAAATCGTTTCAATCTAATAAATTTTTCAAATCATTTGGTAGTAGCAATACAAAATTGAAATCATGAAAGTTCAAAGCTTACAAAAGCACAAAATCATAGAAGTGTAAAGAAGTGTAAAGCCAAGAGAAGTAATGGAATTGCTACCTCTATAATATCATCCTATAGATCTTCTTTAATATCACCTCAATTGCAACAACTATATTATTTCTATAATATCACCCTTTGTAAAAAGTGAAATTATAGAAGTGATTGTGAACTACTATTCTATTTCTGTAATATCACATTGTGTGAAAATACGATTTCTATGTATGCATGATTGAAAATATTTTTATAAAATAATTAAAATAATTATTTTAAAGACTTATCAAAATCATTATCATGCATTCTATTCAAATATATCAGAATTTTACTAATGTGTGATACAATGAATGCGTAGCATAGCAAGCACGAGCCCCTAGTATTAATGGTAGCATTTGTGATATTAGAGAGGGAGTTATGATTTTAGTAGTAAGATGGGTCTCCCAAAATCCATCCACTTGCAACTTGTAAAGAGATGTGCGGAAATCAAAGACTATGATTGACTCTTTACAATAGAACAACAATTTTTCCTCATTTGCTAAAGTGGTCCATTCAAGGATCACTTCATCTCTATTCTCTTCCTACAAATAGGGTCAATCTAAAGTAGAGGGTTGGTTTAATAGCGCACTACCTTACAATTAAATTTTTCATAAAATAAATAGCAATATTGTTTCTAATATTTTAAATACTCTATTATTTATTTTGTTGATAGTTTCTAACATTTTTTATATAATACAATATTAAAAATGTTAGAAACTACCAGAAAATACTACCAATAATTTTTTGTCACTTCAATCACTCCTTGTGGCAGAAAGAATCAGATTTTAGGCCATAAAAATTGCATTTTAAGATTTTTAAGAGAAATCCCTCATAATCCATATCATTTTATTACAACAATTGACTATTTGAATCTAAATCCCTATAGTTCTTTCATATTTAGAACTCAAAATTGCTTCAAAATATTAGTTTTCAAAGCAAAACTAAAATCTTCATCTATATTTATTTTGGAACAAATCCAATCATAAGATCCTTTAGTTAAATTGTTACCTAGAGTATATTTTTCTAAAATTTTAGAATAAGAAACCTTCTCAATTGCAAGATCATGATGCTTGGATTTCAAAAAGAAGTATTTCAACTCTTAAGTTTTCAAGTGGTTAGGTTCCATCTTTCAAACTTTTTACCCAAAAATGTATACATCCTACAACTCAAAACTTTCCATAATATGGTGAAGAAATAAGTAGAGAATACATATAAAAAAATTCAACAAAAAAATATTTCATATTTGTGCTTGAAAATACTAAGAAATAGAAAGAAATAGAAAACGATTCAAAATACTAAATTGTTAAGAATTTAGTTATGGAATTGAAAAATGCCAATCTGCCAATGGTTGTAATATTTAATAAACAATCTACATCCTATGATTTTATTTTTTTCCAAAAATATTGAAAATTGAGTTAATTGATACTAAAGGACTTTTTAGAATAGAGATTCGATAATTTCTCACAAACTAAAACTCTTCATAACTTCTATCTCATTAATTAAAATGGAATAACTCAAAGCTTTCTACATATAGAGAAAGAAAAAAATCAAGAAAAAAACCTATTTCAAATTTTTATTTCTTTAAAAATTATCTTTTGGAAAAATGTCCACATTGACCAACCTTCAAAAGAAACAACATATCATACAATATATTTAACCATGTAATTAAAAGTTATGAAAATTATTGCACCTTAGAGCTACTCCTCGACTACATGTTATATGAAAATTTCAAAGAAAAAATGAATATTTCCTTCATAAATGGATGACTATGATGCCAAAAAATATGTTACTTGGTCCTTTAGGGATTAATGCAAGGTGTATGAATCTCCCACAAAGTGGATTAAACCTTATCTTTTGGTGTGGTAATTCCCAATCCAAGCATCTACATCATACTGAAATAAAGTAAATTAGATCCCACATATTCTATTATCATTTGAATTTTGAAGTTGAAATACACCCATAGACATACAACAAAAAATAAATTGTATACTTTGATTACCTAAATTTGACAAATAGTAAAGAATCTCAAATCAAAACTTTTTGTATATGTTTTATATAAAGGTGAAATAAAGATCTTATCCTTACTATAGTCATTATTTACAAAAAAAAAAAACTTCATCCAAAAATCTTAATCTAAGAGTGATCATTTTCTCCACTTAGGAGGCTTAAAATACAAAGGATTGTATAGGGAGAATTTTTTAAATGATTTTTTTCATTACTTTATTACAGTGAAGTTTCAACCATAGTTTGTATGTGACATGATGAAAAGAAGTAGATTTGACATAATGCTTAATTATGAGGAGAGAAATGCCTAATTTTCTTCAAATTATCACTTTGAAGTGGATTTAGACACTTTAACCCCTAAAGGTAAAAACTATGTTTTGGAGGCAACATAGCAATTTTGGGCAACTCACTACGAGCAAAAATTTTACTATTTTTTGTTGAAATTTTCACACAACATTTTTCCAAGGAGTAGCTTCAAGGCCCAATAATTTTCATAACTTTTAATTACATGGTTAAAAAGTTATTGTATGATTACACCTTGTGTCAAAATTTTGTGAACATCCAACCAAAATTGACTTCATAAGAACCTATCCAAGTTTTCAATTCTTTGTTGGATGGACAATTGGCCTTAAAGAATGAAACTTGAAATTTAAATTCAAGGAATCCTAAGGGGAGATAATGAAGTAGACTTCACATTTAAAATTGTGCAAATTCCAAGTTCTCTAGAATTTAAATCTAGCCTACTATGCCTAAAATTAGCTTGATCCAAATTCCAAGGACCCTCACTCCAAAATGCTCCAAGCCAATCATTGAAAGAACTCACATTATAAACAACCATATCTTTAAAAAAAATACAATTAAAAAAACCATATAGATATATTATTCACTTTGTAACCCGTGTTACTTTAACATTTCCTCTCGACATCAATCAACCTTTCAAAGACAAGCCATAAACCTTGGGAGGTTTTATCCACATTTTCTTCTTTTCAATTTGAGTGTAAAAAGAAGACCTCACATTCACCACCACATCCTTTTTTTCTTCGAAACAAGCGTGTCAAACAAGGGATTTCCATCAGGTAGATAGGCTGATTTCACGCTAGGTAAACCACCTGTCGCTACCAGGTATCGAACCCACAACCACGCCATTCAGTTTGAGTACCTTTCCACCACCACCACATCCTTTTTGATCGCATCTCCATTTGAATGTAAAAAGAAGGCCTCTAGTTCACCACCACATCCTTTTTGGTCACATTCACAACATGATTTCCACGTCGCAGGCCAATCATAGCTTATTGAATTGTTCCGGACTTCCCGTCCTGACTTCCACATTTCAAATCTTTTCTATCATCCAAAACATGCATTTTTAAAAAAAATTTATGCTATGGAATATGGAGCTTCCTCTGCAGATGTAAAGCTTGAACTCAAACTCATGAATCCCTTGAATACTGGAAATTGTTTGTGAAGTACAAAAGTCATGAAAGCGAGCTCCAAAGTGTCCAGAAATTATGGAGCTTCGCATTGCCAAGCATTGGCTCTTTTGGGAAAGTCTGACTTTCAGATTGAAGCAATAGACTCAGTCATTAAGTAGTTCATGATTCATTGGCAGAATGTGACAAGTGAATAAACCCTCCCATCTTATCTTTTCATTTCATTTCGCATCACTCCCATGACACATGACAAACTTTTAACTTAAAAAGTCCATGTGATGGTACAAGCTGGTGAACAAATTGGTCCCATGACCTAAGAGTATGGAACAAGGATCTGAATATCTTAACCCCTAAAGGACCAAGTGGACCAAGTGAGGTAGTATGCTCTAGAAGCAACCATTGAAGGGGTGGTCTGCCTCCCCCCCTTTTTTATAGGTTTCTGTGAAAGAAAAAGTTTTCGGATCATTTTTAAGAGAAAGAAAAATAGATGTGGAACTTAACACAAGTGGTTCTGTATTTTTTTTTCAAGCATTTTTGAATTATTTATAAAATTTTAAAGATTTGGGGCATAGGTGTCTATTTGTGACCATAGGTCTCCCAAAATCTGTTCACTTGCAAATTGTAAAGAGATGTGAGGTTATCAAAGACAGTGATTGGCTCTTGCAATAGGAAAAATAATTTTTCTATGATTCATTAAATGGATGAAGTGGTTCATTTGAGGATCACCTCATCTCTATTCTCTAGGTAATAATAGGGGTGATTTGAAAGAGAGGGAGGGGGGGATGGTTTTACAACATACTACCTTAGCATTTTTTGGGCAATATAGTGATTTTGGTCATCAATTTACAAATAGAATTTTCATTTTTTTCCTTTGGAATGTTCGCACAACATGTGTTTGAGGAGTGGCTTTAAGGCACAAATATTTTCATAATGTTTGACTACATGGTTTAGGAGTTATTGTATGATATGTACTCCTTCTATCTTGAAATGATTTTTCATAATTTTGTTGATATTTTTTTGAGCCAATCTCATTGACCATATTGTGAAAACTATAATTAAGAAAGGTTTACAATTTTATATTGAATATAGAATATGATTATGGGTATGGTTACAAAATTTGAAATATAAAATACATATGTATTCACACAAATTCATACAAATATATCCCATAGCAATTGCAGTCCACACAAGTTCCACATGAATACAAATATGGTTTTAGGGTGGATTTACAAGCACAATCTATGAATTCATTTATCAAGGGGATGTGCTCAAACTTAGGGATGTAAAAGCTTAACAACCAGTAGAAAAATTATATATGCACCCTAGGGGGGCTAGTATGAGAGCCTAGGATTTTGAGCCTAGGTTCCTATATTATAGGTACCTTCAATGGTTATAAAATATTTATATTATAGGCATTTATGTCATAAGCATTTTCTATGGTTATAAGATATTTATATCATAGGTGTCTATATTTTAGGTGTTTATGTTATAAGTACCTTTCATGGTTATAGGGTATCTATGTTATAGGTACAAATATAATAGGTACCTTCAATAGTTATAGAGTACCTACTTACACATAGGCTCAAGGTTCAAAGACTTGCATTTTTAGGGTCACATGCTAGCATTGTAATGTGTGCCCCTTTGGGAATTTTTGTAAGAGCTTAACGACCAATGGTTGAATGACGTGTGAATCCTATTCATGTTTTAATATTTGTTTTTTTTAAATGATCAATTTATTACATACCAAGATGCAAGTGTGACCTTTGTTGAAGATGATGATATATCTTTTATGCATGAATTTTTTTTTTTTAATTTAAAAATTACTTTTATTTTTCTTTAGATTGTAGCAATGGCATAAGACACACTAGTCTTATGACATAACCCCTAAAGGACCAACTTGCTAAATTTGGCAATATAGCAATTTTGGGCAAGTATGTATGATTGTAGATTTTGATGTTTTTGTCCCAAACTTTAATAGAAGATTACTTATTACAACATTACAACCATTGGAATTGGCAATTTTCAATTCCATAAATAAATTGTTAACAATTTAGTATTTTGAATCATTTTTTATTTGTTTCTACTTACTATTTTTTTTTCTATATGTTATACAATTCCAAATGATCTAAAAAATTTCAAAAATGTAGCCAACTTGCCTTGAAGAATGAATTCAAAAAAGCACCACCATTTTGGACATTTTTTTATACCAATGTGACCTTGTAAAGTGCAACTACTTGTTTTTTCAAAAGGCCCCAAAACGGATTTTTGTTACTTCAAATGCTAATATCTTGCAATCCCTGTAGTGAAAATTTCTGAAATTTTTTCCACATCTTCTCAAATTAGTATACTACAAGACCATATGGTTATTTGTGTCTGAAAATGATTTTTTTTCTCCAAAATTTAGTACTTGTACTAGAAATGGCAGTTTTGGAGTGTTTTTGGTGAAAACATAGTGAAGGAACTAAATCCCTAAGCACTCGTTTCAGAGAAACCTAACTAGGTCAGTATACTTTTGGGGAATATGGAACCATAGCTAGAAATGATAATCGGCATGGATTCACCATTGAAATAGCTAAAGGACTTTGGGGCGCTTAAGAGGAAATAATTTATGGTACTTTTCACTAAGGCGATGTAGAGATCATAACAGTCAAAGGTGAATTGACTTCAACAAAAAGGAGGATTTTTGGCAAGGGGCGGGACTTCGGAATAGCCTAGTCCAGTGCTGAAAATGACTGGAAGTTCTAAAATTTTGCCTATTGATGTGCCCTTCAAGTGTCTTGCTTGCCTCAATTTCTGGGAATTTTTGGACAAGTCCGTGGCACTATTTCATTAGATGATATTTGAGGCCTCTAGAAGGCCGTGAGTTATCATGTGCGAGGAACTTGCCGAATTATATTGCAATAGCGGCAACATAACCACTTGATGTGGCCAAGCCCTGGCCATGTTAGTTTAAAAAAAATGTAATTCAACTTTTTTTTTGCATTCTAAGAACTAAATTTTAAAAAAAATCCCTGACAACCGGTTGTTCCCTTGCTGTGGAAGAACAATGAAGAAATAAGCTTGAAAACGGCCTTCTGCAGACCTCAAATCCCATCTAATGCCAAGGCAAGAATCGAAGAGCCTGGCTATGAGTGAGGGTCATTTTAGTAGCCACATTTCACTCTTGTTCACCAAAAACAAAAATTCAGCTTTTGACCCGGTTTTCCCAGCCTTCCATAACTATGTACATCTAGTCCTTCTACAATTGCCCCACTCCTCCACACCATATTCGTACCCGCCCCCACTTGTTAGTATTATTTTTGACCAAGATTATTTCAAATGTTGATTGTGCTTTCCAAAAGACTGATTTCCAACATTCCAAATTTAGCACTTGGGGCGCTCAAGGGTTAAAGGATTAAATTAGTTAGTTATAGTTTGTTTGATATAGTGAGATCTAAGAAATTGTAAGTCTCCTAGCTTCATTTTTGGTATTGTTGGAAAGCTCTTTGTGAAAAAAATGTATGGACTTTATTTCATGGTGTTTGAACATAAGGTGTGAAAGCTTTAGAATTTTGATTGATTATTTTAATTAAAAAATTAAATTAAATTATCTTTTATTTTGGATAAACTATAACTTTCACATTGCATATCCAAATGCCATGAAACAAAGTTCTTACACTCATTTGTGCATAAAACATTTTATTTGTTTGTTCTTTGTTTGTTTGGTTTGGAACAATGAGATCTCTTAGACCGTGTGTCCTCCAATCGCATTCTTGATAACATTGAAAAGCTCTCTACAAGGATGGATGTACTTATAGCATTTATATATCAATTAGTGTAGTTCATACAAAATATCATTACTAGTGTTTGACTTTGCTATATTTGTGTGGAGACAAATCAATGTACTGTATTTGGAGGAATGATAGGATGTTAAACCTATCTCATGAAGTGGACCATGTAGGGTGAATTTTGTATTTGACAAGGTAACTGTAAAAAAAATTCCCTCTTTTGAGATGTGTTAAATTCTTTGTTCTTCACCTCTTCTAGCTAATTTGGGGACTTCGGTTGCAAATATGAATTCAAAATTTCCAAATTTTATCATGTGTCGCAAATGAAAAATTCATGTATTTTTTCCCATTCATCTAGCATGGTCCACTTCATAGAATAAATTTTTTTTGAAGGCAGTTTAATGCCCAATTGCTTCAAAAAGAAATGGATAGCTTCAAGCCTATAGAAGAAAAAGAAGATATATGTGCTTAAAATGCTAAACTATGATCATGGCCCTACATACTACTATTACAATGTTTCTAGAACCTCACTTCATCTATTGTGGAGAGCCACCGCACACAAAAATTGCATACTCATAATTGTCCTCCTTCAATTTGAGCCCGCATGAAAGAGTTAAGGAACTCATAAGGTAGAAGCATGAGTAGTGGATCATTCAAGAGATGAGGAATATGAGGTGGTGGAAATGTTTCCCATGTAGGAAGATTGGAAATACAGGGACACTTAATTTTTCAAAATTTCATTTCTGAAATTGAAGTTACTACAAATTCCGGGAGCCAAAAAGTATTGTTGACTCATAGTCAATGTTTAGAGTATTGTGAGTTCAATCATTGAAGAACTATTTTTCTTGCTCACCACTTCAAGACACATGTCGTGACCTTGTTAATCCCAAATTTGAAAAGGCCCCAAAAAAACCCGTTCTAAGCTTGAATTCTGGTTAGAAGTTGGAAATAACGCACCCTGTGGATTGGGGGATTGGGGGTTGGGTGCTGGACGTGGTTGACAACTGATACTTCTACCTTTAACCTTCTTGAAAGAAAGGCCACATAACCATTGGTCCAGAACCCCAAGTGAGAAACACTCCCATAGTCCCACACCACGGTCTGGGACGGGCTTAGCGTCCCTGCGAGGGAGCGCTTCCCAACGCAGGCGAGACTACTGCTTTTAAAGAACGGCAGCCCAAGTAAAGCACCGACCAACGGACAGCCGTACAGTTGGTCGCCGATTTTGCGACACGGCGCCCAATCGGCCCAGCCAGTGCCGTTTGAATCGGGCGTGCCGGAGTGGACCGTCGGTGGGCCACCACGTGGAGCCCATCCGGGGTACCACCTCGCAACAAACGAGAGGGGGCGTAGTACAGTACTCTTCACGTCCCATGTGTAAGTGCTGGACTGCTGGAGCCTCTTCCTAGAATAATAAATATAACCTGGCGGAACGGTACTTGCAAGCCCTTCAATTCGGTGGTCTTTGCTCCCTCCTTCCTCCTTTTGTCTTTGCAGAGTTACAGTTGCGTCCATGTGATCCTTGCTTACCCACGTCCCTCACACCCCACTGACAAGCTAGAGTACAACAACACCCTTCTCCGATCCTTGCCTCACTGATCGAATCACAGTTAGCCTAGCGTCTTGCCTTCCTACTAATTTGATCGATATCTTTGCGGAGCTCTTGAAAACGTAATCGAGAATCTCGTACTTGGACCGATCGGATATAGAATTAATGGCGATGGAGCGGGGTCTCCTGCGCTTGATCATGCGCATACGTGCTCAAGCTCTGCTGCAGGTTGGATAGATAGATAGATCGATGGAATGATCGATATATGCATGCTCGTGCTTATGATCCGTTGTTCTTTCCTTTCTTTTCGATTCGTGTCTTGGAAGTGGAGCGATTTGTTCATGGGAGGTGGGGTTTGGTCATGGTGGTTGGAATGGCGCAGAGAGGGGCGGCATTACCAATGCGGGAGTATGCGGCTTCTGCGTTCACATCGGCTTCAGGTAACCTTAAGCTAGTGTTGGAGGTTTTGAATGTTCGCGGTGAGTGGGAAGTGAGGTAGGGACACGCGAAATCGACGTGGGTTTGTGGTAGTGGACGCGTCTACTTTCTATGTGCTCGTGTTGGGAAACGGAATAGGATTCCAACGCACTAAAGAATACGTCATTTGGTTACCTTATGCGAAAGTTATGAAGGATCAGAATTTGATGTTCTGGAACCGCGCGTACGTTTCGTACTGGATTAGATGTTGAGGTCGTGTGCATCCTCTTTATCAATATGTATCTATTGGCTATTTAAGATTTTAGGGTGGCGCTGGAGATTTTGGGAGTACCTACCTGTGCGAGTAGCTAGTGGTGCATAAGCGGTTGACATTAAACCAGAAAATGGGTGTACCTGAAGGTGGTATGGGTACCTTAGGCTCGCAATGAATTACTCTTTGCTGGTGTCGCATGTTGACAACACAGTGGTGAAGGCGAAGGCTTCGTTGCTTGGAGTTCACGCAAGTTTTCTTCTGTAGTTGGAGAGGGGAATTTGGTTAAGGACAGAGTTGTTGTATGGATTTAAGCAAGATCGAGAAAGAAGGATTTATTGTGATACCGGCCGTTGAATTGACGGTGTTCGAATTCTCTTAGCTTTATTTTACGAAAACTTACTTAAGTATCATTCGACAAACGATGAGCAAATCAAACGACTTGCTTATCCTATTACTTGCAGCCGTGCGACAGCTTGTTTGTTAGACGTACTCAATGTAGCTTTCATCTGAGGAGGGCAGGATTTGCATCTCTGCTTCCGATTCCGCAAGATTTTGAACTGTGAAGAATCTCTTGATTTCTTTGTTCAAGAGTCTTTGTGAGACATGATTCTTGCATATCTTTGTCTTTGTTCTCCCCTTTTTGCTGAGTAGAAGGCGCTAATTTGATTTGTCCCCCTTCTTGATGTTGGAGTAATTCTACATCTGGCACGAGTGTGGAACGCAAATGCGCATATATAGACAGGCTTGGCATGCGGTGTTTGATTTATGTGTGTTGTGCCGGTTAGCCGTGAATTTAATTGCAGTACTTCTTACTTTTGGTCCTGGGAATTGGCCTTTGTGTTGCAGACGGATTCTCCCACATAGAGTTGAGGTATGCCCAGCACTACAAGTTGCCTTAGTCTCAAGAAAGCATTTAAACTGCCTGGAGTTAAGCTTATGCAAATGTTTTGAAAGTTAAGTCGCCGAGGATTGTTGGCAGAAGTAGAAACTCGCATGAACTGTATGTATCAATGAACCGAAATAATCCATTTAATCGATGAGGTCCTCGAATATACTTCCAATCATTGTACGAAGTTGTTCATTATACACTTACAATTATTGAATGAAAATCTATGATGTGGAGGTCTAGAGTAATGCATAGAGTGTTTCTCGACAGTCTTAGGCCAAATAATCATGAGCACTTTTCAAAGGAAGCTTGAGCGTACAACTGGTAAGATACCGGAATAACGAATCGAATTTGAATTTTGAACTGAACCCTACGGGTGCGAGTGAGGGTTGGTGGACTATCATTGGTCAGTGGACCCATTGCAATTGACTGCTGGTGGGTCTTCAGTTGTCATGTATTTGGTTGGTTGCATTTGGTGCATATGGTTGTAGTTCTGGTACGTTTGTGTGATGTTTTTGTCCATGCCTGGTACACTGCAGGGAATCAATAGTTGGTGGTACGAAGCGACCTGTTTGGCAAGAATGGAGCTGCCGAGGTTACGCGAACTCAAGCGTTGAGAAAGATGATGTACCTCAAGGCAATGAGGAGTTCCTGGAATTCAACAAACACAAGACCGCTGCAACGAAACGATATGCAATCGGTAGAACTGCAATAACCGATGACGAAGTCCAAGGCGAGCGGGTGGACAAAGAGATCAAGGAGAAAGCCAAAGAGATTCTTCAGCAAGTCGGTGAGAAGCTGGGTGGGACTGTGGAGGAAGAGAAGATCAGGCAATTACAGGAGAAGCTGGCTGCAACCGAGGGCATTGGTGATGTAGTGCACGAGTTGTATAATCGGCAAGAGGAGCACACCGATTACTCTCATACTGGAGCAGCCGGTGTGAAAGCTTAGCTAGGATTTATGTATGTTCAATTCCTTCTTGTTTGTTGGTTCTCGATCATCCTTCGATGCTTCATTTGAATGGCCTGGGGCTCTGCTGAAACTGGCACGTAATCTTGCTTTTGGAGGTTCAGCCAATGTAGCTAGTCTGCTTAATTAGACGACTCAAATCACGTCTTCAAATATTGCACGTTGAATACCGTATTGCAGTGACCTAAACCAGACATTCCATTTCACCAGGAGGCTTTTAAAACCTGTTAAGGACTTTTGTACAGCTAATATTTAATTTTTGTACAGCACCTAAAGCACTTTATTTTTGCTGAATTTGACTTAAGTGCCGTTCAGGTACTGTCTGGTTGTGTCCAGAAGCTTACCTTAACCCCTAAATGCCCAAGTTAGGCCATAGGAATTTGCTCTAAATTGAATGAAAAGTCAACATTTTCATAAGTTGTATCAATAATTTTTCAATTGGAACTGTAAAAATTCAAACTAAACATGGTAGAGATCACATAGGTAAAGATAACACATCAATATCACTTATGGATTGAAAGATTATAATCTTTGATCATGAGGGTGTTCAACCTATGGAAGTGATTTGAAGCTTTTTAATCTTCTTTTTAGTCATGTCAAATCTAAAAAGTTGGTCACCCCAAAAATATGAGGATAAAGTGTCTAATATGTAGAACCCCAATTCATTTATTTATGGCTTTTTAAAATTTACTCTATAATTTTTTTAAATGAATTTTGAATGTGATTTTTTCTCCAAGGCCTAATGTATATGAGGCTCATTTCGAAGAATCTTCAACACCATGGAAAGTCAAGATTGCAATGGACATCATAGTGCAAAATCTTGAATAGAAAAATCATAATCAATCATTTTCAAAAATTGGATTTTGATGTTTTGATGCTAAAACTAAACTTTAAAAAGAATTCTTCAAAAATATCATACTATCATACTACTAAAATCATAAGTCCCTCTGTAATATCACAAATGCTACCTTTAATACTAGGGGCTCGTGCTTACTATTCTAAGCATTCATTGTATGACATATTAGTAAAATTTTGATATATTTGAATAGAATGCATGATATAAGTCTTTAAAATAATTATTCTATAAAAATATTTTCAATTATGCATACATAAAAATCGTATTTTCACACAATGTGATATTATAGAAATAGAGTAGAAGTTCACAATCACCTTTGTAATATCATTTTTTACAAAGGGTGATATTATAGAAATAATATAGTTGTTGCAATTAAGGTGATATTAAAGAGGATCCATAGGATGATATTATAGAGGTAGCAAATCCATTGCTTCTCTTGGCTTTATACTTCTTTGCACTTCTACGATTTTGTGCTTTTGTGAGCTTTGAGCTTTTATGATTTCAATTTTCTATTGCTACTATCAAATGATTTTGAGAAATTTATTCAATTGAAGCAATTTTGGATTCCACAACAATTAAGTTGTTCACAAGGTTTTTGAGATTTGTAAGTTTTTCTTTTCAATTCTTCAATTTGGGTTGCCATTTTTTTTAACAATGGAGTCAAATTTCTAATGCATTTTAATGTATATGTATCTTTTATAGTATTTACCATTGCATATGTTTCATTCATCATTCAATAAATTTCTATTGTACATATCAATATATGTTTACTTATAAAAAATATATACAAAGATTTTAGTCAATATTATTTGAAGATTTATTGAAATTTTTGTTTTGCATTTTATCTAATACATAAAATTTTTTATAAAATTCTAATGATGAATGCGTTGCATAGCAAGCGCCAACCGCTAGTCATACTACTAAAATCACAAGGCCTTCCGTAATATCACATCTTTACAGTGTGTGATATTATAAAGTTCCAACGGTCATTTCACCATTGTAATATCACACAATGTAAAAATGTGATATTACAAAGGTAAAGTGATATTATGGAGGTTTCATATTTCTTGGCTTCACACTTCATTTTACTTCCACAATTCTATGATTTTCTTTTCTTACTACCAAATGATTTGAAGCTTTGTTAGATTGAAGTAATTTTGGATTCTACAACAAAGTATTTACAAAGTTTTTGCAATTTGACAAATTTGCATTTCAATTCTTCAATTTTGGTCACCATTGTTTGTAAGTGAAAAAATTTATCAAGTGGTGGCATCCTTGCAATGTTTTCATGTTTGCAAAGATTTTTATTTGAAAATTATGATATAAATATTTTTTTTAACCCCTAAAGGACCAAGGCCTTAATTTTGCCAAAAAACACTCAAAATTGCCATTTCTGTAGCAAAGAGTAAAAAAATTTGAATTTTTTTTTGCACATCCAACCGTAGGATCTTATACCTTACTAGTATGGAAATGTGTGTAAAAAATTTCAGAAATTTTGACCACATAGATTAAAAGATATTTGCGTTTAAAGTGAAAAAAACAATTTTTTCAACACCTTGCGGGATTGGATTATTTGACTTTGAACTTTTTTAACTTAAATTTTTTCACTACAGAGTTTTGAGCTTTAAATCCTTATTGTGTGAAATTGAGTTGAGAGTTTAGGGGAAAAAAAATTTCAAAAAAAAACTTAATTTTCATGCCTAAAAGAATTGTTAAGTAGAAGTAGGTACGAGAAAGAAGGAAATCTAAATTATTAATATCTTTAATATGGAATCAAAATGCATTAATCCCAATGGTGAAATTGTTCTAGTAATCAAATAAAATCATGGAAAATTTTTTCTTCAAAAAAATTGTAAAAATTGCATTCAAAAATGAATTCTATAAGTTATTTTTTCAGAAAGATGCTCTAACTCCCCGAAAAACAAGATTGTCCATAACTTTCTCATAATAAGGTAGAACTACCCATTACCATACAGATTTGCTATCTAGGTACTTTGGAGAAGCTATTTATGAGCTCTCATAATTTTCAGAGATTGAATTGTTTGAGAGAAGTCAATTGCAAAAAAAATGAAGACATTCCAACAAGAATTGAATTTTTTGTGATTTTTCAAAGCTGAAATGTAAAACTGTGAGTAGACCCTTGGTAAAGCATGACCAGACCTTTGTTGAAGCGTGGGCTGATGTGTCCGCTCCCCAGTGCATTGCCATCATGATCATGGATGAGTAAGATTATGGTAATAAGATGGGCCAGTGACAGAAATGGGAGGAACCTGTAGGTGGGGGAATTGGGTAAATGGTGGTAATGGGTAGTTCTACCTTAAGTCCAAATGGAATGAATCAAAGCTTCCCATGTAGAAAAATAAATAATCTACAAGTGAAAAAAATTCAAAAAAAAAATTCAACATTTTACAAATTTTTTTTTGCTACCCGGATTGCTTCCGTCCCCTATTTTGAGCTTATTTGGTCATAACTTTTGTTTCCGGGCACCGAATGTGAAAAAAATTATATTCCCACAAAGCTCATCAGTTTTTATATCTTCAAAAAAAGTTTCAAAAAATCATGACAAAATTTCAGCCCGTAGATACCTGCCCAAAATCCAATTTGTCCCCCACAGGGACAATAGTCCTTTAGGGGTTAATTACTTTCTATTGCACAATATATGTATTTCCAAAAACTATTGTATGAAAATGTCAATATTTTCATTTAAAGATTATACATACTTTATTAATCTACATTCTATCACATGAAAAATTGATGAAAGTAATATAGTTAATGCATAGCAAAGCAAGTACCAACCACTAGTAAATTGCTAAAATAGCAACTTGGTTAGGCTTTATTTAACTTCAAAGTAGTGTTGATACCAAAATTTGGTGCCTCAAGCATTTAGGGGTTACTTTGTTGAGTTTAGTGTTTTAGAAATTTCATTATTCATGATCTTTGTTGTAGAATTATGATGATGTAGATGTGTAACAAAGGAAGGTTGACCAATTTCAGAGATGAAATTTCAGAGATGACATGCCTTCAATAACCTCCTATTGTTCCCTTTAGGAATAAATTAAATTATTTTGGGTAGGCTTGTGTAACTTGAAATTTTGACATGATTTTTAAAACTTTTTTTGTAAGATAGAGAAACCTCAAAATGGGGGGATTGGGCAACAAAAAAAAATCTATAAAATTTTGAAATTAATTAGTTTTCTAAAATCTCATTGATTATTATTTTAGTGTCTACATGGAAAGCACTAGAAGAAAATCCTGTTGTACTTGAGAAAAACTGCATTTTACTCAACAAAAAAGTGTGGGATCGGTTTTGTTGAGTTCTCCCTTTGCAACTATAGATAAACTTGGGGTTCTAATTAAAAAATTAATACCCGAGTAATAGTTGAAAGTTCATTCCTCGGGAGGCTAATATAATAAGACTACTTCTATTTTGAATTCTTAATAAGTCATTGTAATTGTAGAACATAAAGGAAAGTTCTTTAACCACATATACAAATGTTTTTCCTCACGCAATAATGTCTAATTACTAGATTTGCCACTCCACTCTTAAAGGCCATAAGGGTTAAGAAAATCTCCCAATTAGGTTCTCTTTAATTCTTTAATTCCTTTTTGACTTCTTTTATCTTTTATATTCTTCATTCTTTTGTCCTTTATTTTTTATATTTTTATCTTTTACTCGATCTTTCTTTTCCAAATTGGCTTCTACTCCAAGCGGACACCACAACCAAATTAAAGTACTATCAAATCGGCTTCACGACACCAACTTCGTACTTTAATCAATCTCCAATTGTAATCACTGATTAAACCAATTCGGCACTTGAATTAGGTACAGACTGGTTGGCTTTCCATCTTCCTATTTGGACTAAATCACACCAACTTGATCTTTGTCTTTAATTTTAACCACAACGGGATCTTTCTTATCCAAATCGGAATTCATAGATATAATACAATTGGGGGTGAAGTAATTTTACTCATGGCGGAGTTTATAGTTTTACATGCCAATTTGGACTTCAATTATTTTTTTTATGTAGAATTCTCCATTTCTAAATCATTAATTTTAACTTGGAACTTAATTCCACAAACATGCAACAATGCTCATCAATCGCCCTTACATCTCATAGACCAACTTGGATTCACTCATAGATCATTAACTGATTTGGCATTCACAAGACAACATTCAGACTTTATTCACATGCCGACTTGGACTTATATAAATTAATCTCACAACATTCTGACTTGGACTTAAACATACATTTCAACTTATTCAATAAGCACACATATTCAAACACAACATAATTCACCCATCTGATTTACAATTTGAATGCTTCAAAATTACTACAACGACATTCACAAACACAAATTGGATCAATCTAAACTCACATGACTACAAATAATTTCCAATTGGCACATCACTAATTCACAACAACAGGCATACAATTAGGATTCAACATAAATACTCCACATGCACTTGGCACCAATTCGGTTTAAACATATTTTTATTTAAATTTCGCATTGGTGATCAAATCACCGTTACAAATTCAACAACTTTGTTCATACACTCTTGATTTATCTATTAAGCTCTAAATATCTTCAACTAATACATCTCATTGTCATCACTCAACAAATCCCAACTAGGATTTGCAAATCTTCTCAACTTTAACTACCGACTTGGATAAATTTTTCAATCACTGCATCTTCCCGACATTGCACATAACATCGCCATGCACTAGCACACATACATCTCCGACTTGGACACGGACACAGACACAAACTCACTCGCACTCCAATCTGACCTTGGATCAACACAAACACACTTCCCAACTGGAAATCACCAAACAAGAACACACACAAAGAAAACGAAACATACATAGCCTGACTGACTAGGACATGCACTAGACTCTGTCAAATAGTGGGTAAAGAAAAATGAAAGAAAATTCAAACTAATAGGATTCACAATATGAAACAACTACCATCCAAACTTCCATAGACTCAACTGACATTCCAACTCGGTTTAAATTCCAACTCAATTTCAGTTCAACAATTCCAACTAGGAATTTCCAAATCTGACTAGCCTTATTCAACATTCCCAATTAGGACTTGACTTGAATTCCATCCACCTCATACCAAATTGGTACTGACTCTAGAAATACTGCCTTGGTTCTAACCTGTCTACCAATTTGGAATTCCTACAAAAGGCAATCTGACTAGAAAGCAAAAGACTCTGAATTGAATCTAAATATACAACCAAAACCACCCATTTGCACCAGCAAAACCACAAATTCATACAAAAAAGCCTCTAAATACACCTTGAAAATGACCAAAAATGCTCAAATACAAATCCTACTAGATTATTTATAGCAACTCTGCATTTTGCATTCTAACACAAAATTCTACGTTTTACTTGTCAAAAATCTGCGTTTTACTCGTCAAATTCTGCATTGAAATGTTGGAATGTAGAATTTTGCGTTACGAAGGGAGAATTCAACAAAACCGATCCCACACTTTTCTGTTAAGTAAAACGCAGTTTTGACAAGTAAAACGCAATTTTTGTCAAGTAAAATGGAGTTTTCTTCTAGTGAAGGTTTTATTCATTCCATTTGAATTAGTAATGTGAAAGTTATGAAGCTTCTTATTTTGTAACAATCATAGAAACGTTTTGAGAAAATAACATATTGGATTTGTTTTTTAATGCAATTTTTATAATTTAAAAAAAAAAATTCTACATGGTTAAATATGCTAGCTAAAATGATCTCACCATTTGGATTTATGCTTTCAATTACACTTTAAAGCAATTGACAATTCAATTTATCCTTCAATCTTGCACCTATTTCTACCACTACAACAATGGCAGTGTTTTATGACTGCAAAATTATGACTGAGGATGACTGGCAACTGCTTGCAGTCATATTCTTAAAGGCCAACACTTTGGGGAGAAATATGACTGCAAAATATGACTGCCAGTTATTTTTACGCCTTGTACTTCACAAGCGTATACTATACGGCCATTAGGAATACCAAAGTACTTTATAGGGAACGTAGGGAACATGTTTGGGAACGTTGGGAACATGTTTGGGAACATTGAGTCATATTATCACTAATATTTTCATATAATAGTGATTTTTTTTTTGTTTAGGCAATTCAAGAAAAATTTGGGCAATTCCAAAAAAATATAGAGAAGTCCTTGTTTAAAATTTTGAAATCCTAGTCACCTACTTTTTGGATTTTGAATCCTAGTCACTATTTTTTAGGGTTTTGATACCCTAGCCATCATTTTTTTAGGGTTTTGAAACCCTAGCCGCCACTTTTTAGGGTTTTGAAACCCTAGCCGTCACTTCTTGTGGCTCTTCTTCCTTACTTTTTATTGTCTCTTAGCTCTCACTTATTGTTGCTTTTTGTTGCATCTTAACTCTTGTTTCTTGTTGCTCTCTAGTTCATGCTTCTTGTTTCTTATTGTTGCATCTAAATTCTTTCTTTCTTTTGCATTTGAACTCTTTCTTCTTCTTAGTTCTTGTTTTTTTTGTTTCCTTTTGTTTTGTAGTTCTTGCTTCTTATTTCTTCTTGTTGCATCTATACTCTCATTTCTTGTTGTTTCTTGTCATGTCTTAGTTGGTGCTTCTTGTTTCTTCTTGTATCTTAGTTCTTCTTGTATCTTAGTTGTTGCTTTTTATTTGTTCTTATGTCTTAATTGTTGCCTCATATTGTGTCTTAGTTGTTTCTTGTTTTGTGTTGCTTCTTGTTTCTTATTGTATCTTAGTTGTTGCTTAGTTGTTGCTTAGTTGTTGTTTCTTATTCCTTATTGCATTTTAACTTTTGATTCTTATTATCTTTTAGTACTTATATTTTTTTTCTTGTTTCCTCCATCATCAATCTTATTCTTCCTATCCTAAACTTGAGCTACATATTTTGTGTTGATTGTAAATCTTTGAAGGTTAGGCTTTGTTGTTCAATCACTAAAAACTAACCTCTCATTTCTTTGATTGTATATGCAGGCATCAAAGACATTGGAAGCTACTTGCAACTTCATGAAGCCAAAAATATGACTTACAGAAGTCATATTCCATAAAATATGACTGACGAGAGTCGTATTCTACATTACTGCAAAATATGACTCACCTCAGTCATATTCCATGCCATCAAAAAATATGACTGACTGCAGTCATATTCCACGTCATTCAAAAATATGACTCACTGCAGTCATATTCCATGTCATCAAAAAATATGACTGATTGCAGTCATATTCCATGTCATCAAAAAATATGACTGATTGCAGTCATATTCCATGTCATTCAAAAATATGACTGATTGCAGTCATATTCCATGTCATCCAAAAATATGACTCACTGCAGTCATATTCCATGTCATCAAAAAATATGACTAACCGCAATCATATTCCACGTCATCCAAAAATATGACTAACCATAGTCATATTCCACGTAGGATTTTTTTGTTTGCCCGAGCAACTCAAGAAAAAGTCAAGACTCCCCTAGGAAAGTCAAAGTATACGCCATGTTGGCATACTATGGCTAAAAATGGGTATTTATACCCCTCGGAAAATATGACCGCCAATATGACTGATGTCTGAAGCGACTGCTTCTAAACGACTGGAGTCAGTCATATTCCGAGTCATCTACAGTGATTTTTGCGTGAGTCGTATTTTTTTATTTTACGACTCACTGCAGTCATATTTTGCAGTCATAAAACACTGCTTTTGTTGTAGTGTACTTTAACAATTTTTTAACCCATAAGTGCTCCGACATTCAATTTTTGGAAGATGAATAGATGCATATTCTTGTTTCTTTTTTGTTTTTGTTTGGATGATTGTCATCCTAATTTATGGAGATACCTTCTTATTCTATCTATTGATTGAATTTGGTGTTACTAGAATACATATTTTTCTAAAATTACAAATGTAGAAGTATGTCAAGTGGTTGACCAAGCCAAAATTGCATTGACGTTGTTCAAAATTGGATTTGAAAAAGTGAGGTCATAAATATAAAGAACACAAAATTTTCAAAAAAATCACCATGCTAAAAGAACATCCTTTCAAATCCATTCCAACAAGTTTTATTCCA
Organism: Climacium dendroides; assembly: GCA_950106755.1. Lineage (NCBI taxonomy): Eukaryota > Viridiplantae > Streptophyta > Bryopsida > Hypnales > Climaciaceae > Climacium > Climacium dendroides. Next base: position 43,277,852 of record OX467082.1, on the reverse strand, counting down.
AAAATGATGATATTTTGCTTGTACTTGAATTTTGAAGGAATTTTAAAATTTTCATTTCTGAATTCATAAAAATATATTGGTCATAGTGTTGCTGAATCTAATCATATGGATGGAATCTAAAATTCAAAATCTTTAACTTTCATATGTCTATCAATTCTAGAATATTCTTCCAAATAATACTTTACAAATGATTTTTCTCAAATCGTCAATTTTGGAGAAGACTCTAGATGTTTAGGAATTAAGAATGAAAATTGTGGTGTGGGTGAACTTTTTTTCCAAGAGTTTCAACTCAAACCTACAACATGAAAAAATTACAATTCAAAATTTGTAGTGCAAAAATTTTAAGTTATGACGTTTCAAAATCTAATAATCTAGTTATGGAACGTGCTCCAATACTTGTTTTCTTCACTTTCAACACAAGTATCTTGCAATCTATGTAATGAAAATTTCTGAAATTTCTTCTATACCTTTTTAGACTAGTCTTATGCAAGATCTTATGATTAAATTTGAAAAAAAAACAATTTATAAAGTTTCTTGATCTTTGCAATAGGAATGGCAGTTTTGAGTGGAATTTTGATGGAAAAAAGGCCTTGGGACTTTAGAATTAAATTTGCAAAAAATTAGATTTTTTAGTAAAAATTTGAAATTACCATTGATTTTTTGAAGTAAGAGTGAAGAAGTATGAAGTATTCATATCAAGTATGAAGTAAATTATTAAAATAATATGAAAGTTTCACCATAGGTATATATTAATTTGTAAAACAGCATGATGGTGTGAACCAAAATTTTGTGTCATTTTATACCTATGAAATTACTAGGTATTGATTATTGATTTAAATTTTAAATTTTAATAAAATATTTATTTTTAATTAAAAGAATTCAAATTTTCAAAATTGTGGTAGGAACTTGACTTTTATCAACTTTATTTCATTCATTGGGCTTCAATTAAAAAAGATCATTTTTTGGCTAAAATTTATATCAAGTTAAAGGAGGGAGAAGTTCCAAAAGTACACTACAAAGACATTTTTTGGTGATTCGTTTTCATAGCATCTTTTTCTTTTGAAAAGTCAACAATACTATAATAAAGGATAATTCAACATCATAAGCTCTAAAATCCATTCATGCAACTTCCTAGAAGAATTTGGATGAATTTTTTTCATCTTGCAATGCTACACCAATGTCATCCCAAGCAACATTGGCAATATTCTTGGGTTGATGTGAATTCTTGTTCAATTTTCACTATGCAAAGGCTCAGTTCAATTAGGAATTATTTAATTTTGGAGGGGGCACATATGGCATTTGGATGTAGGAAAACATTAGATGATTTCTAGAGGGGCGAGAGGATTGTTTCAAACCCATTTCCGATGCTAGTCCTTCGCAAATTTTGGCGAACAATTGTTCCAAAAAAATAAATTTAAATACATTCTTGAAATGAAGAAAAAAGTTGAAAAATGAATTTCATTTTTTTTTTGAATTTTTTTTTTAGATGTGGTAGTTGTTCGGCCACGTCAACGAGCTGCCATGGCCCTCTGCAGGGCAATTCTCACAATTTGGGAACTGCCGGGAACTCACAACCCTCCAGAGGTTTGAAAATTCATCTAATGGTAATAGACTAACCATACCTTGGCATTTATTCAGAAGGCAACATCCTTTCGATGCATTGCTTCGCATCGTTACAATGCATTACGTGTAACTGCCTTTGTATAACCATTTTGTTATTTATTTGTTTGTAATTTTCTATTTGTGATGGCTATGATAGTGATTACATTTTCTATATCTTTCTACACAATTTTAGTGCAAGTATTTTTAGTTTTAGTAAAAGTCATTTTATTATAAATATGCTACTACAAAATTTAGTGACCAAAGCAATAGAAATGTAATTGAAATTTGTTGATCAAGTCCGTTGTTTTGGACAAAAATCAACTAAAATTTGTTGATTTTTTCTATTGTTTTGACCAAATTCAAAAAATTCAATTTTTTTTCTTTGCCTGCAAAACATTAGGCAACAAAAGAAGTTAATTTTTTTTGTTTGGCCAATGGAGAGACAACATGTGGCAGGTCCCTCGAAGAGGATTTGAACTATAGACCTCATGGTTTACGTTCAGGTAAGGGTTTGTACCATTCCACCACGCTTGCTTGTTAATGACTTTATTTACTTAGTTTTCCTAATTGTTTTTCATTTGGTTTGTAAAATCAACTGACTTTGGTATAGTAGAATAATTTTTTTCAAAAGAATTTGAACTATTAAAAATTGTTAAATTAAGTTTCATCTCCAAAAATCTGTTTGAGATTTTGAACCTCCAATAAAAATTTATAGACAAAATTTAGAGAGGATGGAAGAAAATGTCGAAAAAATTGTCCCTTCCAATCCTTCTTTGAACTTTGCCTATAACTTTTGTTTGGAGTCTCAAAATCTTAAATGGATTTTTAGAAGTGAAATTTAGCTTGATTCTAAAACTTTTCTTGATTCAAAGTTTAAAAAAAAAATTATTAAACCATGTCAAAATGGCCGCCAAAGTCTTATGAGTTTACAAACCACCAAATTGTGAATGATTAAGTTAAAAAAAATTCATTGCACATAGAATTACAACCATGGTATTTTAAACATTGACTAAATGAAAAAAATTTATTTCAAACACTATAGTGTATCTTGAACTCCTTTTTTTAACCAATTGTTTTTTGTTGTGTGAAAAGTGACAAATTGTTAGGTTGTTGTCATATTAAGGTGAGAATGTAAAAACTATTCATCACAAAGTTTAGACCCTACAGATTGTGTGGTTATCATTGTTTCATGGATTCGCACGTTAATCGCATTGTTATTGCATCATTACGGTGCATTGCTTTGCATTGAAATGATGCAGTTACAAGTAATGCACTGTAACAATGCGGTAACAATGCGAAGCAACGCTCCGAAATGATGCAATAACAATGCGATTAACGCGCAAACCCATAAAACAATGATAACCGCACAATAACTATTGCCAAACCGTAGGGTCTAAACTTTGTGATGTTAATCTTAAGATTTGAAATGACTTGAAGCATTAGGATACGTAATGAGACAACTTGATTTGGTGACCTTAGAACACTAATGGTTGTCATTATAGGGGATGAGGACCAAAAATTTTACAATCCTTTCTCTTAGTCTCTTGGTCTTTTTGGTTTTGGTTGTAAAAATTTTCTTTGTATCTTGAACTCTTTCATATATAATCATCTTTTTGACAATTTGTCATGTATGGTTCTCTTTAATGTGCTTTTGAATAAATGGTGTAATTGAAAAATTCAATCTTTTGTTAGTTAATTGGGCTTGTGCGACAATTTATTTTGTTAGTTAATTGGGCTTGTGCGACAATTTATTTTGGGTGTGATTGAAATTGTGTGTATTGTGTGTGTATTGTGTGAGTTCTTATGAAAACTAATTATAGAGTGATCTTGGAAGTGGTGGAGGTTACTAATAATTTGTAAAGTTTATATCTTTATTGTATTGGGTGATTGAATTTTCTTGGTATGCCCTATTGTATCTTTTTGTAACTGCATTGATTAGTGCGTTTGGTCAACTATTCATTTTGGACAATTTTGTAAGTGTATGATTTATCTAATTTTGAAAATCAAAGGATCATCTAAGAATGGTGTTGTAAAAATTATTGAAGTAGTAGACAAAGATTGGGAGATCATCACAAAGTTCAGAACCTATGGATTATCAAAGGGTATTGTGTGGTTATTGTTCTTTCATGGGTACATACATTAATTTACAACTTATCGCATTGTTACAATGCACACAATTATTGCAAAGAAGTGGCACTACTTTGTGATTTGTATTAACTATACGACATCTATATGTTAATCACAAGTATGCTAAAAACATAAATTATGCACAAAAATCTATTATTTTTGTCATGCATTTTATCTACGTTGAAGTACTCAAATAATTCCTGACTATAATGTCATTGCTATTTGTGTTGCAATAATACTTATTAAATGTTATTAGTAATCTAAAAAATATTGCCAATGTTAAATTGTTGATCACCCTTCTAATTAGCAGTACCTTTTTTCTTAATTAAATTTTTTGCATTTTGTTTGTCAACTGATTGGTATAATCTAATAAATTATAATTTACATGTTAATAATTGCACCAAATGTTTGAACTGAATTTATGATTAGACCACCAAGAAACTTGATGATGTAGTAAAGGAAATGAATTCATCAATAGGTCATCAAGAAACTTGATGACATAGTGAAGGATTCATTCTAGTGGCACTTGGTAAGAATGGAAGGTGGAGGGATACTTTTTACACTGAAATTCATTATTTGTCATGACCACTCAAAGGATATGGGATAACTTAACCCCTCATCGCCGGAGGTCCAACCAGGCTTAAAAGCTACTTGCCTTTGCAAGTCTAAAAAGTCAAAAATAGAATAAGGTATCTCAACCATACAATATTGTGGTGTGCATGTTGTAGATGGTGTGGAACAAATTTGGGGTCATTTGACCCTATAGATTGAAAGATTATAATGTTTTAGTGTTGAAGAAATTTTCTTAAAAACATATTTGGAGGTGAAATACGATTTCTAAACCTACTCAAATGAAAAAACATTAAGCTACAAAGTGATTCAAAACCAAAATATATACACTTTGGTGAAAAAAATATCATTCAAATGAATCATTGTGCCCGCAAAATGGATTTGAAATGTCAGAAAATAGTGAAAAAAGTAACAAAAAATCACATCTATGACTGAACCTCCTTCTACTAAAATGCTTCTCAATCACTCATAACTTTTTGGATTGCTATGAAATTTTAACCACACAAACTAGACTAATATGTGCAACTTTAGAAACAAGTATTATTGGATTTGGACATTGTATAAAGAAGTTATAGGCCGCCAAAGTTCATGAAAATCCACCAATGTCTAGATTTTGAACTTTGACCAATCATTCGAAACAACTTGGATTGACATGAAAATCCACAATAATTAGACTTTAGTGGAAACAAAATCTAACAAATTTTATTGAAAACAAACATTAGATTACAAAGATGCAAGCCCCCAAAGTTGCAGCCATCAAATGCAGTTTGGTGAGCTCAAATTGAACTTGTGAACTTTAATTGGCTTCCAAAACTATTATACATCTTGTATTGATCTGAAAATTTTATCACACAAACTAGACTAGTATGCGCAACTTTTCCAACAAGTTTTATTGAATTTGGACATTGGATGCAAAAGTTACAGCCCACTTTTAGATTGTGAGGATGTTTTTTGTCCCCTGTGACATTCAAGGGTTAAAGATGAAAGGCTTGATTGACCACTTACTGTTGTGTTAAAAAGCAGAATTTCAGACCTCATTTAGGCATAGTAAAATAACTTTTTGCAAAAGACTTTGAACTTAAAAAAGTTGTGAAATCAAGTAAAGTTTCATCTCCAAATATTCTTTTGCAAATTTGAGCTTCCTATAAAAAGTTATGGACAATTTTCAAAGAGGCATTAAAATATGGCTTAATTTCCCGCCTTTTCTTAGTTCAAAATTCTTCAAAAAAAGTTCATTTATTATGCTTAAATAAGGTCTGAATTTCTACTTTGAATACAATTTCTGCTTTTCAATTGACTTAGTATTGAAATTGTGAAAGATAAAAAAAAAATGCAATGTTAGTGCAATGACTATGCATGGACTTGATGTTGTGTGATTATTACACCAACTTCATATATCTTGAATAAGTATTAATGTTGCACAAAGTCAGTAGCCCATCACTAAACCATTGAAATCGTGCATATTTTGTCAAGCATAGTTATCATGCAACTTTAGCACTTTAAACTCAAATATGAATGATATGCCTAAACTACACTATAATCATGAATGGTAATATCATATTGTAACAATATTTCCAAATGAATGAATGTAATATGAAAGCAATGTTCAATGATAATCGTATGATTACTATTGACAGTTCGTGACAAGGGAACTTTGTGATGGAGTGTAGAACAATTTGTAAATGAGTAGGTTGAATCAAGAGTTCATACAATTGGTGGCCTTAAAATTGATATATAATTTTGACTTAAGTTCTCGCTTAAGTTGTTGATGGAATAACCAAGCTATTGTTATAGACAAATTGTGGTATATTTCAATAATAGAAGCTTGAATGTGTCTCTATGTTGTATATTATAAATTAGCAAGGCTAGGAACTTAGGATTTAGTCTCTTGTATCTTGAGTGTTTAGTTGCTGCTAAACAACTTGTCATAGGGATGACGGTGAATTGCAATTAAAGCTAAATCAATATTTTTTTTTATAGAACTTTGTTAATAGGATAAGTCCACTTCGTTGGGACAAAAACAATTTGTCACATGATTGAGTAAAGATTGTACTCTATTTTTAATAAAGTACTATAGCAACCTACTTCTTCCAACTAGGTATTGGTAGTAAAGTGGTTAAATTAACAAATTATTTTGATAATTGTGAAGTCAAAATATTCAGAGAACTTGCATCTCATACATTCATGCCCTACATTAGATAGTGACAAATTGTTGTATACAAGACTAAGATTGCTTTCTTACTCATCCTAATTTGTAATTAGGCTAACTAAGTAGTGATTGCAACAAATTGTTTTGGTAAATATTGTCACCAATAATTAAAGAAGTGTGTATGAATGTATGAAATAATTATATTTATCTTTATTGCATCTATTTAGGTTTTAAAGCATATGCAAGACAAATTGTTATTAAACCTTGACTATTTGTCTAAAAATAAAAGTTTAATATATTAGACATGATTGGGATAGCCCTCATGCATCCATAGCATTATTCAAGATTGGATACAAAATAATACTTAGGAAATAAGAGTGAAAACTTAATTGGAATAGTATTTTGTGAATTGTATGTTATTTTTGTGTGTAATTTTCATTTTAAATTAAAAGACAAGTGACTTTAGCTATAGAACATTAGACTATTTGAATATTTTTTAGATTTTGAATCCCTATACTATAGTCTTGGGTTTTGATGACTAAATCAAAATCTAAACTACAAACTCTTTTAAGTTATAATTGTGTGCTTATATGCTTTTTAATTTTTGAAATTATGTTAATAATCTTGTTGAAAGTATGTATAAAGAATTTCTTAACCATATGATTTAATTATCATGATTATCCAAAACTACACCATACTAAAAAATGACCTTTCGAGATACAAATTTTTTAATTGCAATTTGAATTGGTTTGTAATTTTTTAGGCATGAAGCTAGTAGTGAAATATACTTTTGATAAAAATTTCATGAGAATTGTATTTAACAAATATAGGACTTGAAAAGACCGGCTCCACAGTGGAAAGTAACTTGAAACTATATTTTAGGGCTTTAGGGATTAATTAATTATTCAGTATCAATGTGTCGACCTTGTTCTATTGCTACAATACAAGAACATTCCCAAATCTTCCCAAATCTTATGAATGTACTAAGTAGAGTTCAAAGATTATCAAGAATCCAAAAAGATTCATAAAGATTCTAAAAGGTTCCAAAAAGATTCTCAAAAGATTTTAGATTCTTTAAAATTCTAATAATATGGTCATTGTATTATTCAAATTGACAAAAATTAGTAAAAACAATCATTACAATGCCCCAAACAATAGAAATTATTTGATATTTTTTTTGATGTGGTCATGGTTTTCAAGTAGTGATATTACCTTTTCATGCAAATATTTTGGTGTAAACATAAGCAACTAAGAGTGATCAAAGTTTTGGATGAATTGGTACATTCTTTTTTTTATGATAAAATTGAAAGTCAATTGTTGAAATTTTTTGTCCTTTATAATGTTTACAATTAAATTCTTGTTAACCTACAAAGTTAAAATTTATATCTTATTTTTTCTTCCCCTAGATGTGAATGTATACTTGAGGTACATTCACCCATAAGAGTCACCGTCCAATTTGTGAAAAATTCATTTGGTTCTTAACCTTAGAAGGATCTGTTTGTATAGTCAAAATGGTTAGGAAAAAAAAAATTGCATTCTTGGTCTCTACGGTTTATGAGAAAGTCATTCATAAGACACTTTTAATTTTTGACACTGTTAGAGGGTTAAATGACCACCTTCATTCTCACTTAGAATCACTACAAGCTTTCAAGAACAACCAAAAAGAGTTGAAGAATCTTTTAAAGCAACAACAAGAATTAAAGCAAATTTTTCCCTTAAAATGATTGTTTAAGGAAAATTTAGTGGTATAGATATATATATTTCAACTTTGGAAATTCATAGAATATTTAATAAGTGTCATAAAAATACGAAATGACTTCAATTGATCCTCTCAAGGTAGCTAACATTCTTGATTAGTTTTAGAATCACTTGCATTACACAACGTAGGGGCACCAAAAGTGTCGGTTTTGGGTGCTTCCACCTTAGGGTTAAGTTCCCCCCTAACCCAAGGCTTGTTTGCTTCCGGAAGACGAGGGCGAGGGTTAAGGTCGTCACTCCTTCCCCGAGAGTCCAGTGCCGCTGGCGTCCACCCCGCACATTCCATCGCCAGCTTCACGGACCCATCGTTGCAAGTTACCTGAATCATTTTGAAACGATCCCCTGCACTTGATCCGCTTGCTTTCTTGCGCAGATCGTCGACGGCAAACAAATCTCGTAGTCTCCGGAGCTGCAGAGCTCTGCCATGGTGATGGAGCGCGCTCTGGTGCGCTTGCTGCGCTCGCAAGCGCTGCGTGCGACTGCCTCGTCCTCCGCCCTAGTCCAGGTCCCCTTTTCCTCTTCTTCCATTTACAGATTTGACCGATCTCTTCCATTTCCATTTCCCGATTTGCGATCGGCGCCGGCTATGCGTGGAATTTGATGGTTAGCGTTTGGTGTGGATGGTTCGCAGAGAGGATTGGCGGCACCTGTGCGGGAGTATGTGGCATCGCCCACGCCAGCTTTAGGTGATTGTCGTGTTTAGTTCAATTTTTGGTTGACACGGAGGTTCATTCTTTCTAGGTTTTCGTGCGGTGTGCGATTTCGCTTGTTCGATTTATTAGGTTTACTAGGCATTTGTGTTCTAAGATAGCGATTAGGGTAATCCGAGGGTGTTAGGTTAAGCTGGATGTGTGGCGTGCGTATGCCAACCATTTGGAGTTTAATTCAAGTGTGTTTGCGATTTTGTGTTGTTCTGCAAGTCTGATATTTGATTTATTTTTGGAATTGTAGCTTGACATTGAAGTGGATTCTTAGTACATTTGCTTAGAATTTGTGAATTGGTTTCTGTGTTGCAGATGGGATTTCCCGCGTGGAGATGAGGTATGGATAGTACTGTCGACTACTTGTTGGCTCTAGGAAGAATGCCTTAGAGAGGGGATCCGGTCGGGTTTCGTGTACTTGGTGTAGGGTTTGTGGAAGGTCATTGTCTCTAGGGTTTCAGGAGCTGTATGGATTCATGGTTTATTGTTTATTGTTTACTAGATGCACGATTGTGAAGTCAGTGGTCAAGCTTGGGATTATTATGTTTTTTGATTTTTTGAGTTTAGGTCACAAAAATACCCCCGTTTGCTTGACTAGGCTCTTAATGCTATTCTAGTAGGCATTAGATTCATATATAGATGAGTCGGTTTGAGGTTTATGTTACGATAACACAATTTGCATTGATGTCAACTAGAAATTGGTGGTTTACAACTGATGCGTGAACACGAACTTGAGATTATCTAATACTGATGTAATGTTCTATTAGAATCAAGAATTATGTTTCCACTAATAGTTTCGTGAATCTATTAGGGGTAACTTGGGAGATGTGTGCTTATCGTTAGTTTGGGTTAATATCCTTTTATGCAGATGGTTGCATTTTTTTGACCGTTTTGGGTGTGGTTCATTGTAGTGAGTCGTTTGTTGGCAGCAGGCGACCAGTTTGGCAAGAATGGACCAGAGGTTATGCATCAGGATCAGGTATCACTAGCACCAGCGATTGAGTGCTAATGGTCATGACTCTTTCTCTTTGTTTGGGACCGTGCATGTTATTTGGTGGATCGAATGTTACAGTATAAGCGAAGTCTGGCCAGTTTGTACTACAGAGGAACTGGACGAGGAAACTCAACATTCTGTAGGGATTGTCGGCCATAGTAGGAAACTCTTCATTGTATAAAAGACTTCCATCACGGCTTCAGGGTGCTCTTTGAATACCTTCGTAAATCCCACTTCTTGTATTATACAGAACTTTTCAAAAATGGGGTACCCTAGGGATCGATTTTACCTACCTGTGGATACCCTAGGGTCTTCTATACTTCAATGGAGGACTTTGTCGCCTTCAATTCCCTAAGGAATGGCGGCGGCGGCGGGTCTTCTATAGTACTCCTATCCCCTTAAGCCTTTCTGGTGTATGGTTGTGGGATTCTTACGAGGTGGTTGGTCTGGTTCTATGGGACCTATTGCAGAGGAACCTGGGGTGGTGGTTGTTCCGTTCATGGGGGAATCTATTGAAGATGGCTCACTGATAGCAATCCTAAAGCGTACGTGATTACCTGACGGGCAACAACTTTTTTCTTTTATCGATCCGGCAGCATCCCTTCTGTGAGTAATTAGAGTTAACGGATTTTCTGTTGGACAGTGGATAATTATAAGACTAATGAATTTTGAGGGTTACAGAACCTGGCGATGCTGTGGCTGTGGACGAGATCATCGCCCAGATTGAGACCGACAAGGTTCATTTTTTATCTTTACTCTCATTCTCTCTTTTGCCTTTCCTCCCTTTGAGCACTTGTTTCCGGAGTTTCAAAGCTTAGTTTGATATCCCGATATATGCAAGAGTAATGGTTGATATAAGTTATTCCCCCTTATTTACTCTTGTGCTCGAAACAATATGCTACGACATTTGTAACCCGTTATTTACTGCCTGTTTGACTTTGGTGTTGTGATCTTCAGGTGACTATCGATGTACGTAGTGATGTCGCCGGGAAGATTGAAGAGGTACCTTTTTTTTTGAATAAAGGGTCTTGTCTTTGCATCCATCAACGCTTGAGATTAACTCTATAAAGAATGCTAGGAATTGTGGCCTGGTATCGAGTTATGTGTACAGATGTCTATGCAACCTTCAGTTGCTGTGCTAATATAAAAATTGACATCCACATGTATGAAGTACTTTTTTAGCGAGGTGTCGTTAATATGATATGCTTCCTGTTTAGAATGACTATTTATGGCTTTTTGTGCTGAAGTGAACTTGTGTTGGCTCTGGAAGTGTTTAATCATCTGGTGGGCCATGTTTACGTCACTTCAATTGTGTTGAGCTTCTCAATTCTGCGTAGAGTTCAAACTCCACATTCATCAAGCCAGTTGTATAACGCTGGTGCTGATATTGCAGATTCTAGCCAAAGAGGGTGACACTGTTAAAGCTGGAACACAACTTGCTCGAGTGGCCGTTGGAGAGAGTGGAGCCCCCTCGGCTTCTCCTTCTAAAGAGTCGGCCGCTCCTCCGAAGGACTCAACTCCTCCTTCAAAAGACGACTCTGTCTCTCCACTTCCTCCTAAAACCGCGGTTGCTTCTAGCTCCTCTCCTAACAAGGACTCGCCAGGTCCTCCTCCATCTGCACCTAAAGCACCACCTCCGGCACCCGCCCAACCTAAATCTACCTCGGGAACTGAAGTACACATGCCCTCAAAGGGAGGAGAACGAAGGGTAAGTTCATGTATCTGGTAGTAGCTACAATCACTTTGAGAAATGCCTCCCTCCTGTGGTATTCTAGAAACCTCGCTGCATTACAATTGTCCGGATTATATTAGAAATCGCCTTAATTGGCGGTACATTTGGCAGAGTTCTAATGCGGTTATGTTTTTTAGAATATCTCTGGGGACTTTTTACACTGGTGAACAATTGCCGTGGCTTGGATACACGCGTGTGCGTTACGATTTTCTGTTTATCTAAGATGATATAGTTCATGGTAGTACATTTGCAGTGTGTTTTGGAATGGAATTTTGTGATCAGTGAGGTTTTATATTATGTCCTTTTCGTTTGCAGGTTCCAATGACCCGGTTGCGAAAGAGAGTGGCTACTAGGCTAAAAGATTCTCAAAATACCTTTGCATTGCTCACTACCTTCAATGAGATTGACATGTGAGCGTTTGATTCTTACTCTGAACTGGTTTACAGTTTGAAACTTGAGATATTCTGTCGTTTGGTCGTAGTCTTTGTAAGTCGTGTTAGCTGCCGGAATTGGAATATACTATTGGATTTTCCCAAGCCAAGTGTTGGATATGTACATAACGACTACCACTTTTGAACATATTTTTATGATATGCAGGTCCAACTTGATGCAGATGCGCACACAGCACAAGGATTTGTTTCAAGAGAAACATGGTGTGAAATTGGGTTTCATGTCTGGATTTGTGAAGGTAGCTGAGTTCCAGCCCTTCATGCAGTTTGTATTCCTGTTTGCTTTCTGTTGTCATAAAGCTTACAACTAATCTACTATCAATCGATATTTATTATTCCTGTTTCATCGACGATTATCTGGTCTGTAGAAGGTCAAGAAATAGTAATTTGATTGACTCTGCCCCTTGGGATAGAATCATTGTTTGTGACTAAATAGTACTGCAGCTTAAGTGATTTTAAGAAACGATCTTGTTGAGTCACGTCACCAATTAATGTGCATCACGTAGCAGCATGTATTGCAAACTCTAGGGTAACATTTTTGCATTTCATAACACGTATCGCAACTAAACACTTATTTTGCATGAAAAATTAGAGTGCAATATGTAGTGGCACGGATACTGCTTTACGTTATGTTGAAAAAATAGGGCAGATCCTCGTGTCGTGTAGCTGCTTGTTCTCATTTCAAGTGGTGCTAATTTGACATGAACCGGCAGCATTGTTTCGCTCATTAATGCTGCTGATATTTTGCTAACAGTTTTCTCTGCTGATTTCGAATGTGTGTTTACAGGCAGCCGTCAGTGCACTCAAGCAATTTCCTGCAGTGAATGCAGTAATCGATGGAGATGACATCATCTACAGAGACTATGTTGACATCAGTATCGCTGTTGGAACTGCCAAGGTCAGGAGTTTTGAGGTTGATGTGAAGTTTTTTTGTCAGTCTGTGAATTATCATCAAGGGATCTTTGGATGTCGATTCTAAGTAATTGAGTTCCTATACGTGCAGGGACTTGTCGTACCAGTGATCCGGGGAGCAGATCATCTTAATTTTGCACAAATTGAGAAGACCATCAACACACTTGGCAAGAAGGCAAATGATGGGAGCATCTCAATTGATGATATGGCTGGCGGTACGTTTACCATATCCAATGGCGGTGTCTATGGAAGTCTCATCAGCACGCCTATCATCAACCCGCCACAGGTAACTCTTTGAAAATTCATAGTTTGTTCATTCGGTGTCAAGAGAATACGTGCTTATCTATTTTGGAAGCATCTATTACTTGCCAAGAATTCCAGCAGAAGTTAAGTTAGGGCTCCAGTATGATATGTGGGCAGATTGGATGGTTTTCAGTGTTTATACCTTGATTGGTTTCTTCCTCACCATATTAATACTTGAATGTGGATGCAGTCTGCAATTCTGGGTATGCACTCAATCCAAAGGCGCCCTATGGCAGTAGGCAATGATATTGTTATCAAGCCTATGATGTATGTGGCCCTAACATATGACCACCGACTCATTGATGGAAGAGAAGCCGTTCTATTTCTACGGGCCGTCAAAGACAACGTGGAAGATCCACGCCGTCTGCTATTAGACATCTAGAGTTCAGTGTAGGTGATCTGTTTTGCACTTCTGCACCTTGGGACCAGGGTGGGTTTTTTCAGTTTTCATAGGCAGTGCAGGTCGCGACACTTTGTGCAGGGGAAGTCACTTCATGTGCTAACTTGATACGTAAAGGTATAAATAAATAGTGAAATCAATATTTTTTTTTTCCTGCTCTGGCGATTTCAATGTTATTTTGGAAGTCAAATATGCTATACACATGAAAAATTGTAAGTGTTAAAAAGCGATTTAACCAAAAAATCAATATAAAAAATTATTAATTGACAATATAAATGTAGAAATTGGAAGTGACACTTTCAATTGAGGAGGCAATTTCAACATGACTGACACATAATAAACAAAATTTGCAAACTAATTAGAACAACCAATGTCATATAAATCCTAAAGTCAATTGATGGAATCAAAACTCATCAAGCCATTACATATCAAACCATTTGAACATGTAAGGTAAACTAAACTAAAATCAAAATTGTTGGTTAATATATCTTTCTAACCACCGTAGTAACCAACACTAACTTTTAGAATAAGAAAACCTAAAACTTTATCAAGTAAGCATTTAATATCTTACAAACTTAGTTTTGGTGGTCTTCCAATCTTTGATTATTTCTTTTACTGGTATTATGTGCCGAGTGTAAAACATTGTGGTCATTAATCTAAGATGATTAGTTAGCTGATTCTTCAATTTGCTTTTCCAGAAATTTACATTTGAGAAAGTCCTTTTGTCTTCAATGCTCCTTAAAACTTGCACATGAAACCAAAGTACATAGTACCTCAAAAATTAGAAATAACTTACAAATCATAATCAAAATAAAAAAATCATAATAACATTGTAAATCACATGAAAAAAAACTATTAACCATGTTGAAATCACAAGTAATATAATTCATATATCAACGAACAAATTGAATTTACCATAATCATAGTAAGCTCAGCTAGTTTAACCCCTAAAGTTCCTTGACTATGTTTTCACCAAAAACTCTCCAAAATTTGACATTACTAGTACAAGTACAAAAATTTAGAAAAATAACATTTTGGACATATGAAATTGTAGGACCTTGTAGTACGCTTGTTTGAGAAGATGTAAAGAAAATTTCAGAAATTTCAACCATGTGGATTGCAAGATATTAGCATTTGAAGTGACCAAATTTTTTTTTTGGCCTTGCAAAAACCGGGCAACCACTTCACAAGGTCACATTTGTATATAAAATGTCTGAAATGGTGGTGCTTCTTTGGATTTAATATTCAAGGCAAGTAGGCTACATGCTTGAAATTTTTTAAATCATTTGCTATTGTATAGAATCATACTACTAAAATCATAACTCCCTCTGTATTATCACAAATGCTACCATTAATACTAGGGGCTCGTGCTTGCTATACTACGCATTCATTGTATCACATGTTAGTAAAAATTTGATATATTTGAATAGAATGCACGATAATGATTTCGATAAGTCTTTAAAATAATTATTTTAATTATTTTATAAAAAATATTTCCAATAATGCATACATAGAAATCATATTTTCACACAATGTGATATTACTGAAACAGAGTAGCACTTCACAATTACCTTTGTAATATCGTTTTTTACAAAAGGGTGATATTATAGAAATAATATAGTCATTGCAATTGAGGTGATATTAAAGAGGATCAATATGGTGATATTATAAAGGTAGCAATTGCATTGCTTTTCTTGGCTTTATACTTCTTTTATATTTCTATAATTTTGTGCTTTTGTGAGCTTTGAGCTTCTAATTTCAATTTTCTATTGCTACAACCAAATGATTTGAGAAATTTATTAGATTGAACTGATTTTGGATTTTACAACAATTAAATTATTTACAAAGCTTTTGAGATTTACAAATTTTTCCTTTAAATTTTTCTATTTAGGTTGCCATTGTTTGTAACAATTGACTCAAATTTCTAATGCATTCTATCTTTTATCGTATTCATCATTGCATGTATTTCATTCATCATTCATAAAATTTCTATTGTTTATTTCAGTATATATTTATTTGTTAAAAAAATTATAGAAAATTTTAGTAATTTTTATCTGAAGATTTTTTGAAATTCTTGCTCTGCATTCTATCTAATACATAAAAATTCTTATGAAATTCTAATGGTGAATGCGTAGCATAGCAAGTGCCAACCGCTAGTATAGGAAAAAAATAATAAGTAGAAAGAAATAGAAAATGATTCAAAGTACTAAATTATTAAGAATTTAGTTATGAAATTTTTAAAAAGCCAATTCCAATGTTTGTAATGTTGTATAAACAATCTACTATAATTTTTAATATTTAAAAAACATCCTATGATTTTTTTTAAATATTAAAAATTGAGTTCAATTAAGCACTTCAAAGTTTATTTTAGAGTAGAGAATCCATAATTGCCCGCAAACTAAAACTCTTTATAACTTTGATCTTATTGATCAAAATGAAATGATGCAAAACTTTCCATATATATAGAGAGAGAGAAAAAAAACAATTTCAAATTTCTATTTTTCAACAAAGTAATTTTTTTTTATTTACTTGGGCTGCCCAAGTTGAAAAAGAAACTACATATTCTACATTAACTTTTTAACCATGTAATCAAAAGTCATGAAAATTGTTGGGCCTAAAAGCTACTCTTCGATTATATGTTGTATGAAAATTTCAAAGACAAAAAATAAAAATTCCATTTGTAGTGAGCTACCAAAAAATTTATATTGCCAAAAAATGCAACTTGGTCCTCAACAAGTCAAAGAACTTTGGGAAAATGCTTGGCATCTTGGGAGATGAATTTAAACTTCGCCAAAGCTTGGTAATGGGATGAATACCCAGATGAATATGAAGGTCAATTTTTTATATAGCCCTGACATAACAATTAGCCATGGCAATGCGGATATAGTCAAGGTGCTTATCTAGAATACCAAGGAATTCAAAAAAAGTTCACAAATCCACTCAAACTAGCCTAGTCCTACTTTAAATTCCTTGAGCTCTCCAAATGTCTACTTGATGATTCCTAAGTGTTGGCACAAGTTGGCCTCCATAACTTCACCTATCCAAAATTCGACATATACTATAGAAAGAGCATCCATAATGTGAGAACTTAGAAAACGCCTTTTTAATTTGAAGATCATCTTTGCAACAACTTTCACACAACATAAATTCAAATATCAAGTAAAAAAAAGCATTTACAAAGCAATGGAATAATTCAACATATATAATATGGAAAAAGTAAAAAAATGATTCTAGGATAGCATTAGAAGAATTAAACCTTTAGCTTCCTTCTTGACTACCACCTATAGTTCCTTCCACAAGTTGTGAGTGATCATCTCTCTTATATTGGTGTTTGAGATCATGCAATATGTATTCAAATGCAATCCAATCCGAGTGGCCTCATGGACTTAAAAACAAGCATTTCTTCACCCTCTTCATTTAAATCAGGTTGCCAACAAAGTTTCATATCATGTCACATTTTACAAAGAGAGTTAAATGAGGAAAAGGCATTTGACTTGAAGGCACTCTCAAAACCTTTGTAATTCTTGTAAAAGCCCTCAAAATAGAGCTTTAATACCCTAGTAAAATCACAAATATACATTGAAGGGGATTGAACAAATTGAATGAAATTGTTCATTATATGAAGGAGTGGAAGTATAATAGCCTTAGGGGACACACTCCCACTTTTTTTGGATTTACGTGCAATCAAATGAAGGAATATTATAATTAACTTGGTTTTAAATTTAAAAATGGTTTTGAAATAAAATAGCATCTTTAGAATGGTAAAAGTAAACTTAGAAAGAATAGAGGATAGAAGAAAATATTGAAATTTGGGTTTACTTTTTTCTACAATAATATTGCCAAAAAGAATTTTGAAAATTAGTAAATGTATCATAGGTGTCTCCAAAGGATCCCAAGTGCAATTTATGACCAAAGTTTACAAATAGGCAATTTAGGATATAGTAGATATTTTTGACCACACAGTTTTAGGACCAATTTGTATCTACACAATTTTTAATTGAGCAGTTTAGGGTAAAGATTTTTCCTTCCATTTAGGGTGTGCACTTTTTTTGAAATAGTTTTCAAATTCCTTTTTTTGTTTAATTCTACTCATCTGGGCTGCTCTTTGGATTCTACAATTTTTGAATTCTATTTTTTTGGTTGATTCCACTCATCTGGGTTGCTCCCTAGACTCTACAATTTTTAAATTCTATTTTTTTGGTTGATTACACTTACTTAGGTTGCTCTTTGAATTGTGTAGGTGCCTTGCATTAGACTAAATTCAAAACAATAACCTTCATGAGGTTGAAATACCATTCTAAATTTGAACCTTCAAGTACTTAGTGATTACTTTTGAAATTCCATTTTTTTTTGCTTTATTTGATGAATTTTAGTTGGTCTTTTGAGAATGTGCAATTGCATGACACTAGTACTATCTTCGCCATATTTCTACTTAAAGAGATCAAATTTTTGGTTATTTATCTTTTGCATTTCAAACCTTTAAATCTAGACCCTTGGACTAAAACTGCTTCAGTTTTGTAAATATTGTGGATGCTTTGTGTTGTGTTTGGTAACACATGCCTTTGTTTAGGTACAATGCATTTTAACATTGAATGCGGGTGGAAATTTTGGATTTTCATTCACATGTTTCATCACTTTGTGTATGGTTCTCAAGTTTATCTATGTCTTTGTTGTTTTTCTCTAGTTTGTGCTTTGACCTACTTTGTGTTTGAAAGTACTTTAGCTTTGAATGTTTGAAAGTACTTTGCTTTCTAAAGTGGTTTAGGCTTCTAACTAGTTTGTGCTTGAAAGTAGTTTGACTTCAGAAATACTTTGTGATTGAATCTACTTTCGGTTTCAAAGTATTGTGTGTTTGCAAGATCCCTCTTGTTTTGTATAATTTTTTTGATATGTGCAGTTTTTTGTCATGAATTTCAATATGACCTCAATGCTTAAAAAAAATTAAAAATGTTTTAAAAACTTTGTCAATTCTTTGTACTTATAATGAATATAGGATATACAAAAATAGCACAAGAAAAAATTTCAAATGAAATATAAGGTACATAAAAAAAGGTGAATCTAGAAATTTTGGTATATATAATCTTATAGAAATTCAAAGAATATACCTATATAGCCCCCAAGTAATAAGGGTTTGAATGCACATAATATCTAATATACTATATAGTGCACCCCCCAAGATAATAGCAAGGGACAAAAGAGTCTTCAAGTCCCCTAAGAGATTGTAGTTTGCATTTGTCCCTTTAATGCAAGTTTCACAAATTGATCACCATAGAGCTTTATCAACAACACTTGGTACTTTTACAACACCCACTTCATTGGTTTAAGTATATTGATCCAATGCATATTGACGTTGTTCATTATTTTTTGTCCTTTCAATTTGAATAGCTCTACCATTTTTTCTAAGTTCAAATGAAGCTTAAATAGTGTTGGAGGAAAATATGAGTACAATTTTTCCAAGAGGTTTTTGATTGAGGAAATGATGCTAAGGTCTAATAGCACCTCAACATCAAGGTTTGTCTGTGAGCAACACAATGCATGCTTTGCATGATGGAATTGAAAGTGCCTCACAACATTGTTGTGTTTCCCTTGCAAAACTAAAGCCCCATCACACCCAAAACAAATGATTTTGGATTGAACTTCAAACATTCTAAGTCCTCCATTGCAAATAATAGAAGCTACAACTACCTTGGTTATGTTGTTTGAATTCATTCCATTGGTTAATTGCTCCAAATTGAGTAAAAGAGGCACCCGCTCCCAATTGCATGCCCAATTGCAAAGTACATATCTGTGAATGTTGATTTAGCTTTGATTATTGTTTGTATTTACTTCATCACAACTAACAAACATAAAATTTCCACCATTGAACACTACCTTTGTCTTGTTTTGAACCACATTGTATAAACTCTTTGCCATTTCCCAATCTAAATCGTCAATCCAATGCTTCATCGGAACTTTTAGAATGCCTAAGTGCTTGAGAAGGTCTTCCATGCATTTATATTCCACATTGGCTACCCAAATGAAAGCAAGTGAAATATAACAATCACTTGGACCTCCTTCCTCTTGGATAGAGCACTTTAAGCTATCCTTGTTTGCATATTGTCAATGGGCAACAATAAATAAATGCGTTCATTCTTCTTGTGTTTACAATCATTATTCTATTAATTTTTGCCTTTTTTCTTGCTGATCTTTGGTCTATCATGTTTAGCAATTGTCCAACCTTGGTTACCTAAAACTTATGCAAGTTTTTATCTTTTGCATCCCAAAAAACATTGTGACTGTCCACTCTACTGCATATGATGCATTTTACCATTTTGAAGCTCCTGATTCTAGATGAATCTTGTAGTGCCCAATGATATTTGAATGTTCAACTCTCCTAGTATCTACATCTGCCACCCAAACAATTATACTACTATTTTAAAAAATCCTATTAACCTTTAAGTCCTCGTTTAAGTCGTGACATAAAAGCAACAACATGAATAAACCACATAGCAACAAGAGTCTAATCAAAGGCATGATGAAGTCTAAACCACAAGGCAACTAAAGACTAGCCAATCAAGAAACTAGAATTGTATGTAGAACCAAACAAAGACTCGTATAAAAGTAGAAAAATACAAAAGTTGCACAAAGTCAATGCAAGGGTTAGATAACTTACTTTTGTTTGGTGCATTTTTTAAAAGGTTCAGATTTGACTATTGGCACAACATGACCAACTAGAATTGGTAATGAAAAAAACTTGTTGTAGCATTCAAGATTGAAGCACCATCAACATTTCCTCCTTGATCATTGCCACTAGATGTATTCCTAATTGTAGACCTTTGACTCTCTACATTGATCAACACTCGAGTGATAGCTCATCCCAAGAGCTAAAAATCAAAGCTTGTTGCTTCAATGTTGACACCTTTTTCTTTCCCTTGTCTACCATAGTACCCACCTACAAAAGACTAATCCACACACCAATCACCCAATTTTAAAATCCTAAGCAAAAAAAAAAGACCTCAAGCCCCTAATGCAAATGGAAAATGCCATTGTGCTTATCTCAACAACTACTAGTAGTACAAAAAACAATTAATCAAAAGACAAACAAAGCAAAAATGGTTACATGAGTTACCTTGAAAATTGCCAAGAGAAAAAAAGGCAATTTGAAGATCCTTAGTGTAAAGGCCTTACAAACAATGTGAGGAGTCTTAAGAGCCTACAACCTTTGACACCATAAGATACTATTCTCCCTTTCATGTCCTTCCTTCTATCAGTGGATCTATAACATAAAGAAGTTGGTATATTTAATCCAATTCAACTAGCATAAAAGTCCAATTTTCCTAATTATTAAAAAAATAATTACAGCATTGTAATTGGGCATTCATGTCATTGCTAAAAAATCTAAAGATGTTGGATTTAAAGGTTTCAAAACAAAGATTATAACTAATCTTCACCGATTGATACATAGTAAATCATGAAAACATGAATACAATTTGCATGGTTACCCCAATCCAAACCTTAATTGATCCTTGCAAATTGATTTTCAAAGAATCGTCAAAATTTGAATGTAGTATACACAAATTACATTCAACAAATTCATTCAAAGAATCCTCCCAATGTCAAACCACAACCATTTGGAGTAGTGATGTAACCTTGGCCTTCAATTGCTTATTCATTGAATCTTAAGTGGTATTACCTCATAGCTTTATAACCTCTAGCTTGAGACATGCATTTTTTACTAAACCTAATTTGAGCTAGCAACTTCTACAACAATACTATAGGTAATTTCAATCTAGGGGAGTCTAAACAAGATTTTAATAGACCTAGTGGTTGAACTTGTGTTGGACACAAGCACGAATAGTGCAATATATAAGAGATAAAACTACATCCATAAAAAAGAACAAAGACAATGTATTTTGATATTAATTAAAGTAAAATGTATATATATAACCTGTCTTTTGAATGGATAGTGAGGCAAAGGTTCACCCCACCTCCCCACCCAAATTATATATATATAAATTTCCCAATCCAACCTCCATCCAAATTAAATATTGTTTTTGAGTCCCCAAAACCCAAACCCAACTTCAACCCAAACCAACCCAACCTAAACCAAACCAAACCTCACCCAAATCCAAAATATCTCTCCCATACCTAATTTGTAATTTGAGATTGACATGGGGTGGTACAATTGATATGGGATTTTAGTATATATATGTATACATCTTTTGTACTTGTACTCATATTCATACTCATATCCATACTTATATTGTATATTTTTTTATATTTGTATCCATATTTTGTATATGTATTGTACCCGTCTTTTGTAAAAATATCCATATATATATATATATATATATATATATATATTCTAAATCCATATCCATATCTATTTTTATATATGTATTTGTACTCCATATCAACGGCTTGGAGATTGGTTTTATTTTTTTTCCTATGAGAAGATTTACGGTCTGAAATTTTCTTAAATCAAAAATGAGAAGGGGGGGGGGCAAGGGAAGGGGGGTGCATCTTTTCAGTAGATAAGGTAAACCAGCCCATGACAAGCCAACTGCCTAATGTAGTCACCTAGAAACCCTCCCCATGAGTCTTACATCAACCCATGGTAGATTTTTTCTAACAAATGGGATTTAGTTTGCATTAGGGTGACTTATTGCTACCATATCAATGCTTTGGGAGATGGTCATGAAGGTTATTAGTGACTATCATAGGTATACCTTTCTAGTGTAAACATATCATAAAAGTTATTTTTTTATTCCTTCTCTTGTAAGTCTAGATTGAGTCCATTATGGATTGTATTAGACATGTTCATGTTAATTATGGGTACATGGCTGCCTTGAATTAGTATTATTTCTGATGGTTATCACCCAGTCTATGGGTTGTTATGGAACTTTGCTTTATTAAATGAAATGAAATTTATACAATCTTTCCTAATATGAACAAGTAATAAAAGTGAAATTTTATTATCTATCAAAATTAACCTTAACAAAAACTATGTGACGTAAAGTTCTGTGGGGGACATGATGAATCAATGCCCCGTGGCATTTGACGTGGTTGTAATTCGACCCAGGTGGACATGAGCGCCAGCTGAAGGTAACCAGAAGCTTTACACTCTCATTTCAGCTGAGTGCTGCTGAGAAGCGTGGCGATGGGTGAAATGGGTTCAAATGCCGCTGGCCTTGCTGATCAATCCGCCATAGCCAGAGTTCGTTTTTGTGCTGGGAGCTTAGTACGTGATTTGGGCCTTCATTTTGGCCATGGTGAACTCAGGATTTGATTCGTGATGGCGTCGTGTTTGCGTTCTCTTCTCCCGTGGGGTAAGCTTCTTTGCATCCTTCTCTGTAATCGACGACCTCTGTGATTTGGTTTCGTATCTTGGCGTGGAGTACATGTTTGGGAGGAGAAAGGATTGGTTGTTTACAATTGGCAAGGTTGTTGTGTTGATATGTTTACTTGTGGCAGGTGAGAGGATGCAACTGCGGTGGTATGGGATTACTGCTGGCTCGGGTTGTTTGGAAACTTACAAAGACTACGTTCGTAGAGGCGAGTTGGAGCCTGGCAATTTGGCGCAGGTGGGTCCTTCGATTCGTGGTCTTTCCCGATTCATAGTTCTTCAGTAATTCTTGCTCGGGGAAATTTTTTCAAGAATCTAGGGTTGCGTGATTCTTGACAGTTACTCAATTTGGAAGAACACTGTGATTCATGTCAATGCGAGTGCTTTGGTAGGGACTGCTGAAATGCATTTGCAATTTTAGTTCTAGGATCAATTGCTATATGGCAATCTTGTTGAAGGAAAAAAAGCAGTAGGAGATGATGTAGATTACTGAAGTGATGACTTTAGTGCGTATATGTATTTTGAGGGTCCGTCAATGTATTTCTTATTTTTGATGATACCTTCGAAAAATAAGAAAGGTCGATGTTAATTTGACATATTCGGTGTTTGGCGATGAGCAGGAGAGAGCTGTGGAAGCACTTGAGAAACTTTATCAAGAATTGGGACAGACTGAGGAGACCAGGTTAGTATGTCCTAATTTGAAATTTTCTTTTTCTCGATGTTTATCAGTAAACCTTTCTTTCTAAACCCCTCAATGCTTTCAAACTCAGATGTGCTTCCTCAAGTCTAGCAATGACATTCTATGGTCTGATTGCATAAATCTGATTGTGAGTTTACTCATGAATTCGGCTTTGGCAGGTGGTGGCCGCCAATAGCCAGGTGGTACCGACCTCCAGCAACGAAGGGCATGTACATGCATGGGACTGTGGGAACTGGCAAAACTTTTCTGATGGATCTCTTCTACAACCAAGTATCTGTGCGCAGAAAACGCCGTGTGCACTTCCATTCATTCATGTTGACCTCTCTTCACTCTTTGAGTTGCTATTTTAAGGATCATAGTACTTCTCCTGTATCGTAATATGCTATATGCTGCGAGTACCTGATGGTGAGAATTTGAGTATGCTAGGCTGGATGTGCACAAACGGCTGCACAAGCACGGGAGAGTCCCCAACGCAATCGAAGTGGTGGCCTTGCAGCTTTTTGACCAATCCCTTCTACTGTGCTTAGACGAAGTTGAAGGTGTGTCGTCTTCTTCTATTGACTAACTTCTATTGACAAACCCCCCCACCCTCCTAAGAGGTATTCTAGAGAACCTAGTCGTGTTAAACCCAGCCAATTATAATGCAGCTAGGTTTTATAAGAAAAGAGCCTCTAGTGGTGAATTTTCTACTAGTGCTTCTATCAGCTGAGTAATACATAATCATCCTGGTCTTTCTTGACAAATCATTGCCTTGAATCATCAAATCGCCCTATATGTTGTGCTTTGCTTTGATCGTTGTATCCCAAGATTAACAAGTATCTCTTTGAATTGTGGACTATTTGACTGGAACCACAGTAACAGACATAGCGGATGCTCTCATGCTGAAGCGCTTGTTTGAAGTGCTGTGGCCCATGGGCATCGTAGTAGTTGCTACTTCTAACACGGTGCCGGATCAACTTTATCAAGACGGTTTGAATCGCCACCTGGTCAGTGATTTACTATTTGAGTTTTTCCCTTTGCGATCGCCACCTGCGTTTCTAATTGACATCCTGAGGCGCTTTGCTTTAGTCATACGAAATACATGGACGACTAGCTGCATTTCTGGATTTGCTTTCTTTGAGGATTATGTCGTACTTACACTTTCATATGCTTGACAGTTCTTGCCTTTCATCCGCCAGCTAAAGGAGTACTGCAATGTCTACAGTTTGAATTCAGTGGATGGAAATGACTACCGGCGTCGCCATGCTTGGTCTGGGCGTTTATACTATTGTCCTCTAGATGACAATGTTGATTGCATCATGGATCACATTTTTTTGAAGCTGACAGGTGAAATTCCAGTCACTAATTTAATCTGAACTTAATCTTCTCAGTTGTTTTTAGGTTGAATGTTGACGAGTAATTTGGAAAATGTCGCAGCCTTGGAGAGGACGTGGCTTGTACCTCTCTGGGTCATCTGCTTAGTGGTTCCTCTTCCTGTTGGGAGATTCTTTGTTACCAACATTTGAAAATGATTGTGTTAAACTTTCGATTTCAATTTTTAGTAATTTCCATTTCTGTATTGTTCGCGTCCATGTGAGCAGTTGAGGGTTCAGTACGTGCAAATTGCAATAAAGCTACTCAGTGAAAAAAATGCTGTGTGACACCAGGAGTGGAAGGGAGTTTCCAGTCCATAGTGGGGTCTATGGGCAGAATGTTTCAGATATCGGCTGCCAAAGATGTTGCACGGGCTTCGTTCTCTTCTTTGTGTAAGTCAGCATTTGGAGCTGCAGACTACATTGCAATCGCTGAAAAGTTCACCGTCTTACTTCTTGATAGGTGAGACACTGACACAAGTAAGAATTTTCTTTAGACTGTATATGTATAAACAACAAAGTGAAAGAAATGACTCTTCATCTCAACAGTATCCATGACATTCTAGAGCAAGTGTGACCACCCACCCTTCGCTCTGTGGTTGGTAGTACCCACACTCGTCTATTACAATAGACCTAGTATCAATGCATTAATTCTTGAGCTCAAGATGTAACAGGATCTGAAGCCAAAGAGAAGAGATGGTAGAGAATTAAAGCGTCTTGGATACCCTGATTCTTCTCTTGATCTAGAACTTGGGTTCCCAACTCCTTTCGAGAGTGTTCTGCAGTTTCGCATTTTGACCTAGAACTGATATTTTTCTTACATATGTAAGGGTTTTGATGATAAGCAGAATTCCGAGGCTTGCAGACCCCAGCTGCGAGAATGAGGCCCGGCGATTCATCAATCTTATTGACATACTCTATGAAACCAACACAATACTCATTTGCTCAGCTGCTGGTCCTCCTGATTCTCTCTTTTCTGATATCTCACAAAGGGAGGTACCTGTGGAAGAAAGCGATGTGGCCGCATTCGAAGACAAAGGCTTTCGAATAGTCGGTGAGGGAGGCAGTTCTGGCAGGTCCACATTAATGATAGGCACTATGGAATGGAGTGCCACTGGGAGGCAGGGGGCATCACTGGCGGATCTGACTGGGGCCAGCTTCACGAGGAAGGCAGCTCCTCGTGCTGTGTCTCGACTTCTGGAGATGCAAAGTGACGCATATGTTGCTAGAGCTAGAAGTGTACAGATGAAGGCCCAAATAGAACAGCTAGTCTTCGCGAATTTGGGCAAAAACTGCCAAAATTAGACAATTATATATCAGATATACATACACATGACAAAGGGAAATGTACAATGTTGTTCACGCTGAACATCTTTTGCCGAATTCAAATAGGGACAAAACACCCCTACCTCGATCCTCTCTAATGATACTACCTCTGTGACATGTGTTCACAACTAAACAAGCGGAAGTTGTCCAATCAGGTGTGTTCACAATACGGCAGATTCTCAAAATACACAAGCAATGTGCTGCAGTTGCAGTGTGTCGTTACGGAGAGTTCATTGCGTAGCCTTTGAATCAGTTTCAGTGATATTAGATATAGTGACCACATAAAACACAACTTGAATGAATGATGGATATAATGCATTGCTGCAGAAGTAGTGTTACAAATTGAACGCCGAAAAGCATTCGGAAGCATTCGGACTTGACACGCTTCCAAACCACTCTACTTTGACGTTCACTTGTGCAATCAGGGTTTGACAATGTCCCGAGTCTTGTGTCCTTTACCTTGTCTACCTGCTTGATGAGCTGACCTAAATGAGGATCAGCACCATGGACTAAAATATTGCCTTCAAACCAGGAGCGGCATTGCTTGTGAAAACTTGCCGTCGAATCATTGGTTTAATAATGTCTGGGTGCGACAAACGTTGATACAAAAAAAAATTCAATACCCTGTACGAAAGATGTGCGAAGGCACAGAAAGGAAAGCCGGGCTCCTATATTGAACGAAGCACGTCACACTCTGTCAGGGTTGGTAATTGATACGTGTCAATCAAGTTTTGGTAGAAACATACGCCTAGCCGTTCCAAATGACCGTTGGTTATTGGGTTGTTTTAGAGTCAGTTCCAAGCTTAGCTGTTTCAGATCGCAACTGTTGCTTTAAAGCCTGCAGAGCATCCCGCACTTCAGGATCCAGATTGTGTTCCAAGAGCTTTCCTTTTGTTGAATAAACCCTGCAGAACACAAAGAACTACATCATAACAGATTCTAAAACTAGGTGATTACAAACCTGACAAGTTGAATGTCTCGAGCATTATCCTTATGTAAACGCAATAACTAGAACACATTCATACCAGTGATCAAGAACTGGAAACTTCTTGAAATAGAATTACAACGTGCAAGTTCAGACAAAGAGGAAAATCATACGAGTCATCGTGCAGCAACTCCTGCAGCTCCTGCTTTGCGTCGTTGATCTACATTCAACATGAGGTATCCCATCAGCATATTCTGTGTCAATCATAAGCATGAAGAAGTTCTAGAATACCTCTGGGGGAGAGGGTTTTCTACTAGAGGCATATGGACTGCACAGGAGATTGCACGAACAATCTGACTGGGAAGAAAATTCGACGAGGGTACAAATCGATTCACCGATTGAATCGGTGAAAACTGGACGGTGAGAGTTTCTGCAAGTGTACCTCTGATATGAGGTTCTTGCAGCTCCAAATAAAGGCACCCTGAATCCATAGTCAAATGTCCTATTAATTTTCAGTTCATAACGACATAGTTAACCTTTGAAGACTACGCTTGAATTTTATAGCTTCACAAATAACTTGAAAGGCACAGATGTGTTGCAGTGAAAATTACATGAAGAATGCAAAACTAGGCTCCTGCACATACATCTGATCTCCAGAAGTAATATAGTAGAGAAATACAACAATAATTGTAAACACACATTGGTGACCATTGCTGATAACCTCTCGGATCACTGTCACTGTGGCCTCCAGTCAAACCAAGGATACGACATTGTGGACTTCTTAGAGAGAAAACTCAGCCTCCCTTGTGACCTAGAGTGAAAATATTTATATTATTTACTGAGTAAATAGAACCAATTACAATTCATTATTTTGTGAACTGCACAGCAAGCTTGGACAAGTTGGTTGCAGGAAAAAATCCATGAGATAGGTTACAAACCGCGCCATGGGCAGTCTGTTGATGGAAACTATCCGAAGTGGCCACCCAAACCTTAGGACAACCATCTGCCCTTAACAATGTGACCTGCCCATCCAAAATTATTCAAAGATGCAACATTGAGTTGAATGGAAATTTGTGATGCTCAACATAAAAGAACGAATATTCTTTGACAATGTTACACTTCTGCGGTGCGAGCAAGGGCTCACAGAACAATCACAAGTATCCTGGTATTCTAAGAAACAGAAGACCGAAAAGATGATCATGTACACATAAAGTGAGATAATTACTTGCCTCTCTCTCAATCCATGAGTCCGAATCTGAATTCGCAGAAAACACAACATCCACACTGCAAACAACAAAACAGGCCATCTACGGCCAATGGGTTAGCCCATAAATCTCCAGACCTCCAATATTCTTCTAACAGTGCTGACAACTGTGTGAACCACCTTCACAATTAATAACCTCGTACGGATCATGTCACCTGATTTTATTTAATAGTCATACTAGTAGATAAGGTTTTCTAAAGATGATTTAAAAACATAGTTGCATTACAATTGGCACGGTTTAACGAGACTAAATTTTCTAGATCACCGCTGGTGGAGGTATTGGGAGGATTTCTACTAGTGATACCAAAAACAATTGATATCTCAAAAAGGAAAAAACAATCAGACTCTAATGTACAACTTGGAAAAATAATAACCTCGTTCTTCCCTGAAAGTCCAAAGTCTACTCTGAAACATTGGTACGATTGCACTTCCTTGATTACCTGTTCACAACTTCCTTGTGCGTGGGCAGTTTAGACATAACGGCGTCAAAAACACAAACTACTTTCACACCTGCAAACATTGTCAAATGAGCCGCTGTCAGAACAACTGTCGATCAACCTGATCAATGCATACCTACAGAAACTATCAAAGAATCATTTGATACAAATCTGATTTCGCATCTCCTACACTAGCGAAGGCAACCCTAAAAGGGCATCAAAGTGATCAAAACAGCAACAAATGTGCGGTTGTTTGAAACACTCTGACGTGAACTAACAAAGAGGACTCATACGTTCAAAATTCAGCGTATGAATTCAAGCAAGCCAGGCAAACAGGCAAATAGGCATGGTATATGACCACAAATTTTCTATGTACATATAAAATTACCTTTTATATGTGCGAATGTGATAAGTTCATGGACAAGTTTGTCCCTAGCTGTGTCCAGGTGACCACGTGCGAAATGCTTCTTCAGCTTGGGCCAATAGCCACACATATTGTAACCATCAACTAACAGGACCGGTGTCGCTAGCTCAAAGTCGCCATCGGTGGTGCTGCCACACATTACCATGTCCAATAACTTAAGCCCTAAAGGACCAAGGTTTCATGGTTTAAAAATGACCGATTCGATCGATCAAAGTGTGGAAATAATATAAATCAGATGGGGCCAAATTTTACATGATCAGTAATTGGGAAGAACATTGCAGGTGTTTGTCAAAAAATTAAATAAAATTGGACAAAGAAAGTTTCCATATGCCTTACTCAGAACTGCTGAAAAATATGAGTCGATTTGAGCCTCTAGGTCCTTCAGGGGTTAAAGTCGCGGCACATAACAGCAATGGACTACAACACACAACACACAAATCTGATGATGACCATCCATCAAACTTCTGAAAAGAAACGTACTGGTAAAGCTTAGTAGTAGGATCCTCGTAATCGTCAGCGCTATCAGGCATGTCCTGCTTATCTATCTTTTTCTTCCGATAACTCGTAGCGGGCCTAGGTGAGGATGTTTGCTTCTTTGCAAATTCCTAAATACAACACGATGGGCAAGTCAGGAACTCATTTTCTTATCATATGAATCGTTTGCAGGTAGACAAACAACGAATCCATAAACAATAGACACTATACACTTAGCCACTGTCCCGAATTAAATGTCCTGTTTGGACCTCATGTTTTTTTAAGGTGTTTTGAATAGGTCGTATAGAGGCTTTTTTCTGTTGAATTTTATTTAGGTTGCATTGAACGCATGCAATGATTTTCATTGATTCTGGTGATATAAAGTTTCTAGCTTCTCTGTTTACGCTGTTCATAACATGATCGATGAAATTGGTATCAAATTTTTTTAACAAAACTGTGGACACTTACTTCGGGACGGAGTACTTGGGTAGGAACAGGCTCCTCAGAAGTACAGCAAACACTTTCATTGATCCCTGTTAATTTAAAGAAAATGCCACAATCGACATATCAACAGACAACAACGAAAGAGAGCAGAAATCGTCACCTTGAAGATCTTCAGCAGGTGAAGGTTACGTTTGACATTGGAGGTGATCCTTCGTGGCTGAGGCTCTTGATTCTAAATAGCCAACAAATTTTCCAGGCATGTCACAATGTATAAACAGCCTGGGTGAACCGAGCATGCTACGTTCAAAATATACTCGGAGATCCCCCATATACTGTAGTCCCAATAAGATAGATGCCCCAATTCCACCAGGCTCCTTAAACCATAAATCTACAATTTCACTAAATGCCGTTCAAGTAGCAACCTTGAACCAATGAAAACTGCCACATGCTAAGATTCCATTAGTGAAAACTTTCTCGGTTTTAGCATTCTCACGCGGGAGTCGGGAAGTTCAGAAAAAGCATAATCATCTGCATGGTTATTGAAAACTAATGCAATGCAACTCCAAAAATTACAAAACAACGTGCACAGTGCATTGTGTTCCATTCGCTCTTGGCACTAACAAAAAAGATTCACAATTAATTCTCACCAAGTGCACTTAGGTCAAATCCTAAAATTTACTGACCACAAGCATTAGACCGGTATTAAGCACCTCAGAACCTCTCAGAAGAATCTGCCCTAATTGAACAACAGGGATTGCTCTTCACAAAATCTCTTAAGACCTCAAACGTCTGCAGGCAGCTGGAATGAACAGACAAATGAATACCTTCCCAGAAGCATACACCACAAGCAAAGAGCCGACACGGCGAGGGGCCAAGTCCACGTCGAAAGGAAACACCACCCGCGGAAATGCGCCATGACATCCAATCATGGCAACAACTCCCATACCAGCAGCTCCAATGCATCCCTTGCAACAGCTCACAATCCCACACCTCTACGTCCTTCCCATGAACGCGAGCATCCAGAATCCAACATTGCTCTCCAATTCAGTCCAATTCAGCTCAATTCAGTCGTAATTGAGTCAAATTCAGAGGAGGTAAGGGTGACTTGAAAATCGGCTGCGCAGCACAGAAAATGGCAGAATCCTCGCTCATGAATGCCATGTGAAGATGCGAACTACAAATTCTGAAGACATAATTACAATATGCGCACGAATTGAACGCAAAATTCACTATGGCATTCGGAATTTCTGCGCACATCAATCAACACGTTAAAAAGAATTTTCTTTAAAATCTGATGATGGAATTGAAACCCTAAAGAATCGAATCCCTCCGTTAAAAGCGCAGTGTTCATACGACTCTCGAGCTCTCCAGCAGGAGCTCTCCACGTCGCGGATTGCGAGTTTGCGACGCATTGGACTTATCGCATGTGCCTCTCCACCACCAACTTCCATGCCCAGGTGCTGATTTCCCCATCGATGCTCACACTGCGGAGCTGACGGGTGCGGAATCGTGCGGAGAACTGTGCGGAGAACCGAGCGGCCATCCATGCTGGATAATCAGCTTCCAAAGGACGGAGCCCATGACCGTGCAGAAAATTCCACACTCTGTATCCTCCATTTCTTTGCTATATATTGGTGAATTTTTTATATTTTATTTGTCAGAGATGAAATCACACGTTTGGTATATGCCATAAAATTTTCTGATTTTTTTGTGAAAATTTTAAATTTTTGAAGAAAAAAAAAAGAAGAAAACTCATATCAAATTCAAAACATGCTTTGAAAATCTGAAAATTTTAGAATAGAAGTACATCATAGTCAATTATGAGATGTAGAAAATCAAATTAGCTTTGAAATCCGAAAATTTACTTATGACTTAAAGCCTCCAATCAAAAGTTATGAACAAAGTTCAAAGAAGGGTAGGGAAGAATATTGTTATGCATTGTCTATTTGTCTTTGCAATTGTCGTCAACTTTCTATTAGAGATTACAAATCACTAATGGATTTTTGAAGGTGGAAATAAACTTGATTATCCATATTTTCTTAGTTTATTATATTTTGAAAAAAATTGAATTGCAATGTTTAATGAGCTTTGAAGTCCAACAATGAACATAAATACTACTTTTTCTTTTGAGCAATAAAGTTCTTTTGTGCTTTTATTTACATATTATAGGAAGCTAACAGAACAAAACTAAGTGTGAATAGTGAAATGAACAATAAGTGAGCAACACATTCCAACAATACTTAAGACCCTATAGAAATGAAATAATTTCAGTTGGACAATGTTATCTCATTCACCTATTAAATCACAATTATAATTCTAGTACTATCTCTTTTTATATTAAAATGTGTGTTGGCTAAAAAGAATAATAAGAATATTACATTTTTATTCTTTATATATATACTTTAGATCAATATAAAAAGTAAAAGAGTGTATTGAGGTGTGCTTGAGGTAAACCTCCTTCAACACACTTTTACTTTTCTCATTAAATTTGAATCAACAAAACTTGAGCTCACAAAAACATATGAATTTTGATAAAAGTAGGGACAATAGTCCTTTTCAAAATTCAATATAAAAGCTGAAAGTTGTCAATGGCATAGTACAAATTAAATAAATTAAAAAAAAATATGACAACACACAAAATGAATTGCAAGATCCTTTTATGACAATTGTTCATGTCACATTGTTTAATACAAGCATTGACCACTTAGAGCTTAGCTAATGTTAACATAGTCTTCTTTAGCATTGTCTATAGCATGCCATATATTTGCCAAAAGTTCATTGTAACTACCATTATAATGAGAGCCTAACATACGCCTTGAAATAGGCATGCATGGATCAACATAATCCATTTATTCTCAACTACTACAATTACTTATAGCATACACATTTCCAACTAGGGTTTAGGGTTTAGGGTTTAGAGGTTCTAGTTCGCATTTTCGAAATCGCAAAGTCTACTAATGGGGGCTAGGTGCAATAAAAGCCACACCCAAAAAGGGCTACCCCCTAGGAACGTTCTTGTAACCCTTAAATCCTAAGAACATTCTTGTAATCCTAAACCCTAAAATCACTCAACTTTTATTTTGTTTCTTTTACGTTTCGTTTAAACTTTTAATTTGTTCTTGATTATATATTGAGTTCATTTATTGTTTTAAATTATATTTTCATTTGATATTTCAATCTGTGAAGATTTTATATATTTGTACCCTACATCCTAATCCTTTTTTGAAATTTTTCAGTTATTGATATTTCTTAAGTACAATTTTCCATCATCATTGCATACATTGCATACGTTGGTTTAGGGTTTAGGGTGTTCATTCTTCCATGCAATAAAATAAGGCTCAATAAATGGAAATAAATTTAGACTGTCCCAATTTGGCCGAACAATTCCATACGTAGAGATTGCGACAAACAAAGGCAGGAATGATTGAGTCCATCAATGTTGTTAAAGATGTTCATCTAGAATTCACATCTGCTACACCTTTTCAAGAGTATCTCAGATTAATGGATATGCCCGCTAGGGATGGTGGAATATGGGGTTTCAATGGATAGGATTTTAGGGTTTAGGATTACAAAAGTGTTCTTAGGGTTTAAGGGTTACAAGAACGTTCCTAGGGGGTAGCCCTTTTTGGGTGTGGCTTTTATTGCACCTACCCCTCCCATTAGTAGACCTTGCGATTTCGAAAATGCGAACTAGAACCCTAATTTTTTTCTTTGTTTGTGAGATATAGCGACTTTGACTTTAGGGTCTCTAAGTTTGACTTGTCTATTGTGGATGCAATTTGAGGAATTTCTTGGCGAGAGTTACGTTTCTGGGAAGGGCTTGATGAGGGCATTCCAAAAATGTCTTGTTTGGCTAAAAATAGTAATTTTGAATTTGGACCCTATAGGAAGGTATGGGGATGTTTTTCTTTTGAATAGGGCTTGTTATTGCCATTTCAAGTGAAGGATGTTGTATTTCATGGTTATGTGCCATTTCACCTCATGAAGTGAAATACTAAGCATTACTTTTTAGAATTACCATATCTATTGTCAAATTTGTTGCCTAGCTATAATAACCATTGATTATAGTTATTATGTGGTCTAAAATCCTTTTTATCAAGAACTGGAAGAGGATTCCAACTTGTACTTAACAATATATTAATTGGACAACATATGATTAAGGTTCTCATGTTTTGATTGTATACATTGTGCATAATCAATATCTAGTTTTATGTCATTTTTTGGTCCAAGTGTAGGTATTGGTTTTAGGGAAGTGATGATTATAGATGCATGTACCTTAATTCATTCCTATCAATATGTGGAAAGAATCAATGGCATTAATAATCTATGTTAGCATTTAGCTAGTATTTGCATATTTATCCAAATTTTGGATGGGAACATCCTTGTCATTTATATAAAGTAGAAATAAATATTCATTCATTTTTAATGAAATTAGCAATAAGAAAATGAGTTTTGGATCAAAGGATAGTTGTAAGTCCAAAAGACTCAACTACATATATTATTTTCATACAATGAACGTGGTCAGTCCGTACATATTCTATGGTATGAGAAACTAACTTTAGATTGCATTAGATTTCACTCTCCAATTTCTATGCCATATTTGATGAGGGTTGTAGAAGGTGTAGATTAATTTTGATCCATTAATTGTCAAAATGTTGAGATTAGGTGCTTCAATTCATAGAGTACAATTGGCCACTTTGTTACAATAAGGTTGGGATGTTTGTGTAGATAACCGAATCGGAATTATCATTTGTAAATTATTGAGCTATTTTGTGGTGTAATGAGAGAGCTTTTGCTAGTAGTTTGGTTGTCTTATGGTCTAATTGGGTGTTTTGGTCATATGATTTAGTTCCAATTGGAAGTTGTCTTGTTGTCTGGTTGGTTGGTGGGTTGTCTTTTCCAAGTTGGTGAGTCAATAGTGAATGCCAACTAGGTTAGTGTTTGGTTTTGAATTAATTATATTTTCAGCCGAATTGGATGAATGCTGGCGAGTTGAGTGAAATTGGTATCATTGTTGGTGTTGTTTCAAATCCAAATCGGAGGTTGTTGTCAGTTGGCTGTCTTCTCCAAGTAGTAACCGTCTTTGTGAGTCCTATTAGGTCCCAAATTGAGTTCATTTTCTTTTATCCACAGCATGTGAAGCTAGTGCGAGTCCCAGTCGGAGAGACTGTGTATTTTGTTTTGTTCACTACTAGAAAATTTTATTTTTCTGTTGTTTTGGTCGCATTGATCCGGTCAAAATCTGACAGAAATCTGTTGAAAGCAACAGATTTTTGTTAGATTTTGACCGGATCAACGCGACCAAAACAACAGAAAAACAAAATTTTCTAGTAGTGGTTGTTTAATTTCCTAGTTGGGAAGTGTGTTTGTGGTTGATCCAGGGTCGGATCGGAGTGTGAATATGTTTGTGTTTGTGTCCTAATCGGGATGTGTGTGTGCCAATGTATGGCGGTGTGTGTTATTTGCAAAGGAAGTAAGAGAGGAGATTATTCGAGCCAGGAGATAATGGAGGAAGATGCTAATTGTTGAATTTGTGAAGTTGTACTGAGAAGATGAAATATAGTGATAGGAGCAGAAGTGTTGAATCAAGCTTAGGTGAAGCAATGAAGAATTATTAGAGCCTAGTTGGAATGTCAAGAGTGTTGGAAATCTGGTTCTAATTAGGATAGCAATTAGAGTATAAAGAATAATTTGCAAGTTTAGTTGTGAGAGTGTATGGAAAGATTAACTTGTGATATTACTGTTGAATCTGTAACGGTGATTTAATTACCAATTTGGGATTTCAATGGAAATGTATTTCAGCCGAATTGGTGTGGTGTGTATGTGCAATGTCATTGTAGTCTTGTTTTTGGCTATGGATTTCCAAATTGGATTATTGAACTTATTAGCATAGATTCCCTACTTGACCGTCTCCCTTGGAACGAACTTATTATACTAATAGAATAATTTCCAATTAGGTAATTATTTCTTCATCTACAGTTTGGGAGTAATATGAGCTTGGGGATAATTTTACAATTCCAATAAGGCTTGGAGATGAAGTAGCTTGGAGATGAAGTAGATTATATTCGTCACTGAGATGATTGCCAATCTACAAAGAAAGTGTGTTGATTATTTGGATAGGTGGTAAGATCCCATGCAAGATATGCAACACAAATTGTACTTGGAGCTTAGTATCATTAGTGACGAGAAGAAAAAAATGTTTTCCTATCAAGAAACAATATGCTTCAAAAATACAAAGAAGATTGTGAATTTGAACACCTTTTAAAAAAAATACCAATAGTAGGTGTGTATGATTATATAGTCAACCTAGGTTAGTGACTAGTGAGGATTTATCCTTTGTAGACATTATAATGGAAAATGAGCATTGGCAAATATTCTGATGCCATTTGGTGGATAAGCAGACAACCATTAGCTAACAAATCTTTAATGGATTGCCACAAAAAAATTGGCAAAAAAGAAAACAACTTTTAGAAGATGGAAAATGACTTATCATGGTGGATGGGTGGAACAAGGGCAAATAAGCATTTCCACAAAAAAATGGGAAAAGGGCACAAAGTTAACTAAGAGGGAGGCAAAAATGTAATGATGGCAAGTTAACAAATTAGAGAAAGATAAGTAGATAGCTAGACCATCCATCTAGTTACATCCACATTCAACATGTTCATGGCTAGTGTTCATATAACCATGATTGTAGGGGTGTTAAAAAGGTCAATGAGCCTTTGATATTGAGAGAGAGAATTCATTCAATTTTAGACTATCTTCATATATAATTTATTTTATTTTCTAGATTTGATCTAAAATAAGCAAAAAAAAATCATAAGTATATATGGGTGTATATATGTCTTTATGTGTCATGAGTAAAATTCCACACAAAAATGGTCATATGTATGAGAATGTCTTAGTGTAATTACTATAATAAATAATAAAAATCATGATAAAAAATCATGAATATAATAACTAGTTTTGAATCATTAATTATATTGTAATGATTAGAAAATATTAATTAGAATAATGGATCATTATAGAATTCTATGTTCTAGAATATGTCCTAGAAAATACATCATTGGATGTTTTAATTTGTAGAGAATAGGAAAAATAATTTTCAAATAAACTAAAAATTGGCCATTTGGAAGGACTTCTTTGTTATGAGACTTGACAAAAAAAATTAGGTCAAAACCATCACTAATGTTTTGAAGTGCGCGCAAAAGAGGCCACAAAAAACCTATTTGCATAAATGTGGAGGACATAAAATAATGTAATTTTAAGGACCATTTGGTAGGGACATATCTGCCTACTATAGGAATATGCCATAGAAATTTCAGCTAAAAATCATTAAATTGAACTGCTCAATAGTATAAAAAACCACTAAACCTAATTTTGTGACAAATTAACAAAATTGACTTTTAAATATAAAATGTTTTTTTTAATTTCTGAAAAATAAGGGATACTATTACAATAAAAAACTCTAGAAATAAAAATTTTGTTTTTGTACATTGGGTTTAAAATTAAAAAATTATAGCTTGGACAAAAACTAA
Organism: Climacium dendroides; assembly: GCA_950106755.1. Lineage (NCBI taxonomy): Eukaryota > Viridiplantae > Streptophyta > Bryopsida > Hypnales > Climaciaceae > Climacium > Climacium dendroides. The sequence goes on along the minus strand of OX467082.1, from coordinate 43,239,949 downwards.
TTTTGGAAAACGCTCAAAAATGGTCGATGTTTCTTGCAATGATCCTATACTCAAAAGTTATGAAAATTGTTGGACCTTAAAGAGAAACCTCGTCCATATTTTCTTTAAAAATTTCAAACAAAAAAAATAAAAATTCCATTTGTAATGAATTGCTCAAAATTGCTATGTTGCTAAAAAGCATAGTTTGGTCCTTTACGGGTTAATCCATCTATTAAGTTGGGTTGTTTAATTGTTTGTTTGTATTGTAATGTTTTGTATTGTTTGGTAAGGGGAGATCTTTTTGACCATGAGTCTCCTAGTCGCAATCCATGCTTATTACCATCAAAAAGCTCTTAGCAAGAAAGGATGCACAGGCTTTATTTTGTGACGTTTGGACCTATAGTGTGAAAGTTATTGATTTTCAAAGTTTTTATCAAGTAAAAAAAATTAAAAAATTAATTTTTCTTTTGATTGTGACAATGATACAAGGTACACTAGAATACCTTATATCAAATTGTAATAGCTTTAGTTTGACGTATATTATTTGTTTATATTCTAGTTTACATATAAATTGAGTTAATCTCTACAAGAATAGACATGTCAAAAAGTTTGTTGTGAAGTCTGGCATGCTGGATAACCAAAAACCCAACATGATTGTGAATTTTAGATTATTGTGAACTGAAAGTTGGTAGCTCATATATGTGCGAACATTACTTCGACTCCTTATATTTTGATAGACAGTAAAATTTTGGGTACTATTTTCAATTTTTTTTGTCTAAATAAATCATTTTTTTGTCTTCAAGTGACCAAATGAAAGATGACCAATATTGTTTGTTACAATTTTGGAGATCTCATGGATTGTACATCCTTCGGTTGCATTCTTAATACTGTTGGAAAGCTCTCTGCGAGGACTAAGAAGTGTATGGGTTTTGTTTCATGGTGTACCGACTCACAATGTGAATGTTGTTGATTTTTGAAGTTCTTAGGAGTTACAAATTAGAAAATTTCTTTACTTTTCTTTTGATTGTGGCATTGGCACAGGGCACATTACAAGTAGTGTAGATGAAAAATGATTTCTATCCATTAATGGCTACCCACTTGAGAGGAATTTTTATAATACCAAGAAAGAAATACTAAACTTTGAAACAAGGGACTAGGGTAGAACCATCCATTACTAACCACAATCCATCAGCAATCAATAGGGAGGGCTGAAATTCAAGAGAGGTTGGACTAATTTCCAAACATGGTTTCTTGATTTCCCACCATCAATTCCTCCATTCTTTTCATGACACATCTGCTTGGTTTGGAGTGCTAAAGTGAACAAGAAGCAGTCTCTTAAATGAGTAGTTTTGGAATAGTTTACACATTGGACATGGGTCCAGACTCCAGACCAACTTTTGCCTTCTAAATTTCATAGTAATTTCAATTCAAGCAATAAAATTACCAAATTTTGGCAATCCCCCCTCATTTCTATCTCTGCACCTGTGAAAACATTTGCTTCATTATTGTACTCCACCTCATGTCCACAGTTGCTTATTCAGTCGGTTATGGGTGGTTCTACCCTAGCTAGTCAGTGTGAAAATCATCCTTTTTGAGTACCATGTGAGTCATTTGCTTAAAAATACCCAAAAGAACTCATTGGAGGACGGGCAAACTAGTGTGCAAGACCTCCCTTTTAATTTCCACACAAACTTCCAAGCACGGACATCTGCTCTCCTCTTTCCATGAGAACTGAAGGACTGATTCTGGGTCATCATCGGCTACTTTTGGGCCCCTGCCAGCGTCCTTACTCCTCACTCAGCGTCAAAGTCGACGTCACTCAGGCGTAGAATGCAATGCACCAAACGAATGGTTCGGCCCCCCTTTGCTGCAACACGTTTGTAATGCGCGTAATTCGTCATTGTGAAACTTGCTAGCTAAGGATGATAAGCTGAAGGTAATCACTAGAAAGAATGTACCAGGCCAATCTGATTTCTCAGATTCCAAAGTATGGGGCGAGAATATTCCTGCGATCGATACTGACTCCAAGCAGAAACTGTATAATCAATCTAATCAAAGCAGGTGATATATAATTGCATTCTGTAGCTATGTTTGATCCTCACAACAGTACGGAACAAGATTCAGACTTCGCACTTCGAACTAGCACATGATCGAAGAACATGCCTTTCAATACGTACGTACAGGTGCCTGTTCATTTCCAGCTAGATCGATCTTCACAATCATGATGGAATTTTGTGATCGATGATCTTCATTCAAGTTGATGGAAACTTGAATCTATCTGCAACTTGGTGAAACACTCATTTACAATATCCAACATGCATTCGTACGTTGGTGACTCAAAGATTTTCCCAAGTCGGTGTTCAATTCTGCCAGTGGTCGAATTTGCTAATTGCATGTACAGTACGGAGGAATTAATATCATGGAAGAAGGATCGGAAAAAGCACCGACACAGGATAACTATGCAACAACCGAAATGGAGGATCGGCGGTGGTGCATCGTTCAATCGAAACAGTAAACATACGTGTACTGATTTATATAAGTTGCATGTGGACAAGTCCGATTGTCCACACAACATGCCCAAAACATGTCGAAGAGTGACCCAAAAGGTGAGTACAATTTGAGATGAACCTAGCCAAATCTGTGACCTGTTGGAAGGAGATTTATTTTCCTCGGACACCTGCTCAGTCGCCTCCAACCAAATCAGAGTTGCTATAGGAATTGAAAAGTGCAACTCCTGCAACAAACTCATGGTGCACGTACAGACTATCATTTATATATGGCTACGCCCTGTATCCCCCAAACGACTAATCGTTTAATTCTTGCACAGGGAGCTCATATTGAGTTCCCGGTGTGTATCACCGGGAAAGTGGCAGAAATTCCCTCCGACGTCCTTCACTGCGCCTTCTTTTCCCAGTGTTCTTCATGAAGCCTTCTTTTCCCAGTGTTCTTCATGAACAGGTTTGGAACAGGGTTGGAAGTAGGCTCGGTATAGTCACCAGGAGACAGCTTCCACTCAATTATTGCCAAGAGTTCGTGTCCAGTTTAACCCTTAAAAAGATAACATTTACAAGCACGTGCAGTGACCAACAAAGTTCAGAGTTTAGAGTTTTTTCTTTGAAATTTTCACATAGTACATGGCGGAGGAGGACCTTCAGTTACGCCAAAAAAAATTCATAGCTTTCAATAGTATTGATTTTAAGTTATTATATGATATGAAGTTTTCTTTGCTCTGCGAGTACATCAAAAGAATTTTTTTAAATCACTTTTTTCAGAAATAAAAATTTCAAAATTGGTTATGTATATATGTATGTATGTGTGTGTGTATATATGTATGTATGTATGTATGTGTATGTATGTATGTATGTATGTATGAAGGTAGGTTTTGATTCCCCAATATAAAATAAACTTAGAAATCCTTCATTAACCCCATAAACACCCAAACCTTTTTTGCAAAAAAAACACTCAAAACTGCCATTTATATGATAAAGAATACACAAAAAAATTTGCTTGTTTGTTTCATATCTAACTACAAAATCTTACACCTACAATAAAAAAATAAAGTTGTGAAAAAAAATTTTAAATTTCGACAAAATAGTGTGCTCGAAATTTGCATTTAAATTGAAAAAAAACAAGTTTTTTAGTACCTTCAATTTATAATTGGATTTCTTGACTTTGAACCTTCTTAACTTACATTTTTTGCACTACAAAGTTTTGATCTTCAAATCTTAATGGTGAAAAATTCAATTTAGTATTTAGGAGAATATAAAAAATAAAATAACATTGAACTTTTTCATTTCTTTAAAAAATTGTTGAATACAGCTATAGAAATTTGTACAAGATAGAAGGACATTCTAAATTATGAATATTTCTATGACAGAATTAAAACTCACTAATCCCAATGGTGACATTCACATTGATCTAGAAAGCAAATCAAACCATTTCAAACTTTTCCTTTTAAATTAAAAAAAGAATTACAAAATTTATCCCTATAAGTTATTTCTTCAAGAAATTGCTCTAATTGCTTCAAAAATAAGATTGTCCATAACTTTTACAACACTGATTCAAATGAAATGACCCAAAGCTTTTCAAATAAGGTAAACCAACCCGTTGTGGTCAAATGACCCATAGTGGACATACCAAAGGACCCCATCATGGTTTTTTAGTTTTTTCAGATTCTTGGCTTCAATGCATATCTTACATGACAATAATGAAGTAGTTAGTGACTTCAATAGGAACTTCCAATTTATCAGTGAAAATTCATTGGGAGAATTTACTTTTTAAGCCTTCCATGTTAGAAAAGACTTCGGTTTAAGGAGGTGAACCAAATGAGCATGATGGATTCAGATTTTGTTGGTTTTCAGGTAGTTTATATACTCTTATGGACAAAAATGCATTTAACACTTCAAAAATTCATAGCAAATTCATACTTTGTAAAAAAAAAATTAATTTCTCTCATTGTTTCTCACACTTATACTAATGCGGGAAGCAAATTGAAAAACTTCAATAACCACATGATGTCAAACTCCTTATTTTGACCACAATGGACTGGTTTACTTTAGACAAAAATTCAATCTATAAGAAAAAAAATTCATTTTCAAGGTTTTTTCTTTTTCATTGGTCTCCCTTATTAAAAACTTAATTAAATATTTTTTTTTTCCTTAGAACCCATTGAAAAAAATTCTATTCACAAGATGCTAATCAATTTTTTTTATGTACAATTGAGGTTTCCAAAAAGCGTGACACAAATTTAGCCCATAAGAACCTATTCAAAATCCAATTTGTCCCTTAACCCCTCATCACCGCAAGGGACAAAAAGTGTCCTCACAGCTTGGCAATTTGATTCAAATTGCTGTAACTTTTGCATCCAATGTCCAATTTCAATATAACTCGTTGGGAAAGTTGTACATACTAGTCTAGTTTGTGTGATAAAATTTTCATGAATTCAAGACATACAGATAATTTGGAAACAAGTCGAAGTTCACAGGTTCAATTTCAGTTCACCATTGGAGTTGATGGCTGCAACTTTGAAGGCTTGTATCTCCTTCTTAAAATGATTTTTTTTCAATAAAATTTTTTGGGTCACATTCCTCTACAAGTTTAGTTATTCTGGTCAAATTTTCATGTCAATCCAAGTTGTTTTGAATGCTTGGAAGAAATTCGAAGTTCAAAATCCCGCCATTCATGGACTATAGTGAACTTTGGTGGCTTGTATCTTCTTCATACAGTGTCCGTTTCTAATAAATTTTATTGGAAAAATTGCGCATAATAGTCTAGTTTGTGTGGCTAAAATTTCATATCAATCCAAGAAGGTATGAGTGACTGAGAAGCAATTTAGTAGATGGAGGTTCAGTCCTAGGTGTGTTTTTTGCACACTTTTTTGCTATTGTTTTTGACATTTCAAAGTCAATTTGCAAACACAATGAGTCGATTAAATGAATTTTTTTTCACTAATGTGTTTATATATTGATTTCAAAGCACTTTCTAGTTCAAAGTTCTTACATTTGAGTAGTTGTTGAAATAGAATTTGACCTCCAAATGTGTTTTCAGAAAATTTCAACATCTTTTTTTAACACTAAAACATTATAATCTTTCAATCTATGCGGTCAAATGACTCCAAACTTGATCCACGTCATCTCCAACATTCACACTACAATATCGTATAGTAAAGATCTTCATAGCTTAGTCTCATATAGACTTATAAAGCTTGAAAAGTAAGCAGTGTTTTGCCACAATTGAACCTCCGGCAATGAAGGGTTAAAAGAATAATAGATCTTTACAAACTAACTCAATTGTCTATATTAATAAAAATAAAAAATAAAAAATGATGAAGACTATTTATTACAACACTACAACCATTGGAATTGTCTCTTTTGAATTTCATAACTGAATTCTTAACAATTTAGTATTTTTAATCATCTCTCTCCTTCTTTCTTCATATTGTTTTATTCCTATGTGTTGTCATAATTTTCAATGATCTAAATTTCTTCAAGGATGTAGAGAACTTGCCTACAAGAATGAATCCAAAAAAGCACCACCTTCTTGGACATTTTTCATACAAATTTGACCTTGCCAAGTGCAGTTTCATGTTTTTGTTTAAGGCCCAGAAAAAGATTCTGTCAATTCATATGCTAATATTTTGCAATGCACACGGTGTACATTTCTGGATTTTTTTTCCAAATCTTTTCAAACTAGCGTACTACAAGATCCTATGGTTACAGGTATTCAAACACGAGTTTTTCTTTAAAATTTTGGTACTTGTTTTAGAAATGGTACTTCAGGAGTGTTTTTGTTGGAAACATAGTCAAAAACCTTCAAAGGTTAAAAAAAACTTATGTTCCAAAGAACACGTGGTTTGTCTTTTTGTTGTCTACCTTTCAATACACTATAACTATGAGTTCCATTGAAACTCCAGTATTCCACCAAATAATGAATTTGGGGCTTTACTGCAATATTTAAATATAATCAACAATTAACATTACTTCAAATTGCCAATTTCATACTTGAACAACACATAACTACGAGAATGTGAATTTGCAATGTAAGCACATTCATGAATTGTGCAATTATTATACATTGTGTACAACTTGAATTATAAGTTCACTAGAACTTGGGCCGCCATGTACTTCCACAAGATGCTTCAAAACATAAGATAATATTTGATTTCCACATACAAGTCAAACAACACTTATATACAATAGCCAATAGCATCCAAAAAAGTCTTTTAATTTGAAGAGTATACAAGACTAACAAGTTAGAACTCTTACTTCGTCATCTTCTCCATACAAAAATTCAATCCTATTCTTCATCCAAAGACATTACTACTGAAATTCCACCAATACAAAATGTAGGATGATTGCAAGAAAGACTAATCAGTTTTTGTAGCATTTTGCGTGGTACCCATGACTTAAACATTCTAATTCACTTAAAACATTCTTTTAATCCTGCAAAAAACAAGGCAGCTTCACTTCACAAGCGTACTTTTCTAAGTAAAAATGTCCAGAACGGTGGTTCTTCTTTGGATTTGTTTTCCTAGACAAGTAGTCTACATGCTGAAAAAAATTCAAATAATTTTAAATTGTAACATATAGCAAAAAAATAGTAAGTAATAAAAAGTAGAGAAATTATTCAAAATAATAAATTCATAAGAATTTACTCATGGAATTATAAAATGTAAATACCAATTGTTATAATGCTGTAATAAACAATCTACATCCAATGGTTTTATATTTTCTTAAAAATATAAAAAATAGAGTTAAATAAACGACTTCAATGATTATTTTAGTGTAAAGAATCCATAACTGCTTGCAAATTAAAACTTTTTATGACTTCTAACTCATTGATCAAAATGGAATGATTCAATGCTCTCTACTAAAGTATAAATATAGGAAACCAATTTTAAATTTTCACTTATGAAAAAATAGTTTTTTTTTAAATTGCCTAGATTGTTAATAATTTAGTTATGGAATTCAAATTTGCCAATTTCAACATTTGTAGTATTGTAACAAACAATATTCACCTAATATTTCAATCTTTTTCCAAAAATATTGAAAATGAAGTTCTATATAGGACTTCAAAGTTTATTTTGGAGTAGAGAATCCATAACTTTCCACAAACAAAAACACCTCCTAACTTTTGACTCATTGATCAAAATGAAACGATTCAAAGCTTTTTATGTTTATATAAATCTAAACAATTAATTTCAAGTTTTTCTTTTTGAAAAAAGTGATTTTTTCAGATCTGCCCTAACTGCCCGAGTTGAAAAACAAACTACATATTTAGCCATAATTTTTTACTCATGTTTTCTAATGTCCTAAAATTTGTCTATATGAAATATATTCCTTGTCCACACCTTGTATTGAAACTTGGGCCAAAAATATAGAAATCTTTGCCCACATTCACTTGCCTAAAAAAATGATGTTGCCAAAAAATGCACCTTGATCTTTTAGGGGTTAACAAACAAACAAATACAAGATTTAATTCAACAATAATCTACGAATCCAACTATAATAACTATGAAAGTCTCGTGGCTTATGATGAAGACTGTCAAAATTTGATTAGGTGATTGGGATGATTAAGGACAAAAAATGTTGAAATGTATCTTTTTTTTTTTTTTCACCACATATTGTTTTCTATACTAGAGGTCTTTGTTCCAATTACCTCATATAAAAATTATTATGCTATTTCACTATTGGTAGTCTAAAAGCAATAAAAGAATTTATTCTTTGTCCTTTTTTCATTTAATTATGCATTCAAAGACCCATATGTTGATTTTTCTTCATTTCATTTTAATTGACTCATTTCCATTGCTCTACAAAATACTCTTCAATATTAAATTTTATTAGCACAATCGGCCAATCAAACATTATTGATGATAAAATCTTCTTTGTTTCAATAGAAATTCACATTTACAAAAATGATGCTATAGTAGAGTCACCTATATCCAATAACTTAAGCAATTATAGCATGATGTGGAGAACTTTAGGGCAAAGCAAATATTTTCAGAGGTGCATCAATAGAAAATTAGAATTGATAGAGATTGCAAAAGAATTGATAATTTTATTGTCTGAATTGAAATTACTATGAATTTTGGGAGGCGGTAAATGCTTCAGATCCATGGCCAATGTCTACACTCTTCCAATTCCAATCATTCGAGAACTTTTTTCGTAATTATTATTTCCTACTTTTTTTTTCAAAACTTAGGATAGATGTCATGTATTTTTCAGTTGCAACCTTGAAAAAGAATAAAACATACATTCTAAGCTTGGTCAAAAATATGTACACCTATAGGTTGAGAATGGGTCAATAGTTGCGAATGGATGGCTCTACCATACTTTTCTTATGTAGTCTATTCATCAATAGATGAAACATGCAAGAAAAGTAATTAAGTTCATGTAAAATATATTGTAAATTGATCGCATATTTTGTTATTCATATGTTTTATTTCTACAATTTAAAAGTTCATCCAAAAGATTTTTTCATTATACATACTTTTAAATTTTTTATTCTCAAAAATAATAAGTTACAATATTGAAGGATGTTGTCAAATACCCTATGTGAAGGTCAAATTCAAACATAAATGAACTATTCTTTGGAATGTTTTGAATGTTCAGAATATTACTCCTTACATGAAACCAATGGGATTTAGAATACTAAAATTTATAGAATAATTCTTAAGATTATGCCGCATTCAATTTTGCATACCTCTCTGCAATACATTTTTGAGGGCTTACAATTTGAAGAATTTTAGGGATAAATAAAAAATGATTTCCAAATGATATTTACCGCAACAAAATTCCTCTTCTATAAGTGGAAATTGGTTTAATACCTTGCCAACGTATAGGTGCATTATCAGTACTATCGTATGCAATGGGAAACCCACTATCTTCTACATGACCAATGAGACATGTCCAAGAGCACCGAAATCTATCACTTCCTGTAGACACTTTATACATGCTTCGCTCCCTATTCTGCAATTCCAAAACATTTACAAGTACGTGACCAATATAGGGTTCTTCTTCATCCACATCTTCATTATTGCCACCATCTTCCAAATGTCGCGGGAACATCACTTCTCTAATAACAACAATGTCCACCTTCAATGGCTCTTCTATCTTCTGACGGCAATACATGATATTCGAAACTTCTGGCCATGGTGGGCAATATCCTGGTTCTCCCATTTGAACCAAATGCTTTCGCACAATTACATCTGCCAATTCAAGGGATATTATAGCATCTGTTCTTTGAGATATGGGTTGATCCATGAACTTGTGAAGTAGCACATCAATTGGTCGACAATCATTATTTCTAAAAAAAACTGGTGTTGGAGTTAAAAGAACCATTGAAGAAAACTCTGATAGCATTGGTGTTGAAGACGATGAAGTACTTGGAATCTACAAAATGAACAATGTGTGTCATACTAAGACATTCAATTTGGATATTGAAACTAAGTAATTAATTGATCAAACCATTAGTATACAAGAAAAAATCTCATAATTATATAAATATGGAAACACTTACAGTGTAGAAAATTCAATATATTCTAGATATTTGAAATTCAATAATTTAGTACCATAAAAAATTACCTGTCGAAAGAATTTGGCTTGGAAAAACAATCCGTAATGGCCCATGAACTCATGGATGAAAAAAAGTGTAATCTTCGCCTTATACGTTGAGTATCCTAGTTCATGGAGTGGATCCAATTCATGGCCGTCTTCTCTTGCTATAACATGATCTCCTATTCTATAATGGACACCTCGAAAGATAACAAATGAAATTTTTTCAATTTCATTAGAAAAATGAACTTCTGTATTTTCATTCAATATTTCCTTTTCTCTCCAATATGAACGCATATATGTCTCAACACTTCTGCTCATTTGCTTCATATTTCCATTTTTCCATCCTACAGAAATACCTTTTGTTTGAATTAGCTCCTTGCACGTACATTGCGGCAATAATGAGTGCAATTTTTCTAAGCTTTTCGCACGGACTATAGAATTTGCAAGAATTATTCCCTTCTCATGAAAGCTTGGGTACACATGACAATCCATACCTGAAATAAGTTGAAAATAAATTAGTACACAATATCATCTAAATCCTATAATTATAATTTTCAACTTCAAAGATATATATAATCCTCTTCATGTATATAAATAACATTTGTCAAGCAATGAATTTCACACCTTCTCTTTCCCCTGGTCGATGATGTGTTGTTAATAATTGCTTGTGAATTTCCAATACTGCCCTCTGTGGAGGATACAAATTGTCTTTATCCTTCATTATCCTCTCTTGGACAGAAGTGAAAGCCAATCGGCTTTCATATTTGGAATATGTTATCTCACTTGGCTTTTGGTTTGTTTTGATGCTCTTATATGATGATACATTTCTTTCAAATCTATAACACCAATATAAGTCATGTGGGCCATGTCGTAAGACGTCATCCAACATCTCGCCACTTCCTGTTGATATAAAAGAAAGGATTTCATTTCCAAACCATGCATCAATGACAAAAATAAGAAGCCCTATTACACCTTAAAACATTTTGTACAAGTTTCTACAAAAATAAGGTACATGAAATGTTGTAGTTATGCGTTACCTGCAACATGCTGTAAAATAGAACCATTGGGGCCTACTAATTCTTCCCAATGGATACGCCATGCTGAAAGTAGAGATCTAGCAACAGCGATTGACTCATTTGTCCAACCATTTCTTCGGGTATGAGAAAAAAATAATCGAGCTATTTCTGTGAGAATCTGTCCAATTCCATACAGCTTATCTGTCTTTTGTAAATTGATTTCTTCAATGCAATAAGGTAAACACCATTGTACAAAGAGCTGATACTCTTCTGCTCTCCAATATGAAAGTCTATTAGAACAATCAAATGGCCATCTGGCTCCAAGGTCCTTTGGAGCTTAGTGATTTTTGCTAATGCATTATCTATAGCAGCAGCTCTACCTTGGCTTACTAAGTGCTCCACAAAAATCTTTAAAATGTTCAATGGCAAAATATGCATAGAATCGTAAACCACATCCAAGCTCAGATTAAATCCATAGAGATGATAGAGCCTCCAAAGTTTTGAATACGCAGTGACATTACTTTGCCTCCTTGAACGAGTGGAAGTACTTGGTGCATTCAAAGCTTGAGCTTCCAAATAGATGCTTTCAATGGTACGAAGAACAGGTGGATCGTATTGTGCTTGCCTTCTATTGTCAGGATATATGACATGGCGTCTTATTGTTTTCTCTACCATTTGGCAACGACGACAAGCATGGTAGCCTGATAATTTAAATCCTGCCACTTTGCATTGAGCTGGATGGTCACCTGTCCAATACATGACCATTGCCCTCGCCTTGAAGTTTTCAATCCCATTTTCAGGGCTTATATTCAAAGAAATGTCTTCAGATGGAAAATTACAGTCAACATCAAATCCATGAATGAATACAAATTCAAGCTCTCTTATGAACGGCTCAAGGAACACAGTCATGACTTGCTCTTCATTATCTTTCAAGATTTTATTTGATGATGCAGGAATGAATAGAACTGACATTGGTTGTGTGAGATTTTCCATTCCTCCATTCAATATTTCAATCTCAACAGCCCAACAATCCTTATACTTTGTTGTTGCTGCTTGAAATCCGTCCCAATGAGCAGCAATTGCAAAGTTTCTTGGATCACCCTAACAAGTGAAATAAAAAAAATTCATTTCTTCAAATACTTGAGAAAACTAAAACTAAAGCTTCACTGAAGATCAACTTCTAAAATACTATGATGGGAAAGAATTAGTTTGCTATTCTATTTTTAATTTATTTTTATAAACCACTTACATACATATATGATTTTTATGTGTATATACACTTCACTATTTTTACTAAGTACAAAACATCAGTGTCCACAAACACCTTGATTTCAGAGTTGCATCAAAAGTCTCGTGGCTAAATAATTTAAAGAGTACCTATGCTAGGCACATTTTATAAAATAGTTACGGTGTTCATGACACATACCTGAATGAGTGAAGGTGACTTGTCGATATTGAGGCCACAATGTGGACATTGAAATTGATATTTTTGGAGGTCACCATTCCACGCATGTTGTAGTTCAGTACATCTTGCTGGAAATGCTTTGAACATGAATTTGCAATTTGGTCTAGAACAATATACTGGTAACTCCCACTGTTTTTCGGGATTCCAAAAGTCTTGCACCTCTCTCATTTTCTTCCCATGCCAAAATTGGGAAATGCAACGGGGCTGTTGGTTCACTTGTCTTTCCAACCACTCATTTCGTTTACACCAAACTTCTAGGAAATTATAGCATGTGGTTCTACTCTTGCACATGAATGCAATGCGTGGTCCAAAAGACAAATAATCAAATGGCATTATATATTTCCGTTGAATTCCGCATTGTGGGCATTTTTCACTACAATCTACACAATCTCTTGCAAGCCTGTGAGCCTTACCACAACTGCATTTGACAACATCTGGGCCTTCATAGAAGTCTTCATTACTTGGTTCCATTAGAGTAGGTGAATGTGGAATTCCATCTTTTCCGGTGCACAATCTGTATCTTATTGGACTTGTCATGCCTTGATCTTTGTAGAATCTTTCTAATTCATCCCAAGATGACGGTGCAAAGTAATCCACTGCATTGGATTCTGTTGTCAAACAACATCAAACATTCTTAAAATGTGGTATTCTATTATGCTAAAAAAGCATTTAGTGTAGTCACTTTATTCAAAAGAATTGGAGTCTTCATTTTAATGATTTGTGAATAGCCAAATTGCAAGAACCCCTAGAATACTAGCATGTTGAGGACGCGTAAAATTGCTTCGACATAACTCATCCCCACAATAGTTTTCAAACCTTAATGAGTAATTATTTTTTAACTAATCCCACCACTGAATCTTATGGTTAATTTGTTCAAGTACATAGTCCAAAATTTTTAGAATGAATATCTCCACCTATTTCAAGTTCAATGTACCTAAACTTCATAATGTAGTCGTTTGTAGCCCTTTTAAAACACAAATTTCAATTTTTCTACAATTCTAGAAAAAAATTGTATACCCCAAAACTTGTGCATTTTAGTCAATATGTAGGAAAAGGGTTGAAAACACGTATACCAAGTCTTAAAGAAAAATACTTTCAGATTCATCTTCTAAGGAAATTGTAAAGTCGAAATTAGTTTTAAATGAAAGAAAAAATGTATTTCCTAATAACTTTATTTTTTAATTAAGAACTTTGTGAAAACAATTTAGTGAAATTTTGTGTATTCTTCATTTTATTTTTAATTGAAATTTTAAATTGCAACCCATTAAGGACCGGGTTGATTTTGGGGGTGGGCAAGTCCTGCTTTGATTTTAGGGTGAATATGATGAAAAACATGAAATTAAGAGATCCACCTATACCAATTGAAATCCATGTGAATACTTTGGTCTCCGCAATAAATTTGGTGTTATTTAACCCTTGCAATTTAGATATTATCATGCATCTCTATGTATCATAAGTCCATATGTCATTTTTTTCTAAACCCCTAAATTACATCCTAGCACATATTTTTCCAATTCTTGTCCCAATATATTCATTCCCTAATTCCTCATATTTGTCCCCTTGCATCCAACCCCAAATTATTTATCAAGCTCTAAATAAAAAAGGAAAAAATGTCAATTTTGACCAAAAAGTGGTTGACCAAACCTTAATGGATTAAGAGCAAAGCATGACTTTATATGCTTTGTCTACATTAATGGCCCGCAAAATTAATTCCTCTTAAGTTTCAATTCATTAATCAAAATCAAATGTTTCAAAAGGTATTAACTAAGTACCAATGTAAACATTTTCAATATTCGCACTCCCTAATTCTTTAGATTATATTATTGGCTCTTTGATTTGACAGTGAAATAAAAAAAAATCTTAATTTTTGAAATGTTTTTGGAGTGACATGAAACAAAGCTTCAAATGTAGATTATAATGAATTGCATCCACCCTAAAAAATTAATGCAATTTTTTTTTAAAGTGAAGTGATGATGCCCAAGTTCTCAATAACACCAAAGTTGGCTCATTAGTCCTTTAAATATTAATGAATAAGAGTACAATTTAAAAATCAAAATTCATTACAAACCTGCTATATTCATCAATTGTCCAATGCCCATCGTTGCATAGTCTGGTACATTTCCATGTTGATCTTCATGTTTTCTTTTAAAAAATCGTCGAAGAATTTTGTCTTGCACAGCAATAGGCACAACAGCGGCATCCAAGTCTGCTTGAAGACCTACTACTTCAATTTCAATTGATTGACGGACATCTGGCTCTTGTGAGGGGTAAAGAGGAATTCTACCATCTACAAATCCAACTGTCTCTGGCATATCCACTTCCCCAATATGAAATTCAAAGTCTCCAGTTTCTCTTTCTGGAGAAAGTATTGGAGGCACATTAGATGCAACACCTCCCATCACCTGAGAAGGACTTTGAGGGCTTCCCATTACTGTCATTGGAGTTATAGAAGAAGGCGATGAAGAAGATGGAGACGTAGGGGATGAAGAGCCATGCGAACCACTTGTTTCTGAATGAATATCATTTCTATTCCTCTGCAAGTATCTATAATATGTAGCCCTTGAAACTATTCGATTTCCAATTCGATATGGATGTTGAGGAGGCATTTTGAATATCTTTGTTTTTTTTGTTGTATTTCAAAAAAAAAAATTTATTAGATTACTGCAATTTCTTATATTTGTGTAGAAGTCATCATTTGAATGTGAAGCTATTTTTTCTACCTAAATTTCAAAAATATATTGAGGAAAATTTGCTAAGATAAAAGTGTCATAGTTGAGGAATTCTTTTAGTTCTTCAGAGCTTGTAAGTGTTTATTAATTTTTGTTTTTCAAATTGGTGATGATTCTTTTTTTCTAGAATGCATTTCAATTCCTTACAAACCAAAGAATTAGGCATGTACTGTCTATTTAAAGTTTTTAAAGTTTTTATAGTTTTTAAAGTTTTTAAGGTTTTTTCTCAAAAAAGTCATCCATTTCCTATCATTCATTCATTACTTTTAATTTTTCATGCGTAAATTCACAATTGTAATCTAAAGTAGTGAATTTCTCTTGGAATTCTATAAGATATAATTTTGGTGCATTTATATCCTTCATATGTATTTTTACGTATTCTGTGAAAGAGACTACGCAAACAATTGTATATGATCTTCACTCATATATTTTAAGAAAATAGGATGTTCGTTTGTCAACTATACTATTCATTATTAATAATTGTCACAAACAACTTTAATAAAATGATCATTCATAATCAAAAAGAAGATATGCATTTTATAGCATATAAGATAGGACGTTCTAAAAGTGCTTTTTTGTAGCCTTCAGTCATATACAAGTAGTGTACATTTCAGAAGGTAGACGGTATTAGAGCCCTATGTCACTTCAACTTCTAAATTTCATAACTAATTCCACATAGCTCCAAAAAATATGAAATGACTTAAGTTAGATGCCTATTCTACTTGTCTTTCAAGGGAAATTTGCTAAAAAATGTTTGAAGAAGTTTCACCTCTCCGAGATCAATTTTAGTTGTTAAGTGGACGGTTTATGGACCTCCTACCTTACCAATGGGAGACGTGAATGTACTAAGAAATCACTCACCATAAACAAGCAAGGCTACAATTGCGTTACAATTGTAGTATGATATCAAAGAGCACTTGATGTAGTTCTTCAAAATCTTTATAAATCACAATATATTACAATTGGTTAGTAGCATGAGCCAAAACAATTATATAACACAAAAAGGTTGATTCCAGAGAACTTGTCTCTCTTGAATGAAAAGAATTTTTTTCGGGGTCCTAATTTGCATCATTGTTTGTAGAAAAGGCACTGAGAGGTCTCTTCATTTCTAACATGCATTGAATAGAATTGCAATAAATACTTTGCCAAGTAATAGCACTAAATTCAAATTCAAAGCGGGTAAAATAGCATGGAAACGGAATTGGACTTAATATCCCAAAGATGAAAATGAAAATAGTCATAGGGGTACCTCCACATACACTTACAGATGCAAGAGAAATACAAAATAATGTTGTCTATTTGTCTTGCAAAAATTGAAGTAGAAGAACATGATAAAAAATGTGAAATTATGATTTCCAACTTCCATTTACAATTAAATTTTTAAGTTACTCCAAATTTCAATGTAACCCTTGAAGTCCCAAGGCCATTCTTTTTGTCTAAAAACACTCAGAATTGCTACTTCTATTGCATTCATCTAAGAAATTAGAAAAAAAAACTTTTTTAACAATCTAACCATATGATGTAGTGCTTAGCTTTCCTTGGATCATGTAGTGAAAATTTTGTGATGTACAACCATATGGATTAGAAGATACTAGCATTCAAAGTTCAAGAAAAAGATTTTTTCAAGAAGATGCTCCAATTGCCCACAAAATAAGAAACTCTATAACTTCCACATCACTAATCCAAATGGAATGAATCAAAGCTTCCCATTTAGAAAAAGAATAACATATGAGAATTAAATTTAGAAAAAAATTATTTCAATTTTTTATGATTTTTTTCAGCTGTTTGAGTAATTGCTCTCCTTCATTTTCAGATTATCATAGCCTAACTATTGCTCAACTCCGATTGGAATAAAAAATTATATTCCGATAAAGAAAATAAGTTTCTCTATCTTATGAGAAATTTTTGAAGACAATGCACCAAAATTCATTTTGTCCCCTATAGGGACACTGAGACTTTAGAGATTACAGTGTAGGAAAAGAAAATCCTATATATTTTTATTTTTAATATTGTACAAAAAAGAATTGTGTACTAGAAGTCAGTTGAAGATTGAATAAGTAAAAAAACAAATCTTGTAACTACACCTAATTTCAACGCCTTTCCTAAACCGACCCCTACAATTTCTTGCCTAAAATGTACTCCTACTATTCATGCAAGTTTCTAGTCGATTTTAAAAACACCTATTTTTAGCACTTCAAATATTCATAGTTTATTCATATGGTGTCCGAAAAATGCATTCTAAGCGGAGAATCTAGAATTTCCTTTGGACTACCAACACGATCCCACAATTTTTTTTAATTATAATGGGAACCTTTCTATATTGCTTATTCGATCCATTTTAGGTGTAGTTATTGTAACCCATTAAAGACCGGTTGATAGTTTAACAATAAGCAGAGATCCTACAAAATTCATATACAATTTTCTAATGAAAATTGCAACTTTGGTTGACCCCATGAGGATCAAGAAATTGAGTTTGGGCTTGTTCCAATTTTTTTAAATTGCCAGACATTAACATACAAATTAAATCCTTCAAATAGTGTAGCACTGTTTTTTGTTAACAAGAATTTTTAGTGAATGAAGAGTAAGGCTAATAACGTCAATTTCATTAAACTGGCAGTTTTCCGCGTGCCATTTTGACTTGGAGGTGCTTTCAAATTTTATTAAAATGGCGGAGAGGAGGTTTGTCATGTAGGACAGTTATAGATTTTAGACATCTAAAGCTCACATAGATTTCAAAAATCTAAGAGAGGTAAAGATTTCAGACCACGCATTCTAAAAAATAAAAAATAAGTATAGATTTCTTATAACTAGGATTGGTATAGATTTAAAACATCTAAGACATATATAGATATATACAAGCACCTCAAAATTTGCCATCTTAATGGATTATGGTCATTTAACGAAATTGGTGTTTAATACATTGAAACCTACCTGAATATCTATCTTGTGTATAAACAAAACAGTGGGAGTTGTTGGGATTAAAACCAAATACCAAATTTTTTATTTATGAAGATATTTATTTACAAGAATTAATGACATAATTTGTGTTGAATTAGACCTTTAAAGACTCAAAGAAGATATTGTGCTCGAATTGGCCTTTAAACAACATTGAAGGTTCCATATTCAGGATTTGAGCTCAAAAAACTCCTCGATATCATACTGTTGAGATACAATATTTAAATAAAATTACTTCGTAATTAAATCTAATTATTATTTTAAATTAAATAGCACATTGAAATTCAATTGACGAAGCTAAAATATCAGTTGTCTACTTAAGAAGTAGCTATAACTACTTTCTCTTTCATTGGCACTCTTTCCCATTCAATGATAAGGTATATAGAGGTCCTAAAATGGAGCAGGTTCTAAAACCAATAAGGCTCTGGAGGTACATTTTGCAATTTCCAGTGTCCAAGTGGTGTGCATTTGAGGAGGTGGGCGGTTTTAGAGCCCACAAAAATGTACTTTTTTGCAACTTCAGAAATTCATAACTAATTGTACAAAGCTCCAAAAAGTATGAAACAACTTGGCTTAGATGCCAATTTCTTTTGCCTTTCAAGGAAAATTTACTGAAAAATATTTTAAGAAATTCTACCTCCCCAACAGTCAGCTTCAGCTCTTAGATGAGCGGTTTATGGACCTCATACCTTACTTCAATTTCACAACAAGAAGCACCATACACGCCGCCTGTGGATGACCGCATGCGGGCGGTTGCCGGGAAGAAGAGATGAGGTATACCTGACGGATATTTGGAGTAGAGTTATTGCGCGCCGTTGAAGGCTTTCACTGATACTACGCCACCTGAAGCTCCTAAATCGGTCCAATGAGCACGCGATGTTGACACCTCCAGTCTCCTAAATCGGTCCAATAAGCACGCAATGTTGACACCGTGAGGCTCCTAAATCGGTCCAATGTGCACTGAACGTCGACAGGCAAGCTTCGCAACCCAAATTACACCACGTCTTCTAATATTGTAGGGCGCTAATAGAAGTGCATGTAATGGTCAGGTAAGAAAAAATACTCAATCGTTCGCAATTTTCAAGTACTAGCAACTAAACTACACACGAGAACTAGCATTCAAAAGGCACAGAAACTATGAAATGGCAAACTTCTCTTTCCGCTTCAAGTCCCACGCCTACGGTGGATGCGAAAATGCTTCAATTATTGTACCAATAATTGACTTTTCAGTTCCTATTATGAACAGTGAAGTCATTCGTCAAGTCACTGTTCACTGGTCGTTGACCTCAACTTAGGTTTGTTCTCGTGTTATCTGCCGCATTATACTTGAAGCTAAGCCACACTCTTGTCAAACCACCGCCTTGGTTCCGCCGCCTTGTTCCGCCGCTTGGTTCTTCACAGATATTCCAGTTGCTTTCACAACATTCTCACTACTGTAGTTGCTTCTTCACAGCAAAAATTCTCTGATTTGAAGGTAAGCATGTTCATTTGGAAGTTCTTGATTTTCAATAGAAAGAAATGAATGAATTCCTTCGGTCCTGATGGATATGTCTGGACGTTGTTTCGGAGTGTTTGTTTTGTTGCGAGTTTTGATGCTTGAATGTCAGGCATATTCCTAATAGTCGCTTGCTTATTAAATGCATGAATATCGTATCCTCTCTGCACTATATTACCCCCATCTCATCGTTTTTGATTTATTTGCAAAATCTGTTTGGATTGGCTATGTCTTCCCCCATTCTCAGTTGATGCCTCATTCTCATTTGATCGCTAGTTTCTTCTTGAATGGCAGATGATGATTTCTGACATTGAGGATTTGAGGTAACCTTTTGGTTGAGTGAGTTCACATGCTTGCATCTTTAAATCTGAAACTTTATTGATTTAAATTCCGTTTTTCCTTTTTGAACAGAAATGGCATTCTGTGATGAGTGTGGAGCGCAGTTTCTGAGAGCATCATTGAAATGGTGCAGCGAGTGCGGATTTCCTAGGAGAGTACAAGCTATAGAGGCTGGAGAGGACGCTGGAAGGAACAAAATTGTAGAGGAAAGTCCAATTTCCCATATTTGGTTATTGCCACAACTTCCACATTTGACACTGTATGATATGTATGATAGAGTGTATGGGCAGAGGCCTAGAGGTCTTTCTCGAGACATAAAATGGGGAAAGAGCTTCTTAAAGCAACACCATTCCCTGAAAAAGCAATACAAGACATTAAAAAGGAACCAAGAAGTTGTTCGTAATTGGTTTACGCCAGGTAAAAGTGAATTTGTTGAAGAATTTCTAAAGTCTCCGTCACTACGATGGAACCGGGATTTCACAAAGAGATTGCGGAGTTATTGTCGTGAAATGCAGTCATCTAGCGACGTTGATGATAGAATTGTGGACATAAACTTCCAGGAAGATGGTATCAAACTTTCTTGGAGAACCTTGAACATTTTAAAATATGCTTTCGAGATCAAACATTATCGAAAAAGTAGTAGAAGCATTCCTAGAGTTGAGAGATTGATAGGTGAAGAATGTAGCAATGAAACCTTGTCCATAGTGCCCGCTTGTACGTCATCCATGTCAGGAGGAGAAGGGCCATGTTTACAAGCAATTGTACCTGCTGCACCTCATGATTCAAGTGTACTAGAAAGTGCCAGTGTAGAGCCTATGTCATTGGGACCTAGGAGAAGACGACTACCAGCAAAATTGAGGGAGACATAGAGCTATGAGTGCAACATTTTTCAATTATTGGTGAGTGCAACATTTTTCAATTATTATCTTATGCATGGGATTAAAAGAATATGCTAGTTCTAAGTACTTCGATCATGTGAAATTAATTACGTGAAAGAACTCTGGAATCTGTCACTCCATGTTTGGTGTGGATTGTGGAAAATCTGTTTTCGTTTCTCTCTTCTTGTAGTTCCAGATATTGTGCAGTTAAAGAGGACATATTGCAATACTCTTTTAAGAGAGAGAGCTTGCTTGAGTAGTACACTCACTATGTTCGTAACTCTGTAGATCGTGTGTGCAGATGGGAATCGAGTTCTTTGAGATCAGATGAGAATCGAGTTCTTGCAGATGGGAATCGGGTAATGTTCTCAACTATAAAACTTCACATGTTAGGATGCTCGATTTGAAGAAAACAATATGTTTTCATTGTACAGGAAATGGCCGTTCATATCCCAATATGAAGGCACTCTTGCTTCCAACTTAAAGTCAATATAAACCTTAATATTAATGGTGCATTTAAAAAATTGGAAGTGAGCATGTATGACCGGGGGTATACTCCTGATCAGCAGGTCTTATCGGTAACTATTGTAAGTCATTTTTTGCATGCAATTTGTGAATAAGCTAGGAGTAAGCTTGAAATAAGCAATGTTCATTATTTTATCAATGAATTGGTTCTTTTGTCAATTCAATTCTCCAAGCAATCGATAAATTCCTATTGAATGCTTATGAAAGTATGCTTGTATTGCAGAACATGAAAGCTGAAGGTGTCACTTCTGATTAGCTGCAAACGTAAGTGGAGCATTTAGGCTTGCTTTGCTCTGTGCTCTGATGGAAGAATACTCTGATGGATGTCCTTCCTAGAAGGAAAAGAAGAGGTTACATTGAGGGAGTGGAAGTTGAAGAGTCTCTATTAGATAGTGACATGTAACTTAAAGCCTTGAAGTTTAGTTTCTTGCAAAAAGACAAGTACACAGTGCCTATTCAGACTGCTTTGGAGATTGAAGTAAACTATAATTCGATTTATTTGGATTGTACTGATGCAATTAGCCTTGGTAGTTCTGTGAGTGCCTCTAATCATTCTGGTGGCAGTTGCCAGACCAGGTGCACTTGACGATGGCATTAAGGTGATGGCCTGCAACTATAATATTCATTTGTTCATCCATTCAATTTTGGAATGGCAATCGATTTTACATCCAATTTTGTTCATGAGATTTGCAATTGCATCTATCTGAAAAGCTTTTTTTTCACCCATGTTCGTCCATCCAATTTGATAATCCCATCCATCCAAAAACGTTTTTATCATCCGTTTTCATACATCCAAATTTGGTGATTTCATCCATCCAAAATGTTTTTATCATCCATTTTCATCCACAAGTTTATTCATTCAAAAATCAGTTTTTCATCCAAATTCATCCATCCGAAATTACAATTTCATTCATCCAAAAATCTGTTTTTCATCCAAATTCATCCATCTGAATTTACAATTTCATTCATCCAAAAATCAGATTTTCATCCATATTCATCCATCCAAAATAACAATTTCATCCAAATTCATCCATCCAAGATTACAATTTCATTCATCCAAAAATCACATTTTCATTCTTGCTTTGTCACATTACAACAGAGATTTCCTGTGAGTTTCCTGTGATTTTTTCCCGGTGTTCTTATGTAATTTCCCTGTGTGTCTCATTTTTCCCGCTGTCAGAAAAAATTCCCGGTGTTACCTTCGGAACAAAGGGAAACACCGGGAATTCTTCCTGTTTTCCCCACTGGGAACCGAATATGAGCTCCCAGTGCGCACTCGTCCAATCGGTGATGCCCTCAGGGAACCAAAGAGCAATCTCCTTCTTGGCGCTCGCAGCATTGTCACTTCCGTGAATGAGGTTCCTGGACAGAACAGGAAAACGATGGGGTTCAACTTACTGACAGCAACAACAATTTCACAACCAAGGGAACCCTCCTCTAACTAATGGCTATTGAAAGATGCAACAAAAGCAATTCATAGTTACACTAGCTTTCAATAAACAACAGGGGTTAGTATCGATCCTTAAATTCAACACTATTTCAGAACCATGATTCATTGAACCATCCAAACTTGCTTGTCAACACCTATTTGTAGCAGTACTCAGTAGTTTTACACAGGCAGGAACAAGGCCAGCACAGAATGAATGTAAGAATAAGGAAAATATCCTGCTGCCATGGGAAAGAGTATCGTTCCTGTGTGAAAAAAAGGATGAGCTAGTGACGTCCGTCCTACCTGTTAATGTCAATGCAGTGATCCCCACGAACGGTTCCAGCCTCGCAGGCAGCAGGGTCGGCGAGTCCGATTATCTTGTGACCAGTGACAGCGGCGTCCTTACCTTGCCAAACCATGGCAACCACTGGCCCAGATGTAACATATTGGATCAGAGACGGGAAGTAGGACTGCTTGGAATGTTCAGCGTAGTGCTTCTCAGCGAAGGCGCGTCCCACCTGGACCATCTTCATGGCTGCCGATCGCACAATACCGATAAACATCAAAAAGCTCAGAACATGAAAGCAGATCGTAATTAAGGCAACATAAACAAAGAATCATTCACTGCTTAAGAAAAGCTTGCGAGCATATGAAGCCCAATTGCATGCATGAGATAAATCATTCCTATTACTATGTAATTGATGGCATTTATAAGCTTTCAACAACGAAGTGTTATTAGGAAAAGAGCTAATAACCAGATCTATCGTCCACATCATTGTTCATCGAAATTCCTCACAACCTAGCTCTTCAAAGCATGCAACCCACAGAAGTACTAACGCCATGGAGCTTGCAAGCATCATTCATTTGAGCTTCATTGATACTTCAATGCATGCTAGCATCCTTAACGTGAGCTTCGCCGGCGATCACTACACAAACAGAACCAATTCCATGGGAGGCTAGGACAATTAAAGATTGAAGTGGTTCGCTACCTTTGAGGAAGAATCCTTTCTTCTCAAACCTGGTGATGACGTCTCCAATCTGCACATCCCATTTCATTTCCAAAACGTGAGAATGAGAATCATCGAGACACACTCCATGACGTACGGGAATGAAACCGAATGAAGGCAAGATTGCAAAACAACAAAGTCAGAGTGCGATCGATAGGCCGGAGAGGAGTGACGCACAAGGCCGCGCTGCAGGCCATCGGGCTTGATCATGATGAAGGTGCATTCGGTGTTGGCCATGGCGAAGAGCGAGAGGGCTGCTGCAGGAAGACAGAAGGACGACTGAAACAATGAGATCAGGGCGAAATAATGAGGTGGAGGCGATGTTCCAAGTGGAGCAGACAGCGGACGCTCTTATAGTGGAGGGGGCCGTGGTCAGCGGGAGCTGGCGTCTGTTTCTTTGACGCTGACGCCCGTTTGCGGGAACCACACTTGAGCCACGCTGCCAGCCTGCATGTACCTCCTGCATCTCAAAATGGTCTTCCTGTTGGCCTCAATTTTTTGTCCCAAAATGATGGTCCTAGTATACTTTGTGATGTTGCAAATTGGTCAAAGTTAGTTTTCAATTGCTACTTGGGACTAATGAAACAACTCCAAGTAGTAGTCCCCCTCCATCCATGCACTCATCAACCAAAAGACAAATGAAATGACTACAGGGGTCAATCAACATTGTTCATTCTTATTTCTTGTATTGTTTTGAATATTGCCTAATTAAAAGGGATGAAGCTTTAGGAGGTGGAACAAAGAGCTATATGTGGTCATAGACATATACTAAATGCCTACAAAATGACAACCTCATACTCAATAGTTAATTGACCAATGGTGTTCTTTGAAAATGCCCCCCAAAATTTACTTTTCAATATTCCAAAACTACTCTTTGAAAGGGCTTCAAAAATCAAGATTTTTAGGATGATGGAAGTACACCAAACTCTATTTACAACCAATTTTTTTTTTTTCATTTTCTATGAATCACATTAGCGCATACATCAAGAAATTATCCCCCGATTGCAACAATATTGTTTCAATGCTTGAACAATAGAGTCCTAAAAATATATTGTTTTTAGTACTGCAACAATACAATTTCAATGGATAGAGTACACCCTCCATTGAAGTTGTATTGTTGTAGTACGAAAAACAATATGTTTTTAGTACTCTACTATTCAAGCATTGAAACAATATTGCAACAATCCTGTTGCAATGGAGGTCTTTTTCCCAATGTATCATATATCCATAATTCTATTTTTGTCCACAATTTGGCAGTTTCATCCAATATTTTTTTTAATTTGAAGTTTTCTGGCAATATGTAGGGGGTTTTTTATGTGTTTTTTTTCTATAGGCATGGTGCCAAGCCAAAAAATTTGGTGCAATTTTGCACCAAATCACCAGAAAAAAAACATTGCTTACAACATGAAATTGTTTTTTAAATGTTTTTTTTAGCCTTAATCTAGAATATTTTGTCCAATTGATAGAAAGATCATTTGGGGACAAAAGTAGTAGAATAGAATTCTTTTGCAAGTGCATGTTGAGGACGAATGATTGTATGGAATATCATTTGTCACTCCTTTGGATTGATTTATTGCTAGAGACATAAATTAACCCATAATTGACACTTCGTTCATTTTTTAGTCAATGAATCACATAGAATCTTTGTATGCAAGAATGAAGTGCAATCATTCATCCTTGGAATTCAACATGTTTATGTCTAGTATTCATATAACCATTGTACACATGTTAGAAAGGTTAGTCATAGTTCATCATACTAATGAAAAATATAAATATAAATCTTTATTACTAATGAGAATATTTAATTAATTTTAATTTTAATTTTAATTTTTTTAAACTTAAATTTTTTAGATTTGTAAAAAATGCTCAATCATAAAATCCAACCTTAATTAGAAAAATGATCAAATCAACTTTAAATTACAAAATGGTAATAATTAGAAAAAATAATTAAAATAATGGATGATCAAAGATCATAAATAGATTGATTATAATATTAATGAAAAATATAAATAATGATAAATAAATTTATAAGTATTAAATATTATTAAAATGACTTATTAAAATGAAAAATAAAATTCTGCTCAACACCTACAATTTAAAGAATCTCACCTCCTTACAAGAAACACATATAAATTCAAACAAATTATTGATGATGCAAGTTTGCACCTTCTTGAATCTTGATATCTCAAGACACAAGTTGATCCATTTGAAAAAAAAAAAAAAAACATGCTTTCAAACATTATTCATTCTTCACAAGCCATTTTGCTTGCTCTTTAACTTTACTAGAGATAAAATATCTTAGGAATATTATAATAATGAAAAATAAAAAATAAATAAAAAATTTAAATATTGATCATTACTAGGAATACTTAGTAAATAATAAAAAAATTAAAATTTAATTATAAAAAATTTATTTTAAAGTTTAGATTTATAAAAATATAATAGTTTATTAATTATGACTAAAAAACCATTGATCATTTTTTATTACTATATGTGAAGAATTCAAAATGAATTAAAATTTTGAAATATATATAATTAATATTTAAAATAAAATTAATAAAATTAATAGTAATATAATATTATAAATGTTTTTAAATAAAAACATTAACAAATTAATGATTTTATAAATATAGACATACAAATGTAATAATAGAAGTATTCATAAAATAATGTTGAACTAGTGATGGTTGATGAAAGAGAAAAGAAATACATAATAAATTTGAATTTTTTTTAATTTATGAAAATGGATAGGCAAATTCAATGAGTGATAAATAATGTTAATAATAATGAAGGCTAGTCAAGCAAGAAGATAAAGCTAGAATTAATGAACAATATTATTGTGAGCTTATGAAATTTAGAAGTTTTGATAATTTGCCATGTGCAATATAAAAATAGGCTAGTTGATATGTTGATTTCACATTATAGAAAGAATATTGGTTAATTGTTGTAGAGGAAGGATTTAAACCTTTATAATTAATTAAATAAGAAAAATAAAAAATTGTCTTTGTACGGATTGAGACTAAGTTGTCTTGCTACTAGACAAATTGTTAAATCAATGATTGGTTCCCAAGCTATAATTCATTTGAACAATTTGTTTAATCATTAAACATTAAAAAACTTTTGAGGCTTCTAAAAGACCATGAATTCTTAGAATGTGGAGAACATGAAAATAAAGCCACATTAGTAGTTTGATGTGGTTGGGAGACAACTACATCAAATAGTAATATTTAATTGATTTAAAATTTTTAAGTTTTTTTGAAAATTAATTATTATTTTTAAAATTAAATTTTTAAATTTTTTTTTGAATTATTTAATAGTCTAGTAGCATTTTAGTTTTTTACAACAAGCTCTAAACAATAATTTGGAGGCCTCAAATTTTCAATAATGTTTGTATAATTATTTTATTTAGCATTGTATGTGTATTGGGAAAGTTGGTCAAATTATAAATGAATCTATAAAGTGAATATAGTCATGGGATGTTCTTGAAACATGGTTGAGTGAAACAAATTTGTGATTTTAGCGTGTCAATTTGTTTACATATGATCAACCAACAAATCATTGATTCATATTTGAGTTTGTGTATGAATTAGTGTAAGATGTGGATGGTAGACTTTGTGGTAATATAGGAATCGCCCAGGCATTTAGATACTACACATTCCCTCACATGACTTGTTCAAATTCAATTATTCGATTAATCGATTAATCGATTCCTATATTACCCTTAATCGATTAATCAAATAAGGAACTCAAACTTTGAATGCCAAATTGTCAAATTACATGAGTAGAGAATAGTAGAGAATAGTTTGGGTAGCTAAATTGAATTGATGTGATAGGATGAATATGTCACCTTGAGAGTGTTTGCAAGTGTCAAGAATAAGGTAATAGACAATTTGTTTAGCAATTGTAAATTAAAAATGACTGGGCGACCAGGAGTTGAAGATTCTATAATATTACATTTACACTGAAAGGTGTGTGACTAAGTTTTGAATAACTTATTTAAGTGGGATTAAGAGTGGCATGTGTATAGATGTGTACAAATTTGTTTGTGTAACAATGTGTATTAGATGACTAATTGTGTTGGAAACTATTTGGCCAACACAAATTGAAGTGGTGTGCTACCAACTGTAGAGTATACTTGTGAAGGTGTGATGTGAAAATTTGGGACAGTTTTTGATGGATTGGACACCAAGTAAAATCTAGGGTGAGGAAAAATCCTTTAAAAAAGTATTTGTAAAAACTAGTCAATTACATCTAACTTTTCCATTACACTACTTACTCTCACAATATAGAAATTTGAAACATATCATAAAATCCACAATATATTTTTAGTTATAGTCTAGTCAATCCACATTATAAGAAAACAATATTTTTTTAGATCATAGGATTTTGTGTCATGATGTCTCTAGCAATGTCTTCAAATGTCTATTTAGATGTCTAAAATTTTACATTGGTAGAGACATGCCAAAAACATTGAAAATCTTCATGGACATTGGTGTATTTTCCACAAGACATTCCAAAAAACATGAGTCAACAGGGTTTTGGAACTTTACCATGTGGCTACCCAAATGCCACATGAGTGCTATGTAGGTATAGGAAGCCACATAAGATTTTTTCTCATCCGGTCCTATCCATGACAAGCATCTAACATGGCACTTGATATAGCGATAGGAAAAGTAATGTGGCATCTAGCCAAGATGATGTAGAATGCCCAATCAACTTAATTTTCTATTGTTTGAAAATTTGATTATTACTTTTAAAGACATTAATGGAAACATCAAAACAATTATTGAGATGTCAACTCAGAAATCTAGACATTTTCTACTTGGAGGTGCAAAAAGCGGTCAAAGTAGAAATATAGGTACAAACAAATATAGGGTGCCAAAAAAATTGGGCCTAAAAATTATAAAATAATTATTTATATTATAGTATATAGAAAATAACATTGGATGTATTCTAAATACAATAGGATGTTGAATAACGGGGTGCATTAAAAAAAAGTAGACTTAGAATACCCCCTTTCATATTCATTTAATGGGCCAAATGTCTTAATTTGTGGTTTAGGGGTGGAGCTGTGTTCTTAATTTTCAGTTTAGAACTAGCAATTGACTTTTTAATTTTGAAATTTAAGGCTCACAGTTGGCATCTGATGTGGCTTTGGGGGGATGTTGGCCCATGGTTTTGATCTTGGCCATTGGATGGACAAAGGTGCAAATCGGCGGTTTATGGTTGATAGGATTTGGTGTGCACAATTTCATCTCGTTCAATCTATGGGTTGTGCAAGTTTGTATTTTGCATGGAATTTTGGTAGTTTTCTTGGTTTAGGGGCAGAGCTTGTTGAAGAATTGCTTCCTAATTCTCACACACAGTTTAATTGTTGCTGCATTTTTCCTTCTCATTGCCCCTAACCTACCTCTCGTTATTTTTGTTTGCTATGATTTTGGATGTAGCAGGCCTTCAAATCATGAGGTGCTCAGTATTATTGATATTGTTAGAGCAATTGTAGCAGACGTGTTGTTGCCTTGGCTTGTAGTGAGATATAACAAATTCCAATTTGGTTGAGACTATTGATTTGGGGCGTGTGAATGAACACACGGGCTAAAGGAGTTGGCATGGGTTTTAACGGTGAAGAAGATTGGTGCAATGTGCCGATGTGTTCTCTACATGCATTGATTTGTAGTACTATGTTTGGTCTAGTTTGAGCTTTTATGGGAGTGGAGAGCACCAACGGTATCTTGGCATCGGTATGTCATTTCTATATATGATCTCCTTGTAGATCTATTCAATACAAAGTGGGTGTTGATAAAACCAATGTTGGACTGCTTATACCTTTCACCACTATAGGACTTATCAGCATCCAAACTATCTTGCCTATGAGACATCTTTAGGCGAAGCTAGCAAGTGTGGACCTCAGTACTAGAAGGTGTAGACTGGCATATGATGGACTTCATATTGGTTGCACCCTCAGAATGGAAGAAGTACTTGTAGGGTGATTTTTTCTTTCCATTTTTTTGTGTTTGACTTGTTACTTCTTACTACAGATGCATTTTGGGGCCATGCTATAGTTCCTTTTTTGTTATATCCTGTAGTGAAAATAGTAGAGTTGTAAAGTACTTGTACTTGTAGGGTGAATTGTAGAGTTGGCAACATGTCAAAGCATGTAGGTAATTGCCACTACATTTTTTTTGGATGTATTGCTTGTAATTTTTTACACAATATAAGATCTAAATAGTTTGCATTGTATTGCATTTCTCTTACTTTGAATGTGGTGCTTGCTCTCTTAGTTTCAATGTGTGAGCTAATTTGCAAAGTATCATGTATGCTTCAAGTGTTACTGTGTTCATTATTTTGGGTTTGATTTCGTTTGAATTTATTGTTTGATGCTTCTACAATACTTCAATACATGGTTGTATTCCATTTTCTTCTACAATACATGTTTGAATAAAGGATTATATTATGCATGTCTAAATTCATTAGCTACTGCTTCCATATGTTTGTATGAGATTTTGCATGTGCAATGTTTGCTAAACATTTTATTCTACAATGCATGTTTCTATTCCCCAAATCGCATATTTGAGGTCCACAAGCCGACCATTTCAATGCAAAAACTAAATTTGGGGAGATGAGACTTTTTGAAATATTTTCTCAGAACTTATCCTTTGAATACAACCATTATTGGCATCTACCCCATGTTTCATATTCTCTTATGCTTTGTAAAATTGTAAAATTACACATGGATTTTAGGACACAAAATTAGAGGGAGCCCCAAGTCATTTCATATTTTTTTGAATTTTATAGAATTACATTTGAATTTGGAGACAAAAAGAATTAGCATCTATCCCAAGTCATTTTATATTTTTTTTAGCTTTCCTAAATTACATATGAATGTGGAGACAAATGGAATTGGCATCTATCCCAAGTCATTTCATTTTTTTTTTAACTTTGCAAAATTACATATGAATTTTGGGACATCCAAGCATCAAATTATGAGTAGTTCCTAGAAATTGAACTAATGTAACATACAATATATTCATTGCAGTTGGGAATTATAATTAATTTATACCCCTCTTTTGATCTTTAATGACCTACATTAGAAAATTACATAATGATAGGGTAAAAAATAATAAGTGGACAAAAAATAATACCCTCCATTAATTAATTGGTGTTCACACCTATATCCTTATTTTTTTTCAAGGATTGCACCCCTTGAGATGTTTTGAGATGTTTTTTGGAATGTTTGCAAAGACATTGTAGATGCTTTTTGAGACATCAACTTTGACATCTATTCTTTTTGAGATGACCACTTAGATATATGCATTTCATCATGCACACTTCTTGAAACATCCAATATGCCATATATTATATACTATACATTATATATAGTATGCTATACACCATATACAATATCCCATACATTGTATTTGACAAATATGTCACATGGCTTTGAAAGGCACTTATTGTACATATGTAGGGTTGAGTAGGCAATCTATTTACACAAGTGGGGTGGTAGAAGGTGAGACAAACCATGTGTAAAATGTTGAAATTGTATTACAAGTGAAGACAATATATAGACGTCTAGTAGGACATCAAGAAGATAAAGTGGGTTGTCCACCTCTGTCTCCCTGAGGTGTAAGACTGTAAGTCTAGTGTCTTCAAAACATTCATCAAAGGACTAAGATAGTTGTCCCTAATGTTGAGTGTATTTTACATCATAGATATCTTTAAGAATGCTTGCATATAATGCATACATGCATGATTTTCTCAAATACCCTAAACCCTATTCTATTCAAAAAAAAATTATTAGTATTGCAAAGATAATTTATCACACTATTTCTCTCTAGAAAATGCATTGACTACTTTATTCCAACTTTTCATCCTTTGTCAAATTCATGTGCCCTTCTCCATTCATATTTTCTCCATTGAAATCCAATAAGAGACATCATTTATCCAAACTGAAGAAGATAGTAACAATGACTACATTTATTTTTGGTAAATGTTGGCCTAAATATTGTATACAAAAGTTATAATTGATGGACATTCATATCCAATAAAATACAACAAGAGGTCATGTCAGGGGCTATTGCACATCTCATACAACAGTCTACATTGCTCAACCCACATCTTACTTTCCATGGAATGTCATGGAATGCACAATAGACAAAATGAGGTAAAACTCTTCATTTCCATGAAGATGAAGACAATCTTGTTGCAAGTAATATCTTTTAGGACATCCTTAAGTGCTTGTAAACATCTCCAACAAGGTTATAATGTCATGGTCTATGTCTCTGAAGGTACCACAAAGTCTTACTTTATGTCTTGAAGAATGTGTCTACGCTTTTGTTGACATCTTTCAAAGCATCCAATCATCTTTGTTGACATCAATAGAAACATGCTATTGTCTCCATCAGCGTCTCCAAAAAATCATTGTATAAGTAAAGTATAGACTGAAGGCCATATTCATTAAAATAAGACAATTTGTAGTCTCATATTATCTTTGACTTTACAATTAGATGATAATAAATGTTTGATATTGAATTTTTTTGGTGAATTGAAACTTTAATATGTTAATACATTTACAAAACTTTGATTTCCAAAAGGTTGATATGTTCATAAATTTTTTATTTGTTAGAATAGAGGTCTCAAATACTAGGGTTGAAGTCTTAAATGTCCATTTTGTCTTAATTTAATGAATATAACTATAGACCCGCTACTCTAACATGGTGTGCCATGTCAACATTATTAGATTCCACCTCATCCAATTTCCACGTCACATGCCATGTCATTTGCCACATCATATTTTTTCTCCGGTAGTGCCTACTCCGTGGCTACGCTCCTCCCTTTTTTTTAACTTGGGCAAATATTTTATACAAAGTTGTAGTAATTTCCTCAAACTTACCCACAATGAAAATGGATCAACAAAGCTAACATGGCAATCAATGTTTTTTTTTGATGCTCCTAAGAACATCAATGTGTCTTCAATTATGTTAAGAAAAATCTTGATGTCAATAGTAGCACCAATTTGTTTTCATTGTAAATTGCCACCATCATGTACAACATCCATAGAAATTTATCCTAAACTGCAAACTACACCTCTAATATCTCAATGTCGCTACAAACATTGTATATTTTGGATCGAACATAAAAGAACTGTTTTTTTATAGTGCCAATACATACACCAATAATTTTATTTTTTTATTGCAAATAAAACACTCTAAGTGAATTTTAATTGGAAGGAAGTTCTTATATGGATTTTAAAAAATATGTGTAGGTCTTTTAATTCTTCCTATATATTGTCATTTGTTTAATAATAAATATACAAACCAATATTTTCTACATCTCATTTTATTTAATTTGATCTTCATCTAACTTTTTAGTGATTTAAATTCAATATAATTTTTTTTATAAAAGACGTCCTTTAAGCCGTTTTAATGTTGATGCCCCCTATACATAATACAAAAGTTGTCTATAGTCCAGGACTATACATTGACATGATTTACCATATAACAAAGTTTCTAGTTCTTCAATAATAATCTTTCTTTCTTTGTAAGCCCTCTAAGTCATACAATTCTAGAACATAATTTCAAAATTACCTTCTTTTAAGAATAGCCTTGGCACCTTTGAATTTGAAATGGTCACCTAGAATTAGTTGGAACATAATTTTAAAAAACATGTTTGTTTTGTGAACTTACTTTGGCACCCTCCCAATTTAAAATGGTTATCTAGAACTAGAATTATTTGCTAAAAATGATATATTTGGTGCCAAGCTCTTCATTCAATACACATAATAGGTTTCATAGTAACTATCACTACTATAACAACAAAAAATGAATTACAATAAAAAATGAATCACTTGTTTTGAGGGTGGATCACTTATCTACTCCACCCATACAACTCACTTTATGAACATCTAATCAATAGCAAAGTCTCCTAGTATATAAAAGCAAATAGGAATTCAATAATTTATTATATTCAACCTACTAATAGTATATAAAATGTAGTATATAATATAACAACTAAGCAATTCAAGTCATGACAAAAAATATAAAGTTAGGTTCAAGCATTGATTTCATATTTGCACACTTTTCATTCCAAATTGGTGGATGTCCAAGATTTGGGCTTTTAACGTAGAGATGTTAGTTCAACAATACTAGTTTGTAAGCCTAAAAATGTGAGCCTATGAGTTGCGAGCGTATTCTTTGTGAATGTAGAGGATCTACTATGAATAATGTTGGAATATTTTTAGGCCAATAAAAAATAATAATTATTGATAAAACAATTAAATGTGAGTCCTATTACCATGAACCTATGACCATGGCACCCCATTTTTTCCAATTGTCCAACTCACGGTCCAACTTCAAAATCCCATTGCATTTCTTAGTTTTTAATTCTAGAAATAGGCCAAGTTTCATTTATTACCAATTTGTAGCCCTATATTTATTTAGTATCACAAGTGTTGTCTTCTTGAAATGGACCTCTTGGTATTGAGACAACAAATGGGGAGTATACAAGTGTGATACACTCCAACCAATACAATGGATGTAGTGTATAACAAATTAGTGTGCAAAGTCATTCTAGTGCATGTCATTGTTTACGCTAATTTCAATTTCACAGTTCATCCTCCAGAATCCATTTTTTTATAATGCAATTGTATGCTTCAAAAAAATTAAATGTGTAGAAATGAAAGTTCTATCATATTGCATAGTAAATCCATATTGCTTGAATAAAATTTATAATCTTCCAATATTCATTACAAATGTAGTATAAAAGAGAATTACAAAGTTTTTTTTTCAATACCAATCTCTAAAAACACATTCATTGCTAATTTAGTATATTTATAGATACAATTTCTAAAAAATATATTTGAATACTACTCATAAATCATTTTGCAATACTAAAAGTTACATTTAATCATCCCAACGTTTTCAAGAAGTGTCATCTCTTATTCTCTTCATCCATGTTGAGGCTTGGGGTTTGAATGAAGTAGTCTTTCTTCTAGTCCATCTTGCATAGATAACAAAAGATGTAATACAAGTGCTTGCAATTCATATACTTCCCCATATTCTTCCCTTGTTTTCTAATAAATGCTAAGGCCTTACCATTAGAAGAAAATGAGGGTTTTTGTGACTAAACTATGCAAGTGGTTTTTCAATTGCATAGGACACTTGTGATTGATTTGCAATTGGTGATAATTAAGAGACTTGTAGTTGCTATGAACACCCTAAAATTTAGGAAAAATGTGCAGTAATTATATAAGTTACACCTCTTGTATAACTCGTTTGTGACTTGTTTGCGACTTGTAGATTTGTAGATTCTAAAATATTAATCTCAATGATTATAGATTTCAAAATTTCATATCTACCTTATTTCTAGATCTTAGAATTTTAAAACTACCTTTATCTAAATTTTAGATTTTAAAACTACCTTTTTCTAGATTTTTTAATTTCAAATCTAGCTTTTTTTAGATTTCAAAAATTCAAATATTGATATTTAATAGATTTCACTCGTTTAGGATACCTTATAATTTTATAGATTTTATAAATTTTTGTATTTTAAATATTTTTTTATTTCTGTAGATTATAGAAATCCACAAATTGCAAAAATCTATACTCTATAGTAATCTATAAATCATAGAAATTTAAAAATTGTAGAAGTCTTAAAATTCTATCAGCAAAATTCATTACAAAAGACTACAACTTACAAGTCTTATATGTCTAACGATATTCTTTACAATTGATATGGGACAACTAATATAAGAAAAATGGGAATGAACTTTGGAAGCAACTAGGAAACAACTAGAAACCAACTAAGAAACAACTAGTGTTTGACTTAAAAGTGATTAGGAAATGACTAGCTTTACTACTAGAAAATTCAATTTTTATTGATTTGGTTGCATTCATTTGGTTCACTTTTCTATTGATTTCTATCCAATCAACAAATTAATCTTCAAATCAATAGAAAAATGAATCAAATCTATACAACCAAATCAATAGAAAAGCTAAATTTTCTAGTACTATAGGAAATGACTAAGAAGCAACTAGTGTATGACTAAAAAGCAACTAGGAACAACTATAGTCATTTTACAATTGCAATCTTTTCCTTGTTGTTTCCTAATCATTTTTTGCAATTATAGATTGATTGCTTTGCAATAAAAACAATGTATCAATGTTGTAAAACAATGACATAAAACGATTACGTTAAATTTGGTGTTAATAGAGAAGATTCCAATCGCAGGATAGTTGTATAGGGCACTAGTTACATAGTAGCTGGTTGTATTGAATACATTTTCTTCTAGTGTATTGCTAAAATACAAGCAAGTGCAAGCTAGAAAATTGCAAAGAATGATTTGATACACCTTTGTGGTCTGATTCTACACTAGATTGCAAAGTGATGATAGGCCCAAGTTTAGGATACAACAAGATGTTTACTCCAATAATAGTTGTTATCATATTTCTTGCACTTTTCTATTGGTTTCACTAAAAGAAAAATGTATCTACTACAATTAGCTAAAATGTGACTAAGTGTCTTATACAACTATCCTACGACTATAGCCCTCTCTATTTGCACCAAATTATTATATCATTGTTTGACGTCATTGCTTTACATCATTAATACAATGTTTTAGTTGTAAAGTAGTCATAGAATGAAGTATAGGATTACAAGAGTTGTAACAAAGTTCAAATTTAGAATGAATGTGAGTTATTCTCCATCCAATATTCATCATAGTCAGTTGTTGATGTGGACTAGTTCACAATTTATGATATCCACCATGTCAATTTGTAGTTGCAAAAAACAATCAAGAAATGACTAGGAAACAACTACAACTTAGTTGTTTCCTAGTTGTTTTGTAGTTGTTTAGTAGTTGTTTCTTAGATGTTTCCAAATCATTTTTCAATTGTTTTATATCAATTGTCCTATATCAATTGTCAAGAGTACCATTAGGCTGAACATATATAACAACGTTGCTAGTATGTGAGCGGTGAGCGGCGAGCAATGAGCGGTGAGCGGCAAGTTGTGAGCGGTGAGCATTGATTTAAGATGAAAAAATATAAAGTTGGATAGAAATGGATGAAAATTGGATGAAAAACATGTGGAATGAATGGATGAAAGTAGATGAAAAAACGGATGAAGATGGATGCAAGAAAATGGACTAAAAAAGGTCTAAAATTAGAAATCATTCCACTCCGAATTGGTCAAAATTATAACTTTACTACTATAGTGCCTATGACCGTGGAAGTGAATTGTCTTAAGAGCATAGACTATAGAGTTGAATGAAATTGTTTTAATGGCATATAAAAAATCCTAAGTAGACCTATTACCGTGGACATTTTTAGGATTTAGGGTCATGTAGACTATGCAAGAAGAAAAATTGAAGGAATTCCAACCCTATACAAAAAATTTAAGGTATAAGGTTCTTCTTTCTAATACAAAAACTCAGCTACGTCTCTTCACATATTTTAGCAACCACATGCAATATAATATAGGTAGGGTTTTATTCATTGAAGTTAAATATTATAGAATACTTACAACTAAAATAGGCAATAGTGAAAGTGAAAAATCTAGTATAAGTAATGTATGTAGCCAAAAAATCAAGACAATTAATTTTTTTTGCATACAATTTAAGTTCTAAAAATTAGGATTCTATATATTGCATTCAGTAGGTTTTGTAATTTTCTATGTACAGTTGGGTATATTGGGTCAGGCTAGCTTGGATTTAATAAATTATTGGTGTACAACAAGGAATGAAAAGGAAACATTTTGGTTTCTCTGAATTAAAATGTATTTATGATAAACATACAAGGTATTAAAGATAAAGCAAAATTTCAAACACACCAGCAAAACTATCAACAAAAACAATAGGAAATGCAAAAAACATTTAATTTCTCTAAATCATAATGTTTCAGTGATAGAAATACTTGTCAAAACGTAGTGTGTTAAAGTTACAAGAAACATTTACACCAACAAAACCTTCAACCAAAAAAAATAGGGAATGAAAAAGAAACATTTTGGTTTACCTAAACCAAAATGTTTTAATGATAAAAATATGGAATCTTTATCATATGAAATATAATAAACCACAATGTAAAATATAAGTAGAAAGAGAGTAAGAGGAATTAAACAATAAACTCAATGCTGAAAGTGAAATGGAAGTAGTGGCCCTTTTAGTCTCACTACACATTCATTGATGAGTACACAAGGTACAGAAGTTGATATCATTTAGCAATAAAAGAACCTAATTTAGAGCTAAATGATTTAATATCCCACTGAGAAGGATCTTCTTGACTTCATTGAAACTGAAACTTGGAGCATGAATGAAGACATCTATTGTTGACTCAAGGTTGCAAACGACAGAAAAAATAAAATAAAGATGTTTACAATTTGCCCATTGTCCTCGCTTGCCTAATGACTTGGTGGCCATTTCTTTGAAATATGGACATGAGCACTCTGGAAATGATGAAATGGTAAGCATATATTGCTCAATTTTTGGCTCCAATCTAGAGTCGAGGCAAACAATACAACCAAATCCAGGGTGAGGAACTAGTGTTACCCGACGAATGCATGCCTTCAGTGTAATTGCAGATGCACAATTGTTTGCTTGTTTTGTTGTTGGCGCCTTCGAAATCCGACGAATAGTTTTTCTAGACCGGATTTTAGGATGCTCATTTGGTGAATCTGGAATAGGATAAGTAGAGACCACATCTATACCTCTTTCTCCACCAAATAGTCTTCGGGGTGAAATAACTTGACGTTGAGGAAGTTGAAAGCCAGCCGTTTCAAATGCCAAAATCTCTTGCATTGACAAATTGGTGCCCATTTGGACAGGCCATATGGTAGGGACAATAGGTTTTGACAACACCCACTTCCGACTTGTCCCCTTAACACAACGTTCAATGTCGTCATTGCAAAAGAAAAATTGCATTTGCTCATTTCGATTTTTCGTATAATTGGTCATCATACCTGTATATGTTGGTGCTGCTGTGGCAATGTTGCTCTAAACAATTTTTGCTGTACACTTCTTCTTTGAAATAGCTTGGAAGGCAAAACATGCTTTTGCTGAGGTTTTGGGAAGCCTTACAATGTGCCACTGAAACTCATCACAATTGCTCTCTTGAATTGCTAACACATGAGGAACTCTGTGAGTAAATCCTTCTCTTAAATTGTCCTCAGCTTCCATTGGATCCTCAATCTCTACATCTGCACTTTGAAAAACATCTTCAATAATCGGATTCAAGTTTTGAACACTTGAAGAGGCTCTTTTTGACCTTGTTTGAATGCGTGGATGAGAAAAATTCACTTTATTTGGACGATGAGAATCATATTCACAACCCAATGGTATATCTGGCTTCCGCTTCTGTGATCCAAACACTTCCTCCTCTTCTAGACAAGGCTCCCTGTTGAGAAATTCCTTCACTCCTGGAATGTTGGACATAGCTTCAGTCAGCACCTTAGGATTTCTCGAGCGTTGAGCTGATCGTTGGGCAACTCGAAGTCGCAATTCTTCTTTTCCAGGTCCAGTACCAGCTTGATCGCCTTTTAGATATTGATAATACTTCACCATTTGCATAAAGGCTCTAACATAGTCATCAACAGTGGCAATGTATAAATCACTTCCTCGATTGCCAGATTGTTGAAGCCATTTGTTATGGACAGTTTCGGCTAGATTACACGAAGGCATTTCCGTAAGCTCAGATTCACTAAGTTTCTGAAATGACATAGCAAAAATGAAGACCATGTTAGAGAAAATGAAAATGTATTGAAAGTATAACAGTATTGCTATTAATATTGATAATATAAGTGTAATAATAATAATCTAAGTAAAACAAAAATTATAGTATGAACCAAGGAAAGACTATATACTTCCATCATCAAGAACAAAGAAAATGGATATCATGTTCAGTTTATGTGGTTCTTTAATGAAAGGAGTAGAAGAGGAGATAAAACTATGTTATTGTTGCAAATGAAGTAGCTAGACCTGCTTCATGTCTAGTCTTGAAGTTACAAATACAAGAGATGAGGACCTAAGTCTCACTGTCCTCGTTGACGAAGAGTTGTGGTCTCCAATTTAAATCAAAATGTTTGATAAGCAATGCAATGAATAATAATCACCTATGCTCTCTATGATGATTTAAATATATAGCAATTTCAAGAATTATAGTGAAATGGATACAATAAATCCATTTACAATTTGGCATTGTTCAAATCATTAGTAATAGATAAAAAAAACTCAATTTAAAAAATAAAATTGCTATGAACAAATTGGTGTTTGAAGTAGAATTTGATGAAAAAAAGATACTTACAAGTTGCCTAATTCCTCCCCATTGGTGGTAACGAAAATGCCAAAACGACAACCAAAGTTCCAATCGCCGAAGTCCTTCTGTTGTAGCACCAGATGATAGCCACCAAGCTTTGATGGCAAGATATCGAGTTTCTGATTCTTCAGTGGATACCGCACTCTTGTATTGTTTGCACAACAAACGATGCTGATCTTGTAAGTCCGATCGAATATCAGCTTTTGTATGTTTTTCCATTGATTGAGTCCAATGAAAAAGGCAAGTCCTTTCTTGGTTTTCCATTGGAACATGAATGTCGCCTGATCCATAGATTGTCCTTACAGCATTCCAATTTGCTTGGGCACTATCAGCCATGAATCCCTTGAATTGTATGTGAGATACACCATGTCTTGCAAGAACCGAATTTAAATTTTTCCAGAATACAATTTGAGCGGCACAGTCTTCAGATTGCATATCACAGACAGCAATAGTCATAACGCGACAATACATGGAGTCATAGACATGGCATGCTATAGTAGTCCAACCCTTGACACGCTTAACATGATTAAACATCAGCCAAGCATTATGAAGGTCACCGCCTGGTTGCATTCGCTTGACTAAATCCACTCCACTACCAGGTCCAACTTCTGACATTTTGAAGACAAAAACTTTATCCATATCCGACCCTTGACCTGGAAATTTATTCTCTTGAACAAACGCCCAAGTGCTCGTCCCCCTCAATTTTGTAATGCTATCCATAACTCCAAACCTCCTTAAGTATTTGAATGAAGTTACCTCATTTCGAATATTTGGTAAGCTGAAGTATTTGCACTTATCAAGAACTGGAAGAAGTTCATCAATATTGAGAGTCTTTAGCGGAGCTCCATCTGGACGCAATAGAAGTTCTCCTACAAGCTCTTTCGTAGCCTCCAATACAATTGAGGAGTTCGTGGCAATTGGTGTTCTCTCCATCTGTTCTCCAATAAGAATACGAGTTCGCTCCTTGATATCTCTGAGTTCACTGTCTTTGACAGGATGGTCATGAATGCCAAGATGTACAAATGCATGGGTGAAGTTATGCTTTCCAAACACATAATATACCTTTGCCGGACAACTAGCAACACACGACGGAGGTTGCTTGCATATTTTACAAACAAGTGTTGATCCTTGAGGATGTACACTCTGAACTTCCAATAGTGATGGTGTGAACCCTTCCCATTCTAACTCATTCACAGGCTTCATTCGATGAACACGACTAAGAAACTCACAGTCTGGAT
Source organism: Climacium dendroides (assembly GCA_950106755.1). Taxonomy (NCBI): domain Eukaryota; kingdom Viridiplantae; phylum Streptophyta; class Bryopsida; order Hypnales; family Climaciaceae; genus Climacium; species Climacium dendroides. The sequence goes on along the minus strand of OX467082.1, from coordinate 43,198,535 downwards.
TAAAGCACTGAAGATGTTCTATGCATGAAGATGTGCGGAATGATAATCCCATAGTATTTTTGATATTCGTCGTAATAGTTTTAGACCAGACATGGCCATCGTACCGCTTATCCATCCCAATCATTTGTTTAGCTTGAGATAGAGCAGTAAAAGTGGTGAGCGGTGGAAACTCAAAAATGACATTACCATTGAAAGTTGGAGGTAACACACTCACTCTATGAATAATAATACTGTCATAATCAATTTTTTTCAGCACATTTCTACATCCTTTCAATGTTCGCAATGCTCTTAAACAATCAATCACTGAGGTAACAACTTTGTTGCCACTAGAGGGATTGGCAAATAACGGCTCACTAGAGCTTGGCAAAGTACTCGAGCTCGGTGTAGCCTTGGAGTCAGACAAAGTACTCCAAGTTGGCAAAGTACTCATACTTGGCAAAGTACTCGAGCTCGGTATAGTCCTAGAGTCAGACAAAGTACTCCAAGTTGGCAAAGTACTGGAGCTAGGCAAAAATAACTCTGAACATGTAGTCTTAGAGCTTTGCAATTGCGCAGGGGAATTAGTATTAGAATCATCACTTAGAATGGTGACATCATTTGTACCAGGTTCTAATTTCACTTGTGCTACTAAAGGTGTTTGAAGTGAAGACGTAGATGACTGATGAGGTATAGAAACGCCCATAGAAGTTGCCATGATGGATTCGCGTAATCCATACACCCTAAATTTACCAGGCTTCAAATGCCACACTCTACCAGCACCATCGGAAGCAGGGAGTTGACCAATTGTGTGAGTAAGATCTCTACTATGGTCATCAAAAACTTCTTCATCAATGTGAAGTGAGTCCTCGTTCAATTGGAACCTACGACTTAATCGAAATGCAGAAACCACAGCAAAACCATCTTTGCCCACTAAAAATGTTATTGGAACCCCTTCACCATTTGCCCTCACAATCGCCATCTCTGTAAAATTGACCATTGCTGGAAGACAATGGCCTTACGAAAACAACATCCTAGTTTACGCTCATACTGCACTAAGAAAAAAAGAATTGAAAAGAGGGAGATTGTGTTGGATCCAAAACTATAGTTAGCAGGTGTTATGGTGAAGTGGTTTACAATGACTTTAGTGATGGTTAGTTAGTAGTTTAAAAAACATAATAATGATGAACTTTGACAAGAGTGCAAGAAGTGACATTCAATTTTTTTTCTTTAAAAGAATCTCTTAAAAGAAAACCAACTTCAAAAACACGATTATGAAATTTGACGGATGTAATGTTGTAAGTGTTGTTTGTTACATAAATACAGTACCACCTTTATTATAACGTAAACTTGCGATTTATTTGGCGCTACAGCTACTAGTGTCAGTGTATATTAAAATAAGAAGGAAAGTACTGAAAAGGAATAAATGACTACGTTTCTTTCTATCTTTTACTACTGATTCATACAATTGACGGCTATTTCAAATACTAGCTACTTTAAATATAGATCTTGACATGTGCAGTCTTTAATGAAGTGTTTTATCTATTAGTTCATTTGAATATTAAAATTGTACAACTGCCAATTACCCTTTGCCAAAGATTTTGAATTCTTTTGTCAGTGCTTCTTGCCTACCATTTTTATTAGAGTTATAAGACTTCATTGTATTATTTCTGTCTTCAAGGAAGTTTGAATTTGTAGTACATTAGGTAGCGCACTACCGCTCTATCGCACTAGCGCATTAGGTAGGTGTCATGTTTTGTTGATGTGAAGGAAGATGTATGAGAGATTAAGGCATACGTATTTGTTACTTTTTCCATGGCTTTGAAAAGCTAAGTAAGGTAGTTTTGGAACGTACTATTTGTTTGAAGTGTTTCTGAATGATAGATAGTTTGGAGGTGACAAAAAGGCGCTATGGTGATGGTTGTTGTGTAGAGATGTACGTGTGATAGATCAGATGCTTGAAGAAATCGAGCCCACTGAGTCTGAAGTTGCAAGTAGGTTCATAAAGAAGAAGAGAAGAAGACGCAAATTGTATTACACAACTCCAAAGGAAAGATCAAGAGCTAAGATGAGAGGGGCCAAAGTTGTAAGTAGAGGATTGCAAAGTCATGGTCAGACATCTAAGGCACTTGATTTCGGTGACGAAGACGTGGCCAACATTGTTGACAATGGTTCCTTACATCATATTAAAATTATTGAAGAACCAGAGGTTGTTGTTGGAAGAGATGAGGGCAATGCAGATGGCGAAGAAGACGACATAAGCGAGTTGGAGAGTGATGATGAAAATGAAGAAGAAGATGAGGAGCCCACGGAAGGTAGACAAGATTTCGTAAGTATATTATATTATTTAAGCATCTGAAGTGAATGTTTTGAAAAGGATTTTGTAGGGTTTTATTTAAAAAGACCATTGCCAAGTACTTTTTTACTAGCTAAAAATGTGAAAGTGTAAGCAGAAGCTTGAAAGTGTAGAAAAATGGACAATGAGATTATCAGATGGTATAGTGAATGAATATGATTTTTTTTGTTGGAGGTGAAATGGTCACAAAACACATATATGTGCAGTTCGAGAAGACGATTTTAACGGTATATAGCATGCAAAAAATGGATGCTTATTGACTGTTTTATGGCCTAAAAACAAATACAGCATATTCGAATCTGACTTGAAATCTTCAGATCCGGAAGATTTTCAGGCCAAATCTTGCCCTCCGTCTTTTTTGCAAACTTTGAGGATTTTTATAAAATCATTGGTGTGTCCAAAACTTCTGAAAAAAATTGAGGTCAAGGCTGAAGTTATAATCTACATGTGATTTTTTTTTTATTTAAAATCTTTAAAATTGCAAAAGTTATTAACAAGATTCCTTTGCCCTAAATCTACCAATTTTATACTCTTTTTGTTTTTTGTTTTTTGTTTTTTCTTCCCCACATTTAGTTAGCATCCAAGTTCCTTAGGGTTTAGGCATGCTGGCTGACGGCTCGTCAACGAGGCAGTGTTTTGCTCACACTTCGGGGCGGGCGATTGTTGCAAATGGAGGAGGAAGAGCTTGCGGCGAGTTTTCCAATGGGGGCGCATGGAGCGCACGAAGACGCTCAACCAGAGATTGAGGTTCGCACTTTTATCTTATACATTTTTTTTGTGATTTTTTGTGATTTTTTGATCAATATGAATAGCAATTGAATAGATAGAAGTCCTTTGTTAGTTTAGGCTTTTCTTACAGGTGGTGCGATTGGAAGAGTCCTCGTTGACGAGGATGCCCAAAACTGCAGATGGTCTAATTTGAGTTTCTGTGAATGTTTCGTTAGAGGCTACCATTTCGAGGTGTCCTCATTGATGAGGATGCCCAAAACTGAATCTAACCTTAGTAACCTAGTCTGGATTTCTGCGAATGTTTTGTTACAGGATACCATTTCGAGGTGTCCTCGTTGACGAGGATGCCTAAAACTGAATCTAACCTGGTCCAAATTTCTGCAAATGTTTTGTCACACTCTAGCATTTCAAGGTGTCCTCGTTGCTGAGGACACTCAAAACTGAACCTAACCAGCCTAGACACTGATTTATACAAATGTTTAGTTACAAGCTACCATTTCAGGTTTTGTACATGAAGGAGGACATTCAAAATTGAATGTAACGTAGGCACTGATTTTTGCAAATGTTTAGTCACTGGCTACTATTTCGGAGTGTCCTCGTGAACGAGGACACTCAAAATTGAATCTAACCTAGATACAAATTTCTACGATGTTTAGTCACTAGCTACTATTTCGGGGTGTCCTCGTTAACGAGGACATTCAAAACTGAATGTAACCTACTCTAAATTTCTGCGATGTTTTGTCACTACCTACTATTTTGGGGTGACCTTGTTCATGAGGGCACTGAAATTTGAACCTATTGTACCCTGAAATTTTACAAATGCTTATTCACACACTACCATTTTAAAGACACCTAAAACTGAACCTATTCTACTCTGAAATTTTGAGAATTTTAGGTCGCTCCATACCATTTCAAGGTGTTCTCGTTAACAAGGACATCCAAAATTGAACCTATTCTACTCTGAAATTCTAAGAATGCTAGGTCACTTGCTACCATTTCGAAAGGTCTTTGTTCAGTTCAAATATACACATCATACATTTTTTAGAAATCTTACCTAATTAAAAATTCAACTTTGACTTTCCAATTTCAGATTACTTTGAACAATGACTTCATTATCAAAACAATTGAAGACTTCACTTACAAAGGAAGTGTTCTCTTTTTGTTTGAATCTTCTACAAGATGGACCTTTAGTGAATCCTCATTGACGAGGAATCCTTGTCTCTATTGTTATGTCAATGATTTCATATTTCTGATGCATACTAGGATTGTGTAGGCAAGGATCAAGTGTAAGGCAATTTTTTTGTTTTAACTTTGTTTACAAATGAAATAACGCTTACATCAAGTTTAATGTTTTGAATAAATCAGATGAATGAGGAAGAAGAAACCGAAATTACATATGCAGAGGAGGAAAGAGACAATGAAGACGATGGCATGACGGTTACCACACGAGGAACACAAAGAACTATAGCACCTCCTATTGTGCTCAGGGAAGACTTGCCACTACAAGTGGTCCAGGTATTAGTCATTTCTATATATTATGAAATTCTTATTTTTCTTATTATTTTGTGTATGTACAATTACTGAAGTCAAAACCTCTTAATACATCAATTTCTTTACAATTCTATTCTAAAATTCTCTAATGCAATTTCATTTGTCATTTTTTGAAGGTTGCATCTATTAATCTTGAAGATGATGATGAACCAAGGTGTGAATGTCCACCTACTGTTACTAGCGTGTTTGAGAGTGAGCAACTCCACCGCAAACAACTCAAGGTGGATACTACGGGACTAATCAACACTTTACGCATTCAACCATCTACAAAGTCTCGTCTTGAAGTCCCTTTATGTCGAATGATTGTTATGGATGAGGTTCGACCACTTGGCAAAATGGATGTTCAAAGATTGGAGAGTGAGTTCACGAACGGCTATCGAGATGGTGACAGAGTTTTATACATCTCACCATACAACAATTTCGAAAAAACTATGGATGTGACCGAAGAGCAGATTGCAAAGTGGGATCCTCATTGGCAACGTGTCAATGAGGAATTCGAAAATGAATTGAGGGCAGATGATGATCTAGCAAATTTGAGAGATAAGATGTTTTATGTTTGGGATGGAAATCATCGGGTTTCAGCTTGGATGCAACACATCAACAATTGTCACCCTGGAGAATATGACTGGCACAAACGAGTTCATTCCATTATACTAGATCCAAGAGGTCAAGTGGCAAACTTGCTCAACGCAATGAGCGACATCAATTGGTATGTAAACTTATCATTTCATTCACATGTATTTACATACAATTAGAATTTGAATTCATTGCCAATCACTTTCATTTCACCTTCACTTAAAATTTATTGTACAGGTCTACTGAGCACGACCATGTTAAGAACACAATTCCAGCTCGATTGCGCTGAATTAGAAACTTTGGAATTTTACCCTTGTCCGATTTCAAAGATCTGATCTCTCCCGAAGAATATCTTTATTGTGAGAAGGTGAAGGCGATGAGGCCAAGTTGGTTTTCCTTGACCATCAATGTCTTCATCTCTTTCTTGTATAAGGTAATACCTCTTTTTTCAATTTGCTTATGTTCATACATGTATACATGATTTCTGTAATTTGTTTGACATTTTTTTTTATTTGTAGCGGGAGATTGCAGTGGCCGCTGATGAAGCAGCTCGAGAGTATACACTACGAACTCCATTACAAGAGAGGAGTGCTCCAGGCATTTGGGAAGCCATGAAATTGGCTTCAGACAAGTTTATCAAGGCCATTCATGCCAAAGACTTTGATAAATATTTAGCTGTGGCACATCCAAAGAATGGAAATGACTTTCTCAAAGAGGTATAAACTCATTTCTACGCTACTTGAACTTGCAATTTTTTAATTTGTCATCATATTGCTTTGTTTCAATCTAATATAAATGTTGTTGTGTGTTTAGATTGACCGACACTTCAGTGAGAACCCAGTTCCTGAAATGACAATTGAAAAGCTTCAAAAAATTGCCACCGCCAATGTTGAAGCAAAACACAAGGCACGGTGGTTAAGGTGGTGGAATGCATCATTGACTGTACGACAATCTTACCGCTTTCCAGGGTCCAAAGACAAGGACCTCTTCTGGGATTCTTGGATCAACAAAGCATCTTTTTGGGCTGAGGTATTTAACTATGATCACAAAATATTTTTGGACTTATGATTTTCATGGTTTGATTTTTTTTTTTAATTTTTAATTTCATTTTAACAGATGGAGGAGGTAGTTGTAAAGATGATTACAAACATTTGCAAAGACGAGAATATTGTTGTTGATTGGACCATTCAAGGTATTCGAAAGCCCTCTGATTATGTCGAGAGTTGGCGCATTCTTCTTTGGGACAAAGCATTCATTCCATTCTTTGGAAACAAAGATGAGAAACTTTATACAAAGAAGACTATATTTAAAGAGTTTTTTGGAACTGAGAGTGTGGTGAGACGTGTTGTATACAGGTACTATCATACATTTGCATTATTGCTTTGATTTCTTATTATTTAGTTTTTGGTCTCTAAAAATAATATCATCTTTTTGTTATTGTTACTTTTACAAGTTCATAAAAATGTTTTTTTTTATATTGTTTATATTTCATAAACCATTTGTTGATCATAATATCTTTTTCTTCAACTTCAAGTACTTCATGCGGATTCTACTTCCCAAGAATGCAATTTCAGAGGAAGCTCTACCACCTTTTTTCCTTTCTTGGTTGCAAAAAGACTCTAATCTTTGCATGTTTACGTTTGAGCAATTGAAGAAATTCAAAGCTCCACACTTGGAAGCTGGAGGCTGGTACCTTGATTGTCATTGAAATTACACCCCCGACTCAGAGATTGCTGAGAGGACGACTCTTGATGGTGGGATACCTCCTCTTGTAGAACTTGACGAAACGCAAGAAAGGAATCCCAAAGAAACTCAAGTAAAAATAAAGGCACCAAAAAAAAAGCGGCTCACAAAGAAGGAGAAGGAAGAGATAGAGAGGGTGGAAAAAGAGAAGGCACAAAAAGAAGAAGCTGAGATAGGAAAGTCTCCAGAAAATGAGGTTGTAGTTGTGCCCTCAGAGAGTCATGAGACTACACTGATGTCAGACCCCGGTCATGATGAGAGTGTTGCACCCATTGCTCCAGGCTCCTCGTTATCAAATGTTGTTCATGCCACTGGAAACCGGATTCAAAAAAAGAAACATTTGATGTTTCCTTCAGCGAGTTCTTCTATGATGGAGCCTAAACACTCTCTTCATGTCTTTGTAGAGTGCACCTCTCTCATCACTCTCTTGAATAGTTTACAAGAGCCCACTGGCCCTGATCCTCGATGGGTCAAGTTGCATGAAACTATAGCTAAGGTATTGTATTCTAAATCCAATTTCAAAATTTTTCCTTTTATGCCATTGCTTTTGAAGTTTTTAATTCTAACTTCCGATGTATGGAATGTGTAGATTAGTGCTAGTTGCAACCGTACGGTCACATCGGACTTCTGCAAGAAATACAAGCATACAGGGCTTGATTTGATCATTGCAGACATTCCCGAGAATCTCCCTGTTCCAAGCATTTCGACCTCAATTCCAAATTGGAATTTGCGCAAAGAAAACTACGTTGAGACTGTCTTTGAGATGGCAGATATGTATTTGCATGATGACGGTGCCCTCCTACTCATACACTGCGATGACTGCAATTTGCTAAAAGAAGTTGATGAGCTAGCTGACCAATATGATATGAAGTTGGCCAAAGATTGGTGGGGGATCAATGAGCTACATCTTGCATCTGCACGCAACCCATCATTGACGGTAAGGGTTCAATTTGCTAAATTCTTTTTGACCACTTGTAAGGATTTGGGAGGGTGGTTGAATTGCAAAGGTTATGTATGTTGAAATTGAGTTTATGATTTGTAAAGACAATTTTTCTTCTAATAATTAACTTTGTAATGTTTCCAGTCTGTTCAATTTTGGATTCAATTGTTCATTCGGCGAGACATTCCTTCACGGTTCTCATTCCAAAAAAACCATGAATCTTCTTATGATGGTGAACCTTTGGAGAAAAATGATGCTCTCTTCAATCTCACGGACATTGAAAACCTTTCTATGAACGAGAAAGTTCCATGGAGAGGGCCACGTGAGAAGAATTTACCCTTCATGCGAGATCTCATTCTACAATTTTGCAAACCTAGAGATATTGTTCTTGATTGCAAAGCTGCAACATGTATTTTTTCTTCTATACTATAAAGTTTAACTCATCATTTTTTGAAAACCAAATTTTCATGATTTATTCATATATCTTTTGTTTTTATCAGGGTCATCCATCAAGGCTTGTTTGGAGACTGGACGGCACATCTTGGCCTTAGAAGATGATCCTCTCATTTTCAAGGCCATGATTGCTCCATTTGCCTCTGCCCTAGCTTCTATTCCTACAACCAAGGCTAGGATCACTACCCCACCACCTGATCAACCACCTGCAAAGAAGCCAAAGAGGAATCGATTTACTTCTTGTGCGTAAGTTGTCATTCATATGTTTTGTCATCATTTTTTATGTTATATGCATTTCACAATACTTACATGATTTCTCCATTGTATTTACTAACCTTTTTTTGTCTTGTGGAAACACTACACTAGAGCAAGTGCAAGATGCAAATGATCGAAGTCCTCCTTTCAGTTTCAATCTCCCGATTTATGCAGAAAAGATTGCTCAAGCATGTATTGATGCCCCATTTCCAGTAGTGAATCGGCATAAACTTCACTATGATCCAAAGGTGAAAGAGTTCTTGGATATAGAGGCAAATGAAGGAGAGGAAGGTTTAACCTCTAGTGATTCTAGCTCTAGTGATGATCTTTGAGTGGTCTCAATTTTTTAGTCTATATTACTATTGTGACTCTGAAGTGCCCTACTTATGGCATTTGCTTTATTATATGCATATTATGCAGGCATTTAGTTTTGAGCTTTTCATTTTGAATGATGTATCCAAGTGCGCCACATGTTTTAAATTATTGTATTTTCTATTCTTGGTAAGTATTTAATTTCTCCTTCTTTGCATTATCTCAAGAAAATATTTGTATGTAAATGTTTCAATATTGTTTATAATCTTAACAATTGCAATATCATGCCATATATATATATATAATTTTTTTGATGGTATTTCATTATTGTAGATTTTTCTTTTAAATTACTTTTAAGATACTTAATCTTACCATTGCAAGTCTTAAAATGACAAAAATCCATGGTCATAGATCTCCTTCCACTTTCATCAAAATTGTAAACCATCATTTTATTAGTTGTCCTAATTTTTTTATATTCCGTAGAATTACATGATCTTTTTAAATATAAAAATTAAAAACTAATGACAAATACACGGTAATAGGGGGGCTCTTGTAATTCATATTTTAAACTTTAATAAACCATTTTTGGCTCTAACATCTAAACTCTCCCCTCTTATAGAAGGTTATAGATGTTTAAAAATTATATAATCCTCATGCTTAAATCACACACTTTCAGGTTTAAGCTTCCAGGATCCCATGGCTTTAGGTCAAACTAGGATTAAAAAAATTCAGTCTAATTGTTTTGTAGCAAATTGATTACATGATTTTAGATACATTTATTTATAGTAGTAGGATTAAAAGTGGTCTTTTTCCTAAAATCCCTGCTCTATGCTCACTTTTCCCTGCTCCCCGCTCCCCGCTCCTTGCTCACATACCAGCATTCCTCCATATATAAGACTTGTAAGTAGTTTTATCCTTATATAATGAATTCTATTAATAAAAATTTAAATTTTATAGAGTTTGTAGATTTTTACAATTTGTAGATTTTGAAATCTACTAGTCACAATGAAGTCACAAATGTGCCACAAACAAGTTGCAAATGAGTTACAATGAAGTTGCAATGAGTCACAAACAAGTCACAAATGAGTTGTAGATGAGGCACAAATCACAAACAAGTTGCAATGAAGTTACAAATGAATCGCAAATGAATCATACATTAATTGCAAATGGGTCACCAATAAATTGTACAAGTCACCAATTCAGTGATCAACCTCACGTGGCAACAAATACCATATAAGCAACTACTTTGTAAAGTGCATTGATGAAGTTTCAAATAAACTAACCAATGAGAAACAATCCCATTTTGCCTTGCAACTACAATGTGACTAAAAAACTTGTCTTTAGCGATTGGGAGCCTCCAAATTCTCACTAGTTACAAATGTTCAATGCAACTCAAAAACCAATTGCTCTTTGTAGTTGCAAAACCCCTCATTTGCTTCTAGTGAATAGATTGAAACAAGAACAAGGAACAACATCCTTTTTGGCCAAGATTTGAGTAGAAACCCAATTAAAAGTTATCCTATTCTTACAATTACTCACAAACACCAATAATTTTATTAATTAATTTGGCTTAAACACTCATTGTCTACTTGACCATAATCTCTAATAGATTACTACTTCCTGGTACACGCTTAAACCAAATATCAAACCATTTGACTTCACAAAATCTGTGCACTCACTTAATTTAATCAAAGACTTGTACAACCAATCACTAACTTAATTTCTTAACCCAAAACTTCCTCACACAAAAAAATGATTAAAATGATTACAATGATATCCACTACACACATATAGAGAAATTAAACAAAATACTTCGGTAACCAACACATGGTCTTCCACCAATTAACACTAAACAATGTCAAATGAAAGCAAACAAAAATATTATGTATTAATAATTGACTTCACTTGGACTACTAGACTGAAGCAAATCATGTCAAGATCAACAATGCTAGCATGGTGAGCATAAAAATGTGAGCCTATGAGCCTTGAGCCTAAGTGTAAGCAGGTATTCTACAACTATTGAAGGTGCCTATAACATAAGTATTCTATAACCATAGAAGGTGCTTATAACATGGATACCTATAATATAAGTATCTTATAACCATAAAAGGTGCTTATAACATAAACACCTATAATGTAAGCACAGATAATATAAATATCTTATAACCATAGAAGGTGCTTATAACATATACACTTATAACATCGACACCTATAATATAAATATTTTATAGCTATGGAAGGTGCTTGCAATATAGGGACCTATAATGTAAGAGCTTAAGCTCCTAGGCTCACATTTCTTGGAGTCAAATATTTGTATTGTGTAAAATGTCAAGAAATTAGTGAGGGGCAACCAAATTTCACTATTCAATGTAAGGTCTATTGACTATATCCTTTTACATTTCACATCACAATTCAATTTTCTCAAAGAACATGGTTTTTAACTTGGTAATATTCAAACTTAAAAGTTGTTTTTACAACTTTTGTTTTGTTTTTCTAAATGTTACATATGTATAGTCTCCACATGCATTCTTGGATTTGTTGAGAAACTTCTTTGAGTGTGTTAAATTTGATTTTTTTCTATAGAAAAGACAACAAAAGATCCTCTATTAGAATCTACTATTGAATTTACAACTACATCACTCTAAAAGCAAGAATTTAGGAAAATAGTACTATTTGAATTGACAATGGATAATTTGGTGAAGAGTATGGCTTTTTAGAAACGCCTTCAAGATTCTAGATGCTATTGGCTAGTTCCAGAATGGCTAAGCCACAAAATTTGAGTTTTTTTGTTTTTCCACCTTATATTTCAATTTATTTAGTAAATTTATACTTTTAGTACAACAAAATTCCACCAAAAGTGTATGGGGTTTAGTGTACTATCCTAAAGCACTCAAGCTCTGCAATTGTCCACCTCCTCAAATGTTCACTATTTATATATAAATGTTGCTTTTTTTTTGTTGGACAAGCAATGCACATTTGAGGAGGTGGGCGAATTTAGAGCCCTATGCCATTTCAACTTCAAAAACTCACAACTAATTCCATGAAGCTCCAAAAAATACAAAACAACTTGGGTTAGATGCCAATTCCATTTGTCTTTCGAAAATTTACCAAAAAAACATTTCAAAAATTTTCACCTCCCCAAATTCAGTTTCAGCTCTTAAAATGGGTGCTAGATGGACCTGCTACCTTAGTCCATTCCAAAGTACACAAGACGTTCTTCCTGTTGATGTAAGGTCTTCCCACAGTAAGCCTAACCCTTAAACGTTGAGGTGGACATTTGGCATCCGATGGATGACAAAGAATCTCTCCATATAGGACAGAAGTGCAACTATTCATCCTTAGAATTGTGTACAAAAAGGGGACATCTTCTACAATACTTTGACTTCCAATGAATGCTTTTGCAATTTTTTAAGCCAATGATTCACACGGTCATGAAACCTGATGATTTTCAAGGTCACCCCCTCATCCTTCAAGGGTTAATCCATCCTGCGCGCGCATCCCAATTCGAAAGATTGAATAAAATAGAGCACGAAACTCAAAACTCAAATGAAGCGAAGCCGCCTTACTGGAGGTTCAGATTGCGGACGATCTTGCAACAAGAGAAAATTGCAGCACAGAATGCGTTTCCTCGGCGAGTGGGTGGTCGTGAGTCTCGTGCGGCACCCGATCGAAGGGAATCGTGGTTCTCGTGACGAAGGGAGCCACTCACAGTCAGTGTAAGTTGAGCTTACCGGCTGAACTTCATTGCATCTCATTCATATCCTCTCTTGAATGTTTTCGAAGCCTTTTTTGTATTCATGTCTTGCGTGCCACAACAAATATCTTATCTCAGCTTTTTTCTTCGCCTTTTCCATCAAATCCATGGTGTCCGTCCTATCCTGTCTTTTGTTGGTCAATAAATTATCACTCAAATATGATGCTCTTGTAGGGCTTTTGTGAAAAGCTTGGAGAGTGGAGAGAGTGGGTGGGTGTCGACTAGATAGGAACCGAAGGAATGGAAAACGTGTTGAAGTGCGGCACAGATTTGGAATAAGGGAGGCAACCCATTCAATCTGACCACTTCAGCAGATACACATGTCTCTGCAGCCAGGGCGGGTTTCTTCAGCCTGTGTGAAAATTTTCCCCTGGAGAAGCACCGGTAGTCGATCATCTAAGCGATTTTGGAGCATGGTGAGGAGTATGAGGTGATGGAATTTTTTTCCCCCATTAATGTAGGAAGATAGGAAATATGGGGATAGCAAAATTTTCAGAATTTCATTCCCAAAATTGAAATTACTGTGAATTTTGGGAGCCCAAAAGGGCATTTGTCCAAAAGCCAATGTCTAGAGTCTTCCAATTCCAATCATTCAAGAACTACTTTGCCACTCATTACTTCCTACTTTCTTGCTCACTACTTTAGGACATGTGAAATACTGAAATAACCTTATTAGTTCCAACCTTAGAAAGGACACAAAATATACATTCCAAACTTGCGTTCCAACTTAAGGTTGGAAATAGGCACCCTACAAGTTGGATACTGGGTGTGGTTGATAACTGGTACTTCTACCTTAAAAGTTCAAAAGGTTTTTTATAATTTTCCAGATTTTTATTTCTCAAAACATGATTATTATGCATTTTTTAGCTAAACATTATGTTGGACCCATACCGTTTATATAGACCTTCTTATTTCTAACCAAGGGTTAGTTGCAAAATTCACCAAGGGTTGGTTGCAATATTGAGAGTTTTGTAGACAATTGTAATGTGCCACAACAACATCGGGAACTATGCCATAATTGATCACTATTCATCTCTTCCTGCATGGAAAGAAAGTAATCTACGTTACCAAAATGGGGGTGATCAAGAATGGGTTGCCTCCCTTATTTAGAATTCAAAATGCCAGAACAAAAGTATGACTGATTGAAGGAATTGTGAAGGTATGAACACCATGGTTGTCATATTGGACAAGTTACTCTTCATTTCTTGTCTTGTAGGACGAGTTACTATTCATCAAATGTATTTGAGAGGTACATTTGATGAATAGTAACTCGTCCTACAAGACAAGAAATGAAGAGTAACTTGTCCAGTATGACAACCATGATGAACACTAATTAAAGCTGAAGTATGAGAAGCATTACTGACAAACTGTCAAACTTTGACAAAAATTGAAATGAAATGTAATCATGGTTTTGAAAGGGGATGGATATCAAAGTTTGCAACCAGTTTTTTATTCACTTTTTGAACCATTCACTTTTCAAACCATAATTACATTTTGTTTCAATTTTTGTCAAAATGTATTTTCGCTTTCAATTTGGCATGTCTTGACAATTAACCTAGTTTTGACAATTTGTCTTGCCAATTAACCTTGGAGAGTTAAATATGTGTTTTGCAATGATGCTTTCACTTGACTTTTGACAATCAACTATGATGCAACTGTTTTAAAATAGTATTTCCTTTTAACTTTGATATGTTCTTCTACATCTTTGTCATAGTATCGAGAGTGCAAAGTCAACAAATTTACAAAATTAATGTCACTTCAAATTTTTGTGCAAATTAATACAATATTAAAAAGAATATTTTAGCCTGCAAAAGTTTATTATAATGTGAACTTGGTAAATTAGTGTCACATGTACTAATCAAACAAGCAGCTATTGCTATAAGAGTCTCTATCTTTATAGCACTGACTTACTTTGCAAATGAAGTCAATCTCAAACTTGATTAACCCCTTAAAGATGTTGCCCTCCAAAAGAGTTGGCATATGTTGATCATTTCCAAACACTTAAAAATTCCCCCAAAATTCTTAGCTGAACAATAGTATATCTTTGACTTGGTCTGAAATTTACAACTTGAATGGGATTTATGTGCTACTCAATTTCTCCCTCTGTATACAACAAGGAAGAGCATATAGAAAACAACAACATAATTAAAGATTAAGGTAAAGACACCCATTCCTGTCCTTGAACCCAATTCAACCATGATGTACCAAGGATGCACATTTTCTTTGTAACAATGTACTTTAGAGATACATCATGATGGAATTGGGTACACGAACAAGAATGGGTGTTTCACCATATATGTACACTAAATAGTGAAATTAGGTTGCCTTAACAATTAGGTTGCCTTACTCAGGAAAGTTATCTCATGACTCACCACTTGTCTATATGGAGGCACATGCAATTCTTTAAAAACTCAAGTCATGAACGAGTGCACCAACCCATGCAAGACACATGGTTCATAACATTATTAACCTTCCTTGGGGGGGACCTTTTTGCTCCCCAAAAATCAGGAGCCCTCAACAATAGCCTTGCCAATGACATACCGAACTCTAACAACTTGATGCTACATCACCTCTGCCCAGCCAATGACTTGTGCAACATTATAACTAAACTCTCCCCCCGGTATATAGGAGGGAATTATACCTCCACTTGGGGGGTGAAACCAAGCTGGTTAGCAATGTTATGTTCCTACATTATTGCATCCTTCTACAACAACTGCACTTATTCATATAGTGTAAAATGTCGAGAAATTAGTGTGGGGCAACCTAATTTCACTATTTAGTGTAGCTTCGTTCTGTGCAAAGCCTCCAGTCCAAAAGAGTGATGAAAGATCTTTCATACGATCATCCGTCCCCAAAATCATTCATCCATGATTTACGCACATGTTGGGGAAGCAGGCTGGCAGCGTGGCTCATGTGTGGTTCCCGCAAACGGGCGTCAGCGTCAAAGAAACAGACGCCAGCTCCTGCTGACCACGGCCCCCTCCACTATAAGAGCGTCCGCTGTCTGCTCCACTTGGAACATCGCCTCCACCTCATTATTTCGCCCTGATCTCATTGTTTCAGTCGTCCTTCTGTCTTCCTGCAGCAGCCCTCTCGCTCTTCGCCATGGCCAACACCGAATGCACCTTCATCATGATCAAGCCCGATGGCCTGCAGCGCGGCCTTGTGCGTCCTCGCTCCTCCTCTCCGGCCTCTCGATCGAACTCTGACTTTGTTGTTTTGCAATTAGTTTCACGTCTTCTTGCATTCATTAGATTTAATTCCCGTCATGGAGTGTGTCTCGATGATTCTCATTCTCACGTTTGGAAATGAAATCGGATGTGCAGGTTGGAAACGTCATCACCAGGTTTGAGAAGAAAGGATTCTTCCTCAAAGGTAGCGAACCAATTCAATCTTTAATTGTCCTAGCCTCCCATGGAATTGGTTCTGTTTGTGTAGTGATCGCCGGCGAAGCTCAAGTTAAGGATGCTAGCATGCATTGAAGTATCAATGAAGCTCAAATGAATGATGCTTGAAGCTCCATGGCGTTAGTACTTCTGTGTAGCATGTTGGTTGCATGCTTTGAAGAGCTAGGTTGCTAGGAATTTCGATGAACAATGATGTGGACGATAGATCTGGTCACTCTTTTCCTAATAACGCTTCGTTGTTGAAAGCTTATATGCCATCAATTACATAGTAATAGGAATGATTTATCTCACGCATGCAATTGGACTTCATATGCTCGCAAGCTTTTCTTAAGCAGTGAATGATTCTTTGTTTATGTTGCCTTAATTACGATCTGCTTTCATGTTCTGAGCTTTTTGATGTTTATCGGTATTGTGCGATCGGCAGCCATGAAGATGGTCCAGGTGGGACGCGCCTTCGCTGAGAAGCACTACGCTGAACATTCCAAGCAGTCCTTCTTCCCGTCTCTGATCCAATATGTTACATCTGGGCCAGTGGTTGCCATGGTTTGGCAAGGTAAGGACGCCGCTGTCACTGGTCACAAGATAATCGGACTCGCCGACCCTGCTGCCTGCGAGGCTGGAACCGTTCGTGGAGATCACTGCATTGACATTAACAGGTAGGACGGACGTGACTAGCTCAGTCTTTTTTTTGACACAGGAACGATACTCTTTCCATGCCAACAGGATATTTTCCTTATTCTGAAATTCATTCTGTGCTGGCCTTGTTCCTGCCTGTGTAAAACTACTGAGTACTGCTACAAATAGGTGTTGGACAAGCAAGTTTGGATGGTTCAATGAATCATGGTTCTGAAATAGTGTTGAATTTAAGGATCGATACTAACCCCTGTTGTTTATTGAAAGCTAGTGTAACTATGAATTGCTTTTGTTGCTTGCATCTTTCAATAGCCATTAGTTAGAGGAGGATTCCCTTGCTTGTGAAATTGTTGTTGCTGTCAGTAAGTTGAACCCCATCGTTTTCCTGTTCTGTCCAGGAACCTCATTCACGGAAGTGACAATGCTGCGAGCGCCAAGAAGGAGATTGCTCTTTGGTTCCCTGAGGGCATCACCGATTGGACGAGTGCTATCCATCCTTGGGTCTACGAGAATTAAATAAACGATTAATCGTTTGGGGGATACAGGACGGAGCCGTTTGTATATGATAGTTTGTGCGTGCATCGTGAGTTTGTTGCAGAAGTTGCACTTTTCAATTCCTATAGCAACTCTGATTTGGTTGGAGGCGACTGAGCAGGTGTCCGAGGAAAATAAATCTCCTTCCAACAGGTCACAGATTTGGCTAGGTTCATCTCAAATTGTACTCACCTTTTGGGTCACTCTTCGACATGTTTTGGGCATGTTGTTTGGACTTGTCCACATGCAACATATATAAATCAATATATATGTGTGTACACTGTTTCGATTGAACCACCGCCGATCCTCCATTTCGGTTGTTCCATAGTTATCCTGTGTCGGTGCTTTTTCCGACCCTTCTTCCATGATATTAATTCCTCCGTACTATACATGCAATTAACTAATTCGACCTCTAGCAGAATTGAACACCGACTTGGGAAAATCTTTGAACAGTCACCAACGAACGAATGCATGTTGGATATTGTAAATGAATGTTTCACCAAGTTGCAGACAGATTCAAGTTTCCATCAACTTGAATGAAGATCATCGATCACAAAATTCCATCATGACTGTGAAGATCGATCTAGCTGGATATGAACATGCAACCTGTACGTATTGAAAGGCATGTTCTTCATGTGCTACCTCGAAGTGCGAGGTCTGAATCATATTCCGCACTGCTGTGAAAGATCAAACAACCGAGCTAGCTAGCTACAGAATGCAATATTTACCATCTGCTGTGTTTAGATTGATTATCGAGTCGTACCGTACTGTTTATTTGTGCTTGGATATGAGCTAGCATCGATCGCAGGAATATTCTCGACCCATACTTTTGGAATCTGAGAAATCAGATTGGCCTGGTACATTCTTTCCAGTCGTTACCTTCAGCTTATCATCCCTAGCTAGCAAGTTTCACAATGATGAATTTCATTACAAACGTGTTGCAGCAAAGGGAGGGCCTAATCATTCGTTTGGTGCATTGCATTCTACGCCTTGACGCCAAAAAGTAGCCGATGGATGGCCGAGGATCAGTCCTTTTATTCATTACGGAAGAGCAGATGTTCATTCTTGGAATTTTGTGTGGAAAGGGAAGGTCTTGCACACTAGTTTGACCGTCCTCCAATGAGTTCTTTTGGGTATTTTTAAGCAAATGACTTGCATGGTACTCGAAAAGGATGATTTTCAGTGACTAGCTAGTCCCTTGTTCCAAGGTTTAGTATTTCTTTCTTGGTATTATAAAACTTTCTCTCAAGTGGCACTGTTAAAATTCATTGGGTAGCCATTAGTGGATAGAAATCATTTCTCATCTACATTACTTGTACTGTGGCCTACTAGCCTATGCCATTGCCACAATAAAAAAAAGAGTAAAGAAATCTTCTAATTTTGTAACTTCTAAGAACTTCAAATATCAATAACTTTCACACTGTGAATCTAAACACTACAAAATCAAACCTATGCACTCCTCCTTGTAGAGAGCTTTCCAACGGTACTAAAAATGTAACCGGTGAATGCACAATCCACAAGAGCTCACTGTAACAAACAAACAAACAAGCAAATACATAGTCTAACTTTACCCCCCTAGTCCTAAATTGTGTTTTTTGGCAACATAGAGATTTTGGCCAGCTTAGTATGAATGAATTTTTTTTTTTTTTCCTTTGAAATATTCATGCAACATCTGCCCAAGGAGTAGCTTTAGGGCCCAACAATTTTCATAATTTTTTACTACATGGTTCAAAAGTTATTGTATGATGTGTAATTTTTAGTGTTTGGTAGGCAACATAGGTAGCTCAAAAAAATTCTAAAAAAAAGCACTTTTTCAAGAAATAAAAATTTGAAATTGATTTTCTAGATTTATATATACAGGAAAAGATTTAAATCATTCCATTTTAATTAATAAGATGAAAGTTATGAGGAATTTTAGTTTGGGGGCAATTATGGATTTTCTACTCTAAAATAAACTTTGAAGTACTTTGTTTAATTCAATTTTCTATATTTTTTGAAAAAAATAAAATCATAAGATGTAGATTGTTTATTACAACATTACAACCATTGGGATTGTCATATTTTAATTTCATAAATAAATTATGAACAATTTAATATTTCGAAACATTCTCTACTTCTTTCTATTTAATATTGTTTTTCTATATGTTGTACAATTCCAAATGATCTAAAAATTTCAAGCATGTAGCCAACTTGCCTTGAAGAATGAAACCAAAATTTAACCACTCTTTTGAACATTTTTTCATTAAAATGTGACCTTGTGAAGTGTAGCTGACTAGCTGCTCGATTTTTCATAGTGCCGAAAAAAAATTTGTCACTTCAATTGCTAATATCTTGCAATCTATATGGTAGAAATTTCTAAATTTTTCTTAGCATCTTTTCAAACCAACATACTACAAGATCTTATGGTTATATGTGTCCAAAAATGTTTTTTTTAATATTTGTTATTTATACTAGAAATGACAATTTTAGTATACTTTTGGTGAAAACATAATAAAATTTTTTAAGCAAGGGTTAATCTTAAGCCATTTTGTATTTTGTCTTTTATTTTTGATGAATTCATCTATTTTGTACTAGTTATTTATCATTTGGAGACGAAAAAATGATTTTCTTTACCAAAAAATTAGAAATGCCATCCATGGTTGTCATACTGGACAAGTTACTATTCATTTCTTGTCCTGTAGGACAAGTTATTATTCATCAAATGTACCTCTCAAGTACATTTGATGAATAATAACTCGTCCTACAGGATGAAAAATGAATAGTAACTTGTCCAGTATGACAACCACGATGCCACTCAAACTTTTACTATCTAGCAAAAAGTAAGGAATAAAAGTAATATTGGCATATGTATTGTATCTTGGGGTGAGATTCATGAGACCTCATACAAAATCATTCCTTTTGGGTTTGAATAATTATCCTTTCATTATCTTAATTTAGAATTTTTAGAATTTCATTTCGCAAGATTTGGAATACTGTGTGGCAGGGTTTTCATAGTGGACGGACGTCCGGTTCGCCCGTCCGTCCAGTTTGCCCGTCCGTCTGATTCGCCTGACAAGGCGTGGACGCTGTAGTCGGGGCGCGGATGGGATCGACAGGGCGCGGACGTCAAGGCGCGGACGGGATCGTCAAGGTGCAAAACTCTCAAAATTAAAGCCGTTCAGACCGTTCGTCCGTCCGGTCCGGTTTGCCCATCCAATTCGCCTGTCCGTCTGGTCCAGTTCGCCTGTTATGACAACCCTACTTTGTGACCTTAAGAAAGATTTTCAAAACTTTCCAACAATATTTAGGGCTTTACCAAATCTTTCCTGAACTTTAGCAATAGGGTCTTCTCAGCTTAGTAAGTTAATAGAAGGACTAGTTAAGTTTCAATCCTTTTCAATGAACATAGTCCAATAGTCTCTCTTTGATGGAAGAAAAAGGACTAAGCTTATTAAATTTATATATTCCATGGATTTTTAACATTCATAAGCAATCACTTGGGTATGTATATTATTTTTTATTTTTTCATTTCTCATTGCAGGGTTTTAAGATACAATTATTTTTATTATCATTTTCTACACTATATGGGGAATTTTGTTAAAATGGTGGTATTTCATATGCCATTTTCAAGCCACCTAGTCTAAATTATAAAAGTGTCATCTTTGATAGTTATAGATTTCAAAGATCTTGGATTTTGTTAATTTCAAAAATCTATAACCAATATAGATTTCAAACCACATAATTTGAAGTTAAAAAAGACATCTAAAACTGATGTAGATTTCAGACCATGTAGTTTGAACTATAAAAAAGACATCTGAGATTGATGTAGATTTTAGACATCTAGGACATTTGTACATTTTAGACTGATTGCTTAGATCCCTAAAAACTCCCAAAGTAGCAAAATTTTGTTATTTTAAAGAAATTGCCTTATACTATTTAATTATGCCACATTATAATTTATGAAGATTTTTGTTGCGGACGCAACTCTCGGGCGGAACCGAGACCAGAATCGAGGGGATTCCTCGACAGACCAAGAACAGGACTAAAATAGAGGGGATTCCTCCAACAAGAGTTGAAACTGGAGTCAAGAATACTAGGAACAAGCTTTAGATTGCTTGGAACAAAAGTAGGTACAACTGGTGTTGACGAGAGTGAGGAGCAATGTCTCCCAACTCTCTATTTATACTAGTCTAGAAGTAGGCTAACCTGCTTCGCCTTTAAGAAGAAGTTACCTAGCTTGCTTGAGGCCTAAGGCGACTTGGAGTGTATCCCAAGTTAACTAAACTACCTTGCTTCGCCTTCAAGGCGAATCTATTTGTCCCGCAAGGCATTGTAAACTTCCTAGAAACTTTTACTAAGGCGGTGGCTTGTGCCTAAAGGTACCGCCACCGCTATGTGTAGCTTTTCAAGAAGCTTCCTATGGTCTTGGTCTTCATTCGTTGGTTCTCGATCGTTGGCCGTCGATCTTCCGTCCTTGTCTTGTATGTCACGTCCGTGACATCACCCTCCCTTCAAGGGGCGAGTTCCACGAGTCCTTCTGTTGTCCAATGACCTGGCAGTAACCCACATGGAAACCCACGTATATTCACGTGGGTTGCACTTCAAATACAGAACTAACGGTTGTCAGAATTCCGTTAGCGGAGAATGTTTGGAAGACGGTGTCGCACTGTAAATGCGTACATAGTGTAAAAAAGTGTGGTAATGTTTTATTTCTATTGATTTGGTTTTCACGAATATGAGGAGAATAATGACATCATCTTTAGTGGCTTCAAGGTGACGCCTTCTTACGATGGCTTGAGTCATCTATATAAGATTAGGTTGCCATCTTAGAATTCCATCAAACTTGAAGTAGTTTTCTTCATTATTTGTTATAGATTCAGTATGTCGAATTGGAGGGTTTTTTCTGAGTCCCAAGATGAAATTGGAATTCTAGTTTTTTACCTCTAATAGGTGTACGTTGAGTTTTAGTTCTTCATTCCATATTTGGAGTGAATTTCTATAATAATTTTGTGTTTGTGAAGTAGTTGTAAGGAAATATTCAAATGGTTTGCCTTCTAGGTGAACTTGAAGTAAATTTCCTTCAAAGATAAAGATAAGGAGATAGTAGTGGGCCAAATAAGTGCTCAATTATTGTTAGAGGAGTTTTAAGAGTGAGTTAGAGGCGGACCCCACTTGTTTGTGTGGTTGAGAGTAGATAAGGTAGAGGAAAAGTTGGATAGGATTCATCTTCTCTCCCATTGTGAGTTTAGGGAAAGACCCGAATGTTTGGAGGGCCATTGTGTTGTGTGTTTTTGGAATTTTGAAATGAAAATTGGTGGAGTTATGTATCATGGTGTCTTCTTTCTAAATTGATCTCACTTGCTTGATTTGGAGTTGTGAATCAAAAGTTGTGCTAGTTTGAGTGGAGGGAGGTTTGTTGCCTTTGAAATTAAGAGGCAGAGACTTCGACCGACCATAAAAGACGGAAAGGTTCTTGGTTTGCATTGATATTTGGAGGAAGTGTAGGAAATTAAGTTAGCTTTCTAGGAAGATCTCACTCATTCTATTTAGAGCTTGTATGAGTGAGTTACGAGTGTAGAAGTGAAGGAGTGTCTGCTGCCTATCATTTCTAGAGGCCGAAACTTTGAGTGGCCATGAAAGGTGGACAGAGTGTTAATTTGATTTGAGTTTTGGAGAGGATGTGTAAAGTTTTGTTAGCTTTCTAAGAAGCTATCATTCGAAGTAATTGGAGCATTTATGAGTAAGTTGTGAGTGTAGGAGTGAAGGAGGGTCTGTTGCCCTCACTTGTAGAGGCCGAAACTTTGGATGACCATAGTTTTGGGTCAGAGTATTGGAATGAGTTGAGATTTGGAGGAAATGGAGAGAATTGTGTTAGCTTTCCAGAGAGTTATCATGCAACCCATTTGAAGTTGTGAAGCAACGGTGGTGATCATTCAAAGTTTAGCTTTGAAGATGGAGTTGGGGTAGAGATTTGAAGTTGGAGTTTGAGTGAAAATTTGAAGTTGAAGTTGAGGTGGAGCTTTGAGTGATGATTTGAAGTTGAAATTTGAAGACACAAAAATTGAAGACTCGTGTGTTGTGGCTTGTGGCTTGTTATTCCTAGCCGGATTTGGGGGCTCGTTGTCTTTCTATGGTTATTCCCAGCCGGTTTTGGAGGCTAGTTGCAATTTTCAATTTCAGCATTGTGAAACTGTTGCGAGCCGTGGTTATCCAGTAAGCGCTCCATTTTGTGTTTGTGGAGACTATTTGGGATTTAATCACCCACTTGGTTGCTCTTTTATGTTGTTCCCATTGGTGAAAGGCGCTTCCTGGTCACCGTGGGTTTGAAAGTTTAGGGTCCCATCATCCGGACGGTCACTCGTGTTGGCTGTCCCGTTTTACCCGTCCGAGGCCGTGGGATCTTATCACCTTACCCTTACCCTTACCCTTATAGAGCCACCACAGGATAGGCCAATGGGGAGGAGTTTGAAGATTGAAGATTGAAGATTGAAGATTGATGATTCGACGACCGTATACGAGATTTGAAGACCAAGATTAGAGATTCACGAGAGACAACAAATTTTGTTGTTGTACAATATCATTTTGTATTTGACTGGTGAATTTGTGGGTGACAAGTTCACTCACCTTCATCATTCTAGTTAGAAGACTGGGTTTGCAAGTGACAAGTCCACTTGCCTTTATTCTCCTATCATATTTTTATTCCTTAGCCATTTCTAGTTGCAGCCAGAATCTTCGTGATTTCCCAAGGCAAACCGCTCTCAACACGACAACGACGGAAAAACAGCCGAAGTACGGTGGAATCTGGTCGGGAACAGTATCGGAGACAGCGGTGAAAAATAGGACAGCGCATTGGCAGGAACAGTGGCGGAGGCGGGCAACCGTATAAAGGTAACATGGTCGCAAAACAAGGACATCGGCGAGGCAGCACAAGAGAAGAAATAATTTACAAGTGACGAGGGTTCGAGCCCGACCTCGACCTGTAGGCGTATCCCTCAACTGAACTATCTTGACTGTTGCCTCGTGGGTTACACCAACTTTTCGATGCTTCTGTTCAATGCTTCTGCATCTGCACCCACGCCTATCCGAAGTCTTGATATGGCGCTGGTGTTGGTTCAGACGTCTTGGGCTCAAACATTTTTGGGTTTCGATGGATACTCGCGATGGAATCATCTCCGGGGTGTTTGCAAGGTTGGCAGCAGGTTCCCAAGTTCGTTCATGAATCTCGTAACCTTGCCAATAGACAAGATACTCCAATTTTCCTCGGTTGATGCGAGAATCAAGGATCTCTGAGACTTCAAATTCTTCTGCGCCATCAATTTCAATTGGAGGAGGAGGTGCTTGTAGCCGTCCAGGAATAGTAGAGTCTTTATACGGCTCAAGAAAAGAAACGTGAAATACTAGATGAATCTTCATGGAGGGCGGTAATTCTAATCGGTAAGCCACATCATTAACTTGTTTGATGACCGAGAATGGTCCAAGACGTCGATAGTCCAATTTATCACTTGGTCGATGAGTTTTGAGGTTTCGACGGAGTAGCCAGACTTTATCTCCAACATAAATAGGTGGATATTGTTTGCGAGACTTATCTGCATTCTACTTTTGGCGTTCTTGAGCTTCAATGAGCTTGACCTTTAATTCTTTTTGAATCTCCAATAGTCGGGTTGCAAGATCTTCAGCGGCAAGACTTTTTGAAGTAGAGAGCTGGAATTGATCAAACCTTGGATGGAAACCATAGTTGGCAAAGAAAGGCGTTTGTTTTGTTGAATCTTGGATGGTGTTGTTGTACGCAAACTCCACAAGTGGTAATAGGTCCGTTCAATTGTCTTGATGATAGTTGATGGAGCATCGGAGGTATTGCTCCAAAACTTGATTAACTCTTTCTGTTTGACCATCCGTTTGAGGATGATACGCCGAAGACAATTTGATCTCCACTTGTAAGATTTTGAACAATGATTGCCAAAACTTGGAGGTGAATTGCGTACTGCGGTCAGAGATGATGTCATTAGGAAGTCCATGATACTTATACACGTTGTCAATAAACAATCGTGCAGTTTCTTTGCCAGTCACTGTTTTGTTGCATGGCACAAAGTGTGCCATCTTGGTCAATCGATCAACCACCACAAAGATGGAATCAAACCCCTTAGAAGGCGGTAGGTCCACGATGAAGTCCATGGATATGGATGTCCATGGCTTTTTCAGAATCTTGAGCGACCGTAATAGTCCATACGGTCGATGTCTTGGAATCTTGGAACGGGAACAGATGTCACATGTTGTGACAAATTCTTTGACAGATTTCCACATTTGTGGCCACCAAAAGTCTCTGGAAATAAACTCCATGGTTTTGTTGAAACCAAAATGTCCCGCCGATGGAAAATCGTGTCGAGACTGAAGCACTCGAAGTCGACATGGGCCTTCCGAGACATAAAGTAGTCCCTCATAGTACAAAAGCCCATCACGAAATTGGAATCTTGGATCAGTATCATCTCGGGGCATTTCACCTCCTCATGATCTATGGATCCGTGGACTAGAAGTGGTTTCATTCGGAGATTCCGAATCTATTACCCCTGAATCAGGGATTTGAGAGTCCAAAGTTTGGATCTCTCCAGAATTTGAAATATTAGAATGGCTCTTGAATTTCAAAGCCAAAGGATTAGATTGAAAACTTACTCGAATATCTTGGAAAAACGCTACATCCATTGAAGTTGTAATGTGCGTTGTTCTGAGTTGGAGTTGTTCGGGTTTGAGTAGGGTAGATTGTTGTTGGTCGTAAGCTGCGTCTCCCTCCCTTGGTGCAAGATACGCTCTTCTGGATAGAGCATCGGACCGAACTTGTTGGGTCCCAGGATGATATGTAATGACAAAGTTGAAACGCGACAGCGATATGCTCCACCGGGCTTGTCGTCGATTCAAAATCTTTGCAGACATGAAATACTCGAGGTTCTTATGGTCTGTATAGACCGTTACTGGGTGTTGAGCTCCTTCAAGGAAATGTCGCCACTCTTGGAATGAGTCGACAATGGCAAGTAGCTCCTTGTCGTGGATTTCGTAGTTGATCTCCGCGGCCGTGAATTTTCACGAATGGAACACGACAGGATGGAGACGTCCATTTTCGCTGGATTGTGAGAGAACTGCTCCCAAGGCAAAGTTAGAAGCATCGCTTTCAAGGAAGAAAGGCTTCTAATAATCAAGATGAGTCAAGATTGGCGCTGTAGTAAACGCCCTTTTCAGATTCTCGAACGCTTGCTCCACCTCCGTACTCCACTCGAGTTTGTCCTTGCATGTGAGTCAGGTTAGCGGTGCAGCAATTTTAGAGTAGTTTTTGATGAAACTCCAATAGAAGTTGACAAAACCAAGAAAACACTGAACGTCTCGAATGGTCGATGGTCTCTTCCAGCCAATAACTACTTCGATCTTCTTGGGGTCCATTGATAGACCTTCTCCGGAAATAATGTAGTCAAGAAATTTGACTTCGGGTTGGTGAAATACGCACTTCTCTAACTTGGCATAAAGTCCAGCAGAGCGTAGTTTTTCTAATACCAACCAGACATGATTTTCGTGGTCCTTCTCATTTTTTGAAAAGATAAGAATGTCGTCGAGATAGATGACCACAAAATGATCAAGGAATTCACGGAAAACATCGTTTATCAGATGTTGGAAAATAGCTGGTGCGTTGGTAAGACCGAAAGGCATGACATTATACTCGAAGTGTCCATACCTTGTCCGGAATGTAGTCTTCCATTCATCACCCGCCTTAATACAGATCAAGTTGTAAGCTCCTCGAAGATCAATCTTGGTGTAGATCTTCGCTTGACTGAGTTGATCAAAAAGTCTAGAAATGAGGGGTAGCGGATACCGATTCTTGATGGTGATCTTATTCAAACCACGATAATCCACGCACATCCTAAATGATCCGTCTTTCTTCTTCACGAATAGGATAGGAGCTCCTGCTGGGGACTTTGAGTGTTGAATGAAGTTCTTCGCAAGATTCTCGTCCAAATACTCCCGTAATGCCGTAAGCTCATTTTGCGAAAGACTATAGATTGGTCCAAATGGAGGCTGAGTACCTTTCTGGAGATCAATCCCACAATCGTAAGGTCGGTGTTGAGGTAGTATATCCGCATTCTTCTTCTCAAAGACGTCTCGATACTCCTTGTATTGCTTGGGTAATACACCTGATTTCTCGGTTGATTCAGCAATCAGAGTTGCAAAAATCATATAGGTAAATCCTTTCTTGGCAGCTTTTACAAATGCTCTAACTCCAACCATAAGGATGGATTTTCTCTGGGATGCTATAGAGTGGTAGACTTTTGGTTTTTGAGGACTAAAGGGTTCGGACTTTTGACTATTCAAATTTTCTATTTTTTGAATTTCATTGGATTGAAATTCTAATTTTCGATTTTTCCAATCTATATTGGGGTTATATCTATCTAGCCAAGAAAGGCCTAAGATAATGGGATTTGACGGGGATTTAATAACATTGAAGACAACGGTACTCTGATGTTTCTCTGTACAAATAAGTAAAGGTTTGGTTTCTTGGGTTACATCTCCAGACAATAGGGGTCTACCATCGATGACTTCTACGGACACTAGACATTTTTTTGCGACTAGCGGAAGTTTATGACGCTCCGCAAAGTCTTTGTCAATAAAACAAGCTGACGCTTCGGAATCTAATAAAGCTTTTATACTATGGCTATCAAATTTTAGTCTAAGCGGGACGATAAAACAAAAAGAAGGTTCAGAGGATAGAATAGGACCTATAGACTGTCCACTATTGGCCAGCCGCACGATCCCTAATGTGGCTGGTCGTCTCCGTTTTCCGAATCTGCACTCTCGTGACAAGTCTCTCCGTTTGTGGAGGTATAACGAAATTTGTAAGGTTTTGCACTTACAACCTTCGCTAGGCAATTATGAGCTCGATGTCCTTTTTCTCCACAATACATGCAGAGATCTTCTCTTCGACGACGCTCCTTTTCTTCTTCAGTAAGCTTCTTCATTCTTGAAGCATCAATCTACATTGGTTCGGGCATGGATGACGTTGAGGATTTTGGTTTTGTTGATATTGCGGAGTCTGCTCGATATGGCCCGGAAGTCAATCGCCGTTCTTGTCGTCGCTCGAATAGTCGGTTGTCGCAACGAACAGCTTGAGTAATGGCCTCTGATAAAGACGTCGGGTCAAGTAGATTTAATAGTAAATCTTTCACATCGTCTCGTAAACCCCATCGAAATGCACTAATAAGTGCATTGTCGTCCCAATTCACGTCGTTGGCGAGAAGTCGAAATTCTGCAGCATATGTTGAAGCTGCCTGTGATCGTTGTTGGAGTGATCGCAATTTCGTTGTTGCAGTACAAACGCGATCTGTTTCACCAAAAGTATTGGTGAATTCTTCAAGAAATGCGTCAAGGTCCGTTAGTAAATGAGAATTTTTCTCTAACAACGGTGAGAACCAAGACAATGCTGTCCCAGTTAGTAAAGTGCCGATTAATCCAACTTGAGTTTCTGCAGTCAGATATCTCTGAGCTTGAAGCCGAAAAACGAGTCGAATCTGGTTCACAAAATCTCGGAACTTCGATCGAGTCCCATCAAATTTGTCTGGAAGACCGATTCGAGGCTCTTTTACTGATTGTTGGTTTGAGACCGCTGCAGCTGAAGGAACAGGGACAGGATTTGGAACAGTTTGCAGTTGTTCAACTGCATTCCGTAAGTTAATATTCTCCAACTGTAGTTGTTGAAGGACTCTGAGGACTTCTTCCATTGGAATAGAAGATATGTCACTCATTTTGAACAATAAGATTCACAAATAAATAAAGTAACAAATTCTTCCGTTTTGAACTCTCAGGATGACTATAGGACGTGAAGATCTCAAAAAATTTAAATAAAACTCCTCTCCACGCTCGTTGACAATAAGATTTTGAAGCTCAGTCTTCAATTTGAACAAAAATTGAGTTTGTAAACTGATTGTTGTATTTGGAATCGGAAGTCGATTCAAGTCCATATGATAATTGAAGCTATCTCGAAAGACTTCTAAACATAATCTGACAAGGACAAAAAAGAAAAGCACTCTCGTCAAACTGTTGCGGACGCAACTCTCGGGCGGAACCGAGACCAGAATCGAGGGGATTCCTCGAACAGACCAAGAACAGGACTAAAATAGAGGGGATTCCTCCAACAAGAGTTGAAACTGGAGTCAAGAATACTAGGAACAAGCTTTAGATTGCTTGGAACAAAAGTAGGTACAACTGGTGTTGACGAGAGTGAGGAGCAATGTCTCCCAACTCTCTATTTATACTAGTCTAGAAGTAGGCTAACCTGCTTCGCCTTCAAGAAGAAGTTACCTAGCTTGCTTGAGGCCTAAGGCGACTTGGAGTGTATCCCAAGTTAACTAAACTACCTTGCTTCGCCTTCAAGGCGAATCTATTTGTCCCGCAAGGCATTGTAAACTTCCTAGAAACTTTTACTAAGGCGGTGGCTTGTGCCTAAAGGTACCGCCACCGCTATGTGTAGCTTTTCAAGAAGCTTCCTATGGTCTTGGTCTTCATTCGTTGGTTCTCGATTGTTGGCCGTCGATCTTCCGTCCTTGTCTTGTATGTTACGTCCGTGACAATTTCATTATAATTCATTTTTAATTATTTTTTAAATTATTTTTTAACAAATCTAACCCAAACATCGTGTGTGAACTACCAACTTTTTGTTTACAATAATCTAAAATTCACAACAATGTTGGATTTTAGATTGCCATCCAACACAATGCCAAACTTCACAACAAACCTTTTTAACCTCTAAAGCACTAAATTACATATTTTGGCAACATAGCAATTTTGGGCAGCTTAAATACAAACAAAAATTTTATTCTTTTTTGGTAACATTTTCACACAACATTTTTCCAAGGAAGAACTTCAAGGCTTGATCATTTTCACAACTTTTGACTACATGGTTAAAGAATTATTGCGCAATATATCATTTTCATTGCTTGGTGGGTAGCCCAAAAAACTTATTTAAAAATCACTTTTAAAAAAAAAAAATATTTGAAACTAATTGTCGCAGTACAAGGTAAGTAAATTCCCCGTTATACTCCCAAAAATCACTCTAGAGTATAACTAAGTGACTCTAAAGATCGAACCTATGAGATCTTGTGAAGTATCTAGCCTTATTAAGTGATTGAGCTAAATCAGTATCCAATCCTACTTTCTGGTCTTAAATCTGAAACTGGAAACACCACAACACCCGAAAAATGGAGAACCAGATTCCTCCCACCGTTCCGGTCCGTAAATCACCACCACCCCAGGATCTTACTATTTCTGGTTCTGGGTACCCCAATAAACCAATCCATTCCGGACTGTCTATCCGTATCCTCACTTCTATCTGGTTTAGTTTTGCCTCTGTTTTACCATTAGACAAGTCGTTGTTTGATTTTAAGAATAGTAGGCCCACCACTCCTTTTATAACTTATAATGGCTGAAGATCCATTGTCCTATTTCCTAGTCTTCTAAACTAATCTGGATCCGGTTTAGTCCTTCACAACAACTCAGATGGTAATCTAGATTGCAGGTCACACAAAGACCCCCATGTACAATCCTCTCATACTACAACGACCTTTGATGCCAGTGCGTGCGAAGTTAGGTGGTCACAAGTATACCCGTTCGTTCCAACATCTATTAAAGTTTTTCCGTTTACCAACTAGGACGGTGAGACCTCACAAGAGATCGGACACTCAACCAGATTTTCCACCTGGGAGTTCTAGCACGACTAAGGAATCCCTCCCTATCCACCTAGCCTAACAACGGCTTTCTCACTCGGAATCCTAAGCTCTAGATATGTTGAGGAATCTGAAGTTTACTCACAACTCTTTGCTACCTACTTACATACACTTAGAATAAAAAAATGAAACACCAAAGATGGAGAATTTCATTAAAATGGCGATATTCCATGTGCTATTTTCACAGTGTACCGTTCCCACAGTTCAGACCGGGCGGTCTGAACTCTATTAGTGTCTTAGATTTGTAAACTCTATACCATTATTAGATGTATTAAATCTAGGAAAGATGTAGATTTTATACCAATCGGTTTTTAAAATCTATATATTTCTTAAATTTCAAATATCTAATAATGGTATAGATTTCAAAAATCTAGGACGCTAGTAGAGTTCAGACCGCCCGGTCTGAACTATGAGAATGCCAAAGTCACAGAATAATTGCCATTTTAATGAAATTTTCCATAAGGGGAAAAAATCACTCACAACCCTACTCGTGCCCTCCTAATTTTTCATCATACAACACTGCCACACCCGGAAGAGACATACAACAAGGAAGTAAATAGAGATCTCAAGAAGGTTGCAAAAAAAGATTTTCTCCCAGTTCCCCTCACAGGGACTAGTTTATATACAAAAATCCTAAAGTACAAAAAGGCAAAAAGTGTCATGGAATCTTGCCGCCATTCAGGCCAAACTTTCGGTCCTACCTACTACTAACCGAATCGGAATAGGATCCGTATCCGTATCAAACCTCCCTAGTATGTATAATCCTAACTAGTTTACAACTTAGATCCTATGGTGGGACTCTTTGGATCGGGTTCCATTTGTTCAAAGACCTCGCTTAAGTTACGATTCCATTCTCCATCTGTAGAATTAGGGATCAGGTCACCTTGGCTAGAATTGGGTGTAGACTCCAAGTCAATCGCAGACTCAAGCGTATTGGCCAATACTATTCCTCTCTCTGATTTCTTGGACTTGGGAGTCCTATCTTTTTCCTCTCCTAGAACTTACTCATCTAGAAACGACTCCAGTAGAGAGAGATCCAAGAGTTGGTTTCCCCTGGAGCATGTAGCCCCAGTCAATTTCCAGCTACTCTTCTCAATCCGGTCCACAAATGTCCGTGCCTCCGTCATTACTATTTCAACCCGTTTGGCAAAGTCTATAAGAATTCTAACTATCCTAGAACCGGATAGCTTCTTCTCCTTCTATACCTCCTCGTTAAACAGTTTAGCCTTGGTGGTGGCTATTCCAGATAATCCTAGGGTGTCCTTCACCCGCTCAGTTGTCTTCCGAGTTTCCTCCACCATTTCACAAGTGGCGGTTAAGTCTTCCTTTAAGGCAAAGATTTATGCCTTCAAGGTATCCACCTCCTTCTGCAACCGGGTTATTTCTTCTTCTTGTTTCCGGGCCTCGACTGGATCGATGATGCAATCAGACACCCTTCCCGGTAGTGTGTTGTCTGGTGGCGCATCCACCAACTTTCTGATTGCGGCCAAGGTCCTATTTTTAATCTCCCAGTCCGCCCTGACGTTGCAGAAGATAGCTATCAAGTTATTGAACGGATTCCGGGGATCCGTTTTCTCTTCGGAGACGGTCTTCTCATCTTCCAGTCTTCTTTCCAGAACTGATTTGTCGTGACTAGGTGGCGTCCCTTGCTTGTGGGGAGGCGTTGTCTTCTATCGCTTGACCGGCGGCAACGGAGCCTCTTCATCCTCCTCTTCGGTTTCCGGATCCAATCTGGGAATGAACTCCGCCTCGTCATCCATCTCCGACTCTCCGTATTTCAAAAGGACTTCTTGGGTCCTCTACTCCTTCTCTTCCGCATCAGTAAAGAGTTGGTGGTTATGGTACAGGTGGAAGAGGTAAGGACATACCAGAGTGGCCCTACTCTTCCCCGTTCTACCGATGAGCTAAGCAACCAGATCAAAAATAATCCAGGCCCAGTCAACTTTTCGAGTCCCACACAGGACACCGAAAATGGTGTTGCCAAGGGTAATCGTCACCCTTGTTGGCTTTTCCGGATGGAGGACTGGAATTAAAAACTTGAGAAGGCGGTGGTAGCGATCGTCTATGCAATCTTCAATTGCATATCCGTCCTTTAGATTGACAGCACCCTGGAACTTGCCTCGGATGAACTCATCCTTCCGGTTGCCATTCCTATACCACCTACCCAGAAATCGTAAACCGCTCTCCATACGTCCTCAATCCAGAGGGCTAGATTTCCTTGCAAGGTGTTGTCAAACTCATTGGACAGTTTGTCTAAGAATTCTTTCACCATCCGTTCCTCTCTAAAACCCCAAGGTTTTTCTGCAAATCCTTGGCAATTCATGAAAGTCAAATCTTCCATGAGTTGAGCCTTCTTCAATTCCTTAGAGGGAATAACCGGAATTACTTTCCGGAGTTTCACCTCGACCGAAATGGAGCTCGCTGATCCTGCTCTCTTTCTACGCAATAGCGGCATGGACATAGACTGTATTACTCCAAACCCTTTTCAGTTCTATCTTACTCTCTCCTAGCCGCACGTCCCGTTCCTCACTTTTTTCTCTCCGATCTCAACCGGAAATAAAACCTGCAACACACGCGCTAGAGGTCAGATAGTATACTCTCGTACCTTCACCTTAATCTCACATACAAGTCCTACATGGAAAACTAAGGCGCTAAAAACAAAAGAGGAAATGCACGAAGAACCTAAGCAGAAAGAAAAATGAAAAAGAGATGTGACTGAG
This sequence comes from Climacium dendroides, assembly GCA_950106755.1. Taxonomy (NCBI): domain Eukaryota; kingdom Viridiplantae; phylum Streptophyta; class Bryopsida; order Hypnales; family Climaciaceae; genus Climacium; species Climacium dendroides. The sequence goes on along the minus strand of OX467082.1, from coordinate 43,164,863 downwards.
AAAGCCAGTCCTTAAAAAGTCTCAAACCCCTGTACTAGTCATTATAACATTTTCCGGTCCGGTGATCCTAACATCCGGTCCAACCCTAAATCCAATTCCTAAACCAAATTCAGATAGAATTCCATTCCCGTCCAATTTGAAAATTTGGACTGGATTAGATCCGGTTGGCCTACTATTTCATTTTCCCTGTTTATTTTTCGTTTCCTTACGCCTCCTAATTGGATCCGGTTCCTTTGATATTGGTTTCCGTTCCAACTTTTAGGTAAGCTAAGAAAAATCAAAAATTCACGTTGCAACACTAATTCTTTAGATTTTTATATAAGTGGGAAGCTTTGATTTATTCATTTTGATTAATGAGATGAAAGTTACAAGGAGTTTTAGTTTGCAGGTAGTTATGGTTTTTAAAGACCTACCTACAAACTAAAACTCCTCATAACTCTCATTTCATTAATCAAAATGGAATGATTCAAAGCTTCCCATTTATATATAATTCTAAAGAACCAATTTCAAATTTTTATTTAAAAAAAAAGTGATTTTTAAATAAGTTTTTTGATTTGCCTAGACTACCTGCTCAGTAATGAAAATGACATATCATGCAATAACTTTTTAACTATGTACTCAAAAGTTATGAAAATTGTTGGGCCTTGAAGCTACTCCTTGGGTACATGTGTGAAAAATTCAGTAGAAAAGAATAAAAATTTCATTTGTAGTGAGCTACCGAAAATCGCTACATTACCAAAAAAAATGCAATTTTTACCTTTAGGGGTTAATATGTCTGTTCTTGTAGAGATTAATTCAAATATGTAAATTTCAATAAGCAAATAACAATTACAATTTATTACTATACCTAAAACTAAACCTATTACAATTTGATACAAGATATAATAACCCATAAAGGACCAAATTGCATTTTTTGGCAACATGGCAATTTGGAGCATCTTACAACAAATGGAAATTTTTTTCTTTGAAACTTTCACACATGTGGACGAGGTTTTTCTTTAAGGCCTAACAATTTTCATTATTTTTTACTATATATTTAAAAAGTGATTGTATGATATCTAATTTTCAACACACAGTGAGCAACTTGGGTTACTCAAAAAAATTCTTAAAAAATCACTTTTTTAAGAAATAAAAATTTGAAATTGGTTTTATATATATGTGGAAAGCTTTGAATCATTCCATTTTCATTAATGAGATGAAAGTTATGAGGAGCTTTAGTTTGCGAGGAGTTATGGAATTTCTACTCTAAATTGAACTTTGAAGTTGTTAATTTTCAATAGTTTTTGAAAAAACAAAATCAAATGATGTATATTGTTTATTACAACATTGCAACTATTGAAATTGGCATTTTTCAAGTCCATAACTAAACCTCAACAATTTTGTATTTTGTATCATTCTCTACTTGTTTCTACTAACTATTTTTTTCCTATACATTGTATAATTCCAAATGATTTGAAAATGTCCAAGCATGTACCCAATTTGCCTTGAAGAATGAATCCAAAAAAGATCCACAATTGTAAACAATCTTTTATACAAATGTGACCTTGTGAAGTGCAATTCTGGTTTTTCACAAGGCCCCTCAAAGGATTTTTGTCACTTTAGACGCGAATATCTTGCAGTCTATTTGGTGGAAATTTTTGAAATTTTATCTACATCTTCTCAAACTAGCGTACTACAAGATCCTATGGTTTGATATATCCCAAAATTATTTTCTTTCTAAAATTTGGTACTTATATTAGAAATGGCAGTTTGGGAGCGTTTTTGGTGACTTATAGTTAAAAACATTTAGAGATTAAGTTAGAGCACTAACACCTATACATCAAAAGTCAAAACCTTAGACATCCACTAATTTGGCATGAAAGGTGTGTGTGCAATAAATGCTTGAACCTAACTTTAAATCCTTTGCCATGACTAGAATTGCTTAGTTGTCATACTATATACTACATTTTATCTACTATTAGTAGGTTTGACCTAATAAATTATTGAATCTTGTTGCTTTTACAAACTAGGAGACTTGTTATTGATTAGAAGTTCATATAATGAGTTATATGGGTGGAGTAGGCAAGAGATCCACCCTCAAAATAAGTGATTCACTTTTTTATTGTGAAGAATTTTTTGGTTGTATTAATAGTAATAGTTACTATGAATAGCTAATATGCATATTGGATGAAGAACTTGGCATTAAATATATCATTTTTAGTAAATAATGCTAGTTCTAGATAACCAATTTAAATTAGGCTAAGGTGATAGTATGTGAATTTGTGAGCCTCCATTTTATTTTCATTTAAGGTTTGTGAATCCATTGGTGACCTATAACTATGGAATTTGATGTAAGGATCTACAATCTAAATGAGCAACAAATGAATATGCCAGTACATGATTTTGTACCAAAAAATTGAATCAATATATTTACAAAAAACAAGATATAGTCAAAATAGATAGAGTGTGTAAGCAAACACACAATGAAAGTAGGTGTACATATAGAGGGTGTTTCACAATGAAGTACATAAATGTATAATTTCAATACATCATAACATTATTATAGGGGTGATTTTTACAAAGTCTAAAATAGATGGAGTAAAAGCAGTAGGCTGTAGAGATTGGACATAAATCTAGTGACAAGCAAAGGATGTAAACATTATAAGTACTAAATCATGAACAATGCAATTTTCATCATGGGCCTTCATGTAAATTTAAATGATGAAAATGGTCCACCTATTTATTTATTTATTTATAACTATACATATATATATATATATATATATATATATATATATATATATATATATATACATATATATATATATATACATACATATATATAGGGCCTTGAATATTCAAAACAAATAAATGTATTAACCTCCAATGAATCTTCATAAAAGTTTTCATTGCTGAAGTTGTGAACATTCAAAGTTTATCTTGAATTATCTCTAAACTTTCATCATGAGTTTCATAGTGAAACTTCACCTACTACAAAAAGACTATGGTTTCTATAAGAAATTGGGCACATTCATGACTACGAAATATTGACTTATATCCAATTTCACTAAAAAATGACTAGTGCTTATGATAATGTACCAAATGTGTTTTCTCCACAATATTGAAATCATTTTGCAGTCACAACTACGACTCCAAGATGAAGACAAGACGAAGTCTAAGAGTTGTTTACTCCTTTTTGTTAACAATTGGAGGAAAAAAAAGAAATTCCAATGTGGAATATTACATGGTTGTCATACATTTCAAGTAAGCTTCAATAGTGCACAACTTAGAAATGACTACAAAGTATGGCTACTAATTGCTACCCAATGAAAAGGCAAAAAAATGAGAGCATTTTACCAAATGATGGCCATTTAATATAATGGTATTTAGAAGAGAAGACAAGCTCTTTATACAAGTGGAGTGGTAGGAGGTAAAACAACCCATGTGGGATATGTACATTAGGATTATCAGGAACTCAACCATTCCTATCTAGTGAAGTCAAAAGTAGGAATTGTACTCAATACATAATTTCGGACTTCATTTTGGCATAGTAGAATAAATTTTTCTAAAACATTTTGAACCAAAAAAATGTTGATAAATCAAATTAAATTTCATGTCCAAAATCCATTTTAGATTTCAACCTCCAATTAAAAATTATGGACAAAATTCAAAGAAGAGTTGAAGGGACATTTTCTTTGACATTTTCAAACATACTCTATGAATTTTGTTCATAATTGTTTTTAGGCTCAAAATCACAAAGAAATTTTTAGAGACGAAAGTAGACTTGATTTATTAACTTTTATCAATTCAATTTTTTTGTAAAAATTTATTCAACTATGCCAAAACACAGTCTAGGAAGTTTTGTAGGAAAATAGGTGGATTTCCTACTTATTTTCACCTTCCTTGGATTTTTTGAAATCTACCCGGAAGCGTGCTTGAAAGGTGGTAAAAATTCTTGGTCCATTTTCTATAGTTTCATTTTATTCCCAGTGGCATTGCTGTCATTGTGAATTTTCATTTGGAAAATTTCCTTAACTTTTTCCTTTTCTTGCTTAAGTTGCTTTGTTTTGCTATGAAGGGGGTTCATTTGCATATTGCAATTTTCCTAACAAGATTTGAACTTGGCATTGCACCTACTAGCTTAGGGCTAAAAATTCAAACTTTTAAAAATGCACAAATTCAAGAGAAGATCACTACAACAAAATGTGTATTTTGTGACTGCAGAATATGACTGCAATCAGTCATAATATTGGAAAATGTGACTAAGGCAGAAATCACTATAGATGATTTAAATATGGCTGGGTTTAGTCATTACCAACTAGTTACATTTTTTTAAGTCACATTTTCTTTTTGGTATAATTTATTGTATTTTGCCTACGTGGCATACATATTGACTACCTTTATAATATGGCTTTTTCTTGAGGTATTCGAGCAAGGAAAAAATTCCTACATGGCATGTAACTAAATGAAGTCATATTTTCTGTTGATGTGCAATATGACTGATGAGTTACATTTTGGTTGACGTAGAATATGACTACAATGAGTCACATTTTGGCTAATGTAGCACATGATTTTATGTAGTCATATTTTTTACTAACGTGGAATATAACTATGATGAGTCGTATTTTAGCTAACGTGAGTCATATTTTTATTGATGTGTAATATGACAATTGTGAGTGATATTTTTTGTTGATGTTGAATGTGACTCTTATGAGTCATAATTTTGTTAATTTAGAATATAACTTGTATAAATAATATTTTCTTATGATGTGTAATGTGACTCTTGTAAGTGATATTTTTGGTTGATGTGGAATATGACTATTGTGAGTCATATTTTGGTTGATATAGCAATTCAATTAAATGTCATTGATAATTTTGTGACTAAATATAATTATATAGTCATACATCAATATGGTTTAGCTACTAAATAAAAAAATTCATGCAGTTAAAAATGAGTATATATGATTTACAAGATGTACAAGAAGCAATCATAATGAAAAATAAAAATGCAAAAAAAAATATAAATCTTTTCAAAGACATTTATTAGTCACTAATACCTCAAGGAGTGCACTTAGTTCTACTACAACAAACCACGTGCAAACAAGTGTTTTCTAATAAACTATAATTTTAACTTCAAATTTTGAACATTGTTTGCTAATGACTATAGGATTCTACTCCCAAAATTTCAAACTCAAATAAAATATGGAATGATTTCTAAAAGAGATTAAAAATGCACTAAAATGACATTTTTTTAACTCAAATATTTTTAGAGAACACATTTAAATGACCATTGCATCAATATTCAACTCAAAATGAGCTTTCACAATAGAGAGTTATTTTTAGTAATTTTTTGTTCATTTTTTTATAAAAATTATATAATATATAATATAGGGGTGTGAAAGTTATTTTTTAGTTCTACAGCATATCTTTTTACTTCAAAATTTGTAACTAATTATTATTAACAAAATAAAAATATCAATAATTAAAAATATAAACTTTCAAAGTAAAAACATTTATTCATATTTTTTCATTTAATTTTATTTATTTTGTTCGAACGTAGTTTTTAATGGACACTCTAAGTGACCTCCTTGAGACTAATACAAAACATAGTAAAAATATTACAATGGCTCATTCTATGATTGAATATTCACATATGCTTGTAAGGTCCATATTACTTACAAGAATGTGGAGCCATTGATTCTATTATATTGTAAATAGCCTTCAATGACTTTGCTCCAACTTTTAGTGCCTACATACACAATCAAGGAGGTTAATTTTAGTGAATGAATAATAAAATTTAATCTTCAAAGGTTTATGGCAACACAAATATGTAGCACAAGTTGAGGGTGAAAAAAAGACAAAACAAATATATTTTAGAAATTACAAGAAATAAAAAAGAATAATAATGGAGGTGAAAAACCTAAGAAGCAAAAGGTGGCAAGTGCTAAGAGGTAGCAACAAATAAGAACTAAGATGCAACAAAAGGCAACAAGAGGCAATAAGTAAAAAGCAACAAGAAGTGAGAATAATATGAATTAAGGTGCAACAAGAGGAAAAAAGGAGCAAGAATTTAAAAAAACAATAAAAGGTAAGATCTAAGAGACAATAAGAGGCAAAAATTTAGGATGCAACTAAAGGCAACAACTAAGAAGGAACAACTGAGAGATTCACAACAACTAAGAAGCAACAACCAAAAGACAACATTAAAAAGACAACAAAGAAACAAAAGAAAAGAAGCAACAAGAAGCAAGAAGTAAAAGTTAGAAAGAAACAAATGATAAGAAAGAGAAGGCAAATGAAGTGGTGGCTAGGGTTTTAATACCTTAAAGAAGTGGAAGCTAGGGATTTAAAATCCTAAGAATGGCGGCTAGAATTTTGAAACCCTAAAAGAATGATTGCTAGGGTTTTAAAATCTTAAAAAAGTGATGGCTAGGATTTCAAAATCCTTCAAAAGTAATCTAGGATTTCAAAATTTTGAACAACAATATTCTTATATTTTTTTAAATTGCCCAAATTTTTAGGGACTGCACAAAAAGAAAAAAATGAAACTTTTATAAAAATGTGACTATAAAATATGACTACTCATAGTCACAAATAAAAATATAAGAATATTATATTATATACTAGGCATTTCCAAGACATGTTCCTATAAAATACTTTGACAATCCCAACAAGTGTATATTATACGCCCATCAAATACAAGGGCAAAATATGGATGACAGTTATATTTGTAGTCATATTCTTTCCCAAAGTTTTGGCATTCAAAAATGTGACTACAAGTAGTTGCCAAACATCTTTAATCATATTTTCCTAATCGTAAAATGCATGTTTTGTTGTAGTGGATCTATGCATTTTTAGGAGGTTGGTTAGTATGACATGCCCACAATTAGTCCATAAATAGACCATTTAAAGGCTGGAATTGAATTTTGGGGAGGTGAAACATTTTGAAATATTTTTCAATAAACTTTCCATGAAAGACAAGTGAAATTGACATTTAACCCAAGTCATTTCATGTTTCTTGAAGCTTTGTGGAATTAGTTATGAAATTTTGAAGTTCAAATGGCATAGGGCTCTAAAATTGTCCACCTCCTAAAATGTACATTGTTTGTACATTGTTGAAGGCTATAAAAAAAACATGTACAAATAGTGTACATTTAAAGAGGTGAGCCATTTTAAAGCCTCAATGCTTTTAGAACCTCTTACCTTACAACATGCCAATTTTTCCATTTAACTAATGGCAGCAATGCTCCCTCTTTGACTTGTAATTAAAAAACAATCACGCCATTTAGTTTGTGTCAAAAAAATAAAATTCAATCATTTGTTAGTCAAGGATTGCACATTTGCACTCAACCTATAGTTGTTTTAATTAATGATAAGTTCTTCATACCCTTTCCTTCAAGATTGTTGTGAATACTGGCCTGATCTAGTTGATAAAGTCATATAGTAACTTAGTTTAGAATGAACTTTTTGTATTCCCAAGCAGAAATTTTAATGGATCCATTGGAGAGTTTATTCCAAGGAGTTGTCACAAGTGAGTGGGCGACAGCCTAAGCCTATGCGAGTGTGAGTGACTGTGGATTTGGACATAGGGTAGATCATCCACCACCCGGATATTAGAAGGCCTCAGTATAAAATCCACCATATTTAGTTGTAACCCGGTTGCCTACTACCAATCCTTTATTTCAAATAGTAATTTTTCTTCATAATCTCACAAAGACCGGCCTAATTGCCGAATTTTTTTTCCAACCTAGTCCATTTCCAAAAAGCACCTTCTTTTGTCGAAAACCTCATCCTAAACTTTTCTATCTCATTCGTAAATTTTCAAAAAGAATTGGCTAGCTTGTAATTAAATGCCAGTACTCCTCATTCATTGTGCCAAAATGAGGTCTAAATTTCTACATTGATCACAATTCCTGCATTTTAATAGTTAGCGGTTAAGCTCTCATCTTCAAATTTCCCATATCCTTTGAGGATTCATGACAAACAATGAACTTCATAATAAAAATGACCTCTCAACCCATCAATTACATTAAATGTCAATAAACTAAATCCTTCATTTCACCTTCAAAAATAATCTTGATGGTAGATGGTCAGATGATATTCAATTCAAGTAATTGTTATTTGATTTTTTGAATTTTTAGCAAACCATTTTTTCATTTATTTGTAGATTTGATTTTTTGGTCCTAGAATTAGTAGAAAAATTTGGTGCTTTTTCTTTGTCCATTTAAAGGGTCATTGCAAGAAAAACTGATCCTATTTCAAGTCACAATGAAGGTATATCTTCTTGTCATCTTCTATAACTTTTGAAGTATAAATCTCATGAACTTGAAATTTTTATTGGAGATTTCTAAATTGATGGTAATCGCATCCTTTATTTTTTAGTAATTAAAAAATCATTTTATAATTAAAAACCATTTTGCTTACTTGTCACACTACATTGGATGGAATTTAGCATTTGAAGGATAAAGAAGTATGAGTGTATGATCCAACTAATAAAAAATATTGAGATAACATACAAAGTACATACAAGCCACAGTCAATCCTCTCTAATCACCATATTTGGGGGTCTAAAGCTCATTAAGACACTTCGTAATGAAATTGTATTGAGAGAACAAATGGACTTTTAAATGCACTCACATGTATTCACAATTTGACATTTAAGAGTTGTTCAATCATATTTATAAGTGGATAAGATGATCACAATAATATTTTTATATGCTACAATGAGACAATAATACAAAAAGTTGAAGACTCCACTTTGTAGTTTCACTATTCTACGATAAACTTCAAACAAACTCTAAGAAACCTCTTCTTCTTTGAGAAAATGTAAGCATGTCGATTTGAATTTTCTTTAATCTCATCTTTAATATAAATTATTGTTTCCTTCACAAGGAGATTCAATGCACCAAAATAAGTCTTATTTAAAGTGTAAATATAAATTATGACTTTAAAAAAAGATTGTTCATATAGTTAAACAACCTATACAACAATACAACTAGTTGCATTTGACCAATTAGGACATGGAAATTTTCTTGTACAAACAAACTCGGTACTTCAAATCATTTAGGGGACTTGTATTTCTTCTAAATTTTGTAATACAAATGCATTCTCAAGATATGTAACTACTATGCAATTACAATACACAATTAGAAAAGGTCACATGTTCTATCAAGTAGCACATAAATTGGGAGGAAGCATTGCATTCATTTGGCAAAAGCAATGTTTTTGTTTTGTTATATGAGCTTTAACCATGACTAATGATTGGTGCCAAATTTTGAAGGAGTTGTCATGCTTCATGTTAGTCACAGTTATAGCTTTATATTGGTAAAAGAAAACATTGGACAAAAGTTATGTATGAAGACATTGAGTAGGTCCTTTAAAAAGTGAGTTTAAGAATGACAAAAATTGCATTGAATCACATTAGGGTCCATAATAGGCTCCCTACCTTAAACCCTCAAACTTTTTTAAATCCAAAACATTTTTAACTTGGTTTAGTTACTTTCAATGTAGTACAAGTCAATTCTTTTTTTGCGTGCACAGTTCTTACTCGTGTAGTGCCTTGATGGTGTAAATGATCTTATTCTTGTAGCGCCTTGAAGGTATAAATTTTTTATGTGTCATTGCAACACAAGTCCAGAATGAAATCCTACAATTAGAAACTCTTCAAAATGCATAAAATTTTATTTACAACTCTTTTTGTCGAAGGTAGTGTCTTTGAGCACTTTTGAGAGTATTTTCTTATTCTTGAGCTAAGGAACTTTAGAGGTTAATGCACTACTTAACCCTTAAAATCCTTAGAGGTTAATGCACTACTTAACCCTTAAAAGACAAACTCGTGACCATAGAAATCATTCATTTTAGTATTGCGTGAATCATTGGTTTAAGGAATCCAAAAGTACTCATTGGAAGTCAAACTACTATGAAAGACCTCCACTTTTCATACAAAATTTGGAGGATGAATAGTTGCATTTTTGTCCCATATAAGAAGGATTCTTTGTCATTCATTGGCCCAAAAAACAACTGCAACATGAACATCATTCATGGGTTAATTGGATGGGGGTAGAAATCATTGCAAATTTTGACTAACTACATGGATTTGTTTATACAACTAGTAAGGGGGAATTTCGTGCTCGCGTTTGTGTGTGGAAATTGATTCAGTGCAGCAACGTTTTCAAGTACATGTACAACTCCTTCGGTACACTTCAAATTGATACAATACAGCAACAATTTCTACGATGCCAATCTGAAGTCATGAGTTTCTGTGTACAACACGAAAGATTCTCGAGACACACAAGAAAATGGCAATTCCGAAGTGCGAGTGAGAGAGACAGACACAGAATTCTTGTACACAGCAGCGCATTTACGATACCATCAAATCAGAAGCCACGAAGCTCCACTCGAGACATGAGAACAAGGGAAATCTCTCTTCCAATGCACTGCCAGATATGCAAATCACCGGACCACGCCGCTACTTTTCACCACTTCAGAAGATGGGGACATCATCATTTCAAATCCACATTCCGAAACCAAAGTTACGTTCATTTTGGATGAATTAAACTACAAAATTTGGTCCCATCCAAGAAATTGGCAATTCCAATGTGCGCAATGCGAGTGAGAGAGAGAGAGAGAGAATGGTTGTACTGTACTGTACACAGCAGCGCCTTTATGATACCATCAAATCAGAAGCCACGAAGCTTCACTCAAACATACGAACAAGGCAAATCTCTCTCTTCCCATGCACTGCCTGATTCTCTCCCATACCGTCTCTACCCCCTACTCGAACACTTAGCTAATTTAAATTAACCCACCACTTGCGTGGCGAAGACGACTCCACTACAAGCCCATATCCAGAACTGGAACGACGTCAGAAGAAGCGCTCATTCTCGTGGAAGCAGACTACAAAATTTAGCACCCAATTGCCGACGCACGCCTGGAGATGGCCGGCCAAGGAAGGTCGCAAAGAATGAACGCGAAACGACATCAAAGAAGAAGAAGAATTTCGTGCCAGCTAGCTAGTCTACTGTCGTTGCTGCTGCAATCTCACAAGACCAGCATACGCGCCGCCACTTCTCGCCACAAGCTCATTGTGCGTGCCTTCTTCAATGACACTGCCATCTTGAATAACAGCAATGCTGTCCGCATTTCGAATCGTGGACAAGCGATGGGCGACAATCACCGAAGTTCTTCCTTGCATGAGTCGATCGAGCGCTTCCTGCACAATCTTCTCACTCTCAGCGTCAAGAGCGCTGGTCGCTTCGTCAAGCAGCAGAATCGCTGGATCCTTGAGCACCGCGCGCGCAATCGCAACGCGCTGCTTCTGTCCTCCCGAGAGTTGCACGCCGCGGTCGCCGACTTGCGTGTTGTAAGATTCGGGTAACGCGCTGATGAAGTTGTGCGCGTTCGCGGCACGCGCCGCGGCGTGCACTTCTTGCTCGGTTGCAGTTTCCCGCCCGTAGAGGATGTTCTCGTAGATTGTGGTGGCGAATAACGCCGGCTCTTGTGAGACGAGCGCAATCCGTCGTCTGAGCGATTTGAGGTTGAGCTTCCGGATGTCTGTGCCGTCGACCATGACGCGTCCCGAAGTCGGGTCGTAGAAGCGCTCCAACAAAGCGATGATGGAGGACTTTCCCGATCCCGAAGCGCCTACAAGCGCGAGAGACTTCCCGGCGCGCACTTTGAGGTTCAAGTCCTTGAAGATTTGGACGTCGGGTCGGTTCGGGTAAGAGAAGGAGACGTTCTTGAATTCAATGTCACCTGTGACAGTCTCCACGACCTCGGATTTCGGGTCGTCGGCATTGATCTCTGTGCGGCGGTCGAGGACGAAGAACACGGAGGAGAGGGCTTGGCCGCCCTTCATGATGTCGGGAGCCAGAGCTAGAGTCTCGGCGATGGCGAACGCCGCGATGATGAGAACCATGAAGACGCGGATGACGTCGCCGAAATTAGCGTCGCCTTTCTTGACAAGCTCCGCGCCGTACCAGAGGCCGAGACCGTAGGAGCCAAAGAGGCAGAGCTGCGAGACGCCATAGCCGATACCCGCGACCTGGACAGAGACAGCAATTTCCAATTGAGAATTTCTTCCACATTTTAAATTCTCCAAGACAGCAATCAAATGTGATCATGCATCCAAAATGTACGTGTAACTAGTGCAAAACCCTAGTCGTGTTTTCAATGTTGATTCAACAAGGGGTTACAAGAGTTAGATGGGATTAGGGTTTAGGGTTTAGAGTCGCATTGACTAATCGCACCAGACCAAACCAAAAAGCGAAAAATCGTTCAAAAAACACGAACACTGACCTGGCCGCGGAGGAAGCCACGCTTCATGGGAGCTTCGAGCTCATGCGAGAAAAGATTCACGACGCGCTCCTCGGCGTTGAAAGACGCCACGGTGCGGACATTGCTGACAGCTTCCGATGCGACCATGCTGGCACGCGCCTGCGCGCTCGCGACGTCGCCGGAGAATCCTTTCAGAAACATCTGCTCCACGATGGCGGCGAACACTTGGAGGGGGAAAGTGGCGAGCACCACGAGCGCCATATTCCATTGGAGGGTGAAGGAAATGATGAACGTCGCTAGCAACAAAGTGAAGTTCTGGACAACCAGGGAGATCCGGTCACCAATCGCGCCCTTCACGGTCGTGGCGTCCGCAGACAAGCGAGCGGAGATTTGGCCGCTGCTGTTCTCGTCCTTGTCGAACCAGCTGATCTCGTTGGTTAGTATCCCTGCGATTGCCCAAATCAATCAAATCAGTCTAATCCGCATCCCTAAAACCCTCCTACTCGTTACATCGGAAAATTTCATCGTGTCAAAATGTGACATTCAAGTGCTGACAACAACGACTCGCAGGCGCTCAGCACGGTTTTGCATCAAATGACCAAATTTCAATAGAGCGACACCCTCCAAGGCACCCATCTACAACATCAAATATATATCAGCCTGAGCACTTGAACGTCACAAGTACGATTCTCTGGACACGCCAAATTGATCATGTTTTAGTTGCCCAAAGTCCAGGACTGGCATAGATCTGAGATTTCAAAAGAGTCTCAAACCGCTCCAGTTTCTAGTTGAGAGCTCTATTTTGAATGAGTGAAAGTATGAGGATGTGACGTGATCGTTAGAACATAATTCGCAAGAGACTGGACTGGGCTGTAATGGAGAAGTCAGAAATTGCGTGAAGAGACACTTACGAGCAAACATCATCTCCCTCACGCGCTTGACCAGATTCTCGCCCATGATACCAAAGAAGAAGTGCTGGGAGAAGTATCCGATAATCGAAGCCCCCGACAGTCCAACAAAGATGAGCGCATACTTCCCAATCTCCCTCTTCATCTTGTCATAATCCGTGTAGTAATACGCATACAGCACATTGCTAATCACCAAAGCAAAAGCAGGGTTCATGAGTCCTGAGATCACGGAACCAAAGCATCCAAGAACGCCATATCCCCACTCAGGCTTGTTCACCTTCAGCAACCTCCACATCGTGGCGGAGGCCACTGGCTCAACTACCTCATCCACATCCTTCTCCGAAGTCCCCTCAGACATCGCGGAGCTGTGTTGCCGGCTCAATCGCCTCCCCGACTTCGACATGGAAAGCCGCTGCGACTGCGACGTCTCGCGCGCGGAGCCTCC